>CM042899.1:13975500-15175500 GCA_023653625.1 Triadica sebifera
TTGAAGCAATGGTTGAAATACCTTTGAATTAAAAATAGCTTATGACGTTAGCTTAACTAATATAAAAAAGAATAAAGAAAAAAGAACAAGGAGAAAAAAATATGTTAAGTAGAATTTCAAGATTGGATTTTGTGTAAAATCCTAGTCATGCCTTTTCTTGTTTTTGTTAATCAAATTTAACAATTTGCGGGGGGTATTGTTGACATCCAGCGTCGATAGAAGCCTGTCGTTGCTCACTCTGTTCCAATTTAATAGAATTGTATTTATTTTCACATAAATTAAAGATTTGAACTTAATATGGTTAAAAATATACATTTTGCTAAATACAACTTTACATTAATTAGTATATTGATAAAATTAAGATAATAACTCAAATATATTTGTTGATAACAGAATACATTAAATAGGGAAATAATAAAAAAATTAGCACATAATAATATATTTTTTTAAAAATGGACTTTTTCTTTGAGACAAATAAAAAAGGAAAGTAATCATGGAAGGAGTATAAATTTTTATTTTCTTTATTTTTGCTCAATAATATGAGATCTACTATTGTTTCTTTTAGATATGTGGTTATTTTTATTTTTTAGCAAATTTTTATATATGAATTTCTCAAACCTAAAACTTTTGTTTTCTTTTGTATTTTGTTAAAATAAAATCGAAAATACAAATTAAGTTTTGTGTTATGTACGGTTGTCCTTGGATGTGAGATTTTTGACGTCCTCATAATCATGATCACTGTTTTCATTAAAAAGTAAAATTCTAGTAATTTAATTATTTTTATATATTTTATGTACATTAAAATTATATAATTAATTTTATTTGATGTCCTCAATGTATTCTTTTGATTATTGATGAAAATTAAGTTGCATTAAAAAAAAATCAACAGCTTTTCTTTCCTCTAGGTCTCCAAGGACTAAATTGAAAGAAATAAAATTAGATATTCTCTACTATCCAATGTTCTCAAAATTGAATTGAATTAATCATTTTAACCAGTATAACTGTGATTGGATATTGTTTCACTTTACAGAAAAAATCAATGTGTGATTTGATTGATATTTCCAATTATAAAAATTGGAAAGAGTTTGACATTTGAATCTTTTCGCTGTTATCCACAAATATTGGCGGTGAGTGCAAAATGAATGACTGACTCTTGTTATATAGTTCACGACCCATTGGCCTCCTAATAAAAAAAATACAGCGTTGCTAGTTCTTCATAAAATAAGAAAGAAACTTCAAGTGCTTTTACTCAATCTCAGTAATTTTATCAAATATAAAATTAAATTTTTGCTATCCTGATGTTGAATCACTCACATTTCAAGAAAAAAAAAGATAGGAGACCTAGATTTCTTTATCTTCTCCAATTCTATGATCCAAATGAAAGAATCATACAATTTTTTGTAATAATAATAATAATAAAAATAATAAAAATCTAAGCTAGAGAATAGAGAGGTAGGTGGGGAGCGGAACATGATTGATAGAAATAATTTCAGGGTTATATCCTATAGTAAACTACACTAGTGTGTAAAAAAATTGGTAAAACAAAAAATGAGTATATAAAGTGTCAAAACAATGACCATTAGGCCTAGAATTGGAATGTTTAGCTTTAAGCTAGATGCAAGTTAATAGTTTTAATGAATATTTAATTTAAATTTAAAGAAAACAAAAAATGAGCTGAATTGGTTGATCCTATCAAGTCACGATCCATCCTCTGTTAATACTATTTTTTATGTTTTGATATGTGATTGTTTGATGACAAACTTTTGGGACATAAAATAGTCTTTTGGGCTTAGAAACGAAAGGAATAGTTGTTATATTGTAGGATTGAAGACTTAATGGGTCTGCATGAGAATCAAGGATGATATAAATAGGAGAATATCGAGCTGGACATCCAAATAATATCCAGCCATATATAAAACAAAGCATGATGTCCAATTGGACATCATGTCATACTTCTTTAGGAATTCAGGCTCGATTTCGACTATTATAACAAGCATCAAATGTGATTTTAGCAGAAATTAGGCAGATAAAAAATACCCTAGCATTTCATCTATGTTTTTAATTAGACATCTAATATTTTTTTCAATCGGATACAATATATAATTTTGGGTTTTAATTTTTTTTTTTCAATTGAACCATTCCATCGACTTTTTCATCTATGGATAATGGAATGCTGTTGTGGCATCTTCAATAGTTCCCATAATAGGCTCCGCAAAAGCCAATGTTGCAAAACAGTACCATTTAGAAAATATTTAATAATTTTAAAATTTTAGTGACAATTTTAGCTAGGAAATCCATAATAAATATTTTAATAATATGAAAAAATTGTTGACCTAAGTTGGTGAACATTTTTTTTACAATCAAATTAAATGTTACTAATATGTTTGTTAAGTATTGTTTTGTTGGACTTGAAGTCTTACTGCAATTAGAATCCAAACACTTAGTGAAACTCTAAGGGTCTTGAAAAACTCCAAAATCACAATCAAGATGAAAGTTGTTACCCACCGAGAATTTTACAACCGCGCCCAGTTTTTAGTGCTGACAAATTCCTTAAAGCCATAAGTGTTGAAGAGATAATACGGATTGAATCCTTAATCGTGACTGTGAAGTTTACCTAGAAAGGTAGTTCGTGACCACTAAAAGGTAGTTTGCAACCACAATATTTGAAAGGCAAGACCATTGAGAAGAATATTAATTCAAGCAAGCCACGTATTCCATGATTCTAAAGAATATAAATTTCACAACTACAATGTAAGAAAGTGCGATCGCGATTGTAGCTGCGGTAAAAACCCAAGTTGAATAGTTTGGTTCGTGGAGGGGACTGCAATTGCGACAACAACCAGAGACAGAGAAAGAGCAACTACGATGAAGATATAACGATCACAAATTTCATCCTGAGTCGACTATTGTGGAGTGAGTCAACTAAAACAAACCACGTGTCAATGATCATTGGAGGTTGAAGAAATCAAAACACAAAGAAGAAAATTGCAAATACAATTCTAGGTCTGGTAGTGCATTTAATATAGAAGAATCTAGTTGTTAGAAAGGAGTTATGGGCTTTGTATGTAATGACTCTTTGGAGGTTTGACAAATATAAATACCCCTCCAAAAGCTATTGAATAAGAACAACCTCTCACATGCCAAACTAATGATAGTTTATTTCTTGAGCTTATTTGTATTCAATTAGTTGACAGAGTTAGTATAGTTTCAATATTAACCATAAACACTTGGGTTAAGGTTTAAGAGTGAGCCCTAAAAAATTCTTGCAAGGGAGTTTAGAGTGAGCCCATGAGAAAACTCTTGTAAAGGGTTTAGAGTGAGCTTTTGAAAAAACTCTTGTTGAGGTTAAAAGTGAACATTGGGAAAAACCACTAGTACAAAAAAGGGTTGTACGTGTTTATCGTTTTATATTTTATGCGTCTGCTAAATGGTAGAGACATATGCAGGAGATGCATATGATATGAATTTTATGTGTCTGTCATTTTGATAGAAGCGTATAAATCGATTATACGCATTTGTCATTAAGTAATTATATTTTATGCGTCTGCTAAATGGTAGAGACATATGCAGGAGATGTATATGATATGAATTTTATGTATCTGTCATTTTGATAGAAGCATATAAATCGATTATACGCATTTGTCATTAAGTAAAAGTAGACATATATAATTATATTATGTGTGTCTGCTATTAAATAATGACAGACACATATAATCAAGTTATATGCGTCTGCTTTTATATAATGACAAATACGTATAATTCAGCTATATGCGTCAATTATTAGTTAACAAGAGATACGTATAATCAAGTTATACTCTTCGATTATTAATTCACGATAGACACGTATAATCAAGTTATACGTATCTGTTAAAAATAAATGACAAATACCTATTGTATTTTTTTTTTAATTGAGCTCAAATTATGCAGCAACCATTCAGAATCTACTTTAAAATTCATAACATGCATCAATATTAATATTACATGCTACAATAGGTTTCCATCAAACAAGTCATAAGCCACAATAATTATCCAACACATAAGTGGCAAATACACCGGACAATTAACAATTCACAAAATATTCATAATACAAAATAAATGACAAAAATTCAAATAATCAAAGTAATTGGACTAACATAACCTATGACCAACATGATCTATCATAATATGCCTAAAATAATTTAAAGAAAATATGATCAATTTGATCTCTTATATATACTCTCTTATAAAGTAATTGGACTACATATGTCAAATTTTATTTATTTGATCTTGACTATATTATCCATTTTCAAATGCCTACAAAACAAATTTAATAAAGAGTAGAAAACATGTTAAAAATCAATAAACTAATAGCTAGATATGTATAACATGTTAAAAATTAATAAACTAATAGCTAACTATGTATCATACTTGTAATATAAATAGACTAGCTAGTATTTGAAAAAATATATCTTAAGCAATATTGTATCAATGTTATGATACATGACAATTTCATAAATATATCTCATGATATAATATCCACATTATACACCTCCTTGTTGTCGAGGGCACTTAAAATAAAAATAAAAAAAGAACAAAAAAAAATCCAAATAACATATTGTAAAATCATAAAAATATCAATCTAGCTAGTAATTAGGAATATAAAATTCTTACTGAAATGTCACTCCAGTTTAATCTAGCGCCTTTATTTTTTCCACTTTTGATCGCATAAGTTCTATAGGCTCTAGAAAATAAGTGTATATCAAAATAGACATTAATATTGAAAATTCTACAAACACTGTAAAAACTATTAGCTAGTAGTAATATAATTTATAGGTTAATATGATATTTTAGACTTATATCGTGACTGCCACAGGTTAGAGGATCCATAAAAAATGTTTCACTCAATTCACAACAAAATACATTCCACAACCAATGGTTACTAGAGATATACAAATATATTGAAGTTAATAAAAATATTGAAAATAAAAATTAAGTAAACATGAATGTAAATATTTTCTTACTTTTGAAAGTAGGATAGTAGAATGAATTGTTTGTGTCTCTGTTCTTTATAGCTTCTATAATATATCTTTCCGCCATATTAGTCTATGTGAACATCAAACGAAGTATTGCTGGACAAAGAAATATGATCAACAATATAAAGAATGTATTGCACAAGTTATGAGATACGTGTATGCATGAATCACAAAACATACATATATAAGTTATTATTTTCTAATATAGAAGATTGATATTATAATATTAGTAATAAACAATATAATCTTACATCATAAATATACAAACGACTGGGACATCGAGCCATTCCATGGAGAGGAGCTGAGTGATGTCTTTCATACCGACATGAATCTTAAGATCATCTGTTGGATACTTAAATACCATAATGTCTGCATGAACTTTAAAAATGTACCCAATAGGCAATTTAACAACCATGTCATGCATCAACCTTATGTCATCGCTCAAATTTGCCAAAATTTTCTCATTAACTAAAGGCCTATGTTGCTTTGTAGTTTTTTTTGATAAACCTCTACCTTGTTTATTCTCTGGAGCCTTCTTTAATGGGTTAGATTTGATTTCCTATCAATTAATAATATATTGTGACATATATTATGATATATGAAATGTGAAAAATCTGAATTTTATTGTTCTATAAGTTTAAAAATTGTTATCTCTCCAAGAACCATGAGATGGTGTGACCACTGAACAAAGCTACCCTCTGCTTCCCCAACTATAGTGAGGTATTTAGTAGGCACAGGAAGTTGGGCTTCGTGGTAGCTAGAAAATACTTTATCTACAGACACCTTGATGTGATTGGGCATGAAAGGTTAGTTATGCACCATAGTATCATTAAGGGGTGGATAAACCATCTCCCTTGCCACAATCACCTGTATACATTCATTAATATTAGTAAGTTTGCATGATGTAGGTGTTTGTAAAAAAAAAAATATTAGCTAGATTAAAGTGGAAGTGGAAGTAATGAAATTCAAAACTTTTACTTGTAATTCTGATATTGGAAATGGTAGGTCCACAAAAATGGCAACTACTAGAATTTAGGCGAGCATATGTATGACCCATCTCTACCTCCATATTAGGGGCAAATTGAGATACCTTGCTAGTCCTCTGCTCTATCATGCTCTCAAGATGAGTGATATGTGCCGAGACTCTAGCAAATAATTTGGCTTCTATTTTATTTTTGAGCTCTTTTATAACTTTCTGTGAGACATATGTTGATGGTTTCCTTTTTCTAGTATTCTTATAAAATTTCTTAATGGTCACGACACTTCCAACACCCCTTACAAATCTAGAATGTTTAGGTTTTTCAAGCGCATGTGACAATATGTCATCATGCCTCTTTGGTACCCAGCTACCTTGGGTGACTTCTTCTTGTAATATATCCTATTCACCAAATAAACAATATGTTAATAAGAAATCATAGATAAACAAAGGTAATTGCAATTAATGTTTGTTTAGCAAGTTATACTTACCATTTTTTGTCACCTCTTTTGTCTTTTCTACCAGGATTATATACTTTCCTTCCTCTATCTTTTTTGTTCAAGCTCTTATCCAGTTGAGATTTCGATCATATGATGAGGTAATAGTGGAACTCGTAAATGCTGATGATGAAAAAAAAGATGGAATCTTTAACAATCCACTGGGCCTTTTTTTGGCATATCTTATACGACCCAAGAAATGTGGGTGCACATTCTTTGCTTGTTTCGCCTTCACCTTGGAACTGATTTGCTCTTAAAAAAATAAAAAATAATAAAGAAATCATTATCATGTCATACATAAATGTGAATGTAAGTTGCATTTTACTTAATAATTAGTATCTTGTATTCTTCTGATTCATATGCTTATTTAAACTCCTCCCAATATTTCTCAGTGATAAAGTCATATAATTCCAATATTTTTTCTTCTTACGATTAGGGTGATTAGGAGGGAGAAACGTCTGATGACTCATATACATATTTTTATGACTATGATTTAAACGTTGGTCCATTGTATTGTCTTCATAAATCAAACACATTTTTGTTCCTTTCACGGTGTACCCAGATAAGTTATCATAAGCTGAAAAATCATTTATAGTGTAAAATATCATAAGATGTAAGGTAAACATGTTTTTCACTGTATGCATCATACATAAGTACACCTTCATCCTACAACAATTTTTAATTATCAATAAGTGGTGTAAGGTAAACATCAATATCATTTCTTGGTTGTTTAGGTCCTGATATTAGTAGCAATGATAACATAATATACTTACGCTTCATAGTCAACTAAGGAGGCAGATTGTAAACCACAAGAAGAACTATCCATATGCTATGTCGACTATGAGTGTGCCATGAAGGTTGATTCCATCTGTACAGAGGTCAAGCCTTACATTCCTAATTTTACCACCAAATTCAGGGAACATTTTATCAATTGTTCTCCACTATGGAGAATCTGCAGGATGTCTCAATTTTCCATCATGTTTCCTGCCTTTTGCATGCCACCTCAGATTTTTTACAAATTTTCCATTTGCAATCAGGCATTTGAATCTTGGTATTATAGGTAAATACCATAATACTTTAGCTAGAGGCCTTTTCTTATCCTTACAAGAAACTTTCCCATGTTTGTAGCGTGATGCCCCACACCTTGGACACTTATGCAAGTCCTTATATTAATTTTAGTACAATACACAATCATTTAGACATGCATGTATCTTATATTTCATACCCATGGGACACATATTTTCTTAGCCTTATATGTAGATGTGGAAAGCTCATTTTTCTCTAGAAGCATATCTTGTTATAGTTCTAATAGTATCGTGAAACTCTTATCACTCCACTCCTTTTCCCTTCATGTTACAGAGTTTAAACACGATAGATAACTTTATGAAATTTGCACAATCGAGATACATAGGTTTCTCAGTATCGCTTAATAATGTCTAATGGTATTCCGGTCTTTCCATAAAGTATTTCGTATCATGTATCATCTTGTCTACATAACATTCTTCAAATCATTCTCTTCATCGTCAATGTTATGTCCTCATTGACTTTTAAATTCATTAATATTAGAACGTGTCTTAGCAAATATACTCTCATCACGCCATACCCATTGTGTGTAATCTCTCTTAAAATCATGCCTTATTATATAAGATTTCACTATCTAAACATCACAAAATTTTCTCATGTTCTTACAATCAATACAAGGACATACAATCATTTCATCTCTTTCCCTCATTTGCTTTTCTTCCGCAACTCTAGCAAATTCCTAAACTCCATTAAAAAAATTCTAATGTAGTGCATCTACCTTACATCCAACTTCAATCCATATCTAACCACATAAAAAATGTTCAATATAAAGCTCATTACTTCTAATCATAATTATACACAAAGTCCTTATCGCTCCAACCTAACCCATCTTTAAACATCTAATCTCACTAGTGAATGCATATCTAGTTTTCTAATCCCAAAAAAAATCCAGCAGCATTTCTCTTCAGTTCTCCAAGTACACAATATAAATAGAATGATCCATTTACAAACATGTACCCATAGGACATTAAGTAAATGACACCAAGTTTTTTTCTTGGAACTAAAAATCATATATGTATTCACATCCTAAGCGAGATTTGATATTTAAGAATAGTCCCAATCCGGAGACTATTCAAGACTACTCCTAATGATTAAATTTTGAACGAATATCTAGGCTCATTAATAATAATTAAATAAGGATTAACACAAACAAAAAATAAAGTTCTATATAAGTAGGAAATAAATACTATCATTAACAAGATTGATATTTATTTATGAATAAGATCGACCTAAATTTTATGTATATATTATTGAATTAGAAATTATGGTTGAGATTTAAAATAGGAATTAAATTTGAACATATGGTTGAGATTATGGTTATATTTGAAATTTTATGTATATATTATTGAATTTGAAATCTTGAACGGGTATTTGGGCTTAATTTTATTATTATTTCAATACGGTTAAATATATATTTTTCTAAGTAATAGATTAATTTATAAAAGCATGTTCGAAATAAATCGCGACACTAATTAAAAAATGAACATTACATATATCAACTATATTTTAAGGAAATAGATTCATGCAATAATTAAAAATCACATTACAAATTTGTATCACTTTTACGAGCATAGCTACAATATATCATAATTAATTTAAGTTATATTCAATTGGAATTTTCATTAAGTCTTTGCCATTTAAACACTTATCTCAGTTGCTCTTGTAACATCCTTTAATATAATTAAAAATAAATCTAATTATATAAAAAAAATACTATGATGCACATGAGTTTAAATGAGATAATTTAAAACTTTCATGCACTATGACTATGATGACTTAATGACAACACATCATAAAAGACTTAACCAAAATAAAAGATTTAAAATCAAAATTATACGGGTAGTCACATGCCCAGAGTTTATACAAAATGAGAGGTTATAAAACTACATGTCTCTGAAATACAATATGTAAAACTATAACTAACCAACCCAACAAAAGCAAAAAGTAGAACAATTGTATCACTCACCCCATTCGTGTGTCTTTGACTCTGATCCTTGGGCGTCCTCTTTTGGTGATCAACTCCTGGGCTCCGAACCTACGCATGGGAAGTCCACATGCTAAGTAGCAAATACCTAGTGGTACATGACAACATACAAAGCACACACACATGACAAATATATAATACACATGATATACTCACCGAGCTACTATAATGACTTACCTCGAAGTCCATACATGCACTAGCTCGCATACTATATGACATACCATATATATATATATATATATATATATATATATATATATATATATATATATATATATATATATATATATATATATATATATATATATATATATATATATATAGTGCATACATCAAACATGGTATATCAAACAACCAACTAAAATCATACAAATGTATACCACACTTAGAAGTATTTACTTACCATTACTTGTCATTTTGCTGCCTGCCATATTTATAACTAAACTAAAATGGATACGGGTACTCTACAACTTTCACTAGAGTCCTTAGGATACTTGCCTAAGCTTTCCAGATCACTTGTCTGAAGAAAATAAGAGCACAGATCAACTACCAAAGGAAGCCCACTTGACTTAATCTCGAGCCTTCAAAACATCGTGGATATAACCTAACTGAGGAAGCTCTCATTGCTTACCCCTGAGCCTTCAAAATATCTCAATTGTGACCAATATGTCACCTGATACCGATCTCCCCTTTAATGACATGCCATCTATCGTAGCTCTAGTCCTAGTCAGAGTATTGGAGTTACAATTTCATAACAAGTACCACATATGTTTCATATTATTCATCAATCATGATTTCTCATAAATCATAACCATAACATGTATTATCATACCATATTATAACATGCAACAGAGGTACTTTGCCTAAAAAAGAATCCATCTTGATTCACATGCAAGCATACAAATTTCATAAGTTAAGCAGCCTCATGACTGTGAAAACTGAACACTCGTTTCATAGTCGTGAATAACCTTTTCACGGGTAGCTTACTCGTGAACCAAACCGTGATTCAACCTGTGAATCAGCACATGTTCACGACCGTGATCACCCATTTACGAGCGTAAACCACACCGTGAAGTTGCCAGTGAACGGGTCTGCTTCAGTATCAAAATTCATTTTCACGACATTCACGCCAGTGAACCTTCTGTTCAAGGTTGTGAATATGGAAATTTTTCCAGAAAATAAAGCATCACATTTATACCTCTCTCACATGCAATATTCTCTATGGTTGACTAATGTCATTTACCTTATCAACACTTCAGTATGTATTTTATCCATTTATCATAACCATATACTTTCCAATTATCCACATTAACCAAAATAACTCATCAAACATCTTAATATGACTCATGCATATCAATTCCACATTATGGAATTTAACAACTCAATGACCATAGACATCGTGCATTTAAAGCAAGGAACACAGAAACATGCCAAATAAAGTCTTGGATGTGGTTATGTACAAACCTTACACCTAAGATGGTGATTATCTAAAGTTTGACTTTTCAAGCTTGTCCTCTCATTTGAGACGGACTCCCAGCTCCTCTACCAGATCCTAGAAAGATGAAAACATTTTCTTAGCCTATGGAACTCGAACTAAATCCCATAAACATGAAAATCGGGCTCTTCCCTCAAATCTCACAAGCTCCCTCTCTCACTATTCTCTCTCATTTTTTCCATTGAAACAATGTCTCTCCAAGCTTCAACAATAGAGGAAGAAGGGGTATGGAGGAAGAAGAAGATGCAAATGGCGTATTAGGTTGGTTAACAGGGAGTGGGGAGAGAATTTAAAAGAATGGTAGGAAGGAAAATGTGACTGCCTCACCTACCCTGACTGGTCAGACTTAATAGTCGTGATTCATCTTTCACAAGAGTGAACATCTCCTTTATAGTCATGAAGAAACTCTTAATGGTCATGAAGAACCTCATCATAGTTGTTAACTAAAATCCGATATTCACGGTCATGACAACAATTGTCATGGACATAAAACAACTGATTTTAGCAACTCTCAAACTGCCAAAATTTTACTTAATCTCCAACTCTCACTAACCAAACATATAATTTATAGGCCATAATTATGGGAGTTATATTTCCCTCCCTCTTAGGATATTTCATCCCTAAAATTATCTATCATGACTTCTTAGAACAACTGAGGATATTGTGCCCTCATTACTTCTTCACTTTTCTAGGTTGCTTCTTCAACGATATGACTCTTCCATAAAACTTTCGCTAATGGTACTCGTTTGTTTTTGAGCTTCTTAACTTATATCTCAACTGGTTTCTCTTTGTATGTCAAATATGGTCTCAACTTTATGCTCTCAACTGTGATGATGTGAGAAGGATCTGATCGATACCTTCTCAACATGGATACATAGAAGACATTGTGTACATACTACTCAACTCTTGCAACAAAGTGAGTATGTAAGCAACTGGTCCGATCCTCTTTAGGATCTCATAAGGTCCAATGAACCTCAGGCTCAACTTGCCCTTTTTCCCAATCCTGACAACCTTCTTCCATAGAGATACCTTGAGAAATACCTTGTCTCCCACTAAGTACTCCACATTTTTTCTCTTGAGGTCTGCATAGGATTTCTGTATGTCGAAAGCTGTTTTGAGTCAATCTCTAATGATATTCACCTTTTTTTTCTCTTTCTTGTACCAAGTTTGACCCCACTAACTTTCTTTTACTAAGCTCGGCCCAACACAATGATGTCCAACACTTTTTTCCATAAAGTGCCCAATAAGGAGCTATTTGGATACTGGACTAATAATTGTTATTGTAGGCGAACTCCATCAATGGTAGATATCTATACCAACATCTCTCAAACTCAATCACACAACATCTCATCATTTCTTCCAAGATCTGAATAACACTTTCCAACTAACCATCTGTCTGGGGATGGAAAGTCGTGTTGAAGTGGAGCTTAGTACCTAAAGCGGTGACACCTTTATAACAATTCTTCTATATATATGTTACGTAGTTTGATATGATTATCAAGACTGTTGGTATCTTCTAAATTTGATTATAGCTGATGTGTATAAATTTTTTTCTTAACTTAATGATTATAATATCATTAGCACTTTATTAATTTTTTTTTATTTTCCAAAAATTTCGGCAGTATAACGGCTATAAATATAATTATCCCACCTACACTGCAAACAATCCAAACCCATTTTGGGCACAACAATACAATTATAATATAAAATACTATTCATTCAATCACAAGTCAACATTTCATTCTTATACATATATCCATACATATATACTCATATATAGATGTCATTCTTAGTAATATCCTACTATTATTTTGTCCTTCTATCTGCTCTCCAAAGGTAGCATGCTTTGCTCCGATGCCTTCCTAGCTATTATCTGCATGCAGTTAAATAACTACGTGCTGATCATTAAAAATACTCAGTAGTGATTACAAATCTAAGGATTTCTATTATTACCAAATTACACACATCATGCAATATCATATTCACTATACTATTCAAATTTTACTCTTTAATATATTAATTATGATTTTTCTCAATATTTTATTATTATTTACCATTCATTCACTATTTAATATCTTTACTAAATTAACAATTTACTAATTAATTTAATAATTTTTTTAATTCCTGAACTGTCATTTTCTTTCAATTTAGTCATTTTTTATTTTACTTCTTTAATTAACTCTTCTTTTCTTTCTTTCTTTTTTTTTTTTATTTCAATCCTCTATTTAATTTTTCTTTAGCTATAAATTTCATTTTGGTTCCTAAATTTCTATTTATTTACAATCATGTCACTATTATACATTTATTTACACTTTTTAACTACATAATTTAACATTTTTCTTCCAGTTATATTTCAATTTACAATTTTACTATTTTTGTCATATTTATTACATTTATTATATTTATTACTTTTATCATCATTTTTTTTTCTTTTATACTATTTTTTTAATATTTGCCCCTAGTTTCAATCTGATAGAAAATATTCGAACCGGATACATGGGACGTGGACCCCACAAGTCCACTACACTGAAAAGTGATCCCGAATGACCATCCAAGTACTGCACTGTACGCTGACCACTAAATCACTATTACTGAAGTAGACCATCATTGGCCTACATAAGTGAATCGCCATGACCCGCACCGCTGTAATGGTGTCCCTATGGCTAGCCAATAATATCCTATGCTAGATTTAACCATTAGAAAATAACTAAGGACAATTCCTTATTCCTTTGATTCAATTTCTATTAAATTCATAAATTCCATTTATTTTACATTATTAATTACCTAACATTTTATTCATTCATAACCAATTCATCTCTACCATAATCGTTTTCCATACTTTCCATTCTCATATATCAATATTTCATCATTAATGCTCAATTAAGTCATTAAACTCACTAAACACACTAAACACACTTTATTCATTATATTTCATTTCATGCATAAAATAATCACTAATTAGAAAAATAATCAATATATATTTTAAAAATTTTCAATAAATTTCTATACACTCAATGTCATGTCTTCTTGCATTTTATGACTTAGTTTTCATTTAATTAGCAAGAAAAATATTAAATTCTTCTTCTTCATATTTCAGCCTACATCCATTTTTCGTCATTAAAATTTTTCTTTCTAATTCATTTCACTAATTTATACATCCATTACTACATATGTACCATAATATTATACTAAAATATAATTATGTCTTCATATGCATTTTTACATATAATATAGTCATTTTTTTCAAAGTTCCACTAAATAATTTTTTAATTCAATTTAACCATTCTAATCCACTTTTTATATTTCCTTAATCATGTTTTAATTTTCTATTATAATTTACATGCAAATCACACAAATCCCCTAATTTTCATTGGAGCATTTCACCTTATTCATTTAAGTATAACCTATCTCTGGGTCAAGCAATCACATATGGCATACTAAGACATAAGATCCTTTTAACAGTGATAGTAAATTTTTTTCATCATATCCTGTAATATTATTCAATGACTTTTCAAATCAACACTAAGGTTTTCACCACAATATAATATATCACATATATTAAAACTTAAACTTTACATCCAAAGGATTGCGAGTTGCTTCCATTTATACATTTTAAAACTAATTAAGAGTGACTATACATATTCAAACATATAAGTCCAAAAT
Source organism: Triadica sebifera (assembly GCA_023653625.1). Taxonomy (NCBI): domain Eukaryota; kingdom Viridiplantae; phylum Streptophyta; class Magnoliopsida; order Malpighiales; family Euphorbiaceae; genus Triadica; species Triadica sebifera. The sequence continues at coordinate 13,990,211 of CM042899.1, forward strand.
ATAGATGACATATTTCCAAGTTAAATGTACATTGCCTCAGATTTCCATGTGAACATTTGCCATATGAATATTTGCATTTGCTTTTGCTAGCTAGCTTGATCATTTGTTTCATTTGCACATTTGTTGGGTCATAGGCCTTTTCTTTTGCTTTGCAATATCAATTAACTAGTCACAATGCCTTTTAAGTCCATATGCATATGCACTTGTACTTAAGCATTCATCAACCATTGTATCTTATCACATATATCAAATATATACCTCAAAAACACCCCAAGTCTACCACCTATATATACCACAAATGTCACAAATTATCCATCATCATATTATCAAGGACAAATCATGACAATCATATGAATCACATAGCAAGCAACATTCATATGCACAAATTGATAATTAGACTCACCTTTGTTCTTTGATTCCAATCCTTAACTTATTGTCTATCCCTTCCTTGCGAGTCTCCAATATGTTGTGAGCCTAATATGGAAATATAATCAATTAATTTATAACTAGAGAAACTTAATGTGGCTTAAAAAAATTAATGTGCATAGTTCATATATATAATTAGGGTTTTTCCTATGGGGTCGTATAACCTTATGAGATTGATTAGCCAATAACTTTTTTTAGAATTGTCCAATTTATGTGATTTTTATTCCTAATTAAAATTAACATATAATTATATAACATACTCAAACTTCAGAGACATTGGAGTATTGTACAAAATTTGGTGGAATTTTCAATTGTGATATATTATCTGCCCTGTTTTTGCCCTTTGGCAGTTCTAGGGTACCAAATTTGGTCCTTCATATCTTACAATCTATAAGTCAAATTAAAATGAAACTTGGCAAACACTTAGATAGGTTAAAATGAAACATTTTATATGCGTAAAATTTTTTATCAATTATGCCTTTAAGGTCCTCAAATTATAAGAAATATTTCACTGGTCCAGAACAAAGTTGGCTTCCAGACCAGTATGACTTGTGAAGGATTTATCTCACTATATACATAACATATTAAGGTGATATTTGTACCAAACTTTAGCTAACACATAAACCTACAATCGTATTATTTTGATAATTTATAGAATTGATCTCTAAAGAGCTCAAATTGGGCAAACAGGTTTCTGGATTTGTCCATGACACTAAGCAGACAGTTCAAACTATAGGACAATCATGGTTTCATTCCCCATAACACAACATCCACAAGACATATGAACCTAAAATTTGGTATACGTATAGATAACATATGTATCTACAACTTTTATGTTTTGATCCTCCTAAAATACTGGCTTGATCATATTCAAAACTAAAGAAAACAGTAGCTAACTCAGCTATGGTTCACACCTAGACCAGTTCCAATACGATGCCAATATCTTTTCATACACACCAAAGTTTACAAAAATATTTATATATCCATAAACCTATGACATAAAGGAACAATTTTAATGTTTTAAATATTTCTAGAATCAGTCTCTATTGGTATCAAAATTAGGGTGCAAAATACTAATGCAACTTAATCCTAACAACTCAAAAAACACTAGAACAATGCTGAGAATGTTACTTACCAAGAACGAACTTGAAATTGATCAATTTTCTACAAAACTCAAATGAAATAAGGAATAAATGGAGGTTGAAATGGTGGAATAAGGAGAATAAACGAAATTGGAGTGAGGGAGACAGATTAATGAGGAGGAAGATAAAGTCGACCTCCCACCTCCTCACTTTTGTCCTTTTCCCCATTTTGTTTCTTCCTTTCTTTTCTTTTTCTTTTTCCTTTGTTTCTTTTCATTTACACTCTATTAATTCCATCTAATACTTTTATTCACATAAATTTCAATTTTATGTCACCCTCAACTAAATTATAAAATAGATACATGCAATTCGGCACAATTGCAAAATATTCAGACGCGTAGCTAGTACGTGTCGTGAGCTTGTCCTTATAAAAAAATATATAAAGTGCATGTGTTCAAGTGAAATATATGCAAATACATATGTCCAATTGAAATGCATGTAAAAATATATATGTAGGATGTCGAGGATGTTACAATTCTCCCATTCTTTTAATAATTTCATTCTCAAAATTGTGTGACAGTCTTTATAACAATTATTCTACACGTACGTTACGTGGGTTAATACGATGATAGTCGATGTGTGCCAATTTTTTTTAATTTAATTTAATAACCATAATATTATTAGTACTTATTAATCCTTTTCATTTTTTCAAAAATTTCGGCAACATAACGGCTATAAATTAACTATCCAACCTGCAATTCAAACAATCCACATCCCATTTTTGGGCACAACAATACACATATAATAAAATATTCTTCATTCAACCACAAATTGACATTTTATTCTTTACACATAATAATTCACAAATGTTCTTTATCATAATATGTACACCATTTTATTTCTACAACTACATATCTAAACAAATATATATACATGTCATTCTTGAAACTAACTGACTATTATTTATTTTTCCTTTAGCTCCCAAAAGTTGCATACTTGCTTCTGCCTTTACCGCTACTATTTGCACACAGTCAAATAACTACGTGCTAAGTATTAAATGCTCAATGATGATTATTAATCTAAAAATTTCCATTGACCTATATTTTCATGCATACATACATGCAATAATATTTTTAATATACTATTCAAATTTTCTCTTTGATATATTAATTTTTTTATCAATACTTTATTTTTATTTATTCTTAATTTACTGTTTAATATCTTAATTAATTTTAACAATTTTTTTCAGTTTACTCCTGAATTTTAAATTTCTTTCAGTTTAGTCCATTTTCACTTTATTTCTTTAATTAACCATTTCTTTCTTTCTTTTTTTATTTCTTTTTCAATCATTTATTTAATTAGCTACAAATTTCACTTTAGTTCCAAAACTTTCATTTATTTATAATCTTGTCATTGCTTTATATTTATTTACACTTTTGCTACTAATATTTTTATTTTTTATTTATTTTTTTAACTACATAATTTAACATTTTTCTTCCACTTAAATTTTATTTTTCAATTTTACTATTTTTGTCACATTTATCATTATTATTATTATTATACCATTTTTATAATTTTTTATCACTTTTATCATATTTATCACTTATCACATTTTTCTTACATTTTTCATATTTATCATATTTATTATATTTTTCATTTTTATCATTTTCTCATATTTTGCACTTTTATTATTTTTTTCACATTTTTCACTTATTTCATTTTTATCATTTTTTTTCACTTAAATCATTTTTATCATTTTATTCATTTTTACTACTTTTATTCACATTTGCTACTTTTATCATTTTATTCACATTTGTCACTTTTATAATTTCATTCACAATTGCTACTTTTATCATTTTATTCACATTTGTCATTTTGATCATTTTTATTTTTATTTTTATTTTTTTATCATTTAATTCACATTTGCTACTTTTATCATTTTATTTACATTTGTCACTTTTATCATTTTATTCCTATTTACTACTTTTATCATATTTTTCACTTGCATCTTTTCTTATTATATTTTTCACTTAAATCATTTGTACTCCTTTTATTCACATTTGTCACTTTTACCATTTCATTCACATTTGCTACTTTTATCATATTTTTCACTTAAATCATTTGTATTCCTTTTATTCATATTTTCCCTTAGTTTCAATCTGATAGAAAATTCTCGGATTAGATATATGAGATGTGAACCCCAAGAGTCCACTACACTGAAGAGTAATCCCAAAGGACCACTCGAGCACTGCACTGTACATTGAATCACTGAATCACTATCATTGAAGTAGACCCTCATTGGCCTACATAAGCGAGTCGCCATGACCTCTACCACGGTAATGATATCCCTATGGCTAACTAATCATATCCTAGGCTAGATTTAACAATCAGAAAAATAACTAAGGACATTATTTTATTCTTTTAATTCAAAGTTTCATTAAATTCATAAATTCCATTATTTTTGCATTATTAATCAATTAACATTTTATTCATCCATAACAATTTTATTACTGCCATAATTTTTCCATACTTTCCATTCTAATATATCAATAATTCATTATGAACATTCAATTAAATCATTAAGAATCACTAAACACACTTTATTCATTATTTTTCATTTCATGCATAATATAATCAATAATTATGAAAATATTCAATACATATTTTAAAAATTCTCAATAAATTCATACACACTCAATATCATATTTTATTGCATTTCATGACTAAATTTTTATTTAATTAGCAAGAAAAATATTAATTTTTCCTTCCTCATATTTCGGCCTATAATTAATTTTCAACATTAAAATTTTTCTTTCACCTTCTAATTATTCATTTGACTAATTTATACATTCATTATTCCATATGTATCATAATATTACAATAAAATGTATTTATTCTTTAACATTCATTTTTCACATAATAAGGTCATATTTTATAATTTCCACTAATTAATTTTTTTAATTGAAATTAACCATTCTAATTTACTTTTCATAATCTCTTAATCATATTTTAAGCATTAATTAGCAATTACATGCAAAACACATAAATTTCTAAATTTCCATAACCCTAAATCATGTTTAATTAATGGAAATAAGTATATTTTGGAATCACTAACCTTAATTTCTTCTTTAGACCTTCCTAATCTTTCTTTTCCTTAGCCTTTTCTGTCCAACTCACTCAAACCGGACTGATAATTTAATTTTTGGTGTTATCGTAAAATTTATTTTTTACTGTCAAATAATCCTAAATATTATTTAGAGTCTATACGTGTCTTAAAATAATTTTTTGGATGTCGTTTGTTATTTTTCATAGCCCCATCAAAGTACGGTCAACTAATTATTTAATTAAACCGGGTTCCATTTTTTTCTTAGTTTTGACTTTTCAAAACTTATTTGACCTCATTTTCACTCCAAATTTTACCCTTGGACTAGTTATAACCTATATTTTTTGATAATCAAATAAAATATTTTTTACCCGTGAGTTTATTTTTAACCCTTGGGTATGCTGATCAATTTCGAGAACTATAGTTTACGACTTACCCGGTATTTGAACTGTTAAACCTTGAGGGGGTACTTCCATCATTTTGATGATAACAAATAAAATAACAATAATGTATTTAACATACTTGTTTTCTAAAGTCTATTGAACAGGGTGTGAAATAAAATAGCAAGAATGGAGAATAGAAAATTTATCCTTCAAAGATAAAATTAAGGAAGTAGCATGTTCATGCCCGTGACCCTAGGTGTCACGCCCGTGAAGAAGCTAACCGTCAACAAAACCAACATTTGAAGTTCACGACCATGAAGGAAGACAACAAACCGTGAAATGCACATTTAAGTCACGTCCGTGAATTAAATGTCACGCTCGTGAACCTTCATGACAAATTCATCCAGAGAGCTTCACGACAAAAGTCACCACTTGGATCACGGCTTGGAAGTTTATCACGCCCGTGACCCAATATTTCAAAACCTTCCAGAATGTTTCACGACCAAGGTCACCACTTCAGTCACGGCGTGGAAGAACAGTCACCCCCATGACAAACATAGTCACGCCCGTGAAAGATGAAAGAGAAAAATATCAGGCGCGATTATTTGGGTTGGTGCAAAGACTAGTTTCGTATTAAATGCATTCTAACGGCTATAATTCGCCATGAGAGTATAAAAACAAGTTAATTATGCATTCAGTACAAGAGGATAGCTAATACTTTGAATCAAAATCTTATTATAAGCTATTTGTACATTTAATACTTTCATAACAAATATCTATTGTCTGTGAAAATCTTTTTGTTCATTATTTATTGAGCAATAAAGATTTGTAAGTGTTTCTCTCTGTAATCATTTATTATTGAAGTGAGTTTTGGGTATTTCTGGGTTAAGAGTAGAACACTTGTAAGGGTTAGTTGTGTGAGCCTTTAAAACACAAAGAAAGGTTGTTTGTGTGAGCCTGTAAAACACAAGGTAAAGGTTGTTTGTGTGAGCCTGTAAAACACAAGGAATTGGTTATTGTGTGAGCCATTAAAACACAAGGAATTTCTGGGTTAGGTGTGAGCCATTGTGAGAAACACCATAGTTGGGAGTGAGCTTGTAAAACTCCATTGTAACACTTAGTGTATTAGTGAAACTCCCAATTACGATTGGGGAGAGGAGTAGGGTTTGTCAACACCCGAACCTCTATAAAAATTCTTGTGTCAAATTTCTCTATCCCTCCTAAACTTAACTTTTTATTTTCGCACTTTAAAGTTAAATTTTTTAAAACTCTAATTCAACCCCCCTTCTTGGCTCAATATCTGGGCAACAATTGGTATCAGAGCTTTGTCTAACATCTAAGCCTAAAAAGTGCTCGTAAAGATTAAGATATGGCCAGTGAAGGATTCCAAAGTCTCAAACCTTACTTTGATGGAGCTAACTATGCCCATTGGAAGTTTCGGATGGAGACATACCTGGATAGAAAAGGAATTGAAGTCTGGGATAGTGTACGAAAAGAATGGACACCACCAACCAGAAGAGAAGCTGATGGTAAAGAAGAAATCTTATCAAGAGATGATTGGACAGAGCTTCAAAGAAGAGCAAATTTCAAAAAAAAGAAGGCAATGACAATCCTCTCAAGCTCATTATCTATTGAAGAATGTGGAAGAATACAACACTGCTCAACAGCCTACAACATGTGGAAGACATTGGAAAATTATCATGAAGGAACTAAGCAAGTCAAATCCAAGAAGATTCAACTTCTTACCTCAGAATATGAACTCTTCAAGATGAAATCCAATGAGTCAATCACTAACATGACCAACCATCTTTTAACCATTATAAATGGAATGAGGAAACTTGGGAAGCATCTGAGCTTGGAAGATGTAAACAACAAAATCCCGAGAAGTCTTCCTCTTAAAGACTATGGCTCAAGAGTTGCTGGCATAGAAGAAGCAAATGAAGACATGAGCATCATGAATACTGATGTGCTTATTGGAAAAACTTCTCACACATGAAATGGCAGTGAAAAGAGATAGAGAGCTTGAAGCAAAGCCAGAGAAGAGAAAGCCTTTAGCACTCAAAGCCTCTACTTCAAAATCTCGAGAAGAAAGTGAAGATGATGAAGAAATGAGTGATGATGAAAATGAGGACATTGTTATGCTTTCAAGAAGACTGAAAAGAATCATTGAGAAGAAAATGAGCAACTCCAGAAAATCCAGGCAAAGAAACCTCAAACAAACTTCTAATGATACACAAAGAAGTAAGGAAGAGGTAAAGTGCTATGAGTGTGGAAAGAAAGGACATATCAAACCAGAATGTCCAAGGCTCAAGAAGCATAAGAGCAAATACCAAAGAAACAATGGGGAGAAAGGTCACAAAGCCACATGGGATGACGAAAGCTCTTCAAGTGAAAGAGATGATAATGAAAGCGAAAAGGTCAACCTATGCTTCATGGCTATTGAGGATCACATCTCTGATAAGGTAAGATCACTACATTCATACTCTTTCAATAATGATAGTAGTGATAATGATAATGATAGTGATAGTGATGATGATGATGATGATGATGATGATGAGCAAAGCCTTATAGAAGAATTAAATTTAGAACTAGAGAAATATAAGAGTAAATTCAGTACTTATAGGAATAACATTTCCAATTTAAAAAAAAATGGATGTTTTAGAAAAGGATAATCTTAAGCATAAATCATCTAATGAATCTCTTCAAAAGTCATTAGATGAATATTCATCAAGACCCTCAACTGTTTCCTTGCTTAAAGAAAATAATACTTTGAAAAATGAAGTTGAGGAACTTAGAAATTCCATTTCTAAATTTCACAAAGGTAAAGAGAGTTTAGATACTCTCATTGTGTCTCAAAGACCACATTTAATTAGACATGGTCTAGGATTTAAGGACACATCATCATCTTCTCACAAAACCATTTTTGTTAAGTCTAGTGAACCTCACATCTCCACAATTATTGGAACAACACCTAGGAATAAGTATATTAAACCTTCTATACATAAAAAGAATAATCATGCCTTTATGTATAAGAAGCATGCATCTAGAAAAGCATCAATTAATCATGACTGTGCATGCCATTGTTCTCAAAATTAGTTATATAGAAAAATGACATTCAAATATATTGTAAGACCAAAGAACAATGTTAGACCTAAATAGTGTAATTATTGTATGAAGATTGGTCATATAAATAAACATTGTTGGATAAGGAAGGCTCATTGGGAACCTTCATGTGCTAACCCCCAAGGACCCAAGCTCATTTGGGTACCTAAAAATCATACTTGAAATGTGATTCTATAGGTATGCCTCAAGTCCACAATAAACAAAAATGCTTGGCTAGTAGACAGTGGATGCTCAAGGCATATGACAGGAGATAAAGAACTCTTCTATGAAATCAAAAGTATTGATGGAGGTAAAGTTACCTTTGGAAACAATGCTAAGGGTAAGGTAATTGGCATTAGTTCTATTAGTATTTATGGTACTACTTTTATTAAAGATGTCTTACTTGTTGATGGCTTGAAACATAACTTGTTAAGTGTTAGTCAATTATGTGATAAAGGAAACAAAGTAATCTTTACTTCAAATGAATGTCTTGTAACCTCTATCGATGGTAAAGAGATATTTAAAGGAAATAGAGATGTCAACACATACATAATAGACTTACATGAATTATCTAATAATTCCTCTAAGTGTCTTGTGACTACTAGTGATGAATCTTGGCTGTGGCATAGAAGGCTTGGTCATGCTAACATGGACTTAATCCAAAGCCTCAACACAGGAGAGCTAGTAAAAGGATTGCCAAGAGTCAAATTTGAGAAAGACAAGACCTGTGAACCTTGCCAAAGAAGAAAGCAACACAAGTCATCCTTCAAAGCCAAAAACATAGTAAGTACCTCAAAACCTCTTCAACTCCTGCATTTAGACTTATTTGGACCTACTAGAATTGCTAGATTATGAGGTAAACATTATGCCTTTGTCATCATAGATGATTACTCTAGATTTACTTGGGTAATTTTCTTAGCTCAAAAGAGTGATGCTTTTGAAAATTTCAAAAACTTTGCTAAAAGAGTTCAAAATGAAAAAGGATATTGTATTTCAAAGATAAGAAGTGACCATGACAAAGAATTTGAAAATGAAAACTTTGAAAGTTTTTGTCTTGAACATGACATTTCACATAATTGTTCATCTCCTAGAACACCTTAACAAAATGGGGTAATTGAAAGGAAAAATCGAACTTTAATTGAAATGGCTAGAACAATGCTTAATGAGTATGATCTACCAACTTATTTTTGGGCAGAAGCCATAAACACTACTTGTTATATTTCAAATCGAGTTTTCAAAAGACATCTTTTAAACAAAACCTCATTTGAGTTATGGAATGGAAGAAAGCCCTTGATATCATACTTTAGAGTATTTGGATGCAAGTGCTTCATATTGAATACCAAGGACAACCTTAGAAAATTTGCCTCTAAATCTGATGAAGATATCTTTTTAGGATACTCTACAACTAGCAAAATATATAGAGTATTTAATAAAAGATCATTAATTATTGAAGAATCTATGCATGTTATTTTTAATGAATCTAGCAGACTTGATCTTGTGAAAGATAGTGTTCTTGATGATGTTACAGGAACTATAGAAAGACTTGATCTTAGAAATGGAAAAGAAGAAAATGATAAAGAAGATTCACATCAAGATGATTCTCTACCTCAAGCTCAAGAAGAAAACGGGCAAGAAATCCCAAAAGAATGGAGAATGACAAAAGATCATCCAAAAGAGCAAATCATTGGTGATCCTTCAAGGGGAGTAAGTACTAGATCCCATTTCAAACACTTAGCCACTGATCTTGCTTTTATTTCTCAAATTGAGCATAAAAATGTTGATGAGACTCTTAATGATGAAAGTTGGGTGATTGCAATGCAAGAGAAACTCAACCAATTTGAGAGAAGTAAGGTATGGACCTTAGTACCTAGACCCAAGGATCATCAAATTATAGGTAGCAAATGGGTATTTAGAAATAAACTAGATGAACAAGGTTCAATAACTAGGAATAAGGCTAGATTAGTTGCAAAAGGATATAATCAGGAAGAAGGAATAGATTATGATGAGACCTATGCACCTGTAGCTAGATTAGAAGCCATAAGAATACTTTTAGCATATGCATGTCATATGAATTTCAAACTCTTTTAAATGGATGTGAAAAGTGCCTTTCTAAATGGTTATATAGAAAAAGAAGTTCATGTAGAACAACCACCAGGCGTTGAAAGCTATGATTTGCCAAATCATGTTTTTAAACTTTCAAAAGCTTTATATGGTTTGAAACAAGCCCCAAGAACTTGGTATGAAAGACTAAGTTCTTTTCTCTTAGAAAATAAATTTACAAAAGGGAATGTTGACACCACATTATTCATTAAAAAGCATAAGCATAACCAATACAAATATGCCAAAGATTTAATTAAGAAATTTGGAATGGAAGGATGCAAAAATGCCAAGACTCTAATGAGCACATCAACAAAATTGGACAAGGACGAAAAAGGTAAGAGCATTAATGAAAAGCTCTATAGAGGTATGATCGGATCACTTTTATATCTTACTACTTCTAGACCCGACATAATGTATAGTATTTTCTTGTGTGCACGATTTTAATCATGTCCAAAAGAATCTCATTTACATGCAGTAAAAAGAATTCTAAGATATTTACATGGATCATTGCATCTAGGTTTGTGGTATCCTAGAAATTCATCCTTTTATATTGTAGGATATTCAGATGCAGATTATGCTAGCAGTATTTTAGATAGAAAAAGTACTTCAGGTACTTGTCACTTTATTGGAGAGTGCTTAGTTTTTTAGTTTAGCAAGAAACAAGTTTCAGTTGCTCTTTCAACTGCTGAAGCAGAATATGTAGCAACAAGATGTTGTTGTACTCAAATTCTTTGGATGAAACAACAACTTAAGGACTATGGTCATGATATGAACCATATACCTATTAAATGTGACAATACAAGTGCTATAAATCTTTCAAAGAATCTCATTCAACATTCTAGAAGTAAGCATATTGACATTAAACACCACTTTATTAGAGATCATATTCAATATGGAGATGTTGCATTGGAATTTATAAGCACAGAAAATCAATTGGCAGATATATTCACTAAGTCTCTAAATGAGGAAAGATTTAATTTCATTAGAAGAGAACTTGGTATGATTGAAGGATTAACCTTGTGATTGCCAAATTGTCAAATCTTAAGTGATAATCTTATTTTTGTATCATCTCACTTGATATAAGGTAGTAAATTTAATGGAAATTTATGTTATAAGAGATAGAATCTTCATAGAAATGATTTAGTCTTATTTTAGGACTTAATTTTATTTGATGAAAATTTTAAGCAATTCACGCCCGTGACATGTTCACGCCCATGAATTAGATAGCCAAAAAAACCAGTGTCTTTCACGACTTGATTCACGATATGGTTCACGGCTTCAAGTAGTGAAGCCTATGTTCACGACTTCATTCACTCCCGTGAAAAGCCTTGTTCGTGCTTGTGACGCATTTTCACGTCCGTGAACATTTTGACAAAAAACTCATAGAAGCGTTTACGCTTTGAGTCACACTTTGTTTCACGGGCATAAGTAGTGAAATTCAACACTTCACGCCCGTGACTATTTTTTTACCACTGTGATAGTTCATCATTCACGCCCGTGACATTCAAATGTCACGACCGTGAACCATTTCACGCCTTTATTCATGGGTAGAGCACCTCTTCAGCAAACCATGAACACGACACTTCATGCTCGTGACTACATAATTCACGTCTGTGAATGCATCGGCTATATAACAATTCTGTTGGTTATTTTTCATATTTCAACCTTCCACTCCTTGAAACCGGTCTCATTTACACACATTGAATGGTACATTGAAGATTCCAGCCCCCAAGTCACAAATATTTGCTATAAATAACATCAAAAATCCCTTCCATCATCAAAAATCATCTTTCCTTAGGGTTTCCTCACAAATTCTGTCAAATTTTTCCAAACACTTCAAAGTTCATTTCTTCTATCAATATGGAAATCGGCTCATCAAAGGGTACTAGGAAGAAATTTCATGCTCCCATAAGGTACTCAGACTACCTAATGAACAGAATCCCTGAGCATTGCCTTCCTAGGTACTCAACCTCGAAGAAAAGGCCTCTCATTTCTTCAAGATCTTTTGAGTGGCAAACGGTACGAACTCTCAGGCTTGAGACAGCGATGATAGAGCAACTCCAGGCCTGTCATTTGAAGGAGTTTGTGGACATTCATCAACCCACCTTGAGGGAGCCAACCTTGGAATTCTTGAGCACTTTGCAAGTGTCTCCCATTGGAGTTGTGAAATTTCAACTGTGCACCAATCCGAACACTCTCTCTGCCATAGAATTCGGGGACTTATTCAACCTACCCTCGGAAGGCATCCTCAACGACAGTGAAGTGGAGTCTTTTGTAACTCGAGCATGGACTCACTTTGGTACGGATTGCAACTGGGATGTAAATAAGACCAAAAACACTCATCTTCGGTCCCCAGTGCACAAATATCTGCATAGGTTTCTAACCTATAGCATATTTGCCCGAGGAGACAGCAATGGCACCATTCGGAAGTCTGAGCTCTTTCTCTTTAAGATGGCACGAAGAGGCCTCACAGTGGCGCTTTCTCGATGGTTTGCGAACCATCTCCTGTCCATTGCCACTAAGCCCTCCGGAGACATACTTATTGGTGGGTATGTAACCCACATGGCCTTGAAGCTTGGATATCTGAAGCTGGATGACCATCACTTTAATCTCATCCCAGGACATCCTCGAGATCGATTGGATGTAGAGTCCTTCATTAAGATGGGAGCGGTTATTCGAATTGTCCATGAGAACAACATTTACTACCACTTCACTGACACTGCTGGCAAAATCATATGGAAAGACAATGACTCAGAGGACTTCAAAGCCGGCCTCCAATGAATCCAGTAGAGGAAAAGGGCTCGGGTTGAGGAGACACCTCCAACGGTTGAGCAGGACATCAGACAATCCTCGGTTTCCACACCGAATTTGGCGCAGCAGGTGGTTGACCTCCTAGCACCACGATTTGAGCAGTTGCAGGCTTCCATGGATGAGAGGTTGGAGAACCTCAAGGACTTTATGGAGTTTAGGATGGATAGCCTCGAGGCTGAAGTTGCTCGTCTTAGGGACAGGATGTCCGGATAGATGTTAAGCTAGATGGTAGCCTGGATTTGCTTATTTTGTTTGTGTGTAGGAAATTTTAAATTTCCTTTCTGAATTTTAATTACCTTTGATTGTATTTCAACTTTTATAAATTAATATATTTGCTTTGTTTTTCGATTATGTTTATCTTTATTGATATTCTTTTTGTTGATGATAAAAGGGGAAGAAACTAGCAATATATTAAGATAAATGCAAGCAACACTTAATTTTGAATCAAAATGAAAAACCTACAAATATATTGAGTTAAGTAGGGAGAAAATAGCAATATTTTGAGTTCAAGTGCAAATACTTAAAATTTGATTCAAAATGAATATGCAAGTATGCAATTAAGCTTTATACACCTTAAATATATCTTAAGTATACTTTGCATATACCTTGATGCAAGATTGCATAAATGAATATGCACTTGATATACTCTAAATATACCTTACATATACTTCATGATTAAAAGAAAATTTTGGTATATATTGGATATACTTTGCATATAACTTGCATATACTTAAAACTAGAAAGTTAATGCTACACCTCATCATTCTTTACAATTCTTGCATTTCATCAATTTTTATCCTAAGCATCTTTTGAGGGGGAGACTTCTCAAAAGCACATATTGCTAGATTATTTGTCACCATCAAAAAGGGGGAGATTGTTAAACCTTTAGGGGTATTTCCGTTATTTTGATGATAACAAATAAAATAGCAATAATGTATTTAACATACTTATTTTCTAAAGTCTATTGAACAGGGTATGGAATAAAATAGCAAGAATGGAGAATGAAAAGATTTATCCTTGAAAGATAAAATTAAGAAAGTACCATGTTTACGCCCGTGACCCTAGGTGTCATGCCCGTGAAGAAGCTAACCGTCAACAAAACTAACATTTGAAGTTCACGGCCATGAAGGAAGACAACAAACCATGAAATGCACATTTAAGTCACGCCCATGAATTAAATGTCACGCCCTTGAACCTTCATGAAAAATTCATCCAGAGAGCTTCACGACCAAAGTCACCGCTTGGATCACGGCTTGGAAGTTTGTCATGCCCGTGAAGATATATGTCATGCCCGTGACCCAATATTTCAAAATCTTCCAGAATGCTTCATGACCAAGGTCACCACTTCAGTCACGGCTTGGAAGAACAGTCACGCCCGTGACAAACATAGTCACACCCGTGAAAGATGAAAGAGAAAAATGTTAGGCGCGATTATTTTGGTTGGTGCAACGACTAGTTTCATATTAAATGCATTTTAACGGCTATAATTCGCCATGAGAGTATAAATACAAGTCATTTATGCATTCAGTACAAGAGGATAGCTAATACTTTGAATCAAAATCTTATTATAAGCTATTTGTACATTTAATACTTTCATAACAAATATCTATTCTCTGTGAAAATCTTTTTGCTCATCATTTATTGAGCAATAAAGATTTGTAAGTGTTTCTCTCTGTAATCATTTATTATTCAAGTGAGTTTTGGGTATTTATGGGTTAAGAGTAGAACAATTGTAAGGATTAGTTGTGTAAGCCTTTAAAACATAAAGAAAGGTTGTTTGTGTGAGCCTATAAAACACAAGGTAAAAGTTATTTGTGTGAGCCTGTAAAACACAAGGAATTAGTTATTGTGTGAGCCATTAAAATACAAGGGATTTCCGAGTTAGGTGTGAGCCATTGTGAGAAACACCATAGTTAGGAGTGAGTTTGTAAAACTCCATTGTAACACTTAGTGTGTTAGTAAAACTTCCAATTGCGATTGGGGAGATGAGTAGGGTTTGTTAACACCCGAACCTCTATAAAAATCCTTGTGTCAAATTTCTCTATCCCTCATAAACTTAACTTTTTATTTCTGCATTTTAAAGTTAAATTTTTTAAAACTCTAATTCAACCCCCCTTCTTGGCTCAATATATGGGCAACATGAACCATTACAAATTGAATACCTGGAAATCGGTGTGGATATTATTTTTTCATATTTTCTTCTGTTCTCCATGTTGCCTCTTCTAGTAAATGGTTACGCCATAACACCTTAACTAAAGATATTTTTTGGTTTCTTAACTGTTTAGTCTTGTATCCAATGATTTTCACTGGTTCCTCAACATAACTCATATCATCTGCTATCTCGATGGCTTGATCTTTAAGTATATGTGTAGGATCTAACATGTATCTTCTAAGCATGCTCACATGAATCACATTATGAATCTGAGCCATCTCGAGTGGTAAAGCCAATTTGTATGCTAATGGACCAACCTTCTTAAGAATTTCATAAGGCCCTATGTACCTTTGGCTCAACTTACCCTTCTTTCCAAATCGAATTACCCCTTTCCATGAAGATACTCGTAGAAATACTTTTTTACCTAACTTGTATTCCATCTCCCTTCTATGTTGATGAGCATAACTTTTATGTCTTTCTTGTGCTGCCTTTTGCTTGTTCTTGATAATTTTGATTTTATCCACTGTATCTTATATTATCTCTGGCCCTTCAAATGCATGTGCTCCTTCTTCATCCCAAATGATGGGGCTTCGGCACTTTCTGCCATACAATACCTCATATGTTGCCATCTGGATACTGCTATGATATTGGTTATTGTATTCAAATTTTATCAATGCTATTATATATTCATCCCAAGCTCCTATGAATTCCATAGAACATGCCCTAAGCATTCATTCCAATGTCAGTATAGTCCTTTTTGATTGTCCATTAGTTTGTGGGTGGAATGCAGTGCTGAAGTTCAATTTTATTCCCAATGCATCTTGTAAACTCATCCAAAAATGTGAAGTAAACCGTGGGTCTCTATCAGACACAATAGACACTGGAATATCATATAATCTGATTATCTCATTCACATATAATTTTGCCAAACTCTGGAGTATACATCCCTATCTGATAGGTAGAAAATGTGCTGACTTGGTTAATCTATCAACAATTACCCATGCTGCATCATTTTTCTGTAGAGTTCTTAGCAATCCATAAAGAAAATCCATCATTATTTTTTGCAATTTCCATTCTGGAATTGGCAATCGATGCAATTTACTAACTTATGCCTGATGTTTAATTTTAATATGCTGACATGTCAAACGTTTGGAAACATATTCTGCTATGTCTTTCTTCATTCTTGGCTACCAGTAATGAGGTCTTAAGCTGTGATACATCTTAGTCATCCTTGAGTGCATTGTATGTCTCTTCCATTATTTCCTAGTGCAAATTATTAGTGTTTGGAACACATATGTGGGACATTAACATCAATGTCAAAATAATGTAGACTAGCTGAAAGCTTTTTCACGCTATGCACATACAATGTATATATTCAATAATATATCGAAGGCCACAAAGATACCAAACAATATAAACAAAGATAATCGCGACTTATCTTATCATCCATTTTGCAGAATTTCAATCTTTAGGTGTAAATGGAATTGTCATTGCTCATTTTAAATTGATGGGAACCAATCTACATAATGCAATTAGAAAAATAAAAAATATCACAAGATCTCAATATCATGAAAAGAAACACAAGGGCAAATTATAATCAAATAAACCTGAACCCCATCACTATATATATCATATAAATTTATTCTTACTAAAAAAAAGACTGAATTCAATATTCAGTTATGAGGAATTCTTTAGGGCTGGCTATTGTTATAAGGTCAAACAGTTTTGTTCTAATAGCAAATTCTTTTGGGGAGCAAGGAGAAGAGTTCTGGTTTTCAAATGATATATATATATATATATATATATTCTCTTTATATGCATCTTATGTCTATATACACCTATTCACCCTAATGTATACATAGATATCTGACTTTGTTTTCTTAAAAATAGTTTATTTTCCATCGTTTATTTCTTTACTTGCTACCTAAATTAAATGTAAGAATACAGTTTTATGAAAGCTATTACATTTTTGCTAGTACAAATGCAACCATATTAAAGTTATTCAATGAATTTTCTTCTTGTATTAGTTACATTTCTAACTGCAGTCATTTTCTTTTCATCTTACCAAATTAAAATCTCTACAAACAAGAGAAAAAAATGATATCGCGTCTCATAGACAATGTAGTGAATTGGTTGTTTCAAGTATCAATTGGTTAATTTTGTTCAGAACTGAATCATACTATTTAAAATAATATACATCAAGTTTGATTGGTTCCATTTATCTCATTTTTTTATCATTCATAATCAATTCAAACCAAAATCAAAGTTTTTAAAAATTTTAAATTGAATAGAATTGAAAAATAAAATAAAACTGAGACAAATAGAACAAATTTCAAGCCTAAGTTCTATTGGTTGGATTTAGAAACGAAGTTCCACTGGCAAGTAACAATTAGCAACCCACTTCCTGCACCAAGGCTAGCTGAGGCTATTATGGCCCAATCTTGAATTTGGCTCATCTCTCAAATTATTCCATTCAATTATTTTGATATTATAACAAACTCACACAAATTATATTATGGATTTGGGTGCATAATATTTTGTGTATTATTAATTGGTACGATACCATTTTTTAACTATGTATTCATCGTATTCTTCTTATTCAGCGTATTCTTCTTATTCTTAGAGATTAAAAAAAGAATATTTTAAGTTTGTTTTTAGAGAGACGAATTTTCTTAATTTGGATATTTAATTTTATTTTTAGTATTTTTGAATATTATAATAATTGTTATTGTTTGAGATTAAAAATATTTAATTTTGATTTTTTTTTTGTGAAAGAAAATGATTGAAAATGAAGGTATTTGAACAAAAAATGAGTAATATAGAGAAAAAATCAAGTTGCGGGATATTGAAAATGATAAATTTGGTAAAAATAATGAACTTGCATTTGATGAACCTATAAGTTATAAACGATAAACCGATAAACCGATAAACATGTAAGTGATTAACATGATAAACCTGTAATTTCAAAAGGATAAATCTACAAATTCTAAACAATAAACTTATAAGTTGTAAATGATGAAGCAGTAAGATAAAAACGATGATCCTGTAAAATTTAAACGATAAACCTGTAAATTCAAAATGATGAATCTGTAGCTTAAACAATATGAATCTGAAATTTCCAACTGATGAACATGAAAATGATAAACGATGAACCTGTATGTTCAAAACAATAAACCTGTAGCTTTTAAATGAACCTGCATGTTCAAAATGATGAATCTACAAATTATAAATGCTGAACCTGTAACTTATAAACGATGAACCTGTAACTTTTAAACAATGAACTTCAAAACGATTAACTTGTAAGTTCAAAACGATGAACCTATAAGCTCCAAAAAATGAAGCTTTAAGTTATAAATGATGAATTAAGAAGCTAAAAAATGATGAACCTATAAATCATAACTGATGAACCTCTTTTATATTTATAAGTTTACCAAAATCCAATTTCTGAAAAATACAAATTTTTATAAAGACAACATGTCCATAATGTAATATGGATCCGGATCCATGATATAACAATTCACAAACTCATCTTTTAAAATGATAGATGATCTAGAGAATATAAGAGATTTGATTGAAACAGAGTTGGAGAAAAAAATGGAGAGTTTTGAGTCAAACATTTAACTCATATAAAGATTACACGTAGAACAAATATATCAGTGTTCTTAAAACTGAACTACTGAATGATAGAGTGATTGATAAAAAAACTAGTCCAACTAGTTTAAACTCATCATCCAACATACTAAAAACGTAAAATTAATATATTAATAGTATTTAAGGAAGAATTTTTTAAAAAATATTATAAAAGCAATCTACTTTAGATAGGTACCAAAACATATTCAGTTCTAGCATTCACAACCCAACATCTATAAATACATTAAAGCTGGGTGAGTTTCACTGTTCATTATTGTAGTATGCACAGTGAATGTCCTAAAGTATCCTTTTAATAACCCACATCTAAAATGATGTCGTTTCAATGGAGTAATACCTTCAGCCCTAATGCTCCTTCCTCTCCTTCTATTGCCTCTACCACTGCCCTATTCTCCTCCTGTTGTCCTCTCATCAAACGACTCTTTAGACCTGTTCAAATCTCCTTTCCCTTATTCTTTTTCTTATTATTCTTCTCTATCTTTGTCTTTCTTGAAAACACTATTGTATTTTTTTAGTTTATATCTTTGTTTATCTCTGGCATTATGTGTGTCTATAAGAAATAGATAAAGAGAGAAAGATTAAGAATTCGAAACTCTAAAATGTAATTTGATGGAGAGTTGCTAGTTTTATTTGAGAAAGAAAGAGAGAAACTTGAAGTGTAAGGTATTTTCTAGAATTTTGTTTTTAAAGCCTAGCTATGAGTGTTATTTGAAGAGTTAGAAGAAGAATTTTTTAAATATTTTTTCAAAGGTTCTTGCCCAAAACAATAACCAAAAAAAGGGGGAGGGGGAATGTTGAATTGGTTAACAAATAAATTTTTTTTCAAGCAAATGATTAAGATTAAATAGAAAAGAAGCATATAGATGGAGACAAAAGATTTATAGATTTTCGGGTATTAATAATCCCAAATTCTCTCCCTCATCTCAATTGGGTATTTCACTAATACTCTATGTGTTATAAATAGAGTTTTTCAAGCTCACTCATAACTATGGTGTTTTACTCTCTTGGTTAACACCTAACCCAAAATTCCTTATATTTTAATAGCTAATACAACAATTAAATCTTTGTGTTTTGATGGCTCACACAAAAATCCTTATAATATGTCACTCACTATCCAAATCACTCAAATCTATTAATGAGTATTTGACTACAAAAATGAAAATACTCACTAACTAAAAGAGCTCAACAAACTTAACAAAAATAGATTTCACAACAGAAATTATAAAAATAATATTGAATAATTTGCACAAATGGCTTTACAAATATTTAATGCTTGATTTCTTATTGTCTAATCTTGGGAAGTTCATAAATGAGTCATATTTATACTTTCTATGATAAATAAAGTCATTTGGGATGTAATTAATACAAAACTAGCATTGAACCACTTTTCCATTCGTGTCTGTTAATATTAAATCTGCAAGTTCATGGGCTTGATTGTTCTTGATGAAGCCATGACTGAAGTTGTAACATCATACCTTATACATTTTAGTAAAGCCTATCCTTGTGTCTAGTAATCGCATATGGCGTACAAGTAACTTAAACGAACCTATTAACATTGATGGTAAATTTTTTTTTTTTTTATCATCACATCCATATCATCATTCAATAAATCTACAAATTAACATATCTCATATATATTAAAACTTAAACTTTACATCTAATGTTTACTAGTTGCATCCATTTACATATCATTGTACAACTCCAAGTAAATATACGTGTATATTCATATAAGTCCAAAATGTACATGACATGATTCCATATTCGTGTGGAATGCAATGAGAGAGAGTGGTGAGGCTCTGCCGGTAGGATAAAAGTATATATTCAGTATGTAAGTTATATGTTCATTATATAAATAAGTGTCATATAATTTGCATTGTATCTCTTGCATTTTTCTGTGTATATTTAGAAGTTAAATAAAAAAAGTCAATATATTTGAGTTAACATTATAATAATATGTGAAAGTTTTTGCCTTTTACATACTTTTATTATGTTTCATACAATTCTATAGTTTATACATTATGTTCATATTAAAATAATACTATGAAATTTTTTATGAACGAGCAAAACTAATATGTCATTAAATTTGAGGTATATATATAGTATATGTGAAATATATATTTAATATATTTGAGATATATGAATTAACACAGTTGGATAACCAAATTATTTCAATAACCAATGCACTCATTTTGTGTTATGCAAAACACATTATTTATTGAGGACATATTTCACTACTTGTGATTAAATTTCAGTTTTTGCAATATCTACAAATGTTGGGCTCAACTTATAAAATAAAATTTTCCTTTATTCCATGTCTTCTATATGTCAACCAAAATGAGCTATCACTTTTCTTTACTTGAAAAATGATGCAAATTGATAAGTTGCGGCTCAGTAAGAGTAATAATCAAAAAAGTTCTAAAGTACCAAGTAGCTTATAGTAACGAATCATGAACCCATTGCATTCACCATTATCATATAATTACGAGTAGAATTTAAACATATAATCACCAATATTTGGTTATGCTCATGCTTAGCTCATTTCATTTTTTTGTGACCTAGTTAAGCAGACATTGCCTCAAATTTCCATATGAACATTTTCCATGTGAATATTTGTATTTGCTAGCCAGCTTGATCATTTGTTTTATTTGCATATTTGTTGGGCTATAGGCGTCTTCTTTTTCCTTGCAATATCGATTAACTAGTCATAATGCCTTTAAGTCCTTATGCATATACATTTGTCACTAAGCATTCATCATCCATTATGTCCTTATTACATATAACTCATATATATACCACATGCCTACCATGTATGTTGTGCATATACCTCAAATATGCTATACATATGTCATGTATATATCATGTAGGTCAAACATATACCTCAAATATATCACTTATATATATACCGCATATGACACAAATTATGTAACACCACATCTTATGCATTTGAGTATAACCTATCCCTGTATCAAGTAATTATACATAGCATACTGGAAAAGTAAAATACCCTGTTAACAATAGTAGTAAATTTTTTTTCCATATCCTGTAATATAATTCAATGACTTTACAAGTCTCATATCCTATAATTTGATTCAATGACTTGCAAGTCGCATATCCTGTAATATTACTTAATGACTTTTCAAGTCAACATTAAAACCCACAATACGATATATCACATATAATAAAATATAAACTTTACACATAAGTATTTATGAGTTGATTTCATTTATACATTTTTAAAACCCATTCCAAACTGACTGTACATATTCAACCATATAAATACAAAATGCAGATGACATATTTTTATGTTTGTGTAGAATGCAAAGAGAGAGAGTGATGAGGCTCGGCCAATGACCTGTACTCCATGTCTTCTATACACTACTCAAAATGAGCTATCACTTTTCTTTACCTGAAAAATGATGCTAATTGATGAGTTGCGGCTCAGTGAGAATAATCATCCAATGAGCTCTAAAGTACCAAACAACTCATAGTAATAAATCACAAATCCAATATATACCATATATTCCATTCCATTCATCAGTATCATATATGTATCAATAAAGTTGAAACATATAATTATTACTCTTTATGTATGCAAATGCTTTGCTTATTTCATTTGGTTATGACTAAGTTAAACAGACATTGCCCCGAGTTTCCATGTGAACATTTTCCATGTGAACATTTGAATTTGCATTTGCTAGCTAGCTTGATCATTTGGTTCATTTGCACATTTGTTGGGTCATAGGTCTCTTCTTTTGCTTTACAATATCGATTACTAGTCACAATGCCTTTTTAATCCATATGCATATGCAATTGTATTTAAGCATTCATCAACCATTGTATCTTATCACATATAATATACATATACCACATATATACCTCATATGCCACACATATACCTTGCATATACTATACATATACCATGTATATATATCACATATGTCAAACATTTCATTCAAATATACCATTTATATGTATCACAATGTCACAATTATCCATCATTACATTATCAAGGACTAATCATGACAATCATATGAATCACATAGCAAGCAACATTCATTTGCACTAAAGAATTCAATCGATAATTAGACTCACCGTTCTCCTTTGATTTCGACCCCTAACTTATTGTCTATCCGCTTCTTGTGGGTTTCCAATATGTTGCGAGCCTAATATGAAAACATAATCGATTAACTCATGATTAGGGAGACTTAATATGGCTTAAACAAATTAATATGCATTGTTCATGTCAATAGTTAAGATTTTTTCTATGAGGCAGTGTGACCTTATGGGACTGTTTAGCCTATAACTTTTTCTATAATTGACCAATTATCTAATTCTTGTTCCTAATTAAAACTAACATATAATTATATAACATATTAAAATTTTAGACCAATTGGATCATTGTACAATATTTTGTAGAATTTCTAAGTGTGTTCTGTTTTCTGCCTTGTTTTCTACCTTTAGGCAGTTTCAGGGTACTCATTTGGTTTCATCATAACTTATAATATCTAAGTCCTATTTTAATGAAACTTTACAGAACCAGTTTTGGTCCTTTATATCTTACATTATACAAGTCATATTATAGTTAAACTTTACATTAATTTATATAGGTTAAAATGGAACATTCTTCATGTTTATAATTTTTATTAGTTATGTCTCTAAGGTCCTCAAATTATAAGAAACATTTTGCTGGTCCAGAACAGAGTTGGCTTCCAGACCAGTATGACTTCTAAAGGCTATATCGCACTTTATAAATAACATATTAAGGTGATATTTATATCAAAATTTAGATAAAACATAAACATTTAACTTTTATGTTTTAAACTTGTCCAAATTCGATTCATAAGGTCATCCAAATTAGAGTACAATATACTGATGTAATACAACCCTAATAGTTCAAACCAACACTAGAACAATGGAAAGAAGATTACTTACAAAGAATGAACTTGAAAGGGATGAATTTGCTACAAAGAACGAACTTGAAAGGGATGAATTTGCTACAAAAATTAAATGAAATAAGGAAGAAAAGAAGGTTGAAATGGTGGAAGAAGAAGGAGAAATGAAATTGGAGTGAGGGAGGCAGAATAGTGAGGAGGAACATAAGGTCCACCTCCCACCTCCTCACGTTTGTCATCTTCTCCCTTTTGTTTCTTCCTTTTTTTTTTCTTTCTTTTTTTTTGTTTTCCTTTTGTTTCTTTTCATTTTTCTTTATTAATTAGATATAATAATTTTATTCACATAAATTTCAATTTCATGTCATGCTCAACTAAATTATAAAATGGACATGTGCAATTCAACACAATTGTAAAATACTTAGACACATAGCTGGTGTGTGTTGTGACTTGTCCCTATAAAAATACATATGAAATGCATGTGTTCAAGTAAAATATATGCAAATGAATTTGTCCAGATGAAATGCATGTAGAAATGCATATGTGGAGAGTTGAGGATGTTACAAAAGTGGTGAAGCTAGCCATGAACATTTCTGTCCAAGAATGCACAATCTTTCACAGGTGCGATTGTTTCTTCACGGGCATTACTAAGTCTTGCCTCATGGCTTGCCCAATGCTTCACAGCTGTGAATATTTGAACCTAAGAGAAATGGTGCTAAGTATTTTCACAGGTGTGGCTATACAAGACACGGGCGTGAAACTACAGTTTCATAGTGGTGGTGATTATTTATCATAGGTGTGAATCTTTGCTGATTTTCAATCTTTTGAACTTTAATTGATTTGAATCAAATTGCTTCAAGGTCTTAGGAATTTATAACCTAACTAAAACACTTAGAACATAATATATGGTTAAATTTTTTATTGCTCAATTATTTATAATCATAAAAATAACAGAAATACCCCTCAAGTTCAACAATCTTCCCTTTTTTGATGGTAACAAATAATCTTGCAATATGTTAGGAGAAATGAATTTCTCCCCTTCAAAAGATGCTTATCAAAAAGTGGAAAAAATAAAAGCACAATAATGCCACATTTTAAACCATAATCATATAAAGGAAAAAGTTCAAAAGAGATTCAATCAAAGTATTGATCACAACATATGCCAAGTATATGGAAGGTATATGTCAAGTATATGTTATGTTTAGACACATTTTGAATATTCATATATCAAGATATGTTTATTATTTCTTCCCCTCTTTCTCATCATAAAAAAGAAACAAGTAAAGAATGAAGACAATAAACAGGATAAAAGCAAATTTCATATCCATTACTTGAGCAAAAAAAAAAAAGGTTACAAGCAAGAGTTTGATTGCAAACAAAAGATGCTTTTCTATCCTTATGATTCTAATAAAAAAGACTTAAAGCTAGGATAATCATGGCTTGAAGTGAGAAGCAAACCATCTAGACAAAGTGATTGGTTGATTAGATCTAGCCCATTCAAATAGCAATAATTCAGACTTTTGGATTGAGTTGTTGCTATCCCTCTGGCAAAGATAGAATATGTTAGAAACTGGTGAATGTAGTGGAGAACTGGATTCTTTAGATGAGTGCCATTTGTCTTCTTGACATCCCAAGAGAATTGCTTCTGAAATTATGGCACATTGAATGAGGCACAAAGTCTTTTGCCTCACTTTCATTGATTAGACCTTCGTGTGGCAGCTTCAAAATCTCTACAAATTTAGCGGTTGTGAGAGTCTTTTTTTGCTTGTAAAGCTAGAAAGAAACCTTGCCTACTAGAGACACTTGCAATGTGTTGAAAAACTCCAATGTTGGTTATTCGAATATGGGCTTGTAGATATCAACAAACTTGAGGAGTCCACATTTCTAAAGCCAAACTCTCATATTAGATTATAGTCTCATTGTCTAGAGACAATCCCAGTTAAAATTCCTTGTAGGTAGAATAGGTCATTTCTTGAGGGAGGAGTACTTTTGATGAGATTGCTGGGTAAGACGTTGACCAAATAATCTGTGTAGAGCTTGGGGGTTGTGCTATTCTTTTTCTTCTTTCCTTTGAGAGAACTAGCTCCTGATACCATTGTTGAGGGTCAGAATCTCAAGAAGAATAAAAAAAAAGAACAAAGATGAAACCTAAGGTTTTGATCAATGCTTTAAAAACCTAAAAAATATTGGAGAAAAATCAGGGAAACTCTTGTTTAAGGTGTTTAGAGGATGAATATGACTATGATTTGGTGTGAAAAGGGGTTTTATCGGTTGGATTTGCCCGAAAAAAGCAGTGAGATGCATTGTCATCTAGTGAGAGGAGAGAAATGAGAGAAATAGTAAAAAATATGTTTTATATTGATCGATTCACAGTCGTGAATAAATGTTCATAGGCATGAATAACGGTGTTCATGGGCGTGAATCATAACCGACCAAATGGTGACCCAACCCGTAATCCAAAGTGTGAACACTTCTATTTTTGAAGCATGACATGTTCACGGCCATGACACTAAATAGTCACGGGTGTGAATAAGATAAGTCACAAAATCAAGTCGTGATGCAAAGTATGAATCAGACAGTGAACACTTTTGTCATTTTTGGCAACTTTAGTCACGACCATGAATATTCATTCATGGTTGTGAAAACCTAAAACCTAGTAAAAAATAAAAAAAAGTTCCAAACAAAAGGAGAGAAATGAGAGAAATAGTAAAAAATATGTTTTATATTGATCGATTCACAGTCATGAATAAATGTTCATAGGCATGAATAACGGTGTTCACGGGCGTGAATCATAACCGACCAAATGGTGACCCAACCCGTAATCCAAAGTGTGAACACTTCTATTTTTGAAGCAGGACATGTTCACGGCCATGACACTAAATAGTCACGGGTGTGAATAAGATAAGTCACAAAATCAAGTCGTGATGCAAAGTATGAATCAGACAGTGAACACTTTTGTCATTTTTGGCAACTTTAGTCACGACCATGAATATTCATTCATGGTTGTGAAAACCTAAAACCTAGTAAAAAATAAAAAAATCATCAAATATGAGACATATCACTCAAGGTTCACAATTAAATATCATAGAAACACAAAGCATTTAATTCATAATAAGATCATTCAAGAGGGCATAATGAATGCAATTCTTCAACAATTTAAGACAATGTGCTTCCATCAAGCATACCAATCTCCCTTTTTATAAAATAAAACCTTTCATCATTGAGAGACTTGGTGAAAATTTCAGCCAATTGGTTATTTATGTAAATAAATTCTAATACAACATCACTATTTTTGACATGATCTCTTATAAAATTATGTCTAATGTCTATGTGTTTTCTCCTAGAATGTTGAGTGAGATTTTTAAAAAGATTTATAGCACTTGTATTGTCACATTTGATGGGAATGTGACCAATCTCTTAACCATAGTCTTTTAATTATTGTTTCATCTAAAGAAGTTGAGTTCAACAATAACCTACTGCCATATATTCTACTTTGGTACTGGATAAGGCAATTGAAACTTGTTTCTTGCTAAACTAAGAAACTAAACACTCACCAAGAAAGTGACAAGTTCCGGATGTGCTTTTTCTATCTAGAAGACTACCAGCATAATTGGCATCCAAAAAACTAATGATATGAAAATAAAGTGTTCCTAGGATACCATAAACCTAAATGCATTGTGCCATTTAAAATGCTTTTAACAAGATGTAAATGAGATTCCTTAGGACTTGATTGAAATCTAGCATATAAGTATACATTATATCTTATCTAGAAGCGGTAAGGTATAAAAGAGATCCGATCTTACCTCTATAAAGCTTTTCATTTATAGCCTTACCCTTCTCATATTTGTCCAACTTTGTTGATGTGCTAAGTGGAGTTTCGGCACCCTTCCATTCCAAATTTTTTTAGCAACTCTTTGGTGTATTTGGATTGTTGATGACGATGCAGTTGGGTTTTGAACATGCATCTCTTATATGACACAAAGGAAATATATAATTTAATCAAAACCAGAACTATGGAATGCAAAATCAGATCATACCATCTAATGGGAGAAGCTGATTATCTTTTGTAACACCACATCTTATGCATTTTAGTATAACCTATCAAAATATCAAGTAATCATACATGGCGTACTGGAAAGGTAAAATACCTGTTAACAATAGTAGTAAATTTTTTTCCCATATCATATCCTGTAAAATCAACTAATGACTTTGCAAGTCTCATATCCTATAATTTCATTCAATGACTTGCAAGTCTTATATCCTGTAATATTATTCACTGACTTTGCAAAGTTAACACTGAGGTTTTCACCACAATATAATATATCACATATATCAAAACATAAACTTTACACATAAGTATTTTCGAGTTGATTTCATTTATACATATTTAGACTCATTCCAAAATGACTATACATATTCAAGCACGTAAATACAAAAACACATATGACATATTTTCATGCTTGTGTGGAATGCAAGGAGAGAGAGTGTGATGAGGCTCGGCCAGTGACCTGTGCTCCATGTCTTTTATACGCTACTCAAAATGAGCTATCAATTTTCTTTACCTGAAAAATGATGCAAATTGATGAGTTGCGGCTCAGTGAGAATAACCATCCAATGAGCTTTAAAGTACCAAACAACTCATAGTCATAAATCACAATTCCAATATATACCATGTATTCCATTCCATTCATCAGTCAATAACATATAAATATAGATAAAATCAAGTATTCAATCATTGTTATTTACTTATGCTTTGCTTGTACATTTTATTTTGTTGTGACCAGATTAAACGAACATTGTCCCGGGTTTCCATGTGAACATTTGCATTTGCATTTGCTAGCTAGCTTGATCATTTGTTTCATTTGCACATTTGTTGGGCCATAGGCCTCTTCTTTTGCTTTGCACATTTGTTGGGCCATAGGCCTCTTCTTTTGCTTTGCAATGTCGATTAACTAGTCACAACGCCTTTTTAGCCCATATGCATATGCACTTGTATTTAAGCATTCATCAACCATTGCATCTTTATCATATACAACATACATATATTCCCTATATACCTCATATGTCAAGCATATACCTTGTATATACTATACATGTACCATGTATATATATCACATTTGTCAAACATATACCTCAAATATACCACAAGTATACCATTTATATGTACCACAATGTCACAAATTATCCATCATTATATTATCAAGGACCAATCATGACAATCACATGAATCACATAGCAAGCAACATTCATTTGCACTAAAGAATTCAATCGATAATTAGACTCACCATTCTCCTTTGATTCCGACCCCTAAGTTATTGTCTATCTGCTCCTTGTGGGTCTCCAATATGTTGCGAGCCTAATATGAAAATATAATCGATTAACTCATGATTAGGGAGACTTAATGTGGCTTAAACAAATTAATATGCATTGTTCATGTCAATAGTTAAGATTTTTCCTATGAGGCAGTGTGACCTTATGGGACTGTTTAGCCTATAACTTTTTCTATAATTGACCAATTACTCTGATTCTTGTTCCTTATTAACAATAACACATATATATAGTACATATTCAAATTTCAGACCAATTGGATCATTGTATAATATTTGGTGGAATTTCTAAGAGTGTTCTGTTTTCTGCCTTGTTTTCTGCCTTTAGGCAGTTTCAGGGTACTCATTTGGGTTCATCATAACTTACACTCTATAAGTCCTATTTTAATGAAACTTTACAGACACTTATGGAACATGTTTCATGTTTACAAATTTTACCAATTATGTCTCTAAGGTCTTCTAATTATACCAAACATTGTATTGGTCTAGAATAGAATTGACTTCCGGACCAGTATGGCTTACAAAGGCCATAACTTAGTCTATAGATAACCAATTAAGCTGAAATTAGTACCAAACTTTAGCTAATACATATAGTTCTAACTTTAATGTTTTGAGAATTTACAGAATCTATCTCTAACAAGCTCAAATTAGCCAACCAATGTACTGGATCTGCCCAGGGTACTCAGTAGGCAGTTCAAACCATGGAACAGTCATGGTTCCATTCACCATAACTCCCCATTTAAAAGACCTATAAACCTGAAATTTTGTATACAAATACAAAACACATATATCTACAACTTTTATGTTTTGAGAGACTTCAAAGAAGGGCCTTAACATATTCGAAATCAAACCACACAGTAGCTAACTTGGTTAGGGTTTACACCCTGACCAGTTTTAGTACGAAGAGCATATCTCTCCCTATACATAACATCTTGCAAAAATGTTTACATATCCAAAAATATAAGATATAAACGAACAACTTTTGTGTTTTACACATTTCCAGAATCAATTTCTATTAATATCAAAATCGGTGTGTAATTCAGTGCCTAATATTGAACCTAAGCAACTCAAATCAACCCTATAGCAATAAGAATTGATTACTTACCAAGAACAACCTTGAAAGGGATCAATTAGCTTCAAAAACTAGGTGAAAGAAGGAAGAATTGAAGTCTGAAATGGAGGAAATTGAAGAAGAAAACGGGCTGGAGTGAGGAGGCAGAAATGGGGAAAGATATATGAAGATAAAGCCAACTTGTTTTTTGTCATTTTGTCTTTTTCTCTTCTTCTCTTCTCTTTTCTCTTGTCATTTCTCTTTTCTCTTCTCTTCTATTTCTCTTTTGTGTCATTTTCATTTTATTTTGTCTATATTATTATTATAATTTACATAGATTTATAATTCCACAAATTCACACAATAATACGGCTTAATCATTTGACCTCATTTAACTAAATTAGTAATGTAAATGTTCACTAATCTTAATCTAATCATTTTTCTTACTTTAATTTAGACACCTTATTCATTTCATTTCTAATACTTTGTTATCCTCATTTAGGTTATAATTACACATGTGCGACTCGATACAAGTGCCAAATACTAGGACACATAGCTAGTGCATGCCATGAACTTGTTCCTATAGAAATACGTATGAAATGCATGTGTTCAATTGAATTGTATGCAAGATGCTTATGTTCGATGAAATGCATATGGGGAAGGTCAAGGATGTTACATCTTTTCTTTGAACTTTTGTTCTTCCAAGCTTGTGAGCCTTTCTTTCAAGTTAGGTTGTTACAAAACACAACAATCCAAGGTTGGATTATCTCTAACAGTAATCCACATGAAGGAATAAAAGAATCAACCACAAGGGTGATGGGGCGATCAACCAATAAAATGCTAGTAATGAAGGTTAATCTCTTGAGTTAGATGGAAGAAGAAGAGAGAATAACTTTTATTTGTCCAAAGTGGTAGCCCTATTTTTGATCCTTAAAGAGGGTATTTATATGTCCACAAATCAAAATTAGGGTTAGACACTTAAAACCCCATGTTTGGCTCCCATTCAAAATGAAATTCTGTATAATCGTAGATCATTGCGTGAGTGACAACCTTATGCAAAAGAGTTTGCTCTCGCTCATGTGACAAAATGCCTTTGTACTATTGTGTGCACACGAGGAATCCTCACACACATGATAGAATGACATTTTGTATATGTCACTTGTATATGACAACCATTACATCCATGTGACACATAACCCTTTTTGCTCTCATATGCAAAACTCTTTCGTGCAAATTTCTCTCTCATGTTTTTGGATCCAATCCAAGGTCCATTTCATATTTCCTTTATTCCTTTTATGCAAGTGACCCAATGGTTTTTGATTATATTATAGCTCAAATCATCACATGATTTAAATAAATCAAGAGTAGTATCTAGCAACACATTATGACATCCAATGGATCGGAAAGTCAGTGGTTTGACTATAAACCCTTCCATAGATAATTATCATGCAATTTGTCCTTTCACTATTCTATACCTCATTTAGTTCATTGTATGGACTATGTGTCAACTTCCACTAGATTGACTACGTCACATATAGTCCAAATGATATTAGTTCTTGTCTATGAGACTCATTACTCTATTAGATATATTGTTAAAGACCTTCTTCAAGACATGTCTACCTTGGCCAATGATTTCTAAGTAATGATCTCTACAAGAGGCCATAGGTATTTTCTCCTTCTATTAGGAGTGATGAATCCTATATTGACAACTCAACTACATCCGAATACCTCATGCTATACCCAATCAGCACCTTATGAGTAACATCTGAGAGGCTACAAGGAATGGAGTCAAAGTATAGGATTCAGTATCCAAGATAACCTTGACCATTTCAAGTCTAAGGATACTTGCACCATTGTTATGATGAGAATATCACTTATATTGAATACATATTCATATGCTTATCTCATACTAGGTCATCCAATGTACTTGGCTACTCTAGCAGACATCTATATATTAACTCTGAACATCTCATGTCCTTAGCTTATGAGATTAGCTGCTTGACCTAGTCAATGAGTATAACATGTGGTAGCATATCCGGTTTAACAATGTCCCATCTTGTTAATCCTATGACTAGGGATAATTTATATATAAACACAATTGCACATGACAAGAATCTCATCATCATGATCTCATCATGATTTCCTTGATGTTGTGTCACATACCATGGACTTCATTAAATGGATTAAGATCGATATCAATTTATATGCAATGAATACCATATAATGAAAATTCTTTTTATTAATAATAAATGAGTACATTAAGTTCCAAAGTGATTGGCTTTAAGACACCTCTTTAACAATCACCCATTTGCACTAAAGTCAATGCCTCTACACATTATACCATAGGCGATAATATGACTATCATATTTCTTTTGGGAAAGGGGCTTAGCGAGAGGATCAACTATCTTTACATCATGTCTACCAATGATTTCCAAAATCAAATGGTAACCTATGAGTACATATTTGGATCTTTGATGAGACCGTGGCTCATTTGCTTGTGCAATGACTCCATTGTTATCTTAATACAAGGGTATTATATCAATAATTCTAGGAGCCACTTCCAATTCTATGATGAATTTCTCTTATCTAAACTGCTTCCATAACTGCCTTAGAAACTACAATGTACTATGTTTCGGTTATGGAATCTGTATTCGTCTCCTGTTTGGAACTCTCCCAACTGAAAACTTTTCCATTGAATGTGAAAGCATAGCCTAACTGGGATTTGGAGTCATCCTTGTTAGTTTGGAAGCTACATCTGTATACCTGCTTACTTTAAGGTCACTATCTCCATAAACCAAAAATGCATCCTTAGTTCTTTTCAAATACTTAAGGATGTTCTTGACAACCACCCAATGCCCCTCATTGGGATCTAACTTATATCTATTCATGACACTCAGAGCATGTGATATATCAGGTCTAGTACATAACATAACATGCATGATAGATCCAATAGTCGAAGCATATAAAATCCTACTCATGTGTATGCGTTCATCCTGTGTCTATGGACATATGGACTTAAAAAGGGTAATCCCATGAGTCATAGGAATTTATCCTCTCTTGGACTGCTTCATGCTAAATCTTTTTAGCATCTTATTTATGTATGTAGATGGAGAAAGACCAAGCAACATTTAGATCTATCTTTATAGATCTTAATCCCCAGTATATAGGTAGCTCCTCCAAGGTCTTTCATAGAGAAATTCTTAAAGAGCCAAATTTTGACTAATTGAAGAATTGAGACATCGTTTCCTATAAGAAGTATGTCATCTACATACAATATAAGGAATACGACTGCATTCCCACTAATCTTCTTGTACACACAAAGTTCATCCATATTTTATGAGAAACCAAACTTTTTTATTGTCTTATCAAATCAGATGTTCCAACTCCTAGATGCTTAATTCAATTCATAAATTGATCTTTGCAATTTGCATACCCTTTTGGCATCATATTGTGTCATGTACACTTCCTTAGTTAGCTTTCCATTAAGGAAAGTTGTTTTCACATCCATTTGCCAATTCTCATAATCATAATGAGCAACAATGGCTAGGATTATTCTAATGGATTTAAGCATAGGAACTGGATAAAAGGTTTCATCATAGTCAACACTTTGTCTTTGATGATATCTTTTAGCTACTATCCTAGCTTTATAAGTAGTAACATTACCTTCCATGTCGGTCTTTTTCTTGAAGATCCATTTGCACTAATAGGTTTTATCCCTTCAGGTGGATCAACCAAAGTCCATACTTAGTTTTCATACATAGAATCCATTTCTGACTGTATGACTTTTAGCCATCTGTTAGATTTTGAATTATTTAGAACTTTTTCGTAGGTAGTAGGCTCATCATTTTCTATGAGTAATACATCATTCTGTTCATTTATGAAAAATCCATATCTCTTAAGAACAGTTGTATCCTATTTGATCTACGAAATTCTTGTATTTAGAAGGTGTAGCTATTACTTCATATGTGTGAGTAATAGATTTAGGCTCTGTCAGTTGATCTACATCTATTTGGGCATCTTAAATTTCATCAAGTTCAATCTTGCTCCCACTATCTTATTTTAGAAAAAAACTCTTTCTCTAAAAAGACTATATGCTTTGAAATAAATACTTTTTGTTCCAAAGGGTGGTAGAATTTATATCCAAATGACTCTTTTGGATAACCCATAAATAGACACTTATCAGACTTAGCATCTATCTTGTCCGATATTATCGGCTTCACATAAGTAGGACAACCCCATACTTTCATGTGAGAAAGAATAGGTGTCTTGTTAGTCTA
The DNA here is from genome assembly GCA_023653625.1 of Triadica sebifera. Classification (NCBI taxonomy): domain Eukaryota; kingdom Viridiplantae; phylum Streptophyta; class Magnoliopsida; order Malpighiales; family Euphorbiaceae; genus Triadica; species Triadica sebifera. The sequence continues at coordinate 14,024,561 of CM042899.1, forward strand.
TATCTCATATGGAGTAACATCAACTGACTTAGTAGGGACTCTATTTAGTATATAAATAGAAGTCTCTAGTGCATGACCCCAAAAGGATTTTGACAGTTCTGCAATGTTCATCATAGACCTCACCATATCTAACAAGGTTCAGTTTCTCCTTTCAGCCACACCATTGTGTGGTGGCGTGTAAGGTGGATTCCATTGAGATAATATCCGATTATCTCTTAGATAACCTTGAAACTCTTGGCTTAAGTATTCTCCACCTCGATCTGATCTAAGTGTTTTAATACTTTAGCCAAGTTATTTCTCTACTTCATTTCTAAATTCTTTGAACTTTTCAAAAGCTTCAGATTTGTATCTCATCAGATACAAGTACCTATATTGTGAATAATCATTAATGAAGGTAATGAAGTAGAAAAGATCACCTCTGGTGTGCACTGACATCGGTCCATATACAAATCTATATGTACAAGGTCCAATAGCTCACTAGCATGTTCACCCTTTCCACTAAAAGGTGATTCACCATTCTTATGTAACTTAGTCATGCACCTCTCATTTATATGGCCAAGGCGATAGTGCCATAAATATGATGGTTTTAGGTTATCAAACTTTTGTCTTTTACTATTGATATTGAGGATTGAATTAGATATGTCAACAATGTAAATCCCATTACATAATGCTCCAAATCCATAAGGAATATCATTTAAGCATATAGAGCAACCTTTGCCATTAATAGTTAAATGAAAACCTTTTCTATTTAAACAAGAAACATAAATTATATTCTTTGTTAAAACTAGAACATAATAACAGTTGTCTAATTTTAAAACAAGTCCATTAGTTAGTGTCAATACTTAAGTTCCTATAGCTAATGCAACAACTCTTGCTCCATTTCCAACACGTATGTCCGACTCTCATTTATTGAGTTGTCTACTATTCCTTAGGCCTTTCATATTTATCATATGTGAGACCCACATCCGGTATCTAATACTCATGTATTGTTATTAGAAATAGTATAAACCTCAATAATATAAATACTTAAAGTAAAAGGTGCATCCAATGTCTTATCCTTCTTCTTTTTTAAAGACTCTAGATAGGCCTTGCAATTTCTCTTCCAATGGCCAGTTTTGCCATAATGGAAGCAAGTCCCTTTTGAAATAGTCTATTTTCCCTTCTTCCTCATTTTCAATGTACCTTGCATTGGAGATGTTCCTTTTACCATCTTGGCACTGAAAAGCAATTTAGATATCTCATATCACTCGGTGTGAGCTTGCTCATTTATTAGTTCCCTTAGATGATACACAATGGAATTTGCATACTTGTTCTTATGCAACTTTTGAAGCTTAGGAGATATAGAGGAGGACATAATGCAATCCACTAACTCACTATCATCCATATGCTTCTTATATGCCAACTATTCATCAACAAATGCATCATCAGCAGGTGGGGAGGGAAGTGGCTCTTTTAAGATATAGGTTATCCTTTTACTTTTGAGAATTATTCTCAAATTCTTTAGCCAATCAAGGAAGTTTGGTCTAGTCAATTTGTTGGTTTTGAAAATTAAGCATAGGTTCACATTTGATAACATGATTCTATGAACCTAGATATAAAGAAAAATCATGTTTAGAGAATGTACTAAATGCATGATTTTTAGGTCTTTAATAAATGTGCATTATAACTCCCACTATTTTATTATGAACCCATAGCCTTCAATATGAATATAAGAGAACTCGTTGGAAGCTCTCCTAGTGGGTCAGTATCCAACATCACTAAGAATGACCTTGGGTTTGCCCAACAAGCCATCTTAGGTCAATTGGTTGGTATCTCATACCAATTGCATCCTTTATGCAACTACCGAATCATTGAGCTATCTACTCTTGATATGTGTAAATCTCATGTACACTTACCCAACTTTGCCTCTAATTCACATTCACCTTGGGTTTTCCCAACAATCCAATGTAACTAGTTAAAACCAAACCCATTAATTATAAAATCGTATTTCGATGGTTTGAACATATTCTTGTAAAACAGACTTGGATTTTCCCAACAATGCAAACTCTAAAAGAACTCTAGTTCTTGCCATATTAATAGAAGGCATTAATTTTAATATTATTAATGAGGGATTTCTTTAATTTAGGTCTTATCATGGCATGCATTTCCTTAAATTGCCTACTTTGCCAACTAGGTTTTTACCAATTTAATACATGCAACATTAAAATTCGAATTTAATAATTAAATCACATTAAATATTAAATCCAAATATGACCATTAGTTAATTTATAATTAAATTAACTTAATTAGTTATTATTTTGATGCCACATAGGATTAAACAATCCTAGTTATAATTGCATATTAGAATCCTAGTCAAATTAGGAATTTGAAAACCCTTTTCAAATTCAAATAAAATTCCATTTAAAAATTTCCAAAATTAATTCTCAATCTTATAAGAAACTTATAATCAGTTTATACCAATTAAATTTGTTTGTTAGACAATCTAAATCATTAAGAACTTAAGTAGCAAACCAATTGCTAAAAAATTGCCTAAATTGAATCATACATGAATTAGGATTCTTTAGGAACTTAAGCACAAATTTAATTTGAATTTAGCATGAAATTGACATAAAAATAACATCATGAATATCTCATAAACATGAAATTGAAGTTCTGGTCATGAAATTATATGCCATTAAATCAAACAATACAAAACAGTCTCATCATATGGTAAGGTTTTTGACTTAGTTGCCAGTTTTGTATGTTCCATGATCAAAAACAATTTTTTCATCATTATATATGTTGTCGAGAAGTTAAAAAAACATTCTAAATATATCATAAAAATATTTGAATAATCAAATTAACAAACCAAATTTAAACAATCTCTTAAAGAACTCATTTAGCAATACTAGGTTATACAAACCCTAAAATTTAGTAACATGCACAATTTCGAATTTCATATTTAAATCAAATTTAATCCTTTTAAATATAATGGCAAACATCTAGTCCAAATGATATTAGTTCTTATCTAAGAGACTCATTACTATTAGATATGTCCTTGAAGACTTTCTTTAAGACATGTCCACCTTGCCTAAGGACTTCTGAGTAATGATCTCTACAAAAAGCCATAGGTATACTCTCCTTCTATCAGGAGTGGTGAATCCTATATTGACTACTCATCTACCTTCAAATACCTCATGCTATACCCAATCACCACCTTATAAGCGACCTCTGAGAGGCAACGAGGAATGGAGTCAAAGTATAGGATTTAGTATCCAAGATAACTTTAAGCATCTCAAGTCTAAGGATACTTGAACCGCTGCTATAATGAGACTATCACTAACATTGAATAGATATCCATGTGATTGTCTCATAGCAGGTCATCCAATGTACTTGACTACTCTAGCAAGCATCTATATGTTGACTCCAAACATCTTATATCCTCAGCATATGAGATTAGCTGCTTGACCTAGTCAAGGAGTATAACATTACTAGTCTATCCGGATTAACAATGTTTCATCTTGTTAATCCTATGACAATGTTTAATTTAGATATAAACACAATTGCACAAAATAGGAATCTCACCATCATGATCTCATCATGATTTCCTTCATGTTGTGTTATATACCAATGACTTCATTAAACGGTCTAAGATCTAAATCATATTCATATATGCATGAACACTACTATAATGAAAATGCCTTTTATTAATAATGAATGAGTACATCAGTGCATATGGTGATTACCTTTAGGTCACCTCTCTAACACCATCTCTGACATTAACATATACCCCCTGATTGGCATGCCAAATTATCCAAAATTCTACTTCTAAGCTAGGTGTTCTCGGGCTTAATTCATCTCATGACTTATTTATCTTTATTTCTTCTTTATTAATCTCATACTTTTTTGTTTCATTCGTCACTTACTTTCTTTATCAATTTCATAATTCTCTCATTTCCCTTTATTACAAGTTCTTTTCATATCATGTAATGCATGACAAATCTCATTCTTACTTGTTCACACAAACAAATATTCCCAATTCATTGAATGCAATATCTCATTGAATTTCATTTGATATTCTGGAATGATTACAAAATATACAAATTATTGAAAACAAGGTATTCATGGCTATAACTCGCTATTCATGCTCGTGAACATTGCTAGACACACTGCCTCATGGCCATGGTCAAAATGTTTAGGCCTGTAAATAAGCTCATGCCTATTACCAAGCTATATTTGAAGTCGTGAACACTTCTGGAATGAATAGTGCCATTTCCAATCAAAAGTCTCACCCATGACCAAATTATCACACTCGTGACTAACTGCTATAGATTTGCACTTTCACTTTTCTTATGCATTTCAAGCTTCTTCAAGCCATTATAACATAACCATCACTCATCCTCAAGTTTTTAACATATCATATAATGTTTTTATCAAAGTTTTCATGCTTCTATCAAATTCAAATCCTAACATGTGATCAACAAAAGAACCATGCACACAATGTCACATTTCTCATATAAATTGTAGTTTTCATGCAATCATTCATTGTTAAATGCATTTCACACACTATTTAACATGTCAAATATGTTTATCATATAATTTATAACAAAATATAGGCTATTACCTTAAATTATGCACTAACCTCTTATCTTTGCTTCCTTTCACTCTCTATGCTTCTTTTTCTTTTCCTTTGCTCTCTTGAGTTTGTTTCTTGTCATCAGGGGCTCCTATAACACAAAATAATCATAAAAAACCTTCCTTTCATATCCTCTATCTAAAACCTATCTTCTCTCTCCTAAATCCTAAACTCTCTCTCTTTTACCACATGCTCTAATTGAGCTCAAAACTATATGTTCCTTTAGAGACATTTGTAGAAGAGAAAAAGAACTTATCACTTTTACTCGTTTCTCTTCTTAATCAATTCTTTAGAAATTTCTCTCTCCTCTTCTCTTTCTCTTCCCTCTCCCTTCTTCTATTCCTTAACTTCTCCAAGCCTTGTTATGCAAAAAAATGCCTTTTATCTTGTCTTTTTCTCTATTCTCTCTTCCTTTCTTTCTATAGAATCAAGCTTCTGGTTATGGAGATATGGAGGTGGAGTGTGAATGGCTTTAGAATGCAAAAAATGAAAGTGAAAAGAATTAGATAAGAAGAAGAAAAGAAAAAGAAAGAAAAGGATAAAAGTCCACATATGGGCCCATCATGTTTGACCCAAAATCATGATATTTAGACAAATTAACATATTAATTCCTATTAATTCCTCTTTTCTCTCTACGGTGGTCAGCCAACACTATGATTTATGTCTAAATTATTCTTTCAATTGGCAAATATCATATTTGATCCTCCAAATTTTGATAAATTACAAATTGGCCTCTAAAATTTTTCAAATTTTACAATTTAGTCCTTAACTGTAATTTAACCTCTTAATATTTGTAATAATCTTTATTTAGCATTTCTCATAATTATTAATCATTATTTTGATTAATTCCAGTCAAAATGCAAATTTAGACTATTGTTAGTCCAATGCGTCAACTTAACAATACGTGCGACTTTAGTAGAAATAACATTTTCTCCCCCTTAAAATAAATATCTTCCCCAAAATTTTATCTGTTTAATCCATACTGAACAATTGGGTATAATGCCTCCTCATCATCTCCTCACTTTCCCAGTGGCTTCTTCGACTGCATGGCTCTGCCACATAACTTTAACTAGAGGAACTCTCTTGTTCCAAAGAACTTTCACTTCACATGCTAAAAATAGCCACTGGATCCTCTTCATATTTCAAATCTATCTGTACTTCAATTTCCTCAGTTGCGATAACATGAGTCGGGTCCAATCGATATCTTCTTAGCATCGAGATATGGAAAACATTATGAATTCTCTCTAGCTCTAGTGGTAGAGCTAATTGATATGCCACTAGTCCGATTCTTTCTAGAATTGCATAGGGACAAATGAACCTCGAACTCAACATTTCTTTCTTGCCAAATCTCAATATCTTCTTTCAAGGTGAAACTTTGAGAAACACTTTATCTCCTACAACATATTCTATGTCTTACATCTTGAGGTTAGCATATTATTTCTAATAATCTTGTGCTACCTTTAATATTTCCTTGATAACTTTCACTTTTTCTTCCATTTATTGAACTATCTCCGGCCCTACCAATTTCTTCTCACTCAATTTGGTCGAACAAACTAGTGTCTTGCACTTTTTTCCATATAATGCTTTATAAGGAGTCATGTCAATGCTAGTTTGATGGCTGTTATTATAGGCGAACTCTATAAGAGGTAAATATTGATCCTAGCTTCCTTTAAAATCAAGTATACAACTTCTTATCATGTCTTCTAATAGTTGGATAACCCATTCTGATTGTTCGTCTGTATGTGGATGAAATGTCATGCTAAAATTCAGCCGGGTTACTATAAGCTCTTCAAAAACTGCAATGTAAATCTAGGATCTCTATCGGATGATGGACATTGGTACTCCATGGAGTCTTACAATCTCATCCATATAATCTTTGCCAATTTGTTCAGTGAATAGTCCATCTAGACTGGTAGGAAATGGGCTGACTTTGTTAGTCAGTCCACTACTACCCAACTGCATCATGTCCCTTTTGAGTTATTGGCAACCCTGAGATTAAATCCATCGTAATTCTTTCACATTTCCATTCTGGGATGGGTATAAGTTGCAACAAACCTGTAGGCATATGATGTTCAGCTTTTACTTATTGGCAAGTCAAAAACTTAGCCTCATATTCAAAGATATATTTATTCATTTCTAGGCACCAAATTTCAAATCTTGATACATCTTGTTCCCACATGGATGCATGGTATATATCATCTCATGAACTTCCTTTAAAATCTCAAGTTGGCTCAACTCACATCTCAGCTAACATCTTTCTACTTAAGGCATCATCCACCACATTCACTTTCCCTGGCTGGTAATCAATCACACAATCGTAATCATTAATCAACTCTAACCATCTTCTTTGCCTCAGGTTTAACTCTTACTGTGAAGGCAAATACTTGAGACTCTTGTGATCTATGTTGTGATGCCCCACTTATATATTAGGAATAATCCCATATATATAAGAAGAATGTCACAAGCTTAACTCGATAATTTGCTCAAATTGATTTTTTTTTCATTTTAAATAACTTAATATATTTATTTATTTTGGTTTAGGCAAATTATTCTAATTAAAAAATATATAAATAAATATATATATATATATATCCTTATATTGTATAAACATATAGCACCCGATTATGTTACATAATTATTTACATAAATAATATTAATATATGAGATTTGTCTACGACACCAAATACATAGTCAAACTAAAAAAAAAATATAATAATACATAACCAACCCTCTAACTATGTTTCTTGTGTCTCTGCTGATATGGACTTGGATTTCCTTCTTGAACACTTCACCTCCTACCGTCTATAGTTCCAATTCCTGCGTGAGAAGAACTCACACTAAGCTAACTCTAGCTTAGTGGTACATATAGGTATTAAGTTTTTTTTCCAAACAGTCACACAAATGCATGTCTCAAATAATTCATTATACACTGAATTTTTATTTCATATAAAAGAAATAACTACATCACATAACAGTATAAACATAAAAATCATATTCAATAACTAAATTCTCATGACCTCTTGTAAGCATTTCATGTTTTGTCACTTATGTCAATAATAAATTTTTATCACATTTCATTTCATAGTCTTTAATTAATATCAGCCCAAATATCATTCCCGGATTGTCCGGATATGGGGTGTGAAATAGGGGCGCTCGCAGAGCTTAAGCCACCCTACTCACCATAATCTCAAGTCAAGGGCGCTCGTGGAGCTTAAGCCACCTTGACTAAATATAATTATGTCATCTGTGTATAATCAGGATCAGGGGCACTCCCAGAGCTTAAGCCACCCTGTCCCTAAATAATATCCATATCGGTACCGTAATTCCCCCCTTAATGGTGCACCATCTATCCTATGTTAGTTCTCAGGTAGAGAAATGGACAATTAACACAATTAATTACTTGTTTCTATAACCAATACTCATTTCATATTAACACAATCATATATTCACAATTTATTTCAAAACCATGTAATAGCATAATATTTTATCAAATGTTAACACAATATTAAGTTCATAGTTAATAACATTCTTACAACCTTAAAAGATGCCATAATATATAATTTCATCATTGTGACATGTAATTTATGTCATACACACAATCATGCATAAAGGCAAAACAAAATACATATATGTACAAACCTCGATAGTATTTTCCTTTTTTCAAAATATAAGTTCAGAGCTTGTTCACTTTTGCTGGTCTTCTTCTTGTTGAAATCCTAATTTAAAAATATAATTAATTAATAGCTTGATAAAATATTTATTCTTAATATAACTTAAATAAATAATTTCAATTTCTATTAAGCTAGAATAAGACCTCTAAGGACTGTTGGATTAATAACTTTTCCTAAACTAATCCAATTTGTATGATTCTTGATTCTAATTAACTATAACATGTAAAACTAAAATATACTAAAATTTTAGAATTTTTTAACCTTTACATAATTTTTGGTATAATTTTAAATATTGACCTGTTTTCTGCCCTTAGGCAGTTTCAAGGTACCCAATTCAAAAATTCATAACTTTCAATGTGTAGCTTCACTTATTCTGAAACTTTTTATACAGTTATAGAAGTTAATTGGGAACATGTTTCATGTTTAACTCATTTCCTGATTCAGTCTCTAAGGGTCAAAAATATGGGAGGATATATAACTGGTTCAACATAGAGTATCAACCCGACCAGTTTACTTGTTCAGCTCATAACTCACAAAATACATGACATTTTAAGATGAAACTTTCACATACATTTAGATACGACATAGGAGTAAAACTTTTATGTTTTGAACTTTGGCCAATTCGATCTAAAAATATGTGAAATATAAGGACGAAGTTACTGGAACTACACAGATATATGAAACCAGTTCAATCAAGGAACAGTCATGGTTAATTTCAGAATAACTCAACCTACACAAGAGTGATTCATACGAAATTTTGGAGAGACCTCAATAACATATATACCTACAACTTTCATGTTTTACACAAACTCAGAATAATCCAATAAGATGGTCAATGTTTACAAAAACCGTAGGTTATTTGGTTTATACGTCTTCCAGAACCAGTTTCACCCCAATAACCATAACTCTTCATATACTCAAAATCGTTAAATAAAATTTGGCAGAGAGATACAAAAGACATAGATGAACAACTTTTAAGTCTAACACATCCCCAAATTCGAGTCACAAGATAATCAAAAATAGAGTGCAATATTCTGTCAAAATATAACCTAAACAGTTCTAATAACACAATAATCATGGGGAAAATATTTCTTACCAAGATCAGATTTAATTGGACTGATTTTTGATGCAATTCTTGAAGAAGATGATAAGTAATTTGATCTGATATATGGAGGAAGAAAAAGGGATGAAGAAGAATAAGAGATGAAGGAGAAAAGAGAATTTGGGAGAAATAGTTTCCGCCCCTTTTTCCCATTTTTTTATTCTGCCTTTTTTTTTTAATTTTTAATTTTCTTCTTTTTCTTCTTCTTCTTCTTATTATTATTGTTATTATCATCTTCACATAATTGTTTATAGCTAATATTTGTAATTTTATTTAATCAAAAACACAATTTAATTATATGGTCTAAATTATTCAAATTAAACTCTAATTAGTGGGTGTTACAATTCTCTCCCCCTTAAGATGTTTCATCCTCGAAACATACCTATGTATCGTCACTGAACAGGTGAGGGTATTGAGCTTTCATCACCTCCTCGCTTTCCCATGTTGCTTCTTCAATTGCATGATTCATCCATAGTACCTTCACTAATGGTACTTGCTTGTTCCTCAGTTCCTTAATTTCTCTTGCTAAAATTTGGATTGGTTCTTCTTCATATGTCAAATCTTGTCTCACCTGAATGCTTTCAGCAGGTATGATGTGATTAGGATCTGATCTATATCGTCTTAACATTGAGACATGGAAGACATCATGTATTTGACTCATCTCCGGTGGTAAAGCGAGTCTATAAGCAACAGGTCCAACTCTTTCTAATATTTCATATGGTCTGATGAACCTTGGACTTAACTTGCCTTTCTTTCCAAATCGCAAAACTTTCTTCCAGGGAGATACTTTAAGAAAAACTTTATCACCCACTGCATATTCAATGTCCCGTCTCTTGAGGTCAGCGTATGATTTTTGTCTATCTGTAGCTGTTTTAAGTCTTTCACGAATAACTTTCACTTTTTCTTCTGTCTCTTGCACTAGGTTTGGTCCTATAAGTTTTCTCTCGCTGAGCTCTGTCCAACATATAGGTGTTCGACACTTCCTACCATAAAGTGCCTCATATGGAGCCATCTGGATACTAGACTGATAACTGTTATTATAGGCGAATTCCATTAAAGGAAGATATTTGTCCCAGCTACCTTTAAATTTGATGACACAACTTCTCATCATATCTTCTAGAATCTGAATGACTCTTTCTGACTGTCCATCTGTCTACGAATGAAAAGCTGTGCTGAAATTGAGCTTAGTACCTAGAGCTCGTTGTAGACTACCCCAAAATTGAGATGTGAAACGAGAATCTCTGTCAGACACAATAGAAACAGCCACTCCATGAAGTCGCACAACTTCATTCATATAAATTTCTGCCAATTTATTCAGTGGATAGTCCTTTCTGATAGGTAAGAAATGTGCTGACTTTGTAAATCTGTCCACTATAACCCATACAGTATCATGTTTCTTTAGAGTCAAAGGCAATCCAGTCACAAAATCCATATTGATCCTTTCCCACTTCCATTCTGGAATAGAAATTGGATGTAGCAATCCCGAAGGTACTTGATGTTCCGCCTTGACTCGCTGACAAGTTAAACATTTTGAAGTGTACTCTGTGATGTCCTTTTTCAGACCTACCCACCAGTATATGCTCTTCAACTCTTGGTACATCTTGTTACTCCCTGGGTGCATAGCATATTTGCTTTCATGGGCCTCTCTAAGAATCCTCTGTCTAAGATCTTCTACACTAGGCACACATAATCTGTCTTGATAGAACAATCCACCATCTAAGTCCATAGTGAATCCAGGTCTCTCCCCCTTAGAAATCAACTCAGCTAATTCAATTAACTTTTTGTCTTGTCTTTGTGCATCCTTGATTTCCTGCATAAGAGTGGGTTGAAGGTGCAACTCTGCCACCATCTTTCTGCTCAAAGCATCTGCTACTACATTAGCTTTGCCTGGATGATAGTCAATCACACAATTATAATCCTTTATTAGTTCTAGCCATCTTCTCTGCCTCAAATTCAATTCTTTCTGTGAGGGAAGATATTTCAAACTCTTGTGATCTGTGTAAATAAAACACTTCTCCCCATATAAATAATGGCGCCAAATCTTCAATGCAAAAACTATAGCTGCCAACTCCAGATCATGGGTAGGATAATTCTTCTCATGCGGCTTTAACTGTCTAGAAGCATAAGCAACCACCTTTCCATCTTGCATCAATACACAACCCAATCTATTATGAGAAGCATCACTATAAATGACATACTCCTTATTAGGAATCGGCTGTGTCAAAATAGGGGCCTTAGTGAGCATACTTTTGAGCTTATCAAAACTAGCTTGACACTTATCTGTCCACTCAAATTTAACATCCTTTCTTAATAGTCTTGTTAAAGGAGAAGCTATCATTGCAAAACCCTTGACAAATCTCCGATAATATCCAGCTAAACCCAAGAAACTTCTGACCTCGGTCACATTCCGTGGAGGTTTCCAACTCATAATTGCCTCAACTTTGCTAGAATCCACTTTAATGCCTTCTGTAGAGATAATGTGTCCCAAAAATGTCACCTCCTTTAACCAAAACTCACATTTTGAGAGTTTGCCATAAAGCTTATACTCTCTGAGAGTCTGCAATGCTATTCTCAAATGCTTTTCATGTTCTTCTGAATCTTTAGAATACACCAAAATATCATCAATAAAAACAACAACAAATTGATCAAGATGTGGCCTGAAGATCCTATTCATAAGATCCATAAATGCTGCTGGAGCATTGGTCAGCCCAAATGGCATAACCAAAAACTCATAATGACCATATCTGGTTCTGAATGCAGTTTTAGCAATATCCTCCATCTTCACCCTTAATTGATGATAACCAGATCTCAAATCTATCTTGGAAAATACTCCTGCACCTTTCAGTTGGTCAAAGAGATCATCAATCCGCGGTAATGGGTACTTGTTCTTGATGGTCACCTTATTCAACTGTCGATAATTAATACATAGCCTCAAAGATCCATCTTTCTTTTTCACAAACAATACTGGTGCACCCCATGGGGATGTACTTGGTCTAATGAAACCCTTATCAAGGAGTTCTTGCAATTGTGTCTTAAGTTCTTTCATCTCTGATGGGGTCATTCTGTATGGTGTCTTTGATATAGGCATAGTTCCTGAAACAAGATCAATAGTAAATTCTACCTCTCTCTCCGGAGGTAACCCAAGTAAGTCATCGGGAAAGACATCTGGAAATTCATTTACCACCGGGATATCTTCAAGATTTGAACCTCCTTTTCTAGTGTCAATCACATGGGCCAAATAAGCTTCACACCCTTTTCTCATCAATCTCTGGGCTTTCATTATGGATATGACTCGAGGATGTTGTGAAAATAATTCCCCTTTTACAATAATTGCCTCCTGATTTTCTTTTTTAAGTACCACAAATTTAGACTTGCAATCCACCACTGCTTCGTGACGTGAGAGACAATCCATACCTAATATGACATCATACTCATGGAAAGGCAACTCAATCAAGTCTGCAGAAAACTCCTTCCCATGCACAACCAAAGGACAATTCCTAAATACTTTATTCACTATTACACTATGACCCAACAGATTCTTAACTTCAATTCCATATTCTAGGTTTTCTTTAATCATATTATGCTGACTAAGTGTACTAGTGCAAATATAGGAATGTGTGGAACCCAGATCTATGAGTGCACAAATATCAAAATCATATAATGAAAACATACCAACAATAACATCTGTTGCTGCCTGATCTTCTTTAGCTTTCATGGCATAGGCTCAGGCTGGAGCTCTACTAGATCCAGGTCTATTCACTGTCTCTGAAATAGCTTACCTCGGTCGGCCTGGTCCTCCTCTGAACTGAACTCCAGGCTGAGTTGGAGCTGACCTAGTAGTCTGAGTAGGTGTACCACCTGTCAAGAGTGGGCAATCCCTCCATAGATGTTTTTTGGACCCACATATATAGCAAGCACCTGTGGCACGCCAACATTCCCCCTGATGGCTCCTATTGCAAATGGGACATACTGGTATAACTTCCTTGCTAACCTGAGGTTGTGAACTGACTGTAGCAGAAGGTACCTTAGAGGGCGGCCCCCTCCTAAAAGACCCTGTCTGTGAATAGCTAAAACTTTTTCCCTGTCCTCTATTCAGTGAACGGCTAGTAAAGAAACGACTCTTCTTTCCAGTAAATTGAGTCTCAGAAGTAGCTGACTTTTTGGAAGATTCTTCTATTTTCCTCTTTTTCCTTTTTTCAAGGCTGAGTGCTGCAGAAACTAACTGAGAAAAATTATTATGCTGAAGAGCAGTCACAATATCTCCAACCTCTTCATTAAGGCCATCTTCAAATCTTCTACATTTATCTCTTTCATTTGCAATTAATTCAGGGGCATACTTGCTTAGTCTGGTAAAATCCCGCTGATACTCAGTCACTGACATTTTACCTTGCTTGAGATTCATGAACTCTTTCTTTTTCTCATCAATATAGATCAACGTAATATACTGCTCTTTAAATTCAGAAAGGAAGGAATCCCATGAGACCGGTTCCACCATATCTGGCTTGGTAAGAACTGATTTCCACCAATCATATGCCTCATCTTGGAGTAGAGAAGTAGCAAATCTAGCTTTGTCATCTATTTCCACTTGCAACTCTTTAAAAATTCTTTCAGTCTTTTCCAACCAATACTCAGCTGCAGCTGGATCTTCATCTCTCTTACCATAAAAATCTGAAGCCCCATACTTACGAACCTTATCAATTGTTACTTTTGGTCTAGGTGGTGGCACTGGGATAGGTTGAGGAATGGCTCGTACCATCTGTTGGAATAATCCAGTCATCTGTTGTATAAATAGATTTTGACCAGGGTCAATCTGTTCTGCTGCATGCGGTGGGGGATTTGGAGCAGCATCTTGCCTTTGCACACTTGCTGCACTAGACTGATGAGGTGTCCTAGTATCAGGAGAGCCGGTACTCTCAGCCATATCTCGTTCATTAGAAGACATCTTCCTACAATCCTACAAGTTGCCAAGAAGAAAGCCCATATCAAAATTATATAAGACACATGTATATTTAAACCTCATATCTCATTTCACACCTAGGCCTAGAAACGCCTAAACCTGCTCTGATACCACAAAATGTGATGCCCCACTTATATATTAGGAATAATCCCATATATATAAGAAGAATGTCACAAGCTTAACTCGATAATCTGCTCAAATTGATTTTTTTTTCATTTTAAATAACTTAATATATTTATTTATTTTGGTTTAGGCAAATTATTCTAATTAAAAAATATATAAATATATATATATATATATCCTTATATTGTATACACATATGGCACCCGATTATGTTACATAATTATTTACATACATAATATTAATATATGAGATTTGTCTACCACACCAAATACATAGTCAAACTAAAAAAAAAATAATAATAATACATAACCAACCCTCTAACTATGCTTCTTGTGTCTCTGCTGATATGGGCTTGGATTTCCTTCTTGAACACTTCACCTTCTACTGTCTATAGTTCCAATTCCTGCGCGAGAAGAACTCACGCTAAGCTAACTCTAGTTTAGTGGTACATATAGGTATTAAGTTTTTTTTCCAAGCAGTCACACAAATGCATGTCTCAAATAATTCATGATACACTGAATTTTTGTTTCATATAAAAGAAATAACTACATCACATAACAGTATAAACATAAAAATCATATTCAATAACTAAATTCTCATTACCTCTTGTAAGCACCATCTATCCTAAGTTAGTCCTCAGGTAGAGAAATGAGCAATTAACACAATTAATTACTTGTTTCTATAACCAATACTCATTTCATATTAACACAATCATATATTCACAATTTATTTCAAAACCATGTAATAGCATAATATTTTATCAAATGTTAACACAATATTAAGTTCATAGTTAATAACATTCTTACAACCTTAAAAGATGTCATAATATATAATTTCATCATTGTGACATGTAATTTATGTCATATAGACAATCATGCATAAAAGCAAAACAAAATACATATATGTACAAACCTCGATAGTATTTTCCTTTTTCCAAAATATAAGTTTAGAGCTTGTTCACTTTTGCTGGTCTTCTTCTTGTTGAAATCCTAATTTAAAAATATAATTAATTAATAGCTTGATAAAATATTTATTCTTAATATAACTTAAATAAATAATTTCAATTTCTATTAAGCTAGAATAAGACCTCTAAGGACTGTTGGATTAATAACTTTTCCTACACTTATCCAATTTGTATGATTCTTACTTCTGATTAACTATAACATGTAAAACTAAAATATACTAAAATTTTAGAATTTTTGAACCTTTACATAATTTTTGGTATAATTTTAAATATTGACCTGTTTTCTGCCCTTAGGCAGTTTCAAGGTACCCAATTCAAAAATTTATAACTTTCAATGTGTAGCTTCACTTATTCTGAAACTTTTTATACAGTTATAGAAGTTAATTGGGAACATGTTTCATGTTTAACTCATTTCCTGATTCAGTCTCTAAGGGTCAAAAATATGGGAGGATATATAACTGGTTCAACATAGAGTATCAACCCGACCAGTTTACTTGTTCAACTCATAACTCACAAAATACATGACATTTTAAGATGAAACTTTCACATAAATTTAGATACGACATAGGAGTAAAACTTTTATGTTTTGAACTTTGGCCAGTTCGATCTAAATATAGGTGAAATATAAGGACGAAGTTGCTGGAACTGCACAGGTATATGAAACCAGTTCAATCAAGGAACAGTCATGGTTAATTTCAGAATAACTCAACCTAAACAAGAGAAATTCATACAAATTTTTCAGAGACCTCAATAACATATATACCTACAACTTTCATGTTTTACACAAACTCAGATTAATCCAATAAGATGGTCAATGTTTACAAAAACCGTAGGTTATTTGGTTGATACGTCCTCCAGAACCAGTTTCACCCCAATAACCATATCTCTTCATATACTCAAAATAGTTCAATAACATTTGGCAGAGAGATACACAAGACATAGATGAACAACGTTTATGTTTAACACATCCCCCAATTCGAGTCACAAGATAATCAAAAATAGAGTGCAAGATTCTGTCAAAATATAACCTAAACAGTTCTAATAACACAATAATCATGGGGAAAATATTTCTTACCAAGATAAGATTTAATTGGACTGATTTTTTATGCAATTCTTGAAGAATATGATAAATAATTTGATCTGATATATGGAGGAATAAAAAGGGATGAAGAAGAAGAAGAGATGAAGGAGAAAAGAGAATTTGGGAGAAATAGTTTCGGCCCCTTTTTCCCCTTTTTTTGTATTCTGCCCCTTTTTTTTAATTTTTAATTTTCTTCTTTTTCTTATTATTATTATTATTATTATTATTATTATTATTATTATTATTATTATTGTTATTGTTATTATCATCTTCACATAATTGTTTATAGCTAATATTTTTAATTTTATTTAATAAAAAACACAATTTAATTATATGGTCTAAATTATTCAAATTAAACTCTAATTAGTGGGTGTTACATATGTAGATATAACATCTTTCTCCATATAAATAATTTTAGAGGAGTGCTCTTAAGGCAATAACCTTTAGCACTTATTGTACAAATTTATTTGATTAATAAAAGACTTTTTCATTAATTTGATGTTCATTTGATATATGAATTGATAAGTGATCTTAAATCAATTAATTAAGTCCTTGATACATAATATAACATGAAGGAAATCATGATGAGATCATGATATTGAGATTCTTATCATGTGTGATTATGTTAGTATCAAAATTATCCCTAGTCATAGGATTAATGAGACGGACATTATTAATCCAGACAAACTAGCACATGTTACACTCCTTGATTGGATCGAGTAGTAGATCTCATAATCTATAAACATGAGATGTTTAGAGTTAACATGTGGATGCTTGCTAAGTGTAGCTAAGTACATTAGATGACCAACTATGAGACAAACATATGGATAATCTATTCAAATGTCAATGATAGTCGCATCATAGCAATGGTACAAGTATCCTTAGACTTGAGGTACTCAAGGATATCTTGAATATTGATTCTGTATTTTGACATTATTCCTTGTTGCCTCAGAGAGGTAGCTCATAGGATGGTGATTGGATACAGCTTGAGGTATTCGAAGGTAATCGGGTAACCAACAAAGGATTCACCACTCTTGATAGAAGGAGTGTATACCTACGGCCACTTGTCGTGGTCATTACTCAGGAATCTCTGGCCGGAGTGGAAATCTCATAAAGATAGTCTTCAATGACATATCTAATAGAGCAATGAGCCTCAAGGACAAGAACTAACATTACTTGGACTAGACGTAATGTAGTCAGTCTAGTGGGAGTTGACACATGTCTATACTCTGAACCAAGTGGGGTATAGATTGGTGAAAGGAATAATTGCACATAAATTGTCTATGGAAAGGTTCATAGTCAAACCACTGACTTTCCGGTCAATTGGAGGTCATGATGTGTTGTTAGATACCGCTCATGAGCTGCTTAAATTAATTATTAATTTAAGTGGTCAACATAACCGGGAATCTAATGGGTCACACGCATTGAAGATGTGGAGAATGAGTAAAATGGTTTTGGATAGGATCCAAAATATGAGAGAATTATTTTAGGATGGATCGCGATGAGATCGCACGAAAAAATCGTTCGGGAGTGTCACGGGCCCCCGCGGGCTAGGCAGGCTATTGGCCTACCTTGCGGGCCAGCTGGGCTGCCCAGCAGCAGGCCCGGCGCGCCTGCAGCTTCCATCTGTTGGCCAACGGCTGTAATTGGCCATAATTAGGCCAATTATGGCCAATTACTATTCATTAGTTGTCATTTTCCCCATTTTTGACTTTTCATCTTTTTTTTGAATTTGATTCAAATAGAAAAGACATCAAATGGCAGAAAATAGATATAAAAATATTTTTGTGAAAAAAAATATTTTTAAGACAACAAAAAATTCTCTCAAGAATACTTTAAAAGCTAGCACTTTAAATTTGTTCAAACCATTTTCTCTTGATAGTTTCTTCTTCATTCTTCACGTGGATTATCATTAGAGACATCTTAGTGTGGATTGCTGTGGTTTACTACAACTCAACAAAGTGAAGATTGTACAAGTATTATCTTTTGTTTTGGGTTTTGAAAAATTTTATTACAAGGTATAATTTTTAACATTTACATTTATATAAATTAGTTTTAATGGTACAAGTATGATATTTTGTTTTGGGTTTTGAAAAATTTTATTTCTCACTGCATTTATGAATATGATTCATTCTTCAAAACTCAACATTGGTATCAGAGCCTCCTTGTATCCATTAAAATTAATTTTAATTGAAAGTGCAATGAGATTGCATGTTTTTTGATGATTTTGGATCAATAGGTTTTGAAAAATTAAAATTAATTTGTAAAATACAATTTACACATTTTTCTTTCTTTAATCTAATCATGGGATGATTAAGAATGATTATTTTGATTGAAAAATGATTTGAATGTGATTCAAATAATTAATTTCGGATTTATTTCAAAAATGCCTAAAATTGTCTTGTTTATGAACATGTGTTATTTGGCTTAATTGATGGGGCTGGTTGCATTTTTCTTTTAATTTAATTATAAAAATATTATTTAGACATATTGAGAATATTTTTATGTCTCTGGAAGTATCCAATAATTAATTAAAAATCATTTTAATTAATTTTTCAAATAAACACAAAAATGGGACTGTTTAGCTTACCCGGTGGGGCTGTTTTGTTTGATTTTTTTGTATATGTTTATTTTATTTCCAGCACCTTGAAATAATTTTTATGTGATTAAAAATATGTTATTTTGATGTTAGATGTATGCCAAAATTATTTTGCAAGCATTTGAAATTTTAAAAATTCTAGATATCAAATTAGTCATTTTGAGCGTCTAAGTGTGTTGGTTCGTTTATCTTAGTAATTTTAGCTTGTGCCAAAAATATTTTGATGAACTTGAGCTGACCTAAAGATAATTAGAATGGTAATTTGATGTTCTGGAAATTTGTAGAAATTGGTATGTATATTAAAATTAAATTGTTGTACAATTGTAATTCTAGTATGACTAGAAATTGGTATGTATATTAAAATTAAATTGTTTAATTTTAACATCATAATATTCTGATTTTAAGAAGAATTAATTTTGAATTATTTCTGGAAATATGAAATTTAATTTAATTTATTAAATATTAAATTCCGCTTTAAAATGACATACAAAATTAAATTAACCGAAAGAACACATATAGGCAATTTCGATTCAAGTGTTGAATCGATTTACAAATTGAAATCCAAAATTGTCATTTTTATTTTGTGCATTAGATAATGCATGTTAGGGGTGTATGAAAAGGCATGATGGATTATTATGGACTTAGGCCCAATGTGATTGAGCATGCATGAAATTATTTTGTTTTATGGTAAATAGGGTCTGTGTGTCCCTATCTCTTTTTTCTTTCTTATGTATTTCTCTTCTCATCTTACTCCCCTCAAATGTAAATTGAGGTTTTCTATAATTTGAAATATGTAATTAGATTACATAGGATTAGGATATAATGAAGATACAAAGGAGCAAGAAGCAAAGGAGATGATACCATAAACAAGAAGACTTAGAAATAGGAATTTCATTTCTATTTTGGGTTGTAAATTCATGCATATACCTAGGTAAGACCTAGTCAATCTCTCTTTGGCTCAAGAGATTGACTTTTGTATGTCCATAATCATGTCATATAGTTAATGTAACTATCTTTATATATCAATGTGATGAATGTATGATATATAAAAGCATGAAATAACAACTTGATGAGACTTAAAAAAGAAATTCCTCACTAAATAAACAATTAAGTCTTACGCCTTCCATTAATATGGGGAGAACCAGAGTTCTTTTAGAGTTAGAGTTGTTGAGTTGCCTCAAGCTCACTCTATAAGAATATGTTCAATCCATTGAAATTAGATTTCACGATTAATGGGTTAGACTTAACCGATATTATTAACTTGTTGGATTTGCGCCAAGGTTAATATGTATTGGAGGTGAAGTTGGGTTTGTATACATGAGATGTACACATATCAAGAGTCGATAGCCCAATGTATGTGCACACATCAATAAGTTGATAGGACAAGATTCGATAGTTGCATGAATAATGCAATTGGTATGGATTAGATACCTACCAACCAAACTAAGAATAGCTTGTTGAGTTGCCTCAAGGTTATTCTTAGCTAGTTGGATAACGACCCACTAGGAGAACTTCCATGTAAGTTCTCTCGGGTTCATAGTGAGGGCTATGGATTCACTATAAAATAGTGGGAGCCATAATGCGATTTATTAAAGACCTAATAAACATGCATTTTATGTACATTCTAACATGTTCTATTTTACATCTAGGTTGCTAGAATCATCATCATGACAAGTGTGAATTTGCGATCGCTAATGGAATCAAATAAGTTGACTGGGCCCAATTTTTTGGATTGGCTAAGGAATCTGAGAATAGTTCTCAAATCCGAAAAAGATTAGCTATGTCCTAGATGAGGCACTCCCTAATCCCCCTACTGCTAATGCTTCTGAAGATTTTTAGAAGGCATATCAAAAGCATCTCGATGATAGTGAGATGGCAAGCTGCATTATGCTTGCTACTATGTCAGCTGAGTTGCAAAAGCAGCATGAGGGGTTGCTAATTCCATAGTATACCATATAAGAGAGCTTTTTGATGAGCAAGCACGTTCCGAAAGGTTCAAAACTTCAAGGTTGCTATTCCAAACTAAGATGGTTGAGGGGACATCTCCAGTGCAATATGCATTGAAGATGAATGGCTATATTGAGAGGTTGGCCACCTTGGGTTTTTGTGATGGACCATGAATTAAGTATTGACTTAATTCTAACTGGTTTTTCTGATAGTTATTCACATTTTGTACTTAACTATAGGATGAACCAAATCTCTACCACTATTCCTGAGCTGATTAACTTTCTTAAAACAGCTGAGCCATTTGTCAAGATGGACAGTAAGGCTGTGATGCTGGTGGACTCTTCAAGTTCTAAAGGAAGAACCTTAAGAAGAAGAAGAAGTCCATGAAGCCTAAGGGAGGCGTGGCCAAGAAAAAGGCCAAGGAGATTGCTCCAAAAGGGACATGCTTCCATTGTGGCAAGGATGGCCATTGGAAGAGACACTGCAAGGCTTACTTGGAGTCCTTGAAGAAGAAGGCATCTGATGCCCCATCTACTTCAGGTATTTTTGTCATTGAAATTAATACGGTTTCCAATAATAATATATGGGTATTAGATACCGATTGTGGCTCACACATATGCACTGATATGCAGAGCCTAAGGAACAATAGACAGCTCAATAAGGGAGAGTCAGACCTACGCGTTGGAAATGGAGCAAGGGTTGCTGCAGTAGCTATAGGAACATATGTATTGACCCTCCCTAGTGGGCTTATATTAAATTTGGAGAATTGCTATTATATACCTATTTTGACTAAAAACATTATTTCTGTTTCAAGTCTAAATAAAGATGGTTTCCTTTTAGCTTTTAGTAACAATTGTTGTTCTATTATGTTGAATGGCTCAAGTGAAACAATGGAGAAAACAAGGCTGAAATGGGGGAAAAAGAAGGAGAAACAAGCTGGAGTAGGGTGGCAGAATATTGAGAAGGAAGATAAGGTCCACCTCCTCACTTTTGTCATTTTCGTCTTTTGTTTCTTCCTTTCTTTTCTTTTCCTTTGTTTTTTGTTTCTTTTTATTTAAAATGCTCAGACATGTAGCTAACGCGTGTTGTGAACTTGTTTCTATAAATATACATATGAAATGTACATATTCAAGTGAAATATATACAAATGTATATGTCCAAATGAAATGCATCTATGGAAAGTTGAGGATGTTACATAGCCAATCATTTCGGATTTGAGAACTATTCTCAAATTCCTTAGCCAATCTAAAAAATTAGGCCCAGTCAATTTATTTGACTCTATTAGTGATCGCAAATTCACACGTGTCGACATGATGATGATTCTAGCAATCTAGATATAAAATAGAGCATGTTAAAATATACATAAAAATGCATGATTATTAGGTCATTAATAAATCACATTATGACTCTCACTATTTTATTGCAAATCCATAGCCCTCACTATGAACCCGAGATAACCTATATGGAAGTTCTCTTAATGGGTCGATATCCAACTAGCTAAGAATAATCTTGAGGCAATTCAACAAGTCATCTTTAGTTTGGTTGATAGGTATCTAATCCATACCAATTGCATTATTCATGCAACTATCGAATCTTTTGCTATCAACTCTTAATATGTGTTGGGCTATCAACTCTTAAGTGTGCATATATATTGGGCTATCAACTCTTAATATGTGTACATCCCATATACACTAACCCAACGTTGTCTCCAATACATATTAATCTTGGCGCAAATCCAACAACCTAATGATATTGGTTAAGTCTAACCCATTAATCGTAAAAACTAATTTCAATAGTTTGAACATACTCTTATAGAGTGAGCTTGAGAGCCTGAGGCAACTCAACAACCTTAAAGCTAGAAGAACTCTGGTTCTCCCCATATTAATAGATGACATAAGACTTAATTGTTTATTTAGTGAGAGATTTCTTTATTAAGTCTTATCATGTTATTTTGCATGCTTTTATATATAGTTGCATTAACTATATGACATGATTATAGACATACTAAATTCAATCTCTTGAGCCAAAAAGAGATTAATTAGGTCTTATCTAGGTATATGTATGAATTTATAAACCCAAAATAGAAATAAAATTCTTATTTCTAAGTCTTCTTGTTTATGGCACCACCTCCTTCGCTTCTTACTCCTTTGTATCTCTATTCTGTCATAATCCTATGTAATCTAATTACATATTTCAAAGTATAGAAAACTTTAATTTAGTTTTGAGGGGAGTAAGATGAGAAGAGAAATACATGAGAAAGATAGAGAGGCAGGAATATGCATGTCTATTTACCATAAAACAAAACAAATCCATGCATGCTCATTCTCATTGGGCCTAAGTCCATAATCATCCATTATATCTTTCCATACACCCTTAACATGCATTCTCTAATGCATAAAGTAAAATAAAATTGACAATTTTAGATTTCAATTTAAAAATCGATTCAACGTTTGAACCGAAATTGTCTACTTGTGTTGTTTCGATTAATTTAATTTTGTATATTAATTTAACGTGTAATTTAATATTTAATCAAATGAAATGAAATTTTATATTTTCATAATTAATTCACATCAAAATCAAATTATTATGATGTCAAAATTAAACAATTTAATTTAAATATACATATCAAATTCTAGTCATATTAGAATTACTATTGCTCAACTTAAATTAATTGAAAATTAATTTTTAAAACTTCCAAAAAATTTCAGAATCTCAAATCATCATTCTAAACATCTTTAGGTCAGCTAAATTTCATCAAAATATTTTTTGGCACAAGCCAAAATTACTAAGGTAAATGAACCAACATAGCTAGGCGCTCAAAATGACTCATTCGATATCTAGAATTTTCTTAATATTATAAATTCAAGAAAAATAATTTTTCATTCATCTAACTATAAAATAACATACTTTTAATCACATAAAATTTATTTCAAGGTGTTCAAAAAAAATAATCACATACAAAAAAATCAAACAAAACAGTTCCAAGGGTATGTCAAAACAGTCTCATGTTTGTATTTGTTTAAAAAATTAATTAAAATAATTTTTAATTAATTATTGGACACTTACAGAGACTTAAACACATTCTCAATATGTATAAATAATTTTTATATAATTAAATTATAAGAAAAATATAAACAGTCTTATCAATTAACCTGAACAACACATGTTCATAAACAATGCAATTTTTAGCATATTTGAAATAAATCAGAAATTCATTATTTGAATCACATTCAATCCATTTTTGAATCAAAATGATCATCCTTAATTATTCCATGATCATGTCAGAAAAATAAAAATATGTAAAGCAAATTTTAAAAATTAATTTTAAAATTTCAAACCTATTGATTCAAAATTATCAAAACTGTGCAAACCCATTGCATTTTCAATTAAAATTAATTTTAATAGACACAAGAGGGTTCTGATACCACTGTTGGATTTTGATTATAAATCTCATTCATAAACATAGTGGAAAAAATAAAAAATTTTAAATTCCGAAATAAAATATCATGTTTGTGCCATTAAAACTAATTTATCAAACATAGAAGTTAGAAATTATACCTTGTAATTACTTAATTTGTTATTCAAATTCTCACCTTGTTGAATTGTAGCAAAACACAACAATCCACACTATGATGTATTTAACGATAATCCACGAGAAGATATGAAGAAAAAACTATCAAAAGAAAATATTTTGAACAATATTCAAAGTGCTAGCATGAATATGTTCTTAAGAGAATTATTTGTGTCTAAAAATTATTTTTCATCAAAAAAAAATTTCAATGTCTTTTCAATCTGAATCATATTTAAAAAAAATATCAAAAATAAAATATGGAGAAAAGAAATTTTAATGAATAGTAAATGACCATAATTGGTCTAATTAAGGCCAAAATGGCCTAACAACCACAATTGTTGTACGTTGTGCAATGCGCGACATGAGCCAGCCTGGCCAATGGGCCTGTGACACTTTCAAGCAATTTTTTCTGTGATCATATTGTAATTTGATTCGAAATAATTCTCTCATATTTTTGAATCATATCCAAGACTATTTTGCTCATTCTCCATATCTCTAATGTGTGTGTCCCATTAGATTTCCGATTATATTGGTCATTTAAATTAATGATTAATTTAAGAAAACCATGAGAAGTATCTAGCAACACATCATGAATCCCAATTGACCAAAAAATCAGTGGTTTGACTACGAACCTTTCCATAGGCAATTTTCATGCAATTATTCTTTTCACCATTCTATACTCTACTTGGTTTAAAGTATGGATATGTGTCAACTTCCATAGACTAATTACATCATATCTAGCCCAAGTACTATTAGATTTTGTCCATGAGGCTCATTACTCTGTTACATATGTCATTGAAAACTATCTTTATAACATTTTCACTCCAGCCAGAGATTCCTGAGAAATTACCCTGACAAGAGGTCATGGGTATATACTCATTCTATTAGGAATGGTGAATCATTTGTTGGTTATTCAATTACCTTCGAATACTTCAAACTACACACAATCACCACCTTATAAGCGACCTCCCTAAGGCAACAAGGAATAGTGTCAAAATGCATAATCAATATCAAGATATCCTTGAATATCTCAAGTCTAAGGATACTTGCACCATTGTTATGATGAGTCTATCATTGACATTTGAATAGATTATCCATATGATTATCTCACAGCAGGTCATCCAATGCACTTAGCTACACTTAGCAAACATCCACATGTTAACTCTAAACATCTCATGTTTATAGATTATGAGATCTACTACTTGATCCAATCAAGGAGTATAACATGTACTAGTCTATCTAGATTAACAATGTCCTGTCTCATTAATCCTATGACTAGGGATAATTTAGATACTAATATAATTATACATCTATGTTATGTATCAAGGACTTCATTAATTGATTTAATATCACTATTAATTCATATATCAAATGAATATCAAATTAATGAAAATGCCTTTTTTTAATGGAATAAATTTGTACAATAAGTTCTTAAAGTGGTTGCCTTTAGAGCACTTTTCTAACAATCATATGGATATCTCTTCAATGTCAGTGATAGTCTTATCATAACCATGGTGCAAGTATCCATAGACTTGAGATGCTCAAGGTTATTTTGGATACTAAATCCTATACTTTGACTGCATTATTTATTTCCTTTCAGAGGTTGCTTATAGGGTGGTGATTGGGTATAGCATGAGGTATTCGAAGGTAGTTGAGTAGTCAATAAAGAATTTACCACTTTTGATAGAAAGAGAGTATACCTGTGGCCTCTTATAGAAATTATTACTCAGAAAACTTAGCCAAGGTGGACAAGTATTGAATAAGGTCTTCAAGAATATGTCTAATAAAGCCATAAGTCTCATGAGAAAAACTAATACCATTTGAACTAGATGAGACATAGTCAGTCTAGTAGGAGTTGACACATAGTCTATGCTCTATACCGGATGAGGTATAATTTGGTGTATGGATGAATTACCTAGTAATTGTTTATGGAAAGATTTACAGTCAGATCATTAACTTTTTTGTCAATTGGGAGTCATGATGTGTTGCTAGACCGTTTATGATATACTCAAAATTATATGATGATTTAAGTTGCCAACATAATAAAAAGCTTAATGGGTTACATGCATAAAAGAAATGAAAAAGATTTGAAATGGGCTTTCGATTGGATCCAAAATCTAGAGAGAAAATTTTGGCCAAACAAATTCACAATCATGGATAGGATCTTGCGATCACGAATGATTTTGATGTATGCACAACAACCATAAATGAAGGATATGAACGACAGTCTTTTGTCAATAGAGTGAAGCAATCTTATATCATTGAAATGAGCCTTAAAGGAGTTCAAAATCCTTTTCATATGATCCAATTCAATGTGGGGCGTGTTCCAAGTCATAGAAGGCAGCATTTGAGCATTCATTGCTATATTGGGCCTAAAATCCACAATCAAGCTTATGAGCCAATACTGCACAAAGGGAAGCCTAAAGTGAACATCAAGGGATTCTTTCATGAAAATTAAATTCAAATGGGCTAAACAATGCACAGTCCATAAACCTTGAAGTTTACAACTCATGTGCAACTCATGTGCAAATCATGTGCTAGGAGTCCTATGCCAAACATGTGCAAGACATGTGTCATACATGTGCAAGATATCATGTGTCAACCATGTGCTCAAGATCATGTGCCACACATGTGCCTACTTATGAGATTTGGGCTTAACTTGTAACGTCACACCTTATGCATTTAAGTATAACCTATTTATGTATCAAATAATCACATACTGCATGTTGGAAAGAGAAAATACCCTAATAACAGTGGTAGTAATTTTTTTTTTCATATTATATCCTGTAAAATCAACTAATGCATTTACAAGTCTTATATCCTGTAATTCTATTCAATGACTTTGCAAGTCTCATATCCTGTAATATCACTCAATGACTTTTCAAGTCAACATTAAAAACCACAATACTATATATCACATATATTAAAACATAAACTTTCCATCCGAAGTATTACAGGTTGTTTCCATTTATACATTTCAAAACTAATCTAGAGTGATAATACATATTCAAGCATATAAGTTCAAAATACAGATGACATGTTTTCATGCTTGTGTGGAATGCAAGGAGAGAGAGTGATGAGGCTCGGCCAATGACCTGTGCTCCATGTCTTCTATACACTACTCAAAATGAGCTATCACTTTTCTTTACCTGAAAAATGATGCAAATTGATGAGTTACGGCTCAGTGAGAATAATCATCCAATGAGCTCTAAAGTACCAAACAACTCATAATAATAAGTCACAAATCCAATACATACCATGTATTCCATTCTATTCATCAGTATCAAATAAATATCAACAAAGTTGAAACATATAATCATTACTCCTTATGTATGCAAATGCTTTGCTTATTTCATTTTGTTGTGACCAAGTTAAACAGATATTGCCCCGGGTTTCCATGTGAACGTTTTCCATGTGAACATTTGCATTTGCATTTGCTAGCTAGCTTGATCATTTGTTTCATTTGCACATTTGTTGGGCCATAGGCCTCTTCTTTTGCTTTACAATATCGATTAACTAGTCACAACGCCTTTTTAGTCCATATGCATATGCACTTGTATTTAAGCATTCATCAATCATTGCATCTTTATCATATACAACATACATATATTCCATATATACCTCATATGTCATGCATATACCTTGCATATACTATACATATACCATGTATATATATCACATATGTCAAACATATACCTCAAATATACCACAAGTATACCATTTATATATACCGCAATGTCACAAATTATCCATCATCATATTATCAAGGACCAATCATGACAATCATATGAATCACATAGCAAGCAACATTCATTTGCACTAAAGAATTCAATTGATAATTAAACTCACATTTCTCCTTTGATTATGACCCCTAACTTATTGTCTATCCACTCCTTGTGGGTCTCCAATATGTTGCAAGCCTAATATGAAAACATAATCGATTAACTCATGATTAGGGAGACTTAATGTGGCTTAAACAAATTAATATGCATTGTTCATGTCAATATTTAAGATTTTTCCTATGAGGCAATGTGACCTTATGGGACTGTTTAGCCTATAACTTTTTCTATACTTGACCAATTAATCTGATTCTTATTCCTAATTACAATTAACATCTAATTATAGAACATATTAAAATTTCAGACCAATAGGATCATTGTACAATATTTTGTGAAATTTCTAAGTGTGTTTTGTGTTCTGCCTTGTTTTCTGCCTTTAGGCAGTTTCAGGGTACTCATTTGGGTTCATCATACCTTATAATATATAAGTCCTATTTTAATTAAAATTTACAGAAACTTATATGGCTTCATATGGCACATATTTCATGTTTACAACTTTTATCAATTATGTCTCTATGGGCTTCAAATTATAACAAACATTTTACTGGTCCAGAATAGAATTGGCTTCCGGACCAGTATGACTTTCAAATGTCATAACTTAGTCTATACATAACCAATTAAGCTTCAATTGGTACCCAAATTTAGCTAAGACATATACCTATAACTCTTCAGTTTTGAGAATTTACAGAATCTAGCTCTAACGAGCTCAAAGTAGCCAAATAATTTGCTAGATCTGCCCAAGGCACTCAGTAGGCAGTTCAAACTATGGAACAGTCATGGTTCCATTCCCCATAACTCAAAATGTACAAGACCTATGAACCTGAAAGTTGGTTTACAGTTACAAAACACATATATCGATAACTTTTATGTTTTGAGATACTTAAAATAATGGCTTTAAAATATTCTAAATTAAAGAACACAGTAGCTAACCTGGTTAGGGTTCACACCCTAACCCGTTTCAGTAGAGAGAGGATTTATCCTCCTATACACCCAATCATGCAAAAACGTTTAGATATCCATAAATATAAGACATAAAGGAACAATTTTTCTATTTTAAACATTTTCAGAATCAATTTTTATGTGCATCAAAATCGGGTTGCAAATCAGTGCCTATTAATGAACCTAAGCAACTCAAATCAACCTTATAGCAATAAGAATTGATTACTTACCAAGAACGACCTTGCAAGGGATCAATTAGCTTCAAAAAATAAGTGAAACAATGAAGAATGGAATTCTGAAATGGAGGAAAATGACGAAGAAGTCGGGCTGGAGAAGAAGACAGAAATGGGAAGATAAAGCTAACTTTTTGTTTTTTGTCTTTTTATCTTTTTCTCATCTCTTTTCTCCTTTCTCTTCTCTTTTCTCTTCTCTTCTCTTTTATTTCTCTTTTGTGTCATTTTCATTTTATTTTGTCTATATTATTATTATTATTTACATATATTTATAATTCCACTAATTCACACAATAATACAACTTAATCATTTGGCCCGATTTAACTAAATTAACAATGTAAATGTTTACTAATCTTAATCTAATCATTTTGCTTACTTTAATTTAGTCACCTTATTCAATTCATTTCTAATACTTTTTTATCCTCATTTAGGTTATAATTACACAAGTGCAACTCGATACAAGTGCCAAATACTAGTGTAATATCCGCTAATTTAGGTCCCGAGTCGCACGTGTTGCAAAGTTGACGCGTGTGACCGATCGGAGTCTAAATTCGGATTTTTACAAAACATTGATTAAGTAATGGCTAAATTAAATTATAAATGCCTAAATAAGTGATATTTAAGTTTAAAGAAGTTGATTTACGGTAAAAGACTAAATTGCAAAATTTGATAAGTTTTGGGGTCAATTTGCAAATTACCAAAAATTAGAGGATTAATGAGATTAATTGCTAATCAACATATTAATTTTGGGCACATTTTGATAGTGTTGGCCGGCTATGATACTAAAGGAAGTGAATTCATATTGATTAAGTGTAAAATTGGGAGAAAATGGTCAAATGGTGGGTCCCACATGAAGACTTTTTGGGTACCCTATTTAAGGCTTTCTTTTCTTCTTCTTCTTCTCTTCATTTTCTGTTCCTTCTCTCTTTTCTTTACCAGTCACGCAGCCACAACTTTTCCTCCATAGCTTACCTTGATTCTAGAGAGAGAAAGAAGAGAAGAGAAGGGAAAAAGCAAGACAAGGTGATTTTTATGTTCCATAACTCTTAAGGAAGCTAGAAAGAACAAGAAAGAGGAAGAGAAATCAATTTTGGTAGAGAGAGAAAATCTCCAAAGTGGTGATTTAGTAAAGAAAATTGTAAGGTAAGAAGCATATCTTCTTCTTCTTCATCTTTTCTTAAAGGAAGTTCGAATTTTGAGCTCATCTAAGACTTATATGGAATGAAAGAGAAACTAGGGTTTTGAAAGAGAAAAAAATTAGCGCTTTCAAGAAGGAAGACGGACATTAGCGCTCCCTCATCCAGGCATGTGCGGTTCGGGTGAGAAGGGTGTTACAACTAGGACACGTAACTAGTGCGTGTCATAAACTTTTTCCTACTAAAATAAGTATGAAATGCACGTGTTCAATTGAATTGTATGCAAGATGCTTATGTTCAATGAAATGCATGTGGGGAAGATTAAGGATGTTACATAACTTGTAATTGAGCTTAATTATGTATGTGGACTGCCTATTTTAATTATCATAAACTTTTAATTAGTGTTAGGCATGTGGCCCAAAGGATATGAAGCCCAGCCCACCACTTGTCTTATTTTAAAATGATTTAATTAGTGTCCTAATTCAAGTAGGACTCTACTTTTTTAGAATTTGAGTTAGAATCTGACTGTGCTTTTAGGAGTTAAGTTAGAATAGGACTTAGTTATCTTTTACCATAAAGGATTCAAAGACCTATAAATACTCATTTAGGCTTATTTTACAAATTAATGAATGAATGAATAAATAAAAACGAATTTGAGTGTTTTTCTTTCAAGTGAGGCAGATTTGCATCTTTTTATTACATTTAGGAATTAGTTACTTATCAAGTAATATTGCTTGTGATGTGGCTATTCTTAATAATACTTATAATCTTGGTTCTTTTATACATTGGTTAGTTTTGGGTCGGATTCAATTTATGATCACCATAGCTTAAAGTTTGTTTACCTTGTCTTGTTGAGGGGTTTCAAGGCACGGTCTTTGGGATTCCGTATCAGACTTTTTGTCGCGATAGTGTATTATAGTCATGAATAGGGTATTCACAACAGAGTTCACAATCTGTAATGAGTCTGTAAACTATTCTACCATTTTGTGTCACGGATTGTCATGGGTGCGACAAGTTATTCACGGCTGTGACTATCGTGACATAAGCACTATTTATGGCTGCGAAAGGTTTTTTGCAGTCCCGTATTGTGTTGGATCAGCAATTCTATATTGAATAGGAAGCTTAAACCTAAGGCTTGAGAAATCCTACCCTAGTACAAATTAGAAGACATAAATAGCCTCATTAGAGCTTAATTTTGTGGCTGCCAACTAGAAAAAATAAAAAAAGTTATTTGTCTCCTATCTTTCTTATAAGACAATTCACCATTGCTAGCACATAGGTTTATTGTCACCCCATCTCCATTATTGTTCTCTTCTTCTTCCTTCGCATGTATATCATTAGAGGCAATTATAGCTTTGAATTGTTGTGGTTTGCTGCAATCTAATAAGGAAAACTCATAAATTGGTGGAGACAAAGTTGCAAAACAAAGGTAATCATCTAGTTCCATATTGATGGTATGATCCAATTTTTAATAAAAAAAGGGTGTTCCATTGGTTTTAGGTTTAATTAAATTTTAAATTTCCTCTACCATATGCATGACATGCATGTTTAGAACCCAACATTTCTAATTAATGATCTACACAAAAGGCTATATGTATACTCTTCTTCTATCAAGAGTGGTGAATCATCTATTGACAACTCAACTACCTTCGAATACGTCATGTTATACTCAATCACCACCCCATGAGTGGCCTCTAAAAGGCAACAAGGAATAGAGTCAAAGTATAAGATTCAATATCCAAGATAACCTTAAGCATTTCAAGATTAAGGATACTTGTATCGTTGCTATGATGAGACTATCACTGATATTGAATAGATATCCATATGATTGTCTCATGGGTAAGTCGTCCAGTGTACTTAACTACTCTACCAAGTGTCCACATATTACCTTTAAACATCTCATGTTTGCAGTTTATGAGATTAGTTATTTGATTTAGTCAAGGAGTACAATATGTGCTAGTTTATCTAGATTAACAATATATTATCTTGTTAATCCTATGATTAAGGATCATTTAGGTACAAACACTATTATGCCCACTAGTTTTGGCTCGACCAACACATGCATTTTCTTGCAAAAAATGTCAAATCAATGGAAGCCATGCATTTGTCATCAAAATAGAGAAGATTCGACTAGAGTCTAAATTTGTACCCAGTGAGAAAACTAATTACAAATATGTGACATTGAATTTTTGCACAAAAATCAAGGAAAATGACTAAAGTGAAAGTATGTAACTTTTGCACTGTTAGCAAATCGCGAACTAGAACACTAGGACATAGAGGATATTAAGATGAGTCTATTGGTAAAAAAGTTTTATATTTAAGATACAGATTCTCAAGAATATTGAGAAAATGCAATTTTTGTTATGGTGCGCAATTCACAAACCAAGGACACCGTGGCAAATGATAAATTATAACATGAATATTTGGTCTATTTTACTACTTAAGATTTATTAGTTTGGAGTGTGAAACCATAGAAAATAAAATTAAGGTGTGATTTTAATTGAGGAAAGAAAAAAAAATCTAAAAACTAAATTAGATATTTGAAAGGGGATTAAATAAAGCTTGATTAATTAAAATAATTAACCTAAGATTTGACATAAACCTATGCATGCAACGTGACATGTGGCTTCCATGCATGCTCATGACACTTTAAACTTGAATATAAAATGCCACCTTCATTTCTTTTATTCCCATTTTAATTTTCTTTCAAAAGACTAAATTTCCAAAAAGCTTAGGTGTGCCCTTCCTTTCATTTGTACGAAAACCAAATACTATATCATCTATTTCTCAATTTTTCGTCCCATTTCTCTACTTTTTTCTTCCATTCTTTTGTTACTTTCCTTTAAGCCAGACAAACATCTAAGCTTTAGAAATCTTTGGGTGATGAAAATTGTTGAGAGTCTTGCAAAATTCATTCTCCATCTTCAATCAAGGTGGACAAGGCGGGATTGAAAATTTTGCTCAAGTCAAGAAACCTTGGAAAAAGTACTTACATGTGTAAGGAGAAGATGAAAAAAAAGTCATGTACGTTGGTGATTGACACTAAAACGAAGAGAGATGAAAAAAGATTCTTGGATTGTAGAGAGTTTAGTTCTTTATGTCGTGACTTTGCTTACTCTTTGCTTTTTTGAATGGCTTATGGATTATGTTCGGGTTAATCCTTCTCTTTTTCCTTTCTTTTATCTTATTGGTTGAACTAAGATAAGACATAATTTTAGGCCAAAACATATAAGGAGGAATAATCTCTTTGATGTAGTGTACCTAAAGTAAGAAAAGATAGGATCAAGGGAAAGGCATAAGATGTTGAGGGAAAATATATATATATATATATATATCAAAGATGAGTTTAATTCTAAAGCCCGTGAGCAAGTTTTATCCATTTTTTATTTCTTTTTATTTATTACTCTCTTCTTTTGCTTTAAAGTGAGAATTGATGTCTAAGCCTATTATTGTTCTTCCTTTTTTCATGTGGTGTTAAGCTAGGCAATTGCTTTCGTGAAGTCTAGTTGAGGGATCAAGGAAAAATGAAGATGAGAGTTGATGTATGATACCAAAAAGCATTTTGAGAACAAAAGAAGTTGGGAGAATCGAGACTGATAAGGTTAGGACCCTTAACTTCGCCCCAAAAACACACTCATAGGGGAAGGTTTGAACCCAACCTTATAAACCAGTTTAGGAGTTCCTCCGCAACCGATGTGAAATGCATCATCCCCACCCCCTTAAGACCTCGACTGCCTCGATCGGTGATTTATCGTAACCCAAAGGGACACCGATGTACAGGGCTGGCTTTGATACCAAATGATAAGGTCAGGGCCCCTAACTTCACTCCAAAAGCTCGCTCAAAGGGGAAGATTTGAACCCAGCCTTTTAAATCAGTCTAGGAATTTCTCCGTACCCGATGTGGGACACATCAAAGACTAATTAGAATGCAGTTTGGACCCATGGCTAATTTTGATTAAAATAGTAGTTTGAAGAATTAATAAGATTATTAACTTAATTAAGATAAAAAAAACGTTAAGTAAACAAGGCAGGGGAAGTGAATTGGAAACTTAGGAATTTAGCCATACAATAGTCAAGTAATGTGAAAGCAAAAAATGAGAGTTTGAACTTTAAGTTTGGACTGAAATTTACTGTTCAAATACTAAAAATTTAAATTTCCAAAATTAATTAGAGGGCGAAAGAATAATTTGATACTAGAGAGCTCAAGAACTAGTGAAATAATTTGATAGAGAAAATTTAAGCAATTTGGAGATCGAGTAATGAGCCTTCTAAGTAAATTCCTGAGGAAATGAGATTGAGGATGTCTCAAGAGGTTAAAGTTATGGAAGTTTAGGAGAATGTGAGCAAGAGAAAATATATAAAGAATGTCTAATTTGGATCATGCTTATAACTAGTGTAGATATATTGGCTAATTGTCTGGTAATTTTTTATAAGAGCGCTGATGTTATAGAGAGCTTGGGTTGGCTAAAGCGCTCCTATAAAAAATTTGTCATATACGCCATGACACTTATTGCCTGCTATGCTTGTCTAAAGTATGCTGATAAGTCTT
This sequence comes from Triadica sebifera, assembly GCA_023653625.1. NCBI lineage: Eukaryota > Viridiplantae > Streptophyta > Magnoliopsida > Malpighiales > Euphorbiaceae > Triadica > Triadica sebifera. The sequence goes on from CM042899.1 coordinate 14,059,887, forward strand.
CTAAGTATGTATGTCCATATTTTAAGCTTGCAGAGTGATAAATGTCCATTATGCTTTGGTTTTGTCAGTGTGTGAATTGACAATATGAATCTATTGGTGGTATATGTAAGCATATGTAATAAATATAGTAACATTGAATAATTCTATAGGATAGACGCATGTGTGTGAGTCTATGTTTGATGATATGTAAAGGTCTGTTACTTATCTGACAAATGTATATACATTTTACATGTTTATTACATGTACATTTTGTGTAAGTCTGTAAGATATGAGATTTTGTGAAGTATGCCTAAGATGGACTCTACATACAACATGTCAGATAGTAAATGTGCTAACAATGGATTCTATGTGAATATTTATATATCAACCCATAATTAAGCCTGAACTAGAGTAGGGTAGATTTGTTGGCATGCCAATAAAGACATTATTAGTGTGTGCATGAGATGTTCAGCTTCAACCGAACCATTCGACTCTTAAGTCATGATCATATGATAACTAGATTGATGCGGAATCCCAAAGACCGTGCCTTGAAACCCCTCAACAAGATAAGGTAAACAAACCTTAAGCTACGATGATCATAAATTGAATCCGACCCAAAGCTAACCAATGTAGCAAAGAACCAAGATTATAAGTATTATTAAGAATAGCCACGCCACAAGCAATATCACTTGATAAGTAACTAATTCCTAAAGGTAATAAAGAGATGCAAATCTGCCTCACTTTAAAGAAAAAACACTCAAATTCATTTTTATTCGTTGATTCATTCATTGATGTCTTGTAAAAGAAGCCTAAATGAGTATTTATAGCCCTAATTCTTTGAATCCTTTATGGTAAAGGATAACTAATTCCTATTCTAACTCAATTCCTAAAAGTACAGTCATATTCTAGCTCAAATTCTAACAAGTAGAGTCCTACTTGAATTAGAACAATAATTAAATCCTTCTAAAATAAGACAAATGGTGGGCTAGGTTTCAATTCCTTTGGCCCATATGCTGCCATTCTCCTTATTTAAACTATAGATAGATATTAGGCAAGCCATTTACATTATTAAGCTCAATTACAAGTTAAGCCTAAATCCTATAAGTAGGCACATGACTCCTAGCACACGACTTGTAATCTTCAAGGTTATGGACTTTGCCTTGTTTAGCCCATTTGAATTGAATCTTCATAAAAGACTTCTTTTATCTTCACTTTAGGTTTGCCTTTGTGCAGTGTTAGCCCATAAGCTTGATTGTGGATTTTAGGCCCAATATAGCAACGAATACTCCAATGTTGTCTTTTATGACTTGGAATACGCCCTACATTGAATTGGATCATATGAAAAGGCTTTTGAACTCCTTTAAAGCTCATTTCAATGATATAAGATTGTTCCACTCTGTTGACAAAAAACTGTTGTTCATATCCTTCATTTATGGTTCCCGTGCATACATCATAGATGTTTAACATCGTTTATGATAGGCGCCTCTATTTCTATTGAACTTTGGTTCGAGTTATCCCCTCGTGTCTCCCTAATGTCTAATCAAGGTGAAAGTTATGGGAAAATTGGTAAGTTATGTGCGTATTGATATATCGTACCATGCTATACATATAGACAAATTTTTGTTTGATGTATCTGTGTTTTGTCTGTCATATATACTAGAAGATATGTCTTTTTGTAAATTTCTTTAGACAATGTTTATTAAAGGCATGATATACTCTTATATATCTTGCTCACTAATATTAGTAATGCATGTGTCTTTGTGAGTGGTTATTGCTTATATTATAAGGCATACTAGGTTATTTGGATGCCTTAAATAATTAGTATAGCCTATTACTGTAAAGCTTGCATCGTTGAGCATAAGCTTAGTACAAAAGTTTGTTTTCTCTCATACAGGTAGTAGATAAAAGATGACCAATGACGTGCAGGTATAGAGAGTTATGGATTCAGTGGACCCCACCGAAAGAGCACTGTAGTAGTGATAGCCACCAAGACAAGGTTTGACACTACATTTCATGTCATACATATGAGAGACATAGTTTATGCCTCATGCATATTCTGAGGATATATGTTTGAAAAGAAGATAAACATAAGTTAACAGACTATCACAATTTTATTGTTTTATAAAATGTGTATATTTCTATTTTCATGGGATGTGTTCTAGTTATGTTTCTCTTAAGTCTTGTATAGATATATTTGTTAGTGAGTTGGTGACACCATCTTCCTAACTAGGAGATAGAAGGATAAGGGGTGTTATATTTAGTGACATAAGAGTAGGTTTAGGTGAATATAGGACAAAAAGTGTAGAGTTAGGTATGCATATGCGTACACATCTACATTAGCATGATATGAAAGTTTTTGATAAGCTGTTGCTCACTGACATGGACCACTGTTTTTGGAATTTTAGGTAGCTATGAATCCCGAACTACCACAAACACGTCAAAGGGGAGATGAAGGAACAAGTTCACCTTTTATGTTTGCTATATTATTATATGAATGAAAGATGTGTCGACATAAAAGGTGTTACCTCCCTTACTATATATAATCAGTAGTGGAATCGACAAACCGAACTCAAACACAAGTTTTCTTTTAATGAATGGACAACTTTCACCAATAGTTGGTTGTATAGTTTCAACAAATGCTTGAGACAATACCATCGAAATCACAGGAGCTTTAGTATGAAAAGCTCTATGAATGTGGTCCTTAGTTAGTGGTTGTAATGGCTAGAGTAGTGTTCCAGCTGAAGTAATGTACAATAAAACAAAAGTATGAGTACACACTGTCTATTTTGCAAGAATAGGCTTACGACTAATTATCTATTTATAAGAGTGCACTATCTCTAGCCCACTTACATAGGATTACCTTCGAAAAGAATTTTATGCTCGATATATACCGCGGACACATTCATATGGTGTGGGCTCCTTTAGTATAAGGAGGCAAATAGTGGAGAGACAACCTCAGGTGCAAAATACGGGGCCCATCTTTATTCTTGGTAGGAATCAGTTTGCTAGGTTTGTAGGAATCAGTACTAGCCCTTATTTGTTAGCAGTACGATAAGGCTCACTCAAGCGATTGTTGGTATCTCAAAGGAATTTATCTTGAACTGGAGGCTGAGACCATTAAAGGTGACATTGCTTTGTTTCACGACATAAAAAGATATGATGAAGTGAGTATCTTGAGGAACCAAGATAGGAGAGCTCGAGGCAGTGGATAGACCCAGGGTTAGTGGGATGTGACAAAACGAGGCAAATAAACTTTCTTTGCCTGGTATTGCAGTAATGTATATTTGTATGATTTAGACTCTGCTAGGGACACAATTGTATTACCCTATTACGCTAGGGAAGATAATGTTAGACATAAAAGTATAAGAGCTTGAAAGTCTAGAACACGTACAATCTTAACCCATATGTAAGGGGCATAGTGCACAAATAATTAGCTACAAACACGTAACCACATGAAAATGTAAATAGTTAGCATTTAATAAAATCTAATTAAATCATTATCCTCAAAGGATAGTGCCATTTTAGGCATAGAGTGGTTAACATCAAAATGATACGTTGATCTCCTATCATGAATGAGTATCTATTTCTATAACCATCATGTGTCACCTTTCTGTCATATTGCCATGGCCTACCAAGTAACATATGACCTGCATGCATAGGTACTACATCACAAAGTACACGGTCAGAATATCTCCTAATGGAGAATGAAATTAAAACTTGTTTATTTACCCTTATCTCTCTGCAATCATTAAGCCATTGTAGTCTATATGACCTAGATATTTCAAACAATCCAGCCCCAACTTATCAACTAAAGTAGTACTTACAACTTCCTCCATCAATTATAAGACTACAAATTTTTCCATTTATCAAGCATCTAGAATGGAAGATATTTTCCCTTTGTTCAACCCCATCTTCTTTTAATTATGCATTAAGTACATGCCTAACCACAAGATTTAAATCCCCACTAATAGCATGCTCGGCCTCATCATCATCACTACAATCTTCAAATGAAGGCATTGAGTCTTTCAGATTCAATCACACCATTATCTTTCAATATCATAACCTTTTTATTTGGGCATTGAGGATGCGGAATCCTAAAGACCATGCCTTGAAACCCCTCAACAAGACAAGGTAATCAAACCATAAACTATGGTGATCATAGATTGAATCCGACCCAAAGCTAACCAATGTAGCAAAGAATCAAGATTATAAAGATCATTAAGAATAGCCACACCACAAGCAATATCACTTGATAAGTAACTAATTCCTAAAGGTAAGAAAGAGATGTAAATCTGCCTCACTTTAAAGAAAAACACTCAAATTCGTTTTTATTCATTCATGTTTTATAAAAGAAGCCTAAATGAGTATTTATAGCCCTAAGTCTTTGGATTCTTTATGGTAAAGGATAACTAAGTCCTATTCTAACTCAACTCCTAAAAGTACAGTCATATTCTAACTCAAATTCTAACAAGTAGAGTCCTACTTGAATTAGGATACTAATTAAATTCTTCTAAATTAAGACAAGTGGTGGGATGGGCTTTATATCCTTTGGCCCATATGCCAATCACTAATTAAAGCCTAAGGTTATTAAAATAGGCAGTCCATGTACATAATTAAGCCCAATTACAAGTTAAGACCAAATTCCATAAGTAGGCACGTGCATGGAACATGATCTTGAGCACATGATGTCTTCCATATGGATGGCACATGTATTGCACATGTTTGACAATGACTCCTAACACATGATTTGCACATGACTTGCACATTACTTGTAATATTCAATTTTATGGATTTTGCCTTGTTTTTCCCATTGACTTTAATCTTCATAAAAGACTCCTTTTATCTTCACTTTAGGCTTGCCTTTATGTAGTGTTAGCCCATAAGCTTGATTGTGGATTTTAGGCTCAATATAGCAACAAATGCTCCAATGTTGCCTTTTATGACTTGGAACACGCCCCACATTGAATTGGATCATATGAAAAGGATTTTGAACTATTTAAAGGCCCATTTCCATGATTTAAGATTGCTCCACTATGTTGACAAAAGACTGTAGTTCATATCCTTCATTTATGGTTCACGTGCATACATCAATTGAGATGCAATATGTCTATTGCCAAGACACTTAAAGCAATTTATGTTTCTATGCTTTTCAATATTGGAAGAAGAAGTAGCATTAGCTCTAGGGTTACCTTTATGCTCTACTTTACCCTTTTCTTCTCTTACCTTGTCTTTGGCTTTGTCTTCCCTTTTAGGCTACTTTGAACAAGACAAGGTAAACAAACCTTAAGCTATGGTGATCATAAATTGAATCTAACCCAAAGCTAACCAATGAAGCGAAGAACCAAGATTATAAGCATTATTAAGAATAGTCACACCACAAGCAATATCACTTGATAAGTAACTAATTCCTAAAGAAAAACATTCAAGTTCATTTGTATTCATTCATGTATTCTAAAAGATGCCCAAATGAGTATTTATAGCCTTAAGTCTTTGAATCATTTATGGTAAAGGACAATTAAGTCCTATTTTAACTCAACTCCTAAAAGTACAGTCATATTCTAACTTAAATTCTAAAAAGTGTAGTGCTACTTGAATTGGAATACTAATTAAATCCTTTTAGAATAAGACAAGTGTTGGGCTGGGTTTCATATCCTTTGGGCCACATGCTGCCATTCTCTTTATTTAAACTATAGATAGATAATAGGCAGCTCATTTACATTCTTAAGCCCAATTACAATTTAATCCCAAATCCCATAAGTAGGCACATGTGTGGCACATGATCTTGAGCACATGGTTGACACATGTCTTGCACATGACTTGTAATCTTCAATTTTATGGACTTTTCCTTGTTTTACCCATTTGAATTGAATCTTCAAGAAAGACTCCCTTGATCTTCACTTTAGGCTTCCCTTTGTCTAGTATTGACCCATAAGCTTGATTATGAATTTTGGGCCCATTGTTGCTCTCAAAGATCCATTTCTATCTCATATGATTTGGAACATGCCTCATAAGCATTTTGATCATATTAATGGGCTTTGAACTCTTTTTAGGCCTATTTCAATGATATAAGATTGCTCTACCTCATTGATAAAAGATTGTCCTTCATGCATGGTTCCTGTGCATACATCTTTTAATTTAGACCATTAGAATTGTATATGCTTGCTTTTAGGTGTAAAATTGACTCAAAATTCGAATTGGAAATCTATCCAGTAAAATACTGGACAGAATGGAATGAACGTAGTTGAGTAAAAAATTCATAACTTTTGCTACAAAATTCTATTTGATGTAATTCCAGTTGGTAATTAAAGACTAGACATGTATCTATATTTTGTTAGAGGATCACTTATCTGAATTCCATTTAAAAATGGACAAAAAATACAGGGCAATATGGGACATAAATTCTACTTGGAATAGGACAACTTGTATATATGAGTTTGTTGTTGAATTTTATGATAGAAAAATATATTATTTGACTTTTTTGATATTTATGCTGATTTAATGAGGGAGTATGATGTTATAATATATTTCATAGAGATTATTGTATTTATGTGAAATTATATTAGTATTACATACATAATTGAGGTAAATAATAATACAAGTAACAAACGTGATTAAGTCCTATAATATCTACTCGAGAACTAGAAATTAGGATAACTTGACATACCAATAAAAGGGTAAAAATATAGGCACTGGAAAATAGATTGAGATTTAATTTATATAGACACTAAGGATATAGTGCTGAGTTGAAATGAGTACTTTTAAATAAAAATATTTACATCACTAGTTACACATTTAAATGATATAAAAAATATGGTAATAAATATTATACTAATAATAAACTCGAAAATTGAAAAACATAATACAATAAGTTGAGCATTGGTTTTCAAATAATGAGCTTGGTAGCACTTCCCTACACTATTAACGACTAGTGATGCGGAATCCCAAAGATTGTGCCTTGAAACTCCTCAACAAGAGAAGGTAAACAAACCTTAAGCTATAGTGATCACATATTGAATCCGACCCAAAGCTAACTAATGTAGCAAATAACTAAGATTATAAGGATTATTAAGAATAGTCACGCCACAAGCAATATCACTTGATAAGTAATTAATTCTTAAAGGTAATAAATATATGCAAATTTGTCTCATTTAAAAGAAAAACACTCAAATTCGTTTTTATTCATTCATGTCTGGTAAAAGAAGCCTAAATGAGTCTTTGAATTTTTTATAGTAAAGGATAACTAAGTCATATTCTAACTCAACTCCTAAATTTACAGTCATATTCAATCTCAAATTCTAACAAGTAGAGTCCTACTTGAATTAGGACATTAATTAAATCATTCTAAAATAAGACAAGTGGTGGGCTGGGCTTCATATCCTTTGGCCCACACCAGCCCATTCTCTTTATTTAAACTATAGATAGATAATAGGCAGCCCATTTACATTATTAAGCCCATTTACAAGTTAAGCCCAAATCCCATAAGTAGGCACATTTATGGCACATGATCTTGAGCACATGGTTGGCATATGATGTCTTCCACATGGATGACAAATGTTTGGCACATGACTCATAGCACTTGATTTGCACATGACTTGTAATATTCAATTTTATGGATTTTGACTTGTTTTGCCCATTGACTTGAATCTTCATAAAAGACTCCTTTTATCTTCACTTTAGGTTTGCTTTTATGTAGTGTTAGCCCATAAGGTTGATTGTGGATTTTAGATCCAATATTGCTTTTAAAGCTCCAATGCTGCCTCCAATGACTTGGAATACGCTCTATATTGATTTGGATCATATGAATAGGCTTTTGAACTCCTTTTCAGTATATTTCAATGAGATAAGATTGCTTAACTCCATTGACAAAAGACTGTCATTCATATCCTTCATTTATGGTTCCCGTGCATACATCAGCTAGTAGGGTAAGGGAGCGCTACATTGTAGATCTTCAAGATGGCCAAAATCCCTTATTCTCTCTCTCTTCTTTTCTTCCTTCTACTTCCTTTATTTGGTTTACTTTTACTTCACTTTCTTGATGATCTTCCTTTAATCTATGTTTTTCTATCTAAATCTTGACTTTAATTGAAGAAAAAGAAAAAGAAAGGAGAAGATGATGATGGTCAAGGCAAAGGAGAAAACATAAGAGAGAATTTTTTTTGTATGCTTAAGATGAGGAAGAATAAGAAATTAAGATAAAAAGTGAAAATTTGACTTTTATAGTTGAATTAGGTAGGTGGTTAAGATTAATTAGATAATCTTGTCTTTTATTGGTCAATTAATGTAACGTCACACCTTATGCATTTGAGTATAACCTATCCCTGTATCAAGTAATCATACATAGCATACTGGAAAGGTAGAATACCCTGTTAACAATAGTAGTAGATTTTTTTTTCATATCCTGTAAATTCAATGACTTTGCAAGTCTCATATCCTATAATTTCATTCAATGACTTGCAAGTCTCATATCCTGTTATATTATTCACTGACTTTGCAAAGTTAACACTGAGGTTTTCACCACAATATAATATATCACATATATCAAAATATAAACTTTACACCTAAGTATTTTCGAGTTGATTTCATTTATACATTTTTAGACTCATTCCAAAATGTCTATACATATTCAAGCACGTAAATACAAAACACATATGACATATTTTCATGCTTGTGTGGAATGCAAGGAGAGAGAGTGATGAGACTCGGCCAATGACCTGTGCTCCATGTCTTCTATACACTACTCAAAATGAGCTATCACTTTTCTTTACCTGAAAAATGATGCAAATTGATGAGTTGCGGCTCAGTGAGAATAACCATCCAATGAGCTCTAAAGTTCCAAACAACTCATAGTAATAAATCACAAATCCAATATATATACCATGTATTTCATTCCATTCATCAATATCATATAAGTATCAATAAAGTTGAAACATATAATCATTACTCTTTATGTATGCAAATGCTTTGCTTATTTCATTTTGTTGTGTCTAAGTTAAACAGACATTGCCCCGGGTTTCCATGTGAATATTTGCATTTGCATTTGCTAGCTAGCTTGATCATTTGTTTCATTTGCACATTTGTTGGGCCATAGGCCTCTTCTTTTGCTTTACAATATCGATTAACTAGTCACAACGCCTTTTTAGCCCATATGCATATGCACTTGTATTTAAGCATTCATCAACCATTTTATCTTTATCATATACAACATACATATATTCCATATATACCTCATATGTCAAGCATATACCTTGCATATACTATACATATACCATGTGTATATATCACATTTGTCAAATATATACCTCAAATATACCACAAGTATACCATTTATATGTACCACAATATCACAAATTATCCATCATTATATTATCAAGGACCAATCATGACAATCACATGAATCACATAGCAAGCAACATTTATTTGCACTAAAGAATTCAATCGATAATTAGACTCACCGTTCTCCTTTGATTCCGACCCCTAATTTATTGTCTATCTGCTCCTTGTGGGTCTCCAATATATTGCGAGTCTAATATGAAAACATAATTGATTAACTCATGATTAGAGAGACTTAATGTGGCTTAAACAAATTAATATGCATTGTTCATGTTAATAGTTAAGATTTTTTCTATGAGGCAGTGTGACCTTATGGGACTGTTTAGTCTATAACTTTTTCTATAATTGACCAATTAATCGGATTCTTGTTCCTAATTAAAAATAATATATAATTATAGAACATATTAAAATTTTAGACCAATTGGATCATTGTACAATATTTTGTGGAATTTCTAATAGTGTTCTGTTTTCTGCCTTTAGGCAGTTTCAGGGTACTCATTTGGGTTCATCATAACTTATAATCTATAAGTCTTATTTTAATGCAACTTTACAAAAACTTATATGGGTTCATATGGAATATGTTTCATGTTTACAACCTTTACCAATTATGTCTCTAAGGTCTTCTAATTATACCAAACATTTTACTGGTCTAGAATAGAATTCACTTCCGGACCAGTATGGCTTCCAAAGGCCATATATTAGTCTATACATAACCAATGAAGTTGAAATTAGTACCAATATTTAGCAACGATATATACCTATAACTCTCATGTTTTGATCATTTACAGAATCTAGCTCTAAAAAGCTCAAAGTAGCCAAACAAGTTACTGTATCTTCCCAGGGCACTCAATAGGCAGTTCAAACCATGGAATAGTCATGGTTCCATTCACCATAACTCAACATTTACAAGACCTATGAACCTGAAATGTGGTACAAAGATACAGCACACATATTTATACAACTGTGATATTTTGAGAGACTTCAAATAAGGGCTTTAACATATTCGAAATCAAACCACACAGTAGCTAATTTGGTTAGGGTTTACACCCTGACCAGTTTCAGTACGAAGAGCATATCTCTCCCTATACATAACATCTTGCAAAAATGTTTATATATCCATAAATCTAAGACATAAAGGAACAACGTTTGTGTTTTACACATTTCCAGAATCAATTTCTATTAATATCAAAATCGGGGTAAAATTCAGTGCCTAATATTGAACCTAAGCAACTCAAATCAACCCTATAGCAATAAGAATTGATTACTTACCAAGAACAACCTTGAAATGGATCAATTAGCTTCAAAAACTAGGTGAAACAAGAAAGAATTGAAGTCTGAAATGGAGGAAATTGAAGAAGAAGTCGGGCTGGAGAAGAAGGCAGAAATGGGAAGATAAAGCTAACTTTTGGTTTTTGTCCTTTTTATCTTTTTCTCATCTCTTTTCTCCTTTCTCTTCTCTTCTCTTCTATTTCTCTTTTATGTCATTTTCATTTTATTTTGTCTATATTATTATTATTATTTACATAGATTTATAATTCCACTAATTCACACAATGATACAGCTTAATCATTTGATCCGATTTAACTAAATTAGCAATGTAAATGTTCACTAATCTTAATCTAATCATTTTTCTTACTTTAGTTTAGTCACCTTATTCAATTCATTTCTAATACTTTGTTATCCTTATTTAGGTTATAAGGATACACGTGTGACTCGATATAATTGCCAAATACTAGGACATATAGTTAGTGCGTGCCATGAACTTGTTCCTACGAAAATACGTATGAAATGCACGTGTTCAATTAAATTGTATGCAAGATGCTTAGTTCGATGAAATGCATGTGGGGAAGGTCAAGGATGTTACAATTAATTTAAATTAATCTTATTTTATTTTAATCCAAATAATATTTATTTCCTTAGATAAAGAATATTCTATTTTATCCAAAGAATATTCCTTAATATTCCATTTTATCCAAAGAATATTTTATTTTTATTCATTCTTAAAAATATATGTCAAAAACACTGTAAATTTAAATTTCGTTCATCAAAAAATTATTATTTTCTAAATTTTAGCTCCGAACCTCAAAATGCTCAATTAATAATATCAAAAATATTTTTCTCATATTTTATTATCACTTTTTCTCTTGTCTGAATTTAGATTCCGATCAGTTTGGTGCATCGAATTTCGGTCATCTACGACTGTGGCCTAAATTATTGGGCATTACAATTTTTCCTTCCTTCAAAAAAAAATTCGTCCTCGAAATTTACCTTTTTAACTACAGTTGAACAATTGTGGATATTGAACCTTTATCACCTCTTCATTTTCTCATGTTGTCTCTTCCGAATTATGATTTTTCCAAAGAACATTTACTAATGGCAGCTTCTTGGTCTATAGCTCCTTTACTTATAGGGCTAGAATTTACATTGGTTCCTCTTCATAAGTCAGATCTGGTTGTATCTCTTTGGGTTCTGCTGATATAATATGAGATGAATTCGATCAATATCTTCTCAACATGGATACATGGAATACGTTGTGAATGTCTAACTCAGGCGCTAGAGCTAATCTGTATGCCACGGGACCTACGCGTTCAAGTGCCTCTTATGGTCAAATAAATCTAGAACTCAACTTTTCCTTCTTTCCAAATTTTAATATTTTTTTCCAAGGTACGAATTTTAGAAATACTTTGTCATCAACTGTATACTCAATATCCCTCATTTTCAAATCTGCATATGATTTATGTCTATCAGCAATGACTTTTAGTCTATCACTTATCACTCTCATTTTTTCTCTATCTGTTGCACTAACTCTGGACTCACTATTTTTTTTCACTAAGCTCGGTCCAACATAGAGGCATAATCATTTTCTCCCATACAAGGCTTCGTATGGTGCCATACTGATACTGACTTAGTGACTATTATTGTAGGTAAATTCTATTAATGGAAGATGTTTGTTCTAACTACCTTCTAATTACATCACACAACTCCTCAATATATCTTTCAATATCTGTATGACCTTCTCTAATTGTTCATATATTTGTGGGTGGAAAGCTATGCTGAAATTGAGCCGAGTATCCATAGCCTGATGCAAACTTTTCTAGAATTGTGAAGTGAATCTCGGGTCTCGATCTGAAATGATTGAAACTGGCACACCATGTAAACGGATGATCTCATTAACGTAGATTTCTGCCAAATAGTTAAGTGGATAATCCATCCTGATCGATAGAAAATGAGCTAATTTGGTGAGCCAACCTACCATTATCCATACCGCATCATGCCTCTTTTGTGTCAAAGGCAAACTAGATACAAAATTAATTGTAACTCTTTTCCATTTCCACTCCGGAATTGAAATTAATTGTAATAATCCACTTGGTACTTGATGTTTAGCCTTCACTTACTGACAAGTTGAATATTTGGTGGTATATTTTGTGATATCTCTTTTCATTCCTATCCACCAGCAATATGCTTTTAAGTCATGATACATTTTGTTGCTCTTCGAGTGCATTGTATAAATAACATTGTGAGTCACTTTTAAAATATCTTGTTTCAATTTTGGTATATCAGACAAACATAACCTGCCTTATGCCTTAAATTCTTGTCTGTTTCAATAATAAATTCTGATTTTTCACTCTTTTTCACCATTTCAATGATTTTCTTTAATTTTGTCTTACTTCTGATAGTCATTTACTTGCTGAATAATGAATTGAATTCGCAATTATGCCAAAATAATATATAAATTACTTATTATCTCGTTATTAGTTATTTAATCTTGTTTACTTAATAAATATAAGTTTTAATGTTTACTTGCTAGACAAAATACTCAGAGTGTCAACTACCACATCCGTCTTACCCGGCTAATCAATGATATAATTGTAGTCTTTGATCAATTCTAGTCGTCACCTCTGTCTCCAATTGAGTTCCTTTTATGAAGGCAAATATTTCAGACTTTTATAGTCTGTGTAATAGATATAACATTTCTCTCTATATAAATAGTGTCGCCATATTTTCAATACAAACACAATGGTTGCTAGTTCCAAATCATGTGTCGGATAATTCATCTCATGAGGCTTTAGTTGTATGGAAGAAAATGCAATCACTTTACCTTTTTGCATTAACACGCAGCTCAAACCATTAAGGGAAGCATCAATGTACACCATATAATCTTTTCCCATAGTAGGTTGTGTCAACACTAGTGCCTCTGTTAACATTTTCTTCAACTTATCAAAACTAGTCTGACATCGGTCTATCCACTCAAATCTAGTTTCCTTTCTAAGCAATTTCGTCAATGGTGAGGCTATCATTGAAAATCCTTTCATGAATCTCCGATAAATAACTAGCCAAACCAAGAAAACTTCTTACCTCTATCACATTCCAAGGCAGTTTCCAATTGAAGATCGCCTCTACCTTGCTAGAGTCAACTCTGATCCTTTCGGCTGAGACAATATGCCCTAGAAAGGCCACTTCATCCAACCAAAATGAACATTTTGATAACTTCGCATATAATTATTAGATCCATAAATGCTGCTATGACATTTGTCAGGCCAAAAGGTATTACTAAAAATTCGTAATGACCATATCAAGTCCTAAATGCTATTTTTGAAATGTTTGATTCTCTAATCCTCAATTGGTGATAACCTGTTTTGAGGTCAATTTTAGAAAATACCTCTACTCCTTTCAACTGATCAAACAAGTCATCTATTCTCGGCAATAGATATCTGCTTTTAATTGTCATATTGTTCAATTGACGATAATCAATGCACAAACGTAAAGTGTCGTCCTTCTTTTTCACAAATAGAACCGGAGCAGCCCAAGGTGAGACACTGGGTCTGATAAATCCTTTTTCTAATAACTCTTGCAACTGCACTTTTAATTCCTTTAGTTCAGCGGGTGTTGTTCTATAGGGAGTGATTGATATTGGGTCTGTGCCTGACAAAACATCTATGGAAAACTCTGTTTCCCTGACAGGTGGTAACCCTGGCAAGTCGTCAGGGAAGATATTTGGATATTTTTTAGAGATAATTGTCAAACTAGAAAAAAAAAATACTTGACTAACATTGAGGAATCTCCCTAAGATCTAAACTCTCTTTTTTAGTATCTACAATATGTGCCAAAAATGTTTCACATCCCTTTTTGATAAGCTTACAACAAGTCTTTGTAACAAAAATAACATTAGTCAGATATGGTCAATTCTCGCCCAAAACAATCACGTCATCCTGTCCTGAATTCTTAAAAGTCATTGTCCTATACTGACAATCTACCACTGTCCTATGCTGAGTTAACCAATCAGTCCCCAAGATTGCATCAAACTCATGGAATGACAAATCTATTAGGTCAGCTGAGAATTCTACATTATGAGCTTTGACTGGATTGTTTTTATATACTCGACTAACTTTCACTCCATGACCCAAAGGATTTGTCACTAATATATCACAATCTAATTCCTCTACTATCATGTTACCTTTGTTGGGTTTTGAAGAATGAATCAAATTCATAAACGCAGCAAAAAAATGAAATTTTCAAAACCCGAAACAAAAGATCACACTTGTACCATTAAAACTAATTTATATAAATATAGAGGTTAGAAATTATACCTTGTAATTTCTTATTTGTTCTTCAAATCTTCACTTTGTTGGGCTGTAGCAAACCACAACAATTCACACTAGGATGTCTCTAATGATAATCCATGCGAAGAATGAAGAAGAAACTATCAAAAGAAATGATTTGAACAAATTCAAAGTGCTTTGAAAGTATTCTTGAGAAAATTTTGTTGTCTTAAAAATATTTTTTTCACAAAAAATATTTTTATGTTTATTTTCTACCATTTGATGTCTTTTCTATTTGAATCAAATTCAAAGAAAAGATAAAAAGTAAAAAATGGAGAAAAGGGAAATGAATGAATAGTAATTGGCCATAATTAGCCTAATTAAGGCCAAATTTTGTCGTTGGCCAATGGGAGGGAGGCAGCGGAGCGCTAGGCCTGCTGCTGGGCTGCCCAGCTAAGCCAGCAGCCTGCCTAGCCCGCACGAGCCCATGACCCTCCCGAACGATTTTTCCCGTGCGATCTCATCACGATCCATCCCGAAATAATTCTCTTATATTTTGGATCATATCCAAGACCATTTTACTCATTCTCTATATCTTTAATGCGTGTGACCAATTAGGTTCTTGGTTATGTTGGCCACTTAAATTAACAATTAATTTAAGCAAGTCATGAGCGGTATCTAGCAATACATCATGACTCCCAATTGACTGGAAAGTCAGTGGTTTGACTACGAACCTTTCCATGGACAATTTCCATGCAATTATTTCTTTCACCATTCTATACCCCACTTGGTTCAGAGTATAGACATGTGTCAACTCCCACTAGACTGATTATGTCACGTCTAGTCCAAGTAATGTTAATTCTTGTCTTTGAGACTCATTAGTCACGTCTAGTCCAAGTAATGTTAGTTCTTGTCCTTAAGGCTCATTACTTTATTAGATATGTCATTGAAGAGTATCTTTATGATATTTCCACTCCAGCCAGAGATTTCTGAGTAATAACCACAAGAAGAGGTTATGAATATACACTCCTTTGTTGGTTACCAAATTACGTTCGAATACCTCAAGCTGTATCCAATCACCACCCTATGAGCAACCTCGCTGAGGCAACAAGGAATAGTGTCAAAATACATAATCAATATTCAAGATATCCTTGAGTACCTCAAGTCTAAGGATACTTGCACCATTATTATGATGAGACTATCATTGACATTTGAATAGATTATCCATATGATTGTCTCATATATGGTCATCCAATGTACTTAGCTACACTTAGCAAGCATCCACATATTAACTCTAAATATCTCATGTTTATAGATTATGAGATCTACTACTCAATCCAATCAATGAGTGTAACATGTGCTAGTCTGTCTGGATTAATAATGTCACGTCTCATTAATCCTATGATTAGGGATAATTTTGATACTAACATAATTACACATGATAAGAATCTTAATATCATGATCTCATCATAATTTCCTTCATGCTATGTTATGTATCAAGGATTTCATTAATTGATTTAAGATCACTTATCAATTCATATATCAAATGAACATCAAATTAATGAAAAGTCTTTTATTAATCAATTAAATTTGTACAATAAGTGCTAAAGGTGATTGCCTTTAGAGCACTCCTCTAACAACCTTGATTAGATGGTGACATGCATAAATATGAATGTGTAGAACCTGGATCTATCAGTGCAAATAAATCAGTATCATAAAGAGAAAATTTACTGATAATGACATCCGGGCCATCTTGCTCCTCACGAGCTCTCATGACATATGCTGGGGGCTGGGGCTCGACTACCCTTTGCTCTTTTCATCGATTATGATACACTATGACCAACCCTACCACTTGTAGTCTATCCACGTCCCCTGCCTCTACCTCTATTGAAATTCTCAACTTGAACTTATGCTACACCACATGTACCTCTTCTTCTAGGGCAATCTTTTTGTTTGTGTTCAGTAGATCAATATCATAAACATGCTCCAATACTCCACCGACAATCACCTGCATGTGATCTTCTACAATGCTGACATTTGACAGATATAAATCTCTTATTACTTGAAGCTGGTGTACTAGCTATAGACCCTTCTAGCCTCGACTGCTGGCTTTGCCTAGTTGAAAAAGCTAGTCCAGAACTCCATGATTGGAAAAACCTAGGCATTGTCCACCCTCTTTTACCTGATGTCTGGGTCATGCTAGTTGTCGATCTCGAGGGTGGCTCTTCTATCCTCTTTCTCTTTGACCTTTTTTCCACACTGATGGCTGAGGACACTAGTGTAGCAAAATCCTCAAGCTGATTAATATATATATATATATATATGTATTATATAATACCAAATTATTAATACATTATCAAAATTAATATATACTTATGACATATTAATTTTAGTTATTTGTAATTATATACATATATGTATATATATTTATAAATGTGTTACATGATTACATTACACGAAATGACATGTTTAAATTGAATCGATAAGAATAGTGATATGATATGTTTAGACGTATAAAATATGAATTGTCAGCTCAGTGTGTGTGTTTGTTTGTTTATTATGCTTTCATCTACTTATGTGATTTGCTACATGTCTATCTGAGCACATGCTTGAGATTTCTGTAATGCATGAATTTTGTGTACCATAATTAAGCTTGGACAAGTATAGGGTAGACTTGTTGGCAGGCTAATAAGGACATTTTGATAAGTGTGTGTGTAAGACGTCTCGCTTCAACTGGACCATCCTACTTTTAAGTTGTGATTATCTGATTCTATCTCTGAGAATGCACAACATTATATATCTGGATGCTCAACATCATTTATGACAGATACCTTTACTTCTCTCGACATTCAAATTAGATTACTCCTTGTGACTCCCTAGTGTCTGGTCTAGTGTTGATTTATTGGAAAAATAGGTATGCTATATGATTAAATGATATGACATGTTATGCAATAAGTGTGATCTATGCATAACCTTATTTTTGTTAGACATGACTAGATTTTAACTGTTATATGTTATTTGTTTTCACAGTCATGCTTCTCTGAGATTTTACTTTACGTACAAATGTTAAAGGCATGATTTTCTATTATATATTTTACTCCATGATGTAATGCATGATTCTTGTATCTGGACTATATTGGATTTAGGGAGGCATGCTAGGATGACAATGTTAGTCTATTTCTGTAAAGTGTGCACCATTGAGCATATCACGGAGGTGGTAGACAAAAGATGGATAACAGGGTAAAGGTAGTGAGAGCCATATATCTAGTGAACCCCACCAAAGCACAATAGCAGTAACAACAGCCTCCTAGTCAAGGTTAGTTTTTAGATTTTGTTTCATGTCTTGTACATAAGACAAATACTATATACTTTAAGAACACGTCTATAAACAAGTTTTGTAAAAGCTAACAATTTATATTAACACAATTTTGTTGTTTATAAAATGTGTTTGTCTTCGTTATATGGGATGTACATTAGTTATGAAGGCAGTGTTAGGATAATAGAGGGTAGAGTTAGGGATACACATCTGCATAAGCATGACATGAAAGTTGTCAGTAAGTTGTTGATCTCTAATGTGGACCACTGTTTTTGGATTTTTAGGCAATTTTGATCTTGAGCTATAGTAGGCGTCTGAGGGGTGAGTCGAGGGATCAACTTCTCCTCCAATGTTCTTCTACATTTTGATATAAGTGAGAGATATTCCCACACCAAGGATAGTACCTCCCTCGTTACAATAGTAACAGAATTGACAAACTTGACTTGGGCAAAGGCTTTTCAATGAATGGTTGACTTTTTCTAGTAGTTAGTTGTATATGCACGATAAATGCTTGAGACACACCGTCAAAACCACAGGAGCTCTGGTATGATAAGCTCAGGGAATATAGTGCAGTTGAGTTTTATGGTAGGAAAGAGAAAGATGCCCTAGTCATAGAATAGTGGTGGCAGAGGCTAGAGAAAGTGTTCTAGTTGATGCAATGTATAGTAGGGTAGAAGTATGAGTATGTTGTCTCCCATTTGCAAGAGCAGACTTACGACTAGTGGCAGTCTGTGTGTCAAAGTACACCAACTCCTAACCCAATACCTTAGGACTACATTCAGAAAGAATTTTATGTTCGGTATTTATCAAAAGCACCTCGTTATGGTGTAGGTCCCTCTTGATGTATACAAGGGAACCATGCATGAAGGATATGAAGGAAAATCTTTTATCAATAGAGTGAAGCAATCTTATATCATTGAAATGGGCTTAGAAAGAGTTCAAAAGCCTATTCATATGATCCAAATCAATGTAGGGCATATTCCAAGACATTGGAGGCAACATTTGAGCTTTTAAAAGCAATATTGGACCTAAAATTCACAATCAATCTTATGGGCTAACACTACACAATGGCAAGCCTAGAGTGAAGATAAAAGGAATCTTTTATGAAGATTCAAGTCAATCGGCAAAACAAGGAAAAATCCATAAGATTGAATATTACAAGTAATGTACAAGTCATGTGCAAATCATGAGCTAGGAGTCATGTGCCAAACATGTGCCATCCATGTGGAAGACATCATGTGCCAACTATGTGCTCAAGATCATGTGCCATGCATGTGCCTACTTATGGGATTTGGGCTTAACTTGTAATTGGGCTTAATTATGTATGTGGGCTGCCTATTTTAATTATCATAAACTTTTAATTAGTGTTAGGCATGTGGACTACAGGATATGAAGTCTAGCCCACCACTTGTCTTATTTTAGAAGAATTTAATTAGTGTCCTAATTCAAGTAAGACTCTACTTGTTAGAATTTGAGTTACAATATGACTGTAATTTTAGAAGTTGAGTTAGAATACGACTTAGTTATTTTTTACCAGAAAGGATTCAAAGACTTGGGTCTATAAATACTCATTTGGGCATCTTTTAGAATACATCAATTAATAATAAAAATGAATTTGAGTGTTTTTCTTTAAAGCGACGCAGATTTGCATATATTCATTGCCTTTAGGAATTAGTTACTTATCAAGTGATATTACTTGTGGTGTGGCTATTCTTAATAATCTTTATAATCTTAGTTTAGCTTTGGGTTGGATTCAATTTATGATCACCATAGCTTAAGGTTTGTTTACTTTATCTTGTTGAGGGGTTTCAAGGCACGGTCTTTGGGGTTCCGCATCAGTTTGGTATCAGAGTTTTTGGTTAGGTAATCATTATCTATCCTTTAAATTTGCTTTCTAGTTGTTAACTTAGCTAGATTTAAATTCTTCCATTAGAGATATCTTAGGAAAAATTTCAGCCATAAAGAGTAAAATTGCAAGTTTGAGTTTCTTTTCAATTCTTTGATATATTTGAGGTTTATTAAGCATTAGTTTAGTGTTATTTGATAAAAAGAAAAAGAAAAAATAAAAAAAATAGAATTTCTTATTTAGCACCAAAATTGTGAAATTATACTATTTTGAGCTTCAAGTTGAAATCTTGTGATTATTGATTGTTGGAATTATTTTGTATCATCATAAACTACTGCAATCCAACTTAAATAATTGGTTTTGAGGTTGAAAAGTATTACTTTTGAGTTCAAGTACCTTAGTAATCATGTTGAGGATTGATTTGATCTTGAGAAATTGAACTTATCTATTAAATATACCTTGAGTTCTTGCTAGTTGGTGATAAATTAAAGTTGAATAAGGGTTTAATCGGCTACTCACTAGGAGGAAACCGATTCTGGATTTTATTCCATATTGTCTAAATCTTTGTTCTCTTTAGTTTTCTTTCTTTTAATTCTTTCCTTTTTGCATCTAATTATATTAGTTAAGTCTAATTTTCTTTCTCAGATTTAATTTGAATAAAAATCAGTAACATATACCTATTTGCATTCGTGTATAGCTTTAAATATAATAAATTTCTTTCACATTAGTTTGCTTCTAGAGTTTGTCCCATTTATTCTTGTTAGGGTTCATTGTTAATTCTTAGTTTAGATCACTTGCATATTGATTGATTTTGTTTCTGGTTCTTACTTGTAATCTTGAGATTCAAATTTGAGAGATAAAAGGCAAGAGAGGTGAGCTTAAAAGAGGAGGAAAGACATTATTTGTGTGAAACACGAGAGTGGTTATATTCTATTTTGAGTGAAACATGTGAGGGAGTGATTGTGAGGACTTTTTATCTTCATTAACTCTTTCTTGTAGCTTAGCCATGTCTAATTTATAAGGGAGCAGTAGTGGACATAAGGAACATGGTGACTATGTGCCAACGGATGTTGTTCAATCTTACATTCAAATATTAGAGGTAAAGATTGGAAAAATTATAGGCAAGATGGAATGACAAAATCAAAAAATTGAAGATTTGAGATAGCAAAGTATCTCCGACACAAGAAGATCAAGAGAGGGGTATTGGCTTTAACGCATTGGGAGGTTTCAATCTCAAGAAGAAAAAGACTATTTTGAACATTATGATAATGGTAGACCAAGAAGAGAAAGAAAGAAAGACAAAGCATCTTCAGTAAGTGCCTTTCAAAAAGAAATGGACAAGATGCATGCTAGGATTGATAGGTGGGGGCATGAAGAGAAAGAGAATGAAATGAAGAATCCTTATCCAAGAAGGTGTGAAATTCAAAAATCAAAATTTCATTATGAATTTGATTTTGTTCCTAACTTTAAAATGGTGGATGATGGTAAGAAGAATTCATGAGGATATTAATGATGCTCATACTAGTAAAGTTGAAATTGTAGGTGAGAGTGTTGATTCTATTTCACTAGAAGAAGTTAATGGTGTTAGTGTTATTGAGAGCATTACAATTGAAAGTGAAAACATCATTCAAGATGAATATGTAGCTAATGATAGTGAATCCATAGAGGTAAGTGATGAACATGAATTGGATGAGCTTGAGGGAGTAAAGGTGAGTGAGATTGAGATGAAAGAAGGGGCTGCTTATGGAGAAGCTAAATAGAAAATTGAAAGAGATGAGGTTTTGAGGGATAAAAGTAGTAGTAATGAGCAAAGAGAGAAAATAGTGAATGTGTGTGAAAAAGAGAAAGAGATGAAAAGTGAATTTTTTTACTAACAATTTTAATTATCCTTTGCTTCATGTTGTGCATTTTTCTTTTGATGTAGGCAAAGATTCAAAGACGAATCTTCTTAAGGAAAGGGGGAATGATGTATGCACGGGAACCATGCATGAAGGACATGAAGGACAATCTTTTACCAATGAAGCGGAGCAATCTTATATAATTGAAATGAGCTTAAAAAGAGTTCAAAAGCCTATTCATATGATCCAAATTAATGTAGTGTGTATTCTAAACTAAAATCCACAATCAAGCTTATGGGCTAATGATGCAGCAACCACTTAGAATCTAAGTTTAGACAACCTCCAAATCAATTTGATACAAATCTTAAGTTTAACCAATTGCAAAATTAGACTCTTCACCCCCAAAACAACAAGGAATTGGTAACAAAGAGTATGAACAAAGAATTGGATTCACACCGCAAATTAGTTACCAACCTGATAAGTGAAATCAATTTTTGGTATATGAATGGAGATCACACGTCCCACTTGAAGAATACTCAAGAACACTCAAATTTTGATCTTAATCACCAATCTGCCTGTCTTACATGCATAAGGAGGTATTTATACCTCTACAAATCAATCCCTAAGTGCAAAAGTGAAGAAAAGACCAATCTGACCCAAATGGCTTAAGGACAAACGAATGGGCTTAATTTTATAAGGTGCTCACACCTAAGACAAGTTACAACAAGGCTGATCATGTGTCTTTAAATAAAATTACATGACAATAATTAAAATAAAACATCCGACTAAATTTAGTCTTAGGCCCAACTATGAAATAATATAAGCTCAGCTTAACATAAAATATTGCACATGACTTGAAGCTTGTAATATGGACTTCTTATCTAGCACATTAGGCTAGTTTTCTTAACCATCACATGCCCCAATGAGTGTCACAAGCTTTGGATCACCAATTGATTGAATCTCCTCAAGCATGATCCAAGCCTTTTCCTTGATGTCTCTTGTCACCAAGCTTTGAATATACATTTGCATGGCTGCCTTGAGCTTGTTTTTGCTTGATCTTATGATTGGACCAGGTGACATCACCAATCCATCTCCTTCATGGCATGTGAGATCATCTATGTTATCTTGGTTGCATCATTCCCTCCCTCCTCAAAAGGATTCATCCTTGAATCACCACCTACATTATCAAAAGGAGAAAGGTCAGCAATATTAAAAGTTGTTGAAACACCATACTCACCAGGCAAATCAATCTTGTAGGTATTGTCATTGATCCTCTCAACCACATGAAAAGGTCCATCGCCTCTTGGATCCAACTTGGATTTCCTTTGGTTAGGAAATCTCTCTTTCCTTAAATGCACCCATACCCAATCTCAGGTTCAAATTTCACAACTTTACATCCTTGATTGACTTTTTATGCATAACTTTTGTTCTTCAACTCAATGTGTTGCTTTGCCTTCTCATGTATGAACTTAACAAAATCCACCTTCTTTTGCCCATCTAAGTTAGAAATATCATTCAAAGGTATTGGCAACAAATCCAAAGGGGTTAGAGGATTAAAACCATACACAATTTCAAATGGAGAATAACCTATAGATGAATGAATGCTTCTATTATATGCAAATTCTACTAATGGCAAACAATCTTCCCAAGTTTTCAAATTCTTACCAACAACAGCACGTAATAACAATCCTAAAATTCTATTAACCATTTCAGTTTGACCATCTGTTAGAGGATGACAAGTCGTAGAAAATAACAACTTTATTCCCAACTTTCCCCATATAATACGCCAAAAATGACTCAAAAACTTGGAATATCTATCAGAAACAATGGTTTTAGGAACAACATGCAAACGCACAACATCCTTAAAGAACAAATCAAAAATATGTGTAGCATCATCAGTCTTATGGCAAGCGACGAAATGTGTCATCTTGCTAAACCTATCATCTACAACAAAAATGTTATCCCTTCCCCTTTTATTCCTGGGCAGTCCCAACATAAAATCCATAGAAATGTCAATCCAGGGCTGACTAGGGACGGGTAAAGGAGTATACAGCCCATGAGGTTGAATCCTTGACTTGGCTTGCTTACATGCAACACACCTAGAGCAAAATTTCTCAACATCTTTCTCCATACTAGGCCAATAAAAATGCTCATGTAATATGTCAAGTGTCTTAGCAATACCGAAATGACCCATCAAACCACCATTATGAGCCTCACGCATAAGCAACACACGCATGGAACAATTAGACACACAAAGTTTATTTTCTCTAAACATATAGCCATCATGCCTATAAAACCTTTGAAATGCATCTTGTTCACATGCATTATAAACATTTGAAAAATCAGAATCAGAAGCATACAAATCCCTTATATATTAAAATCCCATCAATCGAGAACTCAAAGTAGTAATAAGAGTATATCTTCTAGATAATGCATCAGCAACCACATTTTTCTTACCTTGTTTATACTGAATCACATAAGGAAAGGTCTCAATGAACTCCAACCACTTGGCATGTCGTTTATTCAACTTACCTTGTCCCTTAAGATGCTTTAAAGACTTATGATCACTATGAATCACAAACTCTTTAGGCCAAAGATAATGCTGCCCAATCTCCAAAGCTCTCACCAATGCATACAACTCCTTGTCATATGTGGAATAATTGAGTTTGCATTGTTCAATTTCTCACTAAAGAAAGCGATTGGACGCCTACCCTGCATCAAAACAACACCAATACCTATCCCGGAGGCACCACATTCAATCTCAAAAGTAGAATTAAAATCAGGCAAACTCAAAATAGGCGCAAAGCAAAGTTTATCTTTCAAAGTATTAAATGCAAGTTCTTGCGCTTCGCCCCACTTAAACCCTTCATCTTTTTTAATGATTTCAGTTAACGGTGCAACAATGACACTAAAATCCTTTACAAACCTTCTGTAAAAACTAGCAAGTCCATGAAAACTCCTAACATCACTCACGTTCCTAGGGGTTGGCCATTCCTGGATAGCCCTTATCTTCTCCTCATCAACCTCAATTCCATTGGCACTCATCACATACCCTAAGAATATAACTCTATCCATGCAAAATGTGCACTTTTTAAGTTTAGCATACAATTCTTCTCTCTTATGTGTATCCAAAATAGCCCTAAGATGATGTACATGCTCATCAATAGATTTACTATAAATCAAAATATCATCAAAATAAAACAACAATAAATTTCCCAATGAACTGACACAAAACATGATTCATCAATCTCATAAAAGTGCTAGGGGCGTTGGTTAGACCAAAAGGCATAACAAGCCACTCATATAAACCAAGCTTTGTTATAAATGTTGTTTTCCATTCATTATCAACTTTCATCCTAATTTGGTGATATCCACTCATCAATTCAATCTTAGTAAAGACACATGCGCCATGCAGTTCATCTAATATATCATCCAATCTGGGTATTGGATGGCAATACATTAACTGTTATGCGATTTATAGCCCTGCAATCAACACACATGCGCCAACTCCCGTCAAAGCTAAAAGCACTGGCACTGCACACGGACTAAGACTCTCACAGATATGCCCCTTTGCTAACAACTCCTCCACTTGCCTTTGAAGTTCCTTTGTCTCCTCGGGGTTACTCCTATAGGCTGGGCGGTTTGGAATTTGAGCTCCATATATGAAATCAATTTGATGTTCAATTCCTCTTATTATCAGGAATTCTTGTGGTAACTCTTCAGGAAATACATTCTCATATTCCTGCAATAAAGAAACAACAACACTAGGCAAAAAAAGGTTAAGGTCAGCTTCATTAAAATATAATTCCTTGTACATGAGTACAAGTAAACATTGTTGATTCTCAAAAGCCACTCTCATATCCCTTACTTTTGCATAAAAATTGTTTTTCTTTTTAACACTCTCATTTGAGCCAGTTATTCGATTTTCTTTTTGGGCCTCTTTTCCTCCCATTTTTCTCTCTTTCTTAGCCTTTCCTTTTTCTTTTCTCTCACCTCTCCTGTTTTGCAACTCTCGGCCTCTCCTTTTTCTTTTTGCTCCTTTTCTCTTAATTTGGCCCTTTAGGCTTCTTTTTGCATTTCTTCCTCGATGCTCCTTTTTAGCTTCATTTGATCTTTATAAACTTCACTAGGAGTCATAGGAGCCAAAATGATACGTTGATCTCCCATCATGAATGAGTATCTATTTCTATACCCATCATGTGTCACCTTTCTATCATATTGCCATGGCCTACCAAGCAACACATGACTTGCATGCATAGGTACTACATCACAAAGTATAGGGTCAGAATATCTCTCAATGGAAAATGAAATTAAAACTTATTTATTTACCCTTATCTCTTCGTAATTATTAAGCCATTATAGTTTATATGGACTAGGATGTTTCAAACAATCCATCTCTAACTTATCAACTAAAGTAGTGCTTGCAACATTAGTACAACTGACTACAAATTTTTCCATTTATTAAGTATTTGGAATGGAAGATATTTTCCCTTTGTTCAACCCCATCTTCTTTCAATTGTTCATTAAGTACACGCCTAACCACAAAATTTAAATCCATACCAATAGCATGCTCGACCTCATCATCATCACTACAATCTTCAAATGAAGGCATTGAATTAGATTCTTTATCACTTTCGGATTCAATCACACCATTATCTTTCAATATCATAACCTTTTTAATTGGGAATTGAGATGCAATATGTCCATTGCCAAGACACTTAAAGCATTTTATGCTTCTATGCTTTTCAGTATTGGAAGAAGAAGTAACAATAGTTCTGGGGTTACCTTTATGCTCTACTTTACCCTTTTAATCTCTTACCTTGTCTTTGGATTTGTCTTCCCTTTTAGGCCACTTTGAGCTCCAATTAGATGTGGAACCCAAACAGGTTGGTGTGTTGGTTCCCTTTTGCTTTAGTTGCTTCTCCACCTTCATAGCCATATTTACCATCTCCTCTAACTCTACATAGTGGTGCAACTCAATAACATTTGCAATTTCCTTATTTAGACCAGCCAAGAAACGTACCATGGTAGCCTCCCTATCTTCATCAATATTAGCCCTCATCATAGCTATCTCCATTTCTTTATGATAGTCCTCAACATTCTTATTCCCTTGTCTCAAACTTTGGAGCCTTTGATGTAATTCCCTGTAATTGTAACTAGGCACAACCCTCTTTCTCATCACCGCCTTCATCCCCACCCACGTGTTTATAGGCCTTTCTCCATTCCTACGGCTACTGAGGATGATTTGGTCTCACCATACCAAGACATAGTCAGTGAATTCCACGACTACCAATTTTATCTTTTTCTCCCCATAATAATTATGACATTCAAACATCAATTCCACTTTTCTGTCCCACTCCAAGTAAGCATAGCATCATTCTTACCTTGAAAAGTAAGAATTTTCATTTTAATGCTTCCCAAATTTCTATCTATCTGATTCTCGATGTTCCCAAATCTATCGACCTCTACCCTACCTCTATGTTCTCTCATATGCCTTTATCATTTTTGCCCCCTCTACCTCCAAACCAATTTCTATCCCTATCATCATCAAACTCGTCAAAATCTTCTTCATAATCAGATTGAGGTGGAGTTGCTAACCTTTCCCTTGTCTCTCCAAGTCGACTTTGCATGGATGCATCTCTTCTAAGATTATGTAGACCTTATTCATAACCTTCTAACCTCCTATCATACTTGTCAAATCGATCACTCATATCTCAGAGCAGAATCTCAAACCTACCAAATTGTTGTTGCATAGCCTCCAATGTGAAGAAAGTTTTGTTTCCTTCGTCACTACTTCTTTCTTGATTGCTTGATTTATACATGATGTAAATAATCCTCACACACTCCCTCACGTGTTTCACTCAAAAAGGAGTTCGCTCGTGTTACTACCAAATAAGCTAATTGGATGCCTATTAGCAACTATTATCCACCAATTGCACAATTTCCTGCAATAAGTAATGAAATCTCAACTTATACCTCAATATGAAACCAATCAATTTCAATTACGAACTCCACTAAAAATTGCTCAAATTATCAATTTTAATCAGAATAAAGCAAATATATTTAGAGGCAATTTATTTTATATATGTGTGCAATCAATTGAATCAAAATAGTCCCACTGTTGGCAATATTCAGGATTCTTTTTTATTTATTTTTTTAATAATCTGATCTTCTGAAAAAAAAGATTAAATACACCAAAAATTTATACAAAAAAAAACCAAACTTCAATAGACTGCAATATAGGCAAATTGAGCCACAAATAGAAAAACCCTTTTTTTTTTTTTTTTATGCTGTAACTTGAACAAATATCACTAAAACAATAAAATAAAGATCGGTACAATTGATTTGGAACCAAATCTCTGATACCAAATGATGCAATAACCACCTAGAATCTAAGTTTAGAGACAACCTCCAAATCAATTTGACACAAATCTTAAATTTAACCAATTGCAAGATTAGACTTTTCACCCCCAAACAACAAGGAATTGGTAACAAAGAGTATGAAGAGAGAATTGGATTCACGCCACAAATTAGTTACCAACTTGATAAGTGAAAAAAATCCTTGGTATATCAATGAAGATCACACCTCCTACTTGAAGAACACTCAAATTTTGATCTTAATCACCAATCTGCCTGTCTTACATGCATAAGGAGGTATTTATACCTATACAAATCAAACCCTAAGTGCAAAGGTGAAGAAGAGACCAATCTGACCCTAATGGCTTAAGGACAAATGAATGGGCTTCATTTCAAGGCCCACACACCTAAGACAAGTTAAAACAAGGTTGATCATGTGTCTTTAAATGAAATTACATGCCAATAATTAAAATAAAACATCCCACTAAATTTAGTCTTAGACCCAACTATGAAATAACATAAGCCCAGCTTAACATAGCATATTGCACATGACTTGAAGCTTGTAATATGGATTTCTTATCTAGCCCATTAGGCTAGTTGTCTTCACCATCACATACCCCAATGAGTGTCACATGCGTTGGATCACCAACTGATTCAATCTCCTCAAGCCTGATCCAAGCCTCTTCCTTCATATCTCTTGTCACCAAGCTTTGAATATACATTTGCAAGGCTACCTTGAGCTTGTTTCTGCTTGATCTTAAGATTGGAGCAGGTGGCATCACCAATCCATCTCCTCCATGGTATGTAAGATCATCTATGTTGTCTTGGCTCACATCAGCTAACACTACACAAAGGCAAGCCTAAAGTGAAAATAAATGGAGTCTTTTATAAAGATTCAAGTCAATGGAAAAAATAAGGCAAAATCCATAAAATTGAATAGTACAAGTAATGTGCAAATCATGTGCTAGGAGTCAAGTGCCAAACATGTGCATGTGCCATTTATGTGGAAGACATCATGTGCCAACCATGTGCTCAAGATCATGTGCCATGAATGTGCCTACTTATGGGATTTGGGCTTAACTTATAATTGTGCTTAATTATGTATGTTGGCTGCCTATTTTAATTATCATAAACTTTTAATTAGTGTTAAGCTTGTGGGCCAAATGATATGAAGTCTAGCCCACCACTTGTCTCATTTTAGAAGGGTTTAATTAGTGTCCTAATTCAAGTAAGACTCTACTTGTTAGAATTTGAGTTAGATTATGACTAAAAATTTAGAAGTTGAGTTAGAATAGGATTTAGTTATCCTTTACCATAAAGGATTCAAAGACTTAAGACTATAAATATTCATTTAGGCATCTTTTAGAATACATCAATAAATAAAAAAAAAAACAAATTTGAGTATTTTTCTTTAAAGTGAGGCAGATTTTCATCTCTTTATTACATTTAGGAATTAGTTACTTATCAAGTGATATTACTTGTGGCGTGACTATTCTTAATAATATTTATAATCTTGGTTCTTTGCTACATTGGTTTGCTTTGGATCTCAATGTTAAGAAGATATAGATCGGATCCGACACATGTAATACCTGTGGAATCAATAGAGGTACAATCAGACTTGACATACGGTGAAGAGCCAGTGAAAATCATAGCTTGAGAAGTCAAAGAACTACGGAACAATAATGTACCACTGGTAAAGGTCCTATGGCGCAATCATGCAGTAGAAGAAGCCACCTGGGAGAGTGAAGAAATGAGAGAACTCAACATCCTCAGTTATTCAGCTCCACCTAAACAGATAAATTTCGAGGACGAAATTTTCTTAAGGGGAAGAGAATTGTAACATTCAGTGATTTAGGCCCCGATTTCGCGTAACCGTAGTGGGGTCCACTGGTTCAATCGGAGTCTAAATTTAAACCCATAAAAAAATGACTAATAATAAGAGAAAATAATTAAGGGTATTATTATTTGGGAATTAAAAGGATTTGGGGTAGAATTAGAAAACAATAAAATTTTCTATGGACAAAATTGGTATTATGGAGATTGTTTGGGAAAAAATTGTAAATATGGAGCAAGATGTGGCAAATATGGAATTTAACAAAGTTTAAATGTTAATTAAGATTAATTAACTTAATGAACCAATAAGAATTAAGATTAATTTTAATTGGTGGGACCCACTTCTTAATTTAGGTATAAAAGTCAAAAAGGAAGAACAAAATTCTACATTCTTCCATAAGCCATTCTTTTCTTCTTTTCTCCTACCTTGTTGCCGTCCATCTCCACCCCAATAAAGCTTTATTTTCTTCCTTTTTCCAGCATATTAATAGTGAGAAAAACTTAGTTTTGAGAGATGAAAATTCTGAATTAAGGAGTTTTTACCAAAAAAAGGTGCCAAAGAAACAAGAAAGGAAGAAGAAAAAAAAGAGAAATAAAAGAGAAAAATTGAGGGGAAATTCGGCCAGCTTTGGAATGATCTTAAGGTGAGTTTATTCTTCTTAAATTCAACCTTTTTCCTTCCATTTGAGATCTATATTGATGATAGATGTGATTAGGTTTGGTAGATTGAGCTTATGTTGCAAGATTGGAAGTAGAAAATTTAAGTTTGTGATTAGTTGATGGAAGTGTAATTAAACTTTGAATTAATGATATTTGATCTTAGGTAATTATTTTATGGCTTAAAAATTGAAGAAAATATAATGTTGAAGGATGAATGAGGGGCTGCCATAGTTAAATAAATTTGGGGGAAATTGAAATTAACATAGAAACACCATAATTGGTGATAGATTAAAGGTGAATTGAGTGTTTAATTGAAGAAAATAAATTGGGAACTAGGATATATTTTTTGGGCAGCCATGACATGTGAAGAAGGAAGTTTGACCTTAGTACATTTTAGCTCAATTAAGGTGTAAAACATATTAGGAGCATTAAAATATTATGTAGACATGAAAAGCATTGAAATTGAATGTTGGAATTGAGTTATGGTATGGTTGTGTAGGAAAAATAAGTGAACAAGTGAGAGGCCCTCAAGAGGGTGACAAAGGCAAGGAAAAAGCTAGCTAATAAGGGAAGAAAAAGAAGGATTAAGGGAAGAACCAAGGTTGTTTAGGTATGTGCTTCATTGATAAAAATTTTGCATGTTGTTAATATGTATGGAATTATATGTTAAGGTTTGTTATGTTTGTGTTGTTGGGATGTTATGTGTTTTGTTGTGACTTTTGATATTATATATGGAAATGAGACCCAATGGTGTGAAATAATTGAGACATATGAATGTATTTGTAATTCTGGAAATTTTATTATTAAAATGAATGCAAATGATGAATGTGGTTGAAATATGGATTGATGCCAATTGATGGCTCGGGTACAAAATTCCAGGAACAGCTCTGACTATTTTGATGATAACTTGAGTTATGGAACTCCGTTTTGTATGTTCTTTATTGGAAATGAAAGCTAAGACACAGGGATTTAATCTTTATTTAGACTATAATATCTAATTATGTCTATAGTTGCCCAGTTAAATGCACGAAGTTTAAACCTAGAATCTGTCCAGAAAAATTCTGGGCAGAAAATTCTGTGATGATGCAGTAGTGAATTACTCATAACTTTTGATAGAAAATTGTGATTTATGTGATTCTTGATACATCTGAAAGCTAAGACAATAAGCTAAAAATGGTTAGAAGGATAGAACTTCAAAATCGAATTATATATGGGCTTTAAAATGAAGCCCAAAAATAAGTCCGAAATCTGCCATAGGTAAAAACATATAATATTGGGCTTTTTGCATGTGTTGTTATAACTATATGTAATAATCCATGCAAATATTTACTTTGATGGTAATTATAAATGTTTAACAAAATATTTATGTATGAGATTTTATTTCAATAATAATGGAAGTAAAGAACAAAAATAAATAAGCATAATTATGATAGTTAAATAATGTTGACATTTTTGAAATATAGTGAATTAATATAAAAATAGTTAAGCCCAAAAACACCTAGTTTAGAACTAGAATAGGGAATAGTTTGGCATGCCAATCAGGGGATTTAAGGCACTCGGTGCCAAATATAAAAGCCGGTAATGGCAATTTATAAATGCATTCGGCGCAAAATTATTAAGCCGGTAATGACAATATAACAAAAGCCGTAATGACATTATTATAAAAGCGCTCGGCGCTATATTATGAAAGTCGGGAATGACAATCCCGTTATTCCTATTAGTTAGTTCGGTTATAGGTGTTATGAGCACAAATAAATAATAATAATAGTAAATAATAATAATATCGAAGTATGTGATTTTTTTTTATAAATGTGATATGAATTAAAGTTATTAGATATTGAGTGTTTGCAGAAATTTATTGATTTTATATAATTCTTTATTTTATGTCTTATTTATTAAATGGGTAATTAATATGTGAGAAAAAAAATATATATATATATATGTATATAAATTTTTTATCATTGAAGCACCACTAAGCTAGTAGCTTAGCGCGGGTGATTTCCTCTCGCGTAGGTTTAGAAGTGTAGCCATAGAAAATAGACTGTCAGAAGAAGAAAGGTACCCGGAGGAAAACAACAAAAAACTTTGGGTTTAATTTTCGGTATATGTCGTTAAAAACTTTGTAAATTAAAGTATCGTTTTTATTTTATATCATGTGTATTAAATATGTGAGTCACCATGTAAAAGAACATGATTTGAATGTAAATTAATGTACTTTATAAATAAATAAAAGTTTTAATATTTGGGCTTGTATGAAATTTTATTTTAGTTTATGCAATATTTTCGGAAAAAAAAATATTTACTTCACTTCATTAATTTTATAAAACAGTAAGACGGATAATGCTCACTTACCTTACTGAACTATAGTGGGGTAAGGGGGTGTTACATAGCATGGTTCTTTGCTAACTAGTTAGATATATGTGAGGTATATGTTATGCATATTATCAGAAAAAAAAATTTACATATTCATTCCATACATTGCATAATAACATATATCTACTAACCACACATTAATACTTTTAATGTCATTGAAAAGTTCTTCGTTTCCGGTCATATGCCTTGAGCATCCACTATCCAAGCCAAGCATTTTCTTTTATAGCGGACTTGAGGCATACCTATAAAATCACAATTTATGTGTGGTTTTTAGGTACCCAAATGAACTTGGGTCCTTGGGGGTTAGCACATGAAGGTTCTCAACGAGCCTTTCTTATTCAACAATGTTTGTTGATGTGACCAAATTTTATACAATAATTACATTGTTTAGCTCTAAACATATTTTTCGGTTTTACCATGCTTTTAGGGCTCATTATCCTTTTAGATGGAGTTTGTGGGCAGTGACATGCACATGCATAATGAGCAGGTGCTTCCCTAGGTGCATGTCTCTTATACATGAAGGCATGATTGGTCTTTTAAGGTCTCCCTTTTAACCTATGCGACCCTTGACCATTCTTCTTATAAATAGGGGGTTTAGTGTGTGTTGTGTTCTTAGCCTTTGGGACTATTATTTCTATTGTGGAGTTTTGAGGTGCACTAGATAACAAAGGTGGTCTTTTGAGATGATGTTCCATTAAATCATAGACTATGTCTTATTAAAGGTGATCTTTGGGACACTATGAGAGTATCTAAACTCTCCTTGCCTTTATAAAATCTTGAAATAGAGTTTCTAAGGTCCTCAACTTCATTTTTCAAAATATTGATTTCTTTGAGCAAGGATTTAATTGAGGGTCTAGAGGAATACTCATCTAATTTTTTTTGAAAAGTTTCATTCGAAGTTTTAAGATCAAGATATTCCTTTTATAAAACTTCCATTTTGTTTTTCAAATTTAAAATATTATTTTTGTAAGTATTGAATTTACATCTATATTTTTTAATTCTTGGTTCAATACTTCTATTAAACTCTGCTCATCATCATTTTCACTATCATTATTATTATTATCACTACTATCATTATTAAATGAGTATGAGTAAGAAGGACCTACCTCATCCGTGAAGTGATCCTCTAAAGCCATGAAGCATAGGTTGACCTCTTCACCTTCATTGTCATCTTTTTCACTTGAAGAGCTTTCGTTATCTCATGTGGCTTTGTGACCTTTCTCTCCATTATCTTTTTGATATATTTTCTTGTGTTTCTTGAGCTTTAGACATTCTAGTTTGATATGTCTTTTTTTCCCACGCTCAAAACATTTTACCTCCTATTTATTTCCTTGAGAGTCATTTGAGGAGTGTGTTGAGGTTTCTTTGTTTGAAGTTTCGAGAATTGCCAATTCTTTTTTCAATTATTCTTTTTAATCTTCTTTAGAGCATGACAATGTCCTCATTTGCATCATCACTCTTTTCTTCGCCATCTTCAACTTCTTAAGATTTTGAAGTAGAGGCTTTGAGTGCTAGAGACTTTCTTTTTCTGGTTCGGCTTCAAGTTCTCTATCTCTCTTTACCGCCATTTCGTGTGTTAGAAGTTTGCCAATAAGCATATCGATATGCATGACGCTCATATCTTCATTGGCTTCTTTTATACCTGCAACTCTTGAACCATAGTCTTTGAGAGGAAGGCTTCTCAAAATTTTATTGTTTACATCTTCCAAGCTCAAGTGATTTCCAAGCTTTCTCATGCCATTTATGATAGCAAGAAGACGGTTTGTCATATCGGTGATAAATTTATTAGATTTCATCTTGAAGAGTTCATATTCTAAAGTGAGAAGTTGAATCTTCTTGGATTTAACTTGTTTGGTTCCTTCATGGTCCAATATCTTCCACATACTATATATGGTAGGGCAGTGTTGGATTTTGCCACATTCTTCAATGGATAGAGAGCTTGCGAGGATTGTCATTGCCTTTTTGTTTTTGAAGTTTGCTCTACGTTGAGGCTCTGTCCAATTATCTCTTGAAAGAACTTCTTTTTCACCATCAACTCCTCTCCTAGTTGGTGGTGTCCATTCTTTCCAACACTATCCCAAACTTCAATTCCCTCACCATCGAGATATGTCTCCATCTGGAACTTCCAATGAGCGTAGTTTGCTCCATCAAAATAAGGCTTGAGACTTTATAATCCTTCACTAGCCATTTCTTAATTTTTGCTAGTGCTTTTTAGGCTTTGTTTCTAGATAAGCTCTAATACCAATTGTTGCCCAGACAATAAACCAAGAAGGGGTTGAATTGGTTATGAAATAAAAAATTTCTTAAATGGCTAACACCTAACCCAGATATTCCCTTGTGTTTTAATAGCTCACACAATAAACCAATTTCTTGTGTTTTATGGCTCACACAATAAACTCTTACAAGTATTTGAATCTGAACCCAATATGCCCAAACTTACTTGAGTAATTGTTTACAATGAAAACACTCACCAACCTACAATGCTCATAAATTATGAGCAATTAGGTATTGACAAAGAATAAAGGTTTTACTGAAAATAATTAATGCACAAGGCTACAACAAGATTAAAGATTCAAAGATTCAAAGTAATTGTTGTTCTTCTTGTTAGGTGATGCGGAACCCTAAAGGCTATGCCTTGAAACCCCTCAATAAGACAAGGTAAACAAACCTTAAGCTATGGTGATCATAGATTGAATCCAACCCAAAGCTAACCAATATAGCAAAGAACCAAGATTATATGGTTTATTAAGAATAGCCACGCCACAAGCAATATTACTTGATAAGTAACTAATTCCTAAAGGTAATAAAGAGATGCAAAGCTACCTCATTTTAAAGAAAAACACTCAAATTCGTTTTTATTCATTCATGTCTTGTACAAGAAGCCTAATGAGTATTTATAGCCCTAAGTCTTTGAATCCTTTGTGGTAAAGGATAACTAAATCCTATTCTAACTCGACTCTTAAAAGTACAGTCATATTCTAACTCAGATTCTAAAACAGTAGAGTCCTACTTGAATTAGGATACTAATTGAATCCTTTTAAAATAAGATAAATGGTGGGTTGGGCTTTATTTCTTTGGCCCACATGTCTATCACTAATTAAAGCCTAAGGTAATTTAAATTAGGTAGCCTGATGTAGATCAAGGACATATAAGTCAATCTTCACAAAAGGAGAATGATGCACTAGTCATGCCAAGTGGTTCTATCACAAGATCAAGGGCTAACAAACTAAGGCAAGCAATGCAAGGCTATATTCAAAGCTTGGTCACTAAGGAGATCACAAAAGATGCATGCATGACAAAGGAGATCGAGTTGATTGAAAACACTATCACTACTTTCTTCACTTTCACTATCAATTACGCTATTATCTTTTAATAATATAGTTTTTCTTATTAGGACATTGAGATGCAATATGCCCTACACCCAAACATCTAAAACATTCAATTTTACTATGTTTATCATTAGCACTAGGTGTTTTTGATTTTCCATCATCTCTTATCCATTTTTCTTTCCTTACCTCTTTCGGGTCAGTCACCTTTTCTTTACCCTTTTCTTCCCTTTTAGGCCATTTTGAACTCCATTTGTTCAAACCCCCTAGGAAACGTGCCATGGTGACTTCTAGATCCTCCTCCACATTGGCTCTCATCATTGCCATCTCCATCTCCTTATGGTAATCTTCAACGGTCATGGATCCTCGGGTAAGGCGTTGCAATTTTTGGCACAGATCGTTTTCTCATCACCCTTTTCATCTCCTCCCACCTTCTAATGGGTCTTTCTCCATTCTTTCTTCTAGTCATCATGATCTGATCCCACCAAACAAGAGCATAATCAGTGAATTAAATAACAGCAAATTTTAGTTTTTTCTCTTCACTATAGTTGTGGCATTCAAAACTGAGCTCCACTTTTCTCTCCCATTCTAGGTATGCTTCAACATCATTCCTCCCTTTAAAAGGTGGAATTTTCATTTTGATGGAATTGATGTTGCTATCATGCTTATCTCCTCCTCTCCTCGTTGAATGGGTATCATCTTCATCATCATGGGAATCAAAGTCATCTTCTTCTTGAGGCCGAAACCTCCCTATTCCAGAATTGTGAATGTTCCATTTCCCATGAATCCGTGACTCTTCTCTTGTTTTTCTGGAATTTGAAGTGCTCTGTTGTCTCACCTCTTCAAATTTTCGATCTTGTCTCTCCATCTTCTCATTAAAAGATTCAATCATGGAAAATAGCCTTTGGAATTCAGATTGGACAGCCTCTAATGGTATGAGTTTCAGCCGGTCCTCTCATTCACACTTCCCCTTGCATTTTCCTTTGACATGGTTAGTAATTCAAAAAAGTAATAATGAAGTAAAAGGACCTCACAATCACTCCCTCACGTGTTTCTCTCAAAACAGACTATATACCACTCGTGTTTCACACAAATAATGGCGTTTACTCTCTTTTAAGCTCACCACTCTTGCCTTCTACCACTCAAAATTTGAATCTCAAAATTACAAGTAAGAACCATAAATAAAATCAAACAATATGCAAGTGATCTATGCTAAGAATTAACAATAAACCCTAACAAGAATGAATGGAACAAAGTCTAGAAGTAAACTGATTTGAAAGAAATTTATATTTAAAGCTATGCACAAAGAATTAGACAATATTGAAAAAAAATTTCAGAATCGGTTTCCTCCTAGTAAGTAGCCGATTGTCCCTTAATTAAACCGTATTCAACCTTAATTTATCACCAACTAGCAAGAACTCAAGGTATATTTAATAGATAAGCTCAATTCCTCAAGATCAAATCAATGCACAATATGATCACTAAGGTAGATGTATTCAAAAGTTGTACTTTTTAACCTCAAAACCCAATTATGAGTTAAGCCCAAATCCCATAAGTAGGCACATGCGTGGCACATGATCTTGAGCACATGGTTGGCACATGACTTGTAATCTTTTATTTTATGGACTTTGCCTTGTTTAGCCCATTGGACTAGTCCATGGAAGATGGTTCTTCGCACACCCCAAGATAAGTAATGGGCCTTGGGTCTTCAATCAACTCCATCTCCTTTGTCATGCATGCATATTTTGTGATCTCCTTAGTGACCAAGCTTTGAACATAGCCTTACATTGCTTGCCTTAGTTTGTTAGCCCTTGATCTTGTGATCACACCACTTGGCATGACTAGTGCATCATTCTCCTTTTGTGAAGATTGACTTATATGTCCTTGATCTACATCATTAGGATTCATAAAATGACATGCATTTATACTTCCTCTGTGAATTATAGCCGTTTGGGTGCATTTAATGTGAAAATAGTCATTGAACCAACTATTGACTTCGCGCATGACATGTTTCTCTGTCCACATTCAATGCCTGACTTCGCGACTGATTTGATCATTCATGGTTGGTATGATCCTTTATGGCTATGAACTTTGAATGGTAGAAAGTTGGTGCTATGCTATATTCATGGGCGTGACTTTGCTATTTCTTCCAATTTTGATCTTGAAAAGTTATCTTTCATTCTTGTATCATATTGTATTCAAGATATATCATGTTCAACATACTTAGATGATGCAAGCCAAGACAACAGAGATGATCTTACATGCCATGGAGGAGATGAATTGGTGATGCCACCTAGTCCAATCATAAGATCAAGCAGAAACAAGCTCAAGGCAGCCGTGCAAATGTATATTCAAAGCTTGGTGACAAGAGACATCAAGGAAGAGGCTTGGATCAGGCTTGAAGAGATGGAATCGGTTGGTGATCCAAAGCTTGTGACACTCATTGGGGCATGTGATAGTGAAGACAACTAGCCTAACGGGCTAAAGAAGAAGTCTATATTACAAGCTTCAAGTCATGTTAAATTGATCGCACACATACATAATATGCTATGTTAAGATGGACTTATGTTATTTCATGGTTAGGCCTAAGACTAAATGTAGTGGGATGTTTTATTTTAATTATTGGTATGTAATTCCATTTAAAGACACAAAATCAGCTTTATTTTAACTTGTCTTAGGTGTGTGGGAAATATAAAATTAAGCCCATTCGTTTGTCCTTAAGCCATTAGGATTAGATTGGTCTTTTCTTCATTTTTGCACCTAGGGTTTGGTTTGTAAAGGTATAAATACCTCCTTATGCTTGGAACATAAGCCCAATTCTCTCTTCATACTCTTTGTTACCAATTCCTTGCTGTTTTGGGAGTGAATAGTTTAATCTTACAGTTGGTTAAACTTAAGATTTGTATCAAATTGATTTAGAGGTTGTCTAGACTTAGATTCTAGGTGATTGCTGCATCACTTGGTATCAGAGCTTTGGTTCCAAATCAATTGTACTTATCTTTATTTTGGTGTTTTTAGTGATATTTGTTCAAGTTACAGCATAACAATTAAAGTTCGTGGCTGAATTTGCTTATGTTGCTGTCTAGTCAGTTTGGTTTATTTCTTTTTTTTTTTGGGTACAAATTGTTGGTGTTTTTAATCTTTTTTTTGGTAGATCAGATGATAAAAAAAAATTTGTGCATATTGGCATTGATTGCCAAAAGTGGGATTGTTTTGATTAAATTGATTGCACACATATATGAAATGAATTGCTTCTGAATATATTTGCTCTATTCTGATTAAAATTGATAATTTGAGCAATTTTGAGTGGAGTTCGTAATTGAAATTGATTGGTTTCATATTGAGGTATAAGTTGAGATTTCATTGCTTATTGCTGGAAATTGTGCAATTGGTGGATAATAGTTACTAATAGGCATACACAATTAGCTTATTTGGCAGTAAGTTAGGAATGGTTTAGTGAGTTTGTAGGTTCTGGTTTGAATTCAATTAGGGTAGTAGCACATATACACTTAATTTTTCCTAGTTTTGTGAATTTGTTGCATTCTTTGTTTTCTATTCTTGACTGCTGTCCTACTTGTTTCCATTACATTAGTTGAGTAATTTTGCATTCCATATTACTCAAATAACACATATTATATCCGCACACCTCATTCTTCATTCGTGTGTGCATATATCATACATTTGTCATTCCTTGCTTTCATTTCATTAATTTTGCTTCTAGTTTTGTGATATTTCCTTTCTTTCTTAAGAATTGTCCGTTTTAATTTTCTCTTGGATATTGTTGCTCATTATTATCGATATGGTTGGTGGAAGTTGATCTGGAAATATATCATAGTGAGGATACAAGAGTGGTAAAAGGCAAGAGTGGTTAGCTCAAAAGAGGGTAAAAGCCTTAATTGAGTGAAACATGAGCGAACATACACATTTTGAGTGAAACACGTGAGGGAGTGTGTGAGACCATTTATTTACATCATGTGTAAATCAAGCAACCAGGAAAGAAGTAGTGATGAAGGAAACAAAACTTTCTTCACATTGGAGGCTATGCAACAACAATTTGGAAGGCTTGAGATTTTGCTCCGAGATATGAATGATCGGTTTGACAAGTATGATAGGAGGTTAGAGCGTCATGATCAAGCTGTACATAATCTTATAAGAGATGCATCCTCACAAAATCAAATTGAAGGGAGAAGGGAAAGGTTAGCAACT
This sequence comes from Triadica sebifera, assembly GCA_023653625.1. Taxonomy (NCBI): domain Eukaryota; kingdom Viridiplantae; phylum Streptophyta; class Magnoliopsida; order Malpighiales; family Euphorbiaceae; genus Triadica; species Triadica sebifera. The sequence goes on from CM042899.1 coordinate 14,100,491, forward strand.
CCACCTCAATCTGACTATGAAGAAGATTGTGATGAGTTTGATGATGATAGGGATAGAAATCGGTTTGGAGGTAGAGGGGGCATAAATGGTAGAGGAAGGAATAGGAGAGAACATAGAGGTAGGGTAGAAGCGGATAGATTTAGGAACGTCGAGAATCAAATATATCATAATTTGGGAAGTATTAAAATGAAAATCCCTACTTTTCAAGGTAGGAATGATGCTGATGCTTACTTAGAGTGGGAGAGAAAAGTGGAATTGGTGTTTGAATGTCATAACTATTATGAGGAGAAAAAGGTAAAGTTGGCAGCCGTGGAATTCACTAACTATGCCTTGGTATGGTGGGACCAAATCATCCTCAATAGGTGTAAGAATGGGGAAAGGCCTACAAACACATGGGTGGGGATGAAGGCAGTCATGAGAAAGAGGTTTGTGCCTAGTTACTATTATAGGGAACTACATCAAAGTCTCCAAATGATGCGGAACCCCAAAGACTGTGCCTTGAAACCCTTCAACAAGACAAGGTAAACAAACCTTAAGCTATGGTTATCATAGATTGAATCCGACCCAAAGCTAACCAATGTGGCAAAGAACCAAGATTATATGGTTTATTAAGAATAGCCACACCACAAGCAATATTACTTGATAAGTAACTAATTCCTAAAGGTAATAAAGAGATGCAAATCTACCTCACTTTAAAGAAAAACACTAAAATTCGTTTTTATTCATTGATTGATATATGTAAAAATATGCCCAAATGAGTATTTATAGCCCTAAGTCTAGAAATCCTTTATGGTAAAGGATAACTAAGTCCTATTCTAACTCAACTCCTAAAAGTACAGTCATATTCTAACTTGAATTCTAAAAAGTAGAGTCCTACTTGAATTAGAACACTAATTAAATTCTTCTAAAATAAGACAAGTGGTGGGTTGGGCTTTATTTCTTTTGCCCACATGTCTATCACTAATTAAAGCCTAAGGTAATTTAAATTAGGCAGCCCACATACATAATTAAGTCCAATTACAAGTTAAGCCCAAATCCCATAAGTAGGCACATGCATGACACATGATCTTGAGCACATGGTTGGCACATGATGTCTTCCATATCGATGGCACATGACTCCTAGCACATGATTTGCACATGTTTGGCACATGACTCCTAGCACATGATTTGCACATGTTTGGCACATGACTCGTAGCACATGATTTGCAATCTTTAAGGTTTATGGACTTTGCCTTGTTTAGCCCATTTTGAATTCAATCTTCATGAAAGACTCCCTTGATCTTCACTTTAGGCTTCCCTTTGTGTAATATTGGCCCATAAGCTTGATTCTGAATTTTAGCCCCATTGTTGCTCTCAAAGATCCGTTTCTGTGTCATATGGTTTGGAACACGCCCCATAAGCATTTTGATCATATTAATGGGCTTTTGAACTCTTTTTAGGCCCATTTCAGTGATATAAGATTGCTCCACTCTATTGATAAAATATTGTTCTTCATGTCCTTCATGCATGGTTCTCATGCATACATCACCAAAGTTTGAGACAAGAGAATAAAAGTGTTGAGGACTATCATAAAGAAATGGAGATAGCTATGATGAGGGCTAATATTGATGAAGATAGGGAGGCTACCATGGCACATTTCTTGGCTGGTCTAAATAAGGAAATTGCAAATGTTATTGAGTTGCACTAGTATGTAGAGTTAGAGGAGATGGTGAATATGGCTATGAAGGTGGAGAAGCAACTAAAGCAAAAGGGAACCAAAAAACCAACCTATTTGGGTTCCACATCTAATTGGAGCTCAAAGTAGCCTAAAAGGGAAGACAAAGCCAAAGACAATGTAAGAGAAGAAAAGGGTAAAGTAGAGCAAAAAGGTAATCCTAAAGCTAATGCTTCTTCCAATACTGAAAAGCATAGAAACATAAAATTCTTCAAGTGTCTTGTCAATGGACATATTGCATCTCAATGCCCCAATAAAAAGGTTATGATATTGAAAGATAATGGTGTGATTGAATCCGAAATTGATGAAGAATCTGATTCAATGCCTTCACTTGAAGATTGTAGTGATGATGATGAGGCTGAGTATGCTATTGGTGGGGATTTAAATCTTGTGGTTGGGCATGTACTTAATGCACAATTGAAAGAAGATGGGGTTGAACAAAGGGAAAATATCTTCCACTGCAAATGCTTGATAAATGGCCAAATTTGTAGTCTTATAATTGATGGAGGAAGTTGTACTAATATTGCAAGTACTACGTTAGTTGATAAGTTGGGGCTGGATTGTTTGAAACATCCTAGGCCATATAGACTACAATGGCTTAATGATTGAGGAGAGATAAGGGTAAATAAACATGTTTTAATTTCATTCTCCATTGGAAGATATTCTGACCGTGTACTTTGTGATGTAGTACCTATGCATGCAGGTCATGTGTTTCTTGGTAGGTCATGGCAATATGACAGAAAGGCGATGCATGATGGGTATAGAAATAGATACTCATTCTTGATGGGAGGTCAATATATCATTTTGGCTCCTATGACTTCTAGTGAAGTTTATGAAGATCAAATGAAGCTAAAAAGGAGCATGGAGGAAGAAATGCAAAAAGAAGCCGAAAGTTCCAAATTGAGAGAAAAAGAGCGAAAAGAAAATGGAATAGCTGAGAGTTGCAAAACAAGAGAGGTGAGAGGAAAAGAAAAAGGAAAGGCTGAGAAAGAGAGAAAAATGGGACGAAAAGAGGCCCAAAAAGAAAAGCAAATAATTGGCCCAAAGGAGAGTGGTACAAAGAAAAATAATTTTTATGCAAAAGTAAGGGATATATGAGAGTGGCTTTTGAGAATCAACAATGTTTACTTGTACTCATGTACAAGGAAATATATTTTAATGAAGCTGACCTTGACCCTTCTTCACCTAGTGTTGTTGTTTCTTTATTGCAGGAATATGAGTATGCATTCCCTGAAGAGTTACCACAAGGATTGCCACCAATAAGAGGAATTGAACATCAAATTGATTTCATACCAGGAGCTCAAATTCCAAACCGCCCAGCCTATAGGAGCAACCCTGAGGAGACAAAGGAACTTCAAAGGCAAGTGGAGGAGTTGTTAGTAAGGGGCATATTTGTGAGAGTCTTAGTCCGTGTGTAGTGCAGTGCTTTAGGTGCCTAAAAAGGATGGGAGTTAGCGCATGTGTGTTGATTGTAGGGCTGTGAATTGCATAACAGTTAAGTATCGCCATCCAATACCCAGATTGGATGATATGTTAGACGAACTTTATGGCGCATGTGTCTTTACTAAGATTGATTTGATGAGTGGATATCACCAAATTAGGATGAAAGTTGGTGATGAATGGAAAACAACATTTAAAACAAAGCTTGGTTTATATGAGTGGCTTGTTATGCCTTTTGGTCTAACCAATGCCCCTAGCACTTTTATGATATTGATGAATCATGTTTTGCGTCAGTTCATTGGAAAATTTGTTGTTGTTTATTTTGATGATATTTTGATTTATAGTTAAATCTGTTGATGAGCATGTACATCATCTTAGGGTTGTTTTCGATACACCTAGGAGAGAAGAATTGTATGCTAAACTTAAAAAGTGCACATTTTGCAAGAATAGAGTTATATTCTTAGGGTATGTGGTGAGTGCCAATGGAATTGAGGTTGATGAGGAAAAGATAAAGGCTATCCAAGAATGGTCAACCCCTAGGAATGTGAGTGATGTTAGGAGTTTTAATGGCCTTGCTAGTTTTTATAGGAGGTTTGCGAAGAATTTTAGTGTCATTGATGCTCCTTTAACTGAAATAATTAAAAAAGATGCAGGGTTTAAGTGGGGCGAGGCACAAGAACTTGCATTTAATACTTTGAAAGATAATCTTTGTTCTGCTCCTGTTTTGAGTTTGCCTGATTTTAATTCTACTTTTGAGATTGAATGTGATGCCTCCGAGATAGGTATTGGTGCTGTTTTGATACAGGGTAGGTGTCCCATTACTTTCTTTAATGAGAAGTTAAATGGTGCACAACTCAATTATTCCACGTATGACAAGGAGTTGTATGCATTGGTGAGAGCTTTGGAGACTTGGCAGCATTATCTTTGGCCTAAAGAGTTTGTGATTCATAGTGACTATGAGTCTTTAAAGCATCTCAAGGGTCAAGATAAGTTGAATAAATGACATGCCAAGTGGTTGGAGTTCATTGAGACCTTTCCTTATGTGATTCAATACAAACAAGGTAAGGAAAATGTGGTTGCTAATGCATTATCTAAAAGATATACTCTTATTACTACTTTGAGTTCTCAATTGATGGGATTTGAATATATAAGGGATTTGTATGCTTCTGATTCTGATTTTTCAAATGTTTATAATGCATGTGAACAATCTGCATTTCAAAGGTTTTATAGGCATGATGGCTATTTATTTAGAGAAAATAAACTTTGTGTGCCTAATTGTTCAATGCGTGAGTTGCTTGTGCATGAGGCTCATAATGGAGGTTTGATGGGTCATTTTGGTATTGCTAAGACACTTGACATATTACATGAGCATTTTTATTGACCTAATATGAAGAAAGATATTGAGAAAATTTGCTCCAAGTGTGTTGCATGTAAGCAAGTCAAGTCAAGAATTCAACCTCAGGGGTTGTATACTCCATTACCCATCCCTAGTCTACCTTGGATTGACATTTCTATGGATTTTGTGTTGGGACTACCCAGGACTAAAAGGGGAAGGGATAACATTTTTGTTGTAGTTGATAGGTTTAGCAAGATGGCACATTTCATTGCTTGCCATAAAACTGACGACGCTATACATAATTCTGATTTGTTCTTTAAGGATGTTGTGTGTTTGCATGGTGTTCCTAAAACCATTGTTTCTTATAGAGATTTTAAGTTTTTGAGTCATTTTTGGCATGTTCTGTGGGGAAAGTTGGGAACAAAGTTGCTATTTTCTACTACTTGTCATCCTCAAACAAATGCTCAAACTGAAGTGGTTAATAGAACTTTAGGATCGTTATTACGTGCTGTTGTTGGTAAGAATTTGAAAACTTGGGAAGATTATTTGCCATTAGTAGAATTTGCATATAATAGAAGCATTCATTTATCTACAGGTTATTCGCCATTTGAAATTGCGTATGGTTTTAATCTACTAACTCTTTTGGATTTGTTGCCTATACCTTTGAATGATATTTTTAACTTAGATGGGCAAAAGAAGGCAAAACAGCACATTGAGTTAACGAAAAAAAGTTATGCACAAAAAGCCAATCAAGGACGTAAAGTTGTGAAATTTGAACCTAAAGATTGGGTATGGGTGCATTTTAGGAAAGAGAGATTTCCTAACCAAAGGAAATCCAAGTTGGATCCAAGAGGCGATGGACCTTTTCAAGTGGTTGAGAGGATCAATGACAATGCCTATAAGATTGACTTGCCAGGTGAGTATGGTGTTTCAGCAACTTTTAATGTTGCTGACCTTTCTCCTTTTGATAATGTAGGTGGTGATTCGAGGACGAATCCTTTTGAGGTGCAAGAGAATGATATGAGCCAAGACAATAGAGATGATCTTACATGCCATGGAGGAGATTGATTAGTGATGCCACCTGGTCCAATCATAAGATCAAGCAAAAACAAGCTCAAGACAGCCTTGCAAATGTATATTCAAAGCTTGGTGACAAGAGACATAAAGGAAGAGGCTTGGATCAGGCTTGAAGAGATGGAATCGGTTGGTGATCCAAAGCTTGTGACACTTATTGGGGCATATGATGGTGAAGACAACTAGCCTAACAGGCTAAAGAAAAAGTCTATATTACAAGCTTCAAGTCATGTGCAACATGCTATGTTAAGATGGACTTATGTTACTTCATGATTGGGCCTAAGACTAAATGTAGTGGGATGTTTTATTTTAATTATTGGCATGTAATTCCATTTAAAAACACATGATCAGCCTTATTTTAACTTGTCTTAGGTGTTTGGCCCTTTTAAAATTAAGCTCATTCGTTTGTCCATAAGCCATTAGGGTGAGATTGGTCTTTTCTTCATTTTTTCACCTAGGGTTTGGTTTATAGAGGTATAAATACCTCCTTATTCATGTAAGACAAGTAGATTGGTGATTAGATCAAAATTTGAGTGTTCTTCAAGTGAGAGGTGTGATCTCCATTGATATACCAAGGATTGTTTTCACTTATCAGGTTGGTAACTAATTTGTGGTGTGAATTCAATTATCTCTTCATACTCTTTGTTATCAATTCATTGCTGCTTTCGGGGTGAAGAGTCTAATCTTACAATTGGTTAAAGTTAAGATTTGTATCAAATTGATTTGGAGGTTGTCTAGATTTAGATTCTAGGTGGTTGCTACATCATTGGAACACAAACATTGTTAAATACATTATTGCTATTTTATTTGTTAGTATCAAAATGACGATAATACCTCTCAAGGTTCAACAATGTTGTAATATGTGGCCAGGATATAGAAGTTTGGTTTCGTATACGGATGAGATGTTATGCAAATTTTTCGAAGGAAATAAAAATATTATTTATGACTATTTTTAAAATAAATTATTTAATAAATTTTTTTTATGAGATTAAAAAATAAAAAAAATCTTATTTTTGCTATTACTGTTATTAAAGTGTGTAGATATAGGCGTCGCTAATTAGTGGGCACTACCAAATGGAGTCGAGCAATAGCAATGGTAGCCGCCCTAAACAAGTTGTTTCTCCAATTGTATTTGTTATTTTGATGTGTATAAAGATATTTAAATTTAATTATGGCATGTATGTATATATATAAGTAAGAATGAGTTGTGACTGGGGAGTGTATGGATAATAATTATTTTTTATATTTCAAATTTCATATATGATATGTATAAAAGGAATATTTTAAATAAAAAATATTTTCTGAAGTACTTTTTATCCGTCTAGTATACGGAGAGATATACAAAAGGGTAAGGAATATTACAGTTCACATGACAAATATTCATATGGAAAATATGGGGCAATGTCTGTTTAACTTGGTCACAACAAAATGAAATGAGTAAAACATGAGCATAAGTAAAGAACAATGATCACATGCTTTTAATTTTACTTGTATCTATATGATATTAGTAAATTAAATGGAATACAAAGTATGTATTTGTGTATATTTGTGATTTGTTACTATGAGTTGCTTGGTACTTTAGAGTTTGTTTGATAATTTTTCTCACTAAGCCGCAACTCATCAATTTCTATAATTTTTTAAGCAAAGAAGAATGGTAGCTCAATTTAATTGGCATATAAAAGACATGAAACAAATGTTACCAGTCAAGCCTCACCACTCTCTCTCCTTGCATTTCACATGAATGTGAAATCATTTCAACTATATTTGGAGCTTATGTGTTTGCATCTATAGTGTTACTCAAAGTTTGTAATAAGATATGTAAATGGATGCAAGTCGTAATTCTCTAGATATAAAGTTTAAATTTTAATATATGTGATATATTATGTTGCGGTGAAAACTTCAAATTTGATTTGGAAATTTATTGAATGATGATATGGGATGCGATGATAAAAAAAAAATTTTCTATCAATTTAACAGGATCTTATGTATTACTCGTATGCCATGTATGATTATTTGATATAGGGATAGGTTATATATAAATGTATAAGGTGTGACATTACATTTTGGTATCAGAAGCGGGATATGTTCCGTAGGAACATGCGTATTCATAAGAGCATTATAACATGTGCATCATATATGTTGAACATTATCAAGTGACATAATGCTATGTATTTTAGGGCTATAATAGGATATGATTCACTGAGGGAGAAACCAATTGAAATGCATTCTCATGAAACATCACCTTATCTACATAAAGATCAACCAGCACTAGAAGTTATGGTTCCAGTACATGCATATGCACTCGCATTACAATCATCACATGCAAAAAGTACCCTATGAAAACCCAGAAGAGGAAGTACAGGGACCTGAAATATGTAGGGAAAGATGTTATGATAAATTGATAAATCAAGGTGCAGTTGATTTCAATGGCACAACGGACCCAGTAGAAGTCGAGACAGAGCTGAAAATGACATAAAAGGTATTGAATATGATGAGATGTACTTCATATGAGAAATTTGATTATGTAATGTCCTTCCTTCAAGGTAATGCTTATGAATGGGGGGAAATAGTTTTAGTTATTGATGCACAACCACCAATTTTGATATGGAATGATTTCCTTCGAAAATTTCAGAATAACTACATGCTTGAGGCATATAAGAATGAGAAGAGTCAAAAGAATTCCTAAATCTAAAACAAGGGAATATTTCTATTGCTAAGTATAAGATGCAGTTTAATAAACTTTTTCACTATGCCACCTTTATGGCTTCTACTGAAAGAGACAAGTGTAGAAAGTTTGAAGAGGACTTCATATATGATATTAGAAATAGAATCACAACTACTGATCTTGAGAGTTATATGAGACTGAAAGCTGCAACAATTAGAGTAGAAAAGTTAATGAAAGAAGTCGGAGAACAATTTAAAAAGGAAAAAATGAGAGTTTTCTGAAAAGTCTAATAGAAGATAAGGAAAGAGGGCTATACATGTCAACATAGTCTAGTGACAAAGATGGATACTAAAGCTCTAGAGGTCGTTCCATGACTTTTACCCAGGCAAAGGAAAAAGCCAATATGCAGAACAATGCATATTTGTACTCATTATGGTAGACAACATACAAGTAAATGCAGAATGAGACAATATACAGTTGAATACAGAATGCTCACAGGAGCATGCTATTTCTGTGGGTCATTGGATCATATGAATAGAGACTATCCAGAAATGGCCAAATTAGCAGAGATCAGTAGAGGCAGAGGGGTATCTGAGACTACAGTTGAGACACTGAGGGTCAATCCTAGCAGTGGAACATAATGCAGAGGCAAAGGCAAAGGCAAAGATAGAATTGTTACATCAAGCAGATGAGTGACCAGATCTAAATGTTAGAGTTTTAAACCCCTTGCACAAGCTAGGGTATTTGCCATGGCTAGGCAAGAAGTAGTTGACACTCTCGAAGTAGTTACTGGTAATATTTATATTTATGATATATTATCATATGCATTAATTGACCCATGTTTTATACATTAATTTATATCATTGCATATGGCATCCAAATTACATCAAAAGCATGAACCTTTGGGGATTGACCTAAATGTGAGTACTCAACTTGGAACGATAGTATTCATGAATATTGTATGTCACGATTTCTTGCTATGCATTGATAAAACTGAATTGAAAGCTGATATGAACTTATTCCACTATATGAATTTGATGCGATATTGAGAATTGACTGGTTAACTAAACACATGCAATAGTGAATTGTTATATTGAGAAAGTAATTTTGGAATCATGAAACCAGCCAAGGGTTGTACTTTTGGGTGAAAGAAAACTTATGCCTACATATTTTATCTCAGTTGTAAAAGCATTCCAAATGATCAAGGGAGGATTTGAAGCATATTTGACATGTGTGACTGATACTAGAACCACTGATAGCTTGCTTGAAAATATACCATTGCTGATATGAACTTATTCCACTATATGAATTTGATGCGATATTGAGAATGGACTGGTTAACTAAACACATGCAATAGTGAATTGTTATATTGAGAAAGTAATTTTGGAATCATGAAACCAGCCAAGGGTTGTACTTTTGGGTGAAAGAAAACTTATGCCTACATATTTTATCTCAGCTGTAAAAGCATTCCAAATGATCAAGGGAGGATTTGAAACATATTTGACATGTGTGACTGATACTAGAACCACTGATAGCTTGCTTGAAAATATACCATTGGTGAGAGAATTTTTTGATATATTCCTAGATGATCTACCAGCTTTACCACTTAATAGAGAGATAGAATTTACTATTGCATTGGTACCAGGGACTGCACCAATTTCAATGTCACTCTACAAAATGGTCCTAGTTGAGTTGAAAGAATTGAAAACCCAACTATAAGAGTTCTTGGATAAAGGGTATATTAGACCTAGTGTATTGCCACGGAGAGCTCAAGTATTATTTGTTAAGAAGAAAGAAGGAACTATGAGATTGTGCATTGACTATAGGTAACTAAACAAAATGATAGTTAAGAACAAATATCTGATGTATGCATAGGAACCATAAATGAAGGATATGAACGACAGTCATTTGTCAACGGAGTAGAACATTCTTATATCATTGAAATGGGCCTTAAAAGAGTTCAAAAACCTTTTCATATGATACAATTCAATGTGGGGCGTGTTCCAAGTCATAGAAGGCAGCATTGGAGCATTTTTTGCTATATTGGGCCTAAAATCTACAATCAAGCTTATGGGCTAATACTACACAAAGGCAAGCCTAAAGTGAAGATAAAAGGAGTTTTTATGAAGATTCAAGTCAATGGGCTAAATAAGGCAAAGTCCATAACCTTGAAGATTACAACTCATGTGCAAGTCATGTGCCAATCATGTGCTAAGATTCATGTGCCTACTTATGGGATTTGGGCTTAACTTATAATTGGGCTTAATAATGTAAATGGGTTGCCTAATAGCTATCTATAGTTTAAATAAGGAGAATGGCAGCATATGGGCCAACTAATGCAGAACCCCAAAGACCATGCCTTGAAACCCTTCAACAAGACAAGGTAAACAAACCTTAAGCTATCGTGATCATAAATTGAATCTGACCCAAAACTAACCAATGTAGCAAAGAACCAAGATTATAAGGATTATTAAGAATAGCCACGCCACAAGCAATATCACTTGATAAGTAACTAATTCCTAAAGGTAATAAAGAGATTCAAATCTGCCTCACTTTAAAGAAAAACACTCAAATTCATTTTTATTCATTCATTGATGTCTTGTAAAAGAAGCCTAGATGAGTATTATAGCCCTAAGTCTATGAATCCTTTATGGAAAAGGATAACTAAGTCCTATTCTAACTCAAAGTCTAACAAGTAGAGTCCTACTGGAATTAGGACACTAATTAAATCCTTCTAAAATAAGACAAGTGGCGGGCTGGGCTTCAATTCCTTTGGCCCATATGCTGCCATTCTCCTTATTTAAACTATAGATAGCTATTAGGGAACCCATTTACATTATTAAGCCCAATTACAAGTTAAGCCCAAATCCCATAAGTAGGCATATGACTCCTAGCACATGATTGGCACATGACTTGCACATGACTTGTAATCTTCAAGGTTATGGACTTTGCCTTGTTTAGCCCATTGACTTGAATCTTCATAAAAGACTCCTTTTATCTTCACTTTAGGCTTGCCTTTGTATAGTGTTAGCTCATAAACTTGATTGTAGATTTTAGGCCCAATATAGCAACGAATGCTCCAATGCTGCCTTCTATGACTTGGAACACGCCCCACATTGAATTGTATCATATGAAAAGGCTTTTGAACTCCTTTAAGGCCCATTTTAATGATATAAGATTGCTTTACTTCGTTGACAAATGACTGTCATTCATATCCTTCATTTATGGTTCCTATGCATACATCAATATCCATTGCCTTGAATAGATGATCTGTTTGATCAATTACAGGGAGCCCAAATATTTTCTAAAATTAATTTGAAATCAGGCTATTATCAATTAAAGGTAGTAGAAGCAGATGTTCCAAAGACAACCTTTCGAACTAGGTCTGGACATTATAAATTCTTAATAATGCCATTTAGGTTTAATGGATAAAGTATTTCACTCGTATATGGATAAGTTTATGACAGTATTTATTGATGACATATTGGCGTACTCAAAGAATAGGGAAGAACATGAACAACATTTAAGGATTGTGTTGTAAATTTTGAGGGAGAAACAATTGTATACTTTAGTAAATGCAAATTCTGATTAGATCATGTGGTATTAGGCAACGGAATATGATGTATGCACGGGTACCATACATGAAGGACAATATTTTTTCAATGGATTGAAGCAATATTATCTCATTGAAATATACCTAAAAGGAGTTCAAAAGCATATTCATATGATCCAAATCAATGTAGTGTGCATTCCAAGTCATTAGAGGCAACATTGGAGCTTTAAAAGCAATATTGAGCCTAAAATCGACAATCAAGCTTATGGGCTAACACTACCCAAAGGCAAGCCTAATGTGAAGATAAAAGGAGTCTTTTATGAAGATTCAAATCAATGAGAAAAACAAGGCAAAATCCATAAAAATAGAATATTACAAGTAATGTGCAAGTCATGTGCAAATCATGTGCTATGAGTCATGTGCCAAACATATGCAAGACATGCGCCATCCATGTGGAAGACATCATGTGCCAACCATATGCTCAAGATCATGTGCCATGCATGTGCCTACTTATGAGATTTGGGCTTAACTTGTAATTGGGCTCAAATATGTATGTGGGCTACCTATTTTAATTATCATAAACGTTTAATTAGTGTTAGGCATGTGGCCCAAAGGATATGAAGCCTAGCCCACCACTTGTCTTATTTTAGAAGATTTTAATTAGTGCCCTAATTCAAGTAGGACTCTACTTTTTTAGAATTTGAGTAGAATATGATTGTACTTTTAGAAGTTGAGTTAAAATAGGACTTAATTATCCTTTACCATTAATGATTCAAAGACTTAGGGCTATAAATACTCATTTAGCTTTTTTTACAAAACATGAATGAATAAAAACAAATTTGAGTATTCTCTTTAAAGTGAGGCAGATTTGCATCTCTTTGTTATTTTTAGGAATTAGTTACTTCTCAAGTGATATTGCTTGTAGCGTGGCTATTCTTAATAATCCTCATAATTTTAGTTCTTTGCTACATTGATTAGCTTTGGGTCAGATTCAATCTATAATCACCACAACTTAAGGTTTGTTTACCTTGTCTTGTTGAGCGGTTTCAAGGCACGATATTTGGAGTTCAACATCACTTTGGTATTAGAGCTTTTGGTTAGGTAATCATTATCTATTCTTTAACATTGCTTTCTAGTTGTTAACTTAGCTGGATTTAAATTCTGTCATTAGAGGTACCTTAGAAAAAATTTCAGCCATAAAGAGTAAAATTACAAGTTTGGGTTTCTTTTTAATTATTTGATATGTTTGAAGTTTATTAAGCATTAGTTTAGTGTTATTTGATAAAAACAAAGCAAAAAAAAATCAGAATTTCGAATTTAGCACCAAAATTGTGAAATTGTGTTATTTTGAGTTTCAAGTTGAAATATTGTGATTATTGATTGCTGGAATTGTTTGGTATCATCATAAACTACTGCAATCCAACTTAAATAATTGGTTTTGAGGTTGAAAAGTATCAACTTTTGAATTCAGGTACCTTAGTGATCATGTTGAGCATTGATTTGATCTTGAGAAATTGAACATATCTATTAAATACACCTTGAGTTCTTACTGTTTGGTGATAAATTAAGGTTAAATAAGGGTTTAATTAAGGGAAAATTGGCTACTCACTAGGGGGAAACTGATTCTGAATTTTATTCATTATTGTCTAATTCTTTGTGCTCTTGAGTTGTCATTCCATTGATTCTGTCCTTTTTGCATCTAATTACATTAGTTATGTCTAATTTTCATTCTTAGATTTAATTTGAACAAAAATCAGTAGCATACACCTATTTAAATTTGTGTATAGTTTTAAATATAAATTTCTTTCACATCAATTTGCTTCTAGACTTTGTTCCATTCATTCTTCTTCGGGTTCATTGTTAATTCTTAGCATAGATCACTTGCATATTGTTTGATTTTGTTTCGGGTTCTTACTTGTAGTCTTGAGATTCAAACTTTAAGTGGTAAAAGGCAAGAGAGATGAGCTTAAAATAGGGTGGTAAAAGCCATTATTTGTGTGAAACACGAGAGTGGCTATATTATGATTTGAGTGAAACACGTGAGGGAGTGATTATGAGGACTTTTTATCTTCATTAACTCTTTCTTGTACCTTAACCATGTCTAAGGGAAGTATGAGGAGTAATGGACATAAGGAACACGATGATTATGTGTCAATGGATGTTGTTCAATCTTACATTCAAATATTGGATGTAAAGATTGGAAAAATTATTGGCAAGATGGAAAGACAAAATCAGAGAATTGAATATTTGAGGCAGCAAAGTATATCTGACACAAGAAGATCAAGACCTGTCTTGGCCTCAAGGCATTGGGAAGTTTCAATTTCAAGAAGAAAAATACTATTTTGAACATTATGATAATGATATTAGACAAACAAGAGAAAGAAAGAAAGACAAAGAATCTCTGGTAAGTGCCTTTCAAAAATAAATGGATAAGATGCGTGCTAGGATTGATAGGTGGGGGCGTGAAGAGAAAGGGAATGAAATGAAGAATCCTTATCCAAGAAGGTGTGAAATTCAAAAATCAAAATTTCATTATGAATTTGATTTTGTTCCTAAGTTTAAAATGGTGGATGATGGTAAGAATCAAATTCATAAGGATATTAATGATGCTCATACTAGTGAAGTTGAAATTATAGGTGCGAGTATTGATTCTATTTCACTAGAAGAAGTTAATGGTGTTAGTGTTATTGAGAGCATTGCAATTGAGAGTGAAAACATCATTCAAGATGAATTTGTGGCTAATGATAGTGAACCCATAAAGGTGAGTGATGAACATGAATTGGATCAGCTTGGTAGAGTATAGGTGAGTGAGATTAATATGAAAGAATGGGCTGTTTATGGAGATTCTAAAGAAAAAATTGAGAGAGATGAGGTTTTGAGGGATAAAATTGGTAGTAATGAGCAAAGAGAGAAAATAGTGACTGTGTGTGAAAAAGAAAAAAAGCTGGAAGAGCAAACTTTTTACTAACAATTTTTATTATCCTTTACTTTGTGTTGTGCATTTTTCTTTTGATGTAGGTAAATATTTGAGGATGAAACTTCTTAAGGAAAGGGGGAATGATGTATGCACAGGAACCGTACATGAAGGACAATCTTTTGTCAATAGATTAAAGCAATATTATCTCATTGAAATATACCTAAAAGGAGTTCAAAAGCCTCTTCATATGATCCAAATCAATATAGTGCGTATTCCAAGTCATTGAAGGCAACATTGGAGCTTTAAAAGCAATATTGGGCCTAAAATCCACAATCAAGCTTATGGGCTAACACTACACAAAGGCAAGCCTAAAGTGAAGATAAAAGGAGTCTTTTATGAAGATTCAAGTCAATGGGTAAAACAAGGCAAAATCCATAAAAATTGAATATTACAAGTCATGTGCAAATCATGTGCTAGGAGTCATGTGCCAAACATGTGCAAGACATGTGCCAACTATGTGCTCAAGATCATGTGCTATGCATGTGCCTACTTGTGGGATTTGGGCTTAACTTGTACTTGGGTTTAATTATGAATGTGGGCTGCCTATTTTAATTATCATAAACTTTTAATTAGTGTTAGGCACGTGGTCCAAATGATATGAAGCCTAGCCCACCACTTGTCTTATTTTAGTAGGATTTAATTGACGTCCTAATTCAAGTAGGACTCTACTTTTTTAGAATTTGAGTAGAATATGACTATACTTTTAGGAGTTGAGTTAGAATAGGACTTAGTTATTCTTTACCATAAATAATTCAAAGACTTAGGGCTATAAATACGCATTTAGGCTTCTTTTACAAAATATGAATGAATATAAATGAATTTGAGTATTCTCTCTTTAAAGTGAGACAGATTTACTTCTCTTTGTTACTTTTAGGAATTAGTTACTTATCAAGTGATATTGCTTGTGGCGTGGCTATTCTTAATAATCTTTATAATTTTGGTTCTTTGCTACATTGGTTAGCTTTGGGTCAGATTCAATCTATGATCACTATAGCTTAAAGTTTGTTTTTTTGTCTTGTTGAGGGATTTCAATGCATGGTTTTTGGGGTTCCATATCAGAATAGATGTAGACCCAAAGAAAATAGAGGTCATGGTAAATTGGAAAAACTCATAAAAATGTTGCAGAAGTACATAGTTTCTAAGTGTAATTGGATACTACCGTAGATTTATTGATGGATTATCATTGATTGCCAACCCTTTGACTAAATTTCTAAGAAAGAATGTGCCCTTCAAATGGGATCCAGAATGCCAAAGGAGTTTTATTGAACTGAAACACAGGTCAACCTCTACACTAGTGTTAGCAATTCCTCCGGGTATAGGTTGATTTATGGTATACAGTGACACTTATCACCAGGACTTGGGATATGTATTGATGCAATATGGTAAGGTTATGCATCCAGACAATTGAGACCACATGAGATGTCATATCCAGTGCATGATTTAGAATTGGCTACAGTTGTATTTGCATTGAAGATTTGGAGGCATTATCTATATGGAGAGATATTCCAAATCTTCATAGACCATAAAAGTTTGGGTTATTTGCTGACACAAAAAGAGTTAAACATGAGCCAAAGTGATGCGTCCCACATCGGTTGCGGGGGAACTCCTGGACTGGTTTATAAGGGAGGGTTCAAACCTTCCCCTAAGAGCGCGCTTTTGGGGCGAAGTTAGGAGCCCGTGACAGATCGCCGACCGAGGCAGTCACCTTATCGTTTGGTATCAGAGCCAGCCCGTGTTCCCGGTGTCCCTTAGTGTTGCGACCGATCGCCGACTGAGGCAGTCGAGGTGTTAAGGGGGTGGGGATGATGCGTCCCACATCGGTTGCGGGGGAACTCCTGGACTGGTTTATAAGGGAGGGTTCAAACCTTCCCCTAAGAGCGCGCTTTTGGGGCGAAGTTAGGAGCCCGTGACAGATCGCCGACCTAGGCAGTCACCTTATCGTTTGGTATCAGAGCCAGCCCGTGTTCCCGGTGTCCCTTAGTGTTGCGACCGATCGCCGACTGAGGCAGTCGAGGTGTTAAGGGGGTGGGGATGATGCGTCCCACATCGGTTGCGGGGGAACTCCTGGACTGGTTTATAAGGGAGGGTTCAAACCTTCCCCTAAGAGCGCGCTTTTGGGGCGAAGTTAGGAGCCCGTGACAGATCGCCGACCGAGGCAGTCACCTTATCGTTTGGTATCAGAGCCAGCCCGTGTTCCCGGTGTCCCTTAGTGTTGCGACCGATCGCCGACTGAGGCAGTCGAGGTGTTAAGGGGGTGGGGATGATGCGTCCCACATCGGTTGCGGGGGAACTCCTGGACTGGTTTATAAGGGAGGGTTCAAACCTTCCCCTAAGAGCGCGCTTTTGGGGCGAAGTTAGGAGCCCGTGACAGATCGCCGACCGAGGCAGTCACCTTATCGTTTGGTATCAGAGCCAGCCCGTGTTCCCGGTGTCCCTTAGTGTTGCGACCGATCGCCGACTGAGGCAGTCGAGGTGTTAAGGGGGTGGGGATGATGCGTCCCACATCGGTTGCGGGGGAACTCCTGGACTGGTTTATAAGGGAGGGTTCAAACCTTCCCCTAAGAGCGCGCTTTTGGGGCGAAGTTAGGAGCCCGTGACAGATCGCCGACCGAGGCAGTCACCTTATCGTTTGGTATCAGAGCCAGCCCGTGTTCCCGGTGTCCCTTAGTGTTGCGACCGATCGCCGACTGAGGCAGTCGAGGTGTTAAGGGGGTGGGGATGATGCGTCCCACATCGGTTGCGGGGGAACTCCTGGACTGGTTTATAAGGGAGGGTTCAAACCTTCCCCTAAGAGCGCGCTTTTGGGGCGAAGTTAGGAGCCCGTGACAGATCGCCGACCGAGGCAGTCACCTTATCGTTTGGTATCAGAGCCAGCCCGTGTTCCCGGTGTCCCTTAGTGTTGCGACCGATCGCCGACTGAGGCAGTCGAGGTGTTAAGGGGGTGGGGATGATGCGTCCCACATCGGTTGCGGGGGAACTCCTGGACTGGTTTATAAGGGAGGGTTCAAACCTTCCCCTAAGAGCGCGCTTTTGGGGCGAAGTTAGGAGCCCGTGACAGATCGCCGACCGAGGCAGTCACCTTATCGTTTGGTATCAGAGCCAGCCCGTGTTCCCGGTGTCCCTTAGTGTTGCGACCGATCGCCGACTGAGGCAGTCGAGGTGTTAAGGGGGTGGGGATGATGCGTCCCACATCGGTTGCGGGGGAACTCCTGGACTGGTTTATAAGGGAGGGTTCAACCCTTCCCCTTAGAGCGCGCTTTTGGGGCGAAGTTAGGAGCCCGTGACAGATCGCCGACCGAGGCAGTCACCTTATCGTTTGGGGATCTGTCACGGGCTCCTAACTTCGCCCCAAAAGCGCGCTCTTAGGGGAAGGTTTGAACCCTCCCTTATAAACCAGTCCAGGAGTTCCCCCGCAACCGATGTGGGACGCATCATCCCCACCCCCTTAACACCTCGACTGCCTCAGTCGGCGATCGGTCGCAACACTAAGGGACACCGGGAACACGGGCTGGCTCTGATACCAAACGATAAGGTGACTGCCTCGGTCGGCGATCTGTCACGGGCTCCTAACTTCGCCCCAAAAGCGCGCTCTTAGGGGAAGGTTTGAACCCTCCCTTATAAACCAGTCCAGGAGTTCCCCCGCAACCGATGTGGGACGCATCATCCCCACCCCCTTAACACCTCGACTGCCTCAGTCGGCGATCGGTCGCAACACTAAGGGACACCGGGAACACGGGCTGGCTCTGATACCAAACGATAAGGTGACTGCCTCGGTCGGCGATCTGTCACGGGCTCCTAACTTCGCCCCAAAAGCGCGCTCTTAGGGGAAGGTTTGAACCCTTCCTTATAAACCAGTCCAGGAGTTCCCCCGCAACCGATGTGGGACGCATCATCCCCACCCCCTTAACACCTCGACTGCCTCAGTCGGCGATCGGTCGCAACACTAAGGGACACCGGGAACACGGGCTGGCTCTGATACCAAACGATAAGGTGACTGCCTCGGTCGGCGATCTGTCACGGGCTCCTAACTTCGCCCCAAAAGCGCGCTCTTAGGGGAAGGTTTGAACCCTCCCTTATAAACCAGTCCAGGAGTTCCCCCGCAACCGATGTGGGACGCATCATCCCCACCCCCTTAACACCTCGACTGCCTCAGTCGGCGATCGGTCGCAACACTAAGGGACACCGGGAACACGGGCTGGCTCTGATACCAAACGATAAGGTGACTGCCTCGGTCGGCGATCTGTCACGGGCTCCTAACTTCGCCCCAAAAGCGCGCTCTTAGGGGAAGGTTTGAACCCTCCCTTATAAACCAGTCCAGGAGTTCCCCCGCAACCGATGTGAGACGCATCACAAAGCTATTGAAAGTTTATGATTGTACAATTGAATACCATGTAGGGAAAGCCAATGTAGTAGCGGATGCATTGAGTAGAAAGTCAAGTTGCAACGTAGCTCACTTTAAGCATTTTTTTTTTCTTATTTGATTCAATTATGGTCAATGAATGTTCTATTAAATATGCATGGTGATGGGTCATTGATTGCTACTCTTCAAATTAGACCTGTACTAAAAGGAAGGATAAAAGAAGCACAAGGCAGAGATCCTCAATTGTACGAGAAAATTGAAATGGTAAGGTAGGGAAATAATATAGAGTTCTATTTGCATGATGATACATTGATAAAGTAACATATATGTGTTCCAGATATTAAAACCTTGTACTAAGAAATAATGGAAGGGGCACACAATGTACCCTATGCAATGCACCCAATGATGACCAATATGTATCACAGTTTGAGACCTCATTACTAGTAGCAAAAAATGAAGAAAGAAATATTTGAATATGTTTCTAAATACTTAAAATGTCAGCAGATTAAGATAGAGCACCAGATAACAATTGGTAAGCTACATCCATTGCTAGTGCTAGAAAGGAAATGGGAGAAAATAATGTGTGATTTTGTTTATGGATTGCTAAGAACTCCAATTTTCTACCTATCAGATAGGGGTGCACACTCGGGAGTTTGGCAAAATTATATGTGAATGAAATATTCATATTACTTGGCATTCCGATGTCCATTATGTCTGATAGAGGGCCACATTTTTGGGTAAGTTAACAAGATGCATTGGGAACAAAATTGGACTTTAGTGCTGCATTGCACCCACATATTGATGGACAATGAAGGAGGACTATGCATGCATTAGTAGATATGTTTAGGGCATGTTCTATGGAATTCAGAGGAGCTTGGGATGAGTATATAACATTGATAAAATTTGCTTACAACAACCAGTATCATAGTAGTATCCAAGTTGCGCCATTTAAGGCATTGTATGGTAGGAATTGCCAAAGCCCTATCATTTAGGATGAAGAAGGAGCACATACATTTGAAGGGCTAAAGATAGTACAAGAAACAATGGATAAGATCAAGATAGTCAAAAGCAAGCTAAAAGCAATACAAGATAGATAGAAGAGTTATGTTGATCAGCATAAAAGGGAAATGGAATACGAGTGAAGTGAAAAGGTATTTCTAGGAGTATCTCCATAGAAACGGGTAATCTAATTTGGCAAGCAGGGTAAATTGAGCCCAAGGTACCTTATGAAATTTTTAAAAAGGCTGGTCTACAGGCATATAGGTTGGTTTTACCACTATAGATGACTCAGATTTATAACGTATTTCATATGAGTATACTTAAAAGATACAGATTAGATCCTACATATGTACTTAAAGACCAAACCCTTGAAATTATACATGATATGAGTTATATGGAAGGACCAATGGAAATCATTAGATACAAGACTAAACAATTGAGAAATCGAGAAATACCTTTAGTTAAGGCATTACAGAGAAGCCTTTCACAGGAAGAGACAACATGGGAAGCAAAAGAAAATATGAAGAAGTAATATCCACACCTTATCCCAAGTATTAAATTCTGAGGAAATTTTTTTTAAAAGGAGCAGAGAATTGTAATATTTTCAACCTTCCCCACATACATTTGTACATGCATCTCACTTGAACATATATATACATATTGCATATACTTCACTTGAGCATGTGCATTTACAGGGTATTTCATAGGGACAAGTTCATGACACGCCCTAGCTATGTGTCAAGTATTTTACAATTATGTTGAGTTGCATGTATCCATTTTATAATTTACCTGAGGATGACATGAAATTAAAATTTAAGTGAGTAAAATGACTATATTGAAATAATAGAAATATATTTAGTTAATTTAGTTAAATTGAACCAAAGTATTAAATTGTATTTTGTGTTGATTAGTGGAATTAGATATGTGTAAACATAATTGTAGCGCTCCCTTACCCTACTAGCCGTTAATAATATGGGGAAGTGCTACCAAATGATTTATGCACGACAACTATAAATGAAGGATATGAACGACAGTCTTTTGTCAACGGTGTAGATCAATCTTATACCATTGAAATGGGTCTTAAAGGAGTTCAAAAGCAATTTAATATGATCCAATTCAATGTGGGGCGTGTTCCAAGTCATAGAAGACAGCATTGGAGCATTCGTTGCTATATTGGGCCTAAAATCTACAATCAAGCTTATGAGCTAACACTACACAAAAGGAAGCCTAAAGTGAAGATAAAAGGAGTCTTTTATGAAGATTCAAGTCAATGGGCAAAACAAGGAAAAATCCATAAAATTGAATATTACGAGTAATGTGCAAATCATGTGCTAGGAGTCATGTGCCAAACATGTGCAAGACATGTGCCATCCATGTGGAAGACATCACGTGTCAACCATGTGCTCAAGATCATGTGCCATGCATATGCCTACTTATGGAATTTGGTCTTAACTTGTAATTGGGTTTAATTTTGTATGTGGGTTGCCTATTTTAATTATCATAAACTTTTAATTAGTGTTAGGCATGTGGCCCAAAGGATATGAAGCCTAGCCCATCACTTGTTGATGTAGATCAAGGACATACAAGTCAATCTTCACAAAAGGAGAATGATGCACTAGTCATGCCAAGTGGTTCTATCACAAGATCAAGGGCTAACAAATTAAGGCAAGCAATGCAAGACTATATTCAAAGCTTGGTCACTAAGGAGATCACAAAAGATGCATGCATGACAAAGGAGATGGAGTTGATTGAAGACCCAAGGCCCATTACTTATCTTGGGATGTGTGAAGAACCATCTTTCATGGACTAGTCCAATGGTCTAAACAAGGCAAAGTCCATAAAATTAAAGATTACAAGTCATGTGCCAACCATGTGCCTACTTATGTGATTTGGGGCTTAACTTATAATTGGACTTAATTATTTATGTGGGCTGCCTAATTTAAATTACCTTAGGATTTAATTAATGATAGACATGTGGGTCAAAGAAATAAAGCCCAACCCACCACTTGTCTTATTTTGGAAGGATTTAATTAGTGTCCTAATTCAAGTAGGACTCTACTTTTTAGAATATGACTGTAATTTTAGGAGTTGAGTTAGAATTGATTTAGTTATCCTTTATCATAAAGGATTCAAAGACTTAGGGCTATAAATACTCATCTAGGCTTCTTGTACATGACATGAATGAATAAAAATGAATTTGAGTATTTTTCTTTAAAGTGAGGCAGATTTGCATCTATTTATTACCTTTAGGATTAGTTACTTATAAAGTAATATTGCTTGTGGCGTGGCTATTCTTAATAAACTATATAATCTTGGTTCTTTGCTACATCGGTTAGCTTTGGGTCAGATTCAATCTATGATCACCATAGCTTAATGTTTGTTTACCTTGTCTTGTTGAGGGGTTTCAAGGCACGGTCTTTGGGGTTCCGCATCAGTTTGGTATCAGAGCTTTTGGTTAGGTAATCATTATCTATCCTTTACAATTGCTTTCTAGTTGTTAACTTAGCTAGATTTAAATTCTGCTATTGGAGGTACCTTAGGAAAATTTTCTGCCATAAAGAGTAAAATTGCATGTTTGGATTTCTTTTCAATTCATGATATGTTTGAGGTTTATTAAGAATTATTTCAGTGTTATTTTCTATTAAAAAAAACAAAAAAAAGGAAAAAGGAAAAAAAATCAGAATTTCGAATTTAGCACTAAAATTGAATTTGTGCTATTTTGAGCTTCAAGTTGAAATCTTGTGATTTTTTATTGCTGGAATTGTTTGGTATCATCATAAACTACTGGAATCCAACTTAAATAATTGGTTTTGAGGTTGAAAAGTACAACTTTTGAATTCAGGTACCTTAGTGATCATCATATTGAGCATTGATTTGATCTTGAGAAATTGAGCTTATCTATTAAATATACCTTGAGTTATTTTGCTAGTTGGTGATAAATTAAGGTTGAATACAGTTTAATTAAGGGACAATCGGCTACTTACTAGGAGGAAACCGATTCTGAATTTTTTTTTTTCAATATTGTCTAATTCTTTGTGCTCTTAAGTTTTCATTCTTTTAATGCTGTCCCTTTTGCATCTAATTACCTTAGTTAAGTCTAATTTGTATTCTTAGATTTAATTTGAACAAAAATCAGCAGCATACACCTATTTAAATTCGTGTATAGCTTTAAAGATAAATTTCTTTCACATCAGTTTGCTTCTAGACATTGTTCCATTCATTCTTGTTAGGGTTCATTGTTAATTCTTAGCATAGATCACTTGCATATTGTTTGTTTTTGTTTCTGATTCTTACTTGTAATTTTGAGATTCAAGTACTTCAAATTCCAGAAAAACAAGAGAAGAGTCACGGACTCATGGTAAATGGAACATTCACAATTCTGGAATAGGGAGGTTTCGGCCTCAAGAAGAAGATGAGGACTTTGATTCCTATGATGATGAAGATGATACCCATTCAACAAGGAGAGGAGATAAGTGTGATAGCAACATCAATTCCATCAAAATGAAAATTCCACCTTTTAAAGGGAGGAATGATGCTGAAGCATACCTAGAATGGGAGAGAAAAGTGGAGCTCATTTTTGAATGCCACAACTATAGTGAAGAGAAAAAAATAAAACTTGCTGTTATTGAATTCACTGATTATACTCTTTTGGTGGGATCAGATCATGATGACTAGAAGAAAGAATGGAGAAAGACCTATTAGAAGGTGGGAGGAGATGAAGAGGGTGTTGAGAAAACGGTTTGTGCCAGCCTATTACTATAAGGAGTTGCACCAAAAATTGCAGCGCCTTACACAAGGATCCATGACCGTTGAAGATTACCATAAGGAGATGGAGATGGCAATGATGAGAGCCAATGTGGAGGAAGATCCAGAAGTCACCATGGCACATTTCCTAGGGGGTTTGAACAAAGATATTGCTAATGTTATTGAATTACAACACTATGTGGACTTTGAAGACATGGTCAATATGGCCATAAAAATTGAAAAGCAACTAAAAAGCAAGGAGGCAGCAAGGAGTTACACGAATTCCACATCCAAATGGAGTTCAAAATGGCCTAAAAGGGAAGAAAAGGGTAAAGAAAAAGTGACTGACCCGAAAGAGGTAAGGAGAGAAAAATGGGTAAAAGATGATGGAAAATCAAAAAACCTAGTACTAATGCTAAACATAGTAAAATTAAATGTTTTTGATGTTTGGGTGTAGGGCATATTGCATCTCAATGTCCTAATAAGAAAACTATGTTATTAAAAGATAATGGTGTAATTGACAGTGAAAGTGAAGAAAGTAGTGATAGTGATGGTATGCCTTCCTTAGTGGATGCTAGTGATTGTGATGATGATGATGATGTGCAATATGGGAATGATGTGCATATTGAATCTTTGGTTGTTAGGAGAGCCTTGAATATGCATGTTAAAGATGAAACTAGTTATCAAAGAGAAAATATTTTTCATACACGTTGCATAGTCAATGGAAAGGCATGTAGTTTGATTATTGATGGAGATAGTTGTACTAATGTGGCTAGTGCAACACTTGTTGAAAAGTTGGGTTTGAATTGTATTAGACATCCTAATCCATATAAGTTGCAATGGTTGCATGAATGTGGTGAAATAAGGGTGAATAAACAAGAGATGCTTGCATTCTCTATTGGTAGATATAAGGATGAGGTGTTATGTGATGTTGTACCTATGCATGCTAGTCATGTTTTACTTGGAAGGCCTTGGCAATATGATAGACGTGTGATGCATGATGGGTATAGGAATCGGTATTCTTTTAGCTTGAATAACCAAAATTACATTCTTGCACCTTTATCTCCATTGGAAGTATATGAAGACCAAATGAAAATCCAAAAATCCATTATGGGGAATTCAGGTAGTGAGGCAAGTTCAAGTAAAAGAATTGAGAGAAAAGATGCCTTAAATGATAAAAATGAAAGAAATACAAATAAAGGCCCAATGGTGAGTGATGGAGCAAGAGAGAAAAGTAAGGGTGAGATTGTGAAGAGAGAAAAGAAAGTAAGCCTGTATGCAAGGGAGAAAGACTTGAGAGGTGCTTTTAATGCACAAAGGAGTCTTATTGTACTTAGGTACAAGGAGAATCTTTTAATTTTGACTGACATTGACCCTTGTTTGCCTAGTGTTTTGTGTCTTTGTTGCAAGAATTTGAGGATGTCTTCCCTGAAGAGATTCCTAAAGGCCTCCCTCCATTTAGAGGTATTGAACATCAAATTGACTTTGTTCCCGGGGCTGCCATTCCAAATAGACCAGCCTATAGAACCATTCCTGAGGAGACAAAAGAGATACAAAGACAAGTTGAAGAGCTTTTAGAGAAGGGGCACGTGAAGAAAAGCTTGAGTTAATGTGTCGTTCCTATGTTATTAGTGCCTAAAAAGGATGGATCTTAGAGGTTGTGTGTGGATTGTCGTTCCATTAATAAAATAACAGTAAAGTATAGACATCCTATTCCTAGACTTGATGATATGCTTGATGAATTATGTGGGGCATGTTACTTTTCCAAAATTGATCTTAAAAGTGGTTATTTGCAAGTTAGGATGAAAGTAGGAGATGAATGGAAAACTGCGTTTAAAACTAAACAAGGTTTATATGAGTGGTTGGTAATGCCTTTTGGTTTAACTAATGCACCTAATACTTTCATGAGACTTATGAATCATGTTTTGAGACAACTTATTGGTAAGTTTGTTGTGGTTTATTTTGATGATATACTTATATACAACAAATGTTTTGATGATCATATTATGCATGTTAGGGCTGTATTAGAAGTATTGAGAAAAGAGAAATTATATGCCAACTTAAAAAAGTGCACGTTTGATAGTGAAAAACTTGTATTTCTTGGATTTGTTATTAGTGCTAAAGGGATTGAGGTAGATGAGAAAAAAGTGAAAGCTATTAGAGATTGGCCAATGCCTACTAATGTTAGTGAGGTTAGAAGTTTTCATGGATTGGCTAGTTTTTATAGAAGGTTTGTTAAAGATTTTAGTTCCATTGAAGCACCTTTAAATGAGTTAGTTAAAAAAGGATGTTAAATTTAAATGGACTGAATCACAGGAAAAAGACATTTAATTTGCTTAAGGATAAACTATGTAGTGCACCTATTTTGTCCTTGCCTGATTTTAACAAAACTTTTGAGCCTACTTTACCTATTTTGTCCTTACCTCAGGAGTTGGCATAGGAGTTGTTTTAATGCAGGAGGGGCGACCAATAGCATACTTTAGTGAGAAATTGCATGGAGCTCAATTGAATTATTCCACCTATGATAGGGAATTATATGCTTTAGAGAGAGCCTTGGACAAGTGGCAACATTATTTTCTTCCTAAAGAGTTTGTCATACATACTGATCATGAGTCCTTAAAGCATTTGAAGGGATAAATGAAACTCAATAGGCGGCATGGTAAGTGGGTGGAATTTATTGAGACATTTCCATATGTGATAAAAATACAAGCAGGTAAAGATAATGTGGTGGCTGATGCACTTTCAAGAAGATATACTTTAATTTCTACTTTAAGTTCTAAATTGTTGGGATTTGAACAAATTAAAGAACTTTATGCCACTGATCTTGATTTTGCTAATGTGTATGATGCATGTGAACAAGCTGCTTTTCAGAAATTTTATAGGCATGATGGATATTTGATAAGGGATGGTAAACTTTGTGTGTCTATATGTTCATTAAGGGAGCTACTTGTGCATGAAGCTCATAATGGGGGTTTGATGGGGCATTTTGGTGTTAATAAGACTTTGGATATGTTGCATGAACACTTTTATTGGCCACATATGCGTAAGGATGTTGAAAGAATTTGTGTTAAGTGTGTTGCATGTAAACAAGCTAAATCTAAAGTTATGCCTCATGGATTGTATACACCTTTACCTATTCCTATTGCACCTTGGATTGATATTTCAATGGATTTTGTGTTGGGATTGCCTAAGACTAGGAGAGGTAAAGATAGCATATTTGTTATAGTTGATAGATTTAGTAAAATGGCTCATTTTATTGCGTGTGCTAAAACGAATGATGCAACAAATATAGCTGACTTGTTCTTTAGAGAGGTAGTGCGTTTGCATGGTATTCCTAAATCAATTGTTTCTGATAGAGACGCTAAATTCCTTAGTCACTTTTGGCATGTTTTGTGGGGTAAACTTGGTACTAAATTGCTGTTTTTTACTACTTGTCATCCACAAACTGATGGATAAACCGAAGTGGTCAATAGGACTTTAGGTGCTCTATTGTGTGCTGTTATGGGTAGAAATTTAAAATCATGGGAAGATTGTTTGCCATTGGTTGAGTTTGCTTATAATAGATGCATACATTCTTCTACTGGTTTTTCACCTTTTGAACTTGTGTATGGTTTTAATCCATTAACTCCATTGGATCTAACATCTTTGCCTTTTAATGAGTTAACTAATTTGGATGGTAAGAAAAAGGCAGATTTTGTGAAAGCTATGCATGAGAAAGCAAAACAGCATTTGGAGAAGAAGAATGAGTCATATGCACGACAAGCTAACAAGGGGCGTAGAAAAATGGTGTTTGAACCAGGCGATTGGGTGTGGGTGCATATGATAAAAGAGAGATTTCCTCATCAAAGGAAGAATAAACTTGATCCTAGAGGAGATGGCCCATTTCGCGTACTTGAAAGGATCAATGATAATGCTTACAAGATAGAACTTCCTGGTGAGTATGGTGTTTCTGCATCATTCAATGTTTCTGACCTTACTCCTTTTGACAATGTAGGAATAGTAGATTCGAGGACGAATCCTTTTGAGGAGGGGAGGAATGATGTAGATCAAGGACATATAAGTCAATCTTCACAAAAGGAGAATGATGCACTAGTCATGCCAAGTGGTGCTATCACAAGATCAAGAGCTAACAAATTAAGGAAAGCAATGCAAGGCTATATTCAAAGCTTGGTCACTAAGGAAATCACAAAAGATGCATGCATGACAAAGGAGATGGAGTTGATTGAAGACCCAAGGCCTATTACTTATCTTGGGATGTGTGAAGAATCATCTTGCATGGACTAGTCCAATGGGCTAAACAAGGCAAAGTCCATAAAATTAAAGATTACAAGTCATATGCCAACCATGTGCCTACTTATGTGATTTGGGGCTTAACTTATAGTTGGGCTTAATTATGTATGTGGGCTGCCTAATTTAAATTACATTAGACTTTAATTAGTGATAGACATGTGGGCCAAAGAAATAAAGCCCAACCCACCACTTGTCTTATTTTGGAAGGATTTAATTAGTGTCCTAATTCAAGTAGGACTCTACTTTTTAGAATATGAGTTAGAATATGACTGTAATTTTAGGAGTTGAGTTATAATTGATTTAGTTATCCTTTATCATAAAGGATTCAAAGACTTAGGGCTATAAATACTCATCTACGCTTCTTGTACATGACATGAATGAATAAAAACGAATTTGAGTATTTTTCTTTAAAGTGAGGCAGATTTGCATCTCTTTATTACCTTTAGGAATTAGTTACTTATCAAGTAATATTGTCTGTGGCGTGACTATTCTTAATAAACTATATAATCTTGGTTTTTTGCTACATTGGTTAGCTTTGGGTCAGATTCAATCTATGATCACCATAGCTTATGGTTTATTTACCTTGTCTTGTTGAGGGGTTTCAAGGCACGGTCTTTGGGGTTCCGCATCACTTGTGTAATATCCTCAACCT
The DNA here is from genome assembly GCA_023653625.1 of Triadica sebifera. NCBI lineage: Eukaryota > Viridiplantae > Streptophyta > Magnoliopsida > Malpighiales > Euphorbiaceae > Triadica > Triadica sebifera. Next base: position 14,129,295 of record CM042899.1, read on the forward strand.
TCCCCACATGCATTTCATTTGAACATATGCATCTTGCATATAATTCAATTGAACACGTGCATTCCATGTATATTTTTATAGGAACAAATTCATGATACGCACTAGCTATGTGTCATAGTACATTGCAATTGTATCGAGTCGCACATGTGTATTTATAACCTAAATGAGGATAAAAAAATATTAGAAATAAATAAAATAAGGTGACTAAATTAAAGTATGCAAAATGACTAGATTAAGATTAGTAAATATTTTACATTGTTAATTTAGTTAAATTGGACCAAATGATTAAGTTGTATTATTGTGTGGATTAGTGGAATTATATATATGTGTAAATAATAATAATAATATAGATAAAATAAAATGAAAATGAAAAAAAAAAAGAAAAGAGAAAAGAAAAGAGAAGAGAAAAAGAAACAAAAAGGAAAAGGACAAAAAGAAAAATTGGCTTTATCTTCTTCCTCCCATTTCTGCCTCCTCACTTCAGCCCCGTTTTCTTCTTAATCTTCCTCCATTCTAGCCTTCAATTCTTCCTTGTTTCACTTAGTTTTTGCAACAAATTGACCCCTTGCAAGTTTGTTCTAAGTAAGTAATCAATTCTTATTGCTATAAAGTTGATTTGAGTTGCTAAGGTTCATTAATAGGCACTGACTTGCACCCCAATTTTGATATCAATAGAAATTTATTCTGGAAACGATTAAAACAAAAAATTTATTTATTTATGTCTTAAATTTATGGATATGTATTTTTGCAAGATTTGGTGTATAGGAAGAGATATCCTCTCTGTACTGAAACTGGGTGTGAACCCTAGCCGAGTTAGCTACTGTGTTCTTTGGTTTTGAATATGTTAAAGTCATTATTTGAAGTATCTCAAACATAAAAATTGTAGATATATGTGTTTGTATCTGTATACCAAATTTTAGGTTCATATGTCTTGTATATTTTGAGTTATGGTGAATGGAGCCATGAATGTTCCATAGTTTGAACTACCTGCTTAGTGTCCTGGGCAGATCAAGCAACTTGTTTGGCTAATTTGAGCTCCTTAGAGATCGATTATGTAAATTATCAAAACATTAAAATTATAGGTATATGTCTTATATAAAATTTGGGTACTAATTTAAACATAATATGTTGTGTATAGACTAAGTTATGGCCTTTAGAAGTCATACTAGTCTGGAAGCCAATTCTGCTCTTAACTAGCGAAATGTTTCTTATAATTTGAAGATCTTAGAGACATAATTGGTAAAAGTTGTAAACTTAAAAAATGTTACATTTGAATCCATATAAGTGTCTGTAAAGTTTCATTGGAATATGACTTATATATTATAAGTATAATGAACCAAAGTTAGTACCCTAAAACTGCCTAAGGGCAGAAAACAGGGTAGAAAACATAATACATTTAGAAATTCCACAAAATATTGTGTAATGATCCAATTGGTCTGAAATTTTAATATGTTACATAATTATATGTTAATTTGAATTAGAAATAAGAATCAGATTAATTGGTCAAGTATAGAGAACTTTAGAGGCTAAATAGTCTCATAAGGTTACACTCCTCATAAGAAAAATCTTAGCTATGGATATGAACAATGCATATTAATTGGTTTAAGCCACATTAAGTCTCCCTAATCATGAGTTAATCGATTATGTTTTCATATTAGGCTCAAAACATATTGGAGACCCACAAAGAGTGGATGGACAATAAGTTAGGGATCGAAATCAAAGGAGAAAGATAAGTCTAATTATCAATTGAATTCTTTAGTGCATATGAATGTTGCTTGCTATGTGATTCATAAGATTGTCCCGATTTGCCCCTGATAATATGATGATGGATAATTTGTGACAGTTGTGGTACACATAAGTGGTATATTTGAGGTATATGTTTGACATATGTGATATATATACATGGTATATGCGAGGTATATGCGTGGCATATGAGGCATATATGCGGTATATGTATGTTATATATGATAAGATGCAATGGTTGATAAATGCTTAAGTACAAGTGCATATGCATATGGACTTAAAAGGCGTTGACTAGTTAATCGATATTGTAAAGCAAAAGAAGAGGTCTATGGCCCGAAAAATGTGCAAATGAAACAAATGATCAAGTTAGCTAGCAAATGCAAATATTCACATGGAAACCCGGAACAATGTCTGTTTAACTCGGTCACAACAAAATAAAATAAGCAGAGCATTTGCATACGTAAAGATTAATGATTATATATTTCAACTTTATTGATACTTATATGATACTGATGAATGGAATGGAATACATGGTATGTATTGGATTTGTGATTTATTACTATGAGTTGTTTGGTACTTTAGAGCTCATTTGATAATTATTCTCACTGAGCCGCAACTCATCAATTTGTATCATTTTTCAGGTAAAGAAAAGTGATAGCTCATTTTGAGTAATGTACAGAAGACATGGAGCACAGGTCAATGGTCGAGCCTCATCACTCTCTCTCCTTGCATTCCACATAAACATGAAAACATGTCATCTATATTTTGAACTTATATGTTTGAATATGTATTGTCACTCTAGATTAGTTTAAAAATGTATAAATGAAAGCAACTCGTAAATAGTTATGTTTAAAGTTTATCTTTTAATATATGTGATATATCATATTGTGGCGAAAGCCTCAACGTTGACTTGAAAAGTCACTGAATGATATTATAGGATATGATAAAAAAAAAATTTACTATCACTGTTAACAGGATCTTATGTCTTGTTAGCATGTCATATGTGATTATTTGACACAGGGATAGGTTGTACTCAAATGTATAAGACGTGGTGTTACAACTTGTCTTATTTTAGAAGAATTTAATTAGTATTTTAATTCAAGTAGGACTCTACTTATTAGAATTTGAGTTAGAATATGAATATACTTGTAGGAGTTGAGTTAAAATAGGACTTTGTCATCCTTTACCATAAAGGATTCAAAGACCTACTATAAATACTCATCTAGACTTCTTTTACAAGACATCAATGAATAAAAATGAATTTTAGAGTTTTCTTTAAAGTGAGGCAGATTTATATATCTTTATTACCTTTAGGAATTAGTTACTTATCAAATGATATTGCTTGTGGCGTGACTATTCTTAATAATACTTATAATCTTGGTTCTTTACTACATTGGTTAGTTTTGGGTCGGATTCAATTTATGATCACCATAACTTAAGGTTTGTTTATCTTATCTTGTTAATGGTTTCAAGGCACGGTCTTTGGGGTTCCGCATCACCAAACTCATTATTTAAACACCAATATTCAAATTATATATATATATATATATATTTAAATTTTCAAGTTTGTTATTAGCAGAATATTTATTATTATATTTTTTTATTTATTATATCATTGAAATATGTAACTAGTGATTTAAATATTTTGATTTAAGAGTACTTATTCATTAAACTAAAATTTTCAGAAATACATTTACAAATAATACCAAATATCTTAATTACAAATTCAGACTTTTATAAATCCTACATGCCACAAATTTACAACAAAAATAAATTCTTAAAATTTAATTATACAATAAAAAATACCAAAATATACAAAAAGGAAATTAAACTGCTGCAATTTCATTTTGGGATTTTTTTTGTCGTCCTAATGCAACAACTAATTCTACTAACGTGTATATGAAACACACATCATAAGCTACTAACTTAGTGGTACGTTTGATAACTATCCAATAATTATATAAATATCTCAAAAATAAATTTTTTATCAATTACAATAAAATTTTTAGGTATGCCAAAACATTCAAATTAAATAAAAACTATATAAATCATACAAAATGTATAATTAATCAATTATATCATATCATTCATTGAGCATACTAAAATTCATTAGTAATAATACAAGACAATCATTTTAATAATTTATATTTTTTTATTTATTTATTATTTGATAACACACGATATTTTAGACCAAAACTAAACACTGGATACAGAGTTTCTGCTCTGCGGCATTTTACTCGGCGCCTACTTAATTATTTGATAGTTCAATATTTAACGCCTACATTATCAAAAATAACTTAGCACATTTTTGGTGTCTATGTAAATTTTAAACTCAGCACTATTTCTTAGTAACTACATAAATTAAATCTTGGCACTATTTTTTAGTGCCTACATAAATTAAATCTCAGCACTATTTTCTAGTGCCTAAATAAATTAAATATCAACACTATTTTCTAGTACCTATATTTTTACCATTTTATTGGTATGTCAATTTATCATAATTTCTAGTTCTCAACTAGATGTTATAAGGTTTAATCACGTTTGTTACTTTTATTATTATGTACCTTAATTAGGTATGAAATACTAATATAATTTGTCATAAATGCAATAATCTCTATTAAATATTTTACAACATCATATTTACTCATTAAATCATTATAAATATAAGAAAAGTCAAAAAATATAATTTTCTATCATAAAATTCAACAATAAACTCATATATACAAGCTGCATAATTCTGGGCATAATTTATATCTTAAATTTCTCTGCATTTTTCATCCATTTTTAAATGGAATTTGGACAAGTGATCACCTAACAAAATATAGATACATATCTTATCCTTAATTACCAATTAGAATCACATCAAATAGAATTTTATAGCAAAAATTATGAATTTTTCATTCAATTACATTCATTCCATTTTGCCTAGTATTTTACTAGACAGATTTCTAATTTGAACTTTGAGTCAATTTTATATCCAAATGTAGACATATTCATATCTAATAGTCTAAATTAAAGTTGAAGCCCTATGTCTTAACTTTTCAACCCAATAAAAAACACTCAAAAAGCCTTCCAGAACTCAAGTTATGGCATAAAATATAGACACTGTTCATAAGACGAATTTCCAGCACTTCCTTAAATCCTATAGTTTCCTATCTTCATGCATCAAGAACAAATTCAATTTTTTATTTTCACTTTCATGGCATCATTTAATCACCAATTTATCACTCAATCAAAATATCAATAATTACATACACAATTATACATAAATGTCACAAAATAAAAAATTAACATTTTTCTATAATGAATTTTTGCTAAATGTATATACCTAAAACAAATCCACTTTTCTTCACTATTCTCTACCTCCTAATTAGCTTTCTCATTGCCCTTACTTCCTCTTTGATTATGACCCAAATATTGCTAATCTCCTTGGCCTAACAACAAATTTCACACTTTCAACCCTTAATTACTATTAACATACTAATAATCCTAAATTACCCACCTTAATGGTAACTAACCCCAAAATGGAAGTAAAAAGCAGAAGAAAAGTAAGAAGAAGAAGAATCTAACCTCGCATTTATAGATCCTCAAAATTACTAAAATTCTTCCCTCTCTTTCTCTTCTTTTCTTCCTTCCTCTTCCTTTGTTTGGCTCACTTTTGCTTTACTTTGCTTCACTTTCTTGTTGATCTTGCCTTAATCCAACGTTTTCCATCTAAATCTTAGCTTTAATTTATGAAAATGAAGAAGAAATTGGGAGATATAGGTCATGGCAACAAGGGAGAAAATGAGAGAGAATTTCCTTGTATGCTTAAGATGAGAAAGAAGAAGAAATTAAGATAAAAAGTGAAAATTTGACTTTTATAGTTGGATTAGGTAAGTGGTTTAGATTAATTAGATAATATTGTCTCTCATTGGTCCATCAATTTAAATCAATCTTACTTTATTTTAATCTAAACAATATCCTTTCCTTAGATAAAGAATATTCTATTTTATCTAAAGAATATTCCTTTTCTTAGATAAAAAATATTCCATTTTATCTAAAGAATATTCCTTTTCTTAGATAAAAAATATTCCATTTTTTCTAAAGAATATTCCTTTTCTTAGATAAAAAATATTCCATTTTTATTCTTTCTTAAAAATATTTTAATAAAAAATATAGTAAATTCAAATTTTGTTCAGTAAAAAATTATTATTTTCTAAATTTTAGCTCTGAACCTTAACATTCTCAATTAATAATATCTAAAATATTTTTGTCATATTTTGTTATCATTTTATTTTTTTCATGCTCGAATTTAGATCCTGATCAATTCAGCGCGCTTGATTTTTCTCACCCGCGACTGTGGCCTAAATTATTGAGCATTACAATTTTCCCCTCCAAAAAAAAAATTTATCCCCAAAATTTACCTTTTTAACTGGAGTTGAATAATTGTGGATATTGAGCCTTCATTACTTCTTCATTTTTCCAAGTCGCCTATTTCGAATTATGAGTTTTCCAAAAAACCTTTGTCAACTGTACCTTCTTGTTCCATAGCTCCTTCACTTCTCGAGCTAAAATTTCCACTGACTCCTCGTCATAAGTTATATCTTGTCATATCACTATAGGTTTTGCATATATAATGTGAAATGGATTCGATCGATATCTTTTTAAAATGGACACATGGAAGACGTTAATCTTGTCTAACTTTGGTGGTAGAGCTAATATGTACACTACGAGACCTATGCGTTCAAGTACCTCATATGGTCCTATGAATCTAGGACTCAACTTTCCCTTCCTTTCAAATCGGAATATCTTTTTCCAAGGTGAGACTGTTAAAAATAATTTGTCACCAACTGTATACACAATATCCCTCATGCTGCATTAACTTTGGACCCACTATTTTCTTTTCACTAAGCTTGGTCCAATATAGAGGCGTTTTACATTTTTGCCCATACAAGGCCTCATATGGTGATATATTGATAATGGCTTGTGACTATTATTGTAGAAAAATTCTATCAATGGAAGATGTTTCTCCCAACTGCCTTTAAATTCCATCACACAACTCCTCAACATATCCTCCAATATATGTATGACCCTATTTGATTGTCCATATGTTTATGGATGGCAAGTTGTGCTCAAATTGAGTCGAGTACCCATGGCTTGATGCAAACTTTTCCAGAATTGGAAAGTGAACCTTAGGTCTCGATCTGAAATGATTGAAACTGGAACACCATGTGAACAGATTATCTCATTAACATAGATCTCTGCCAAATAGTTAAATCCATCCTGATCGATATAAAATGATTTGATTTGGTGAGCTGATCCACCACTATCCATACTGCATCATGCCTTCTTTGTGTCAAGGGCAACCCAAAAACAAAATCCATTGTAACTCTTTCCCATTTCCACTCCGAAATTAAAATTAACTACAGTAATCCACTTGGTACTTAATGACATATGGTAGTATACTCTGTGATATCTCTCTTCATTCCTAGCCACCAGTAATATGCCTTCAAGTCATTATATATTTTGTTGCTTCCCGGATGCATTGCATAAATAACATTTTGAGTCTCTTTCAAAATATCTTGTTTCAATTCTGGTATGCCTAACACATACCCTTATGCCTTAAACTCCCATCTGCTTCAAAAGTAAATTATGGTTTTTCACCCTTTTCACCATTTCAAAGATTTTCTTCAATTTTGTGTCTTGCTTCTGATTGTCCTTTACTTGTTGGATCAGTGTGGGTTGAATCCGCAATTCTGCCAAAATAATATATAAATTACTTATTATCTCGTTATTAGTTATTTAATCATGTTCACTTAATAAATTTGAGTTTTAACTTTTACCTGCAAAAGTTTTTCTACTCAGAGCGTCAGCTACCGCATTGGACTTATCAGACTAATAATCAATGATACAATTGTAGTTTTTGATTAATTCTAGCCATTGCCTCTGTCTCAAATTGAGTTCCTTTTGTGAAGGCAAATATTTCATACTTTCATAGTCTGTATAAATATAACATTACTCGCCATACAGGTAGTGTTGCCATATTTTTAAAGCAAACACAACGGTTGCTAGTTCCAGATCATGTGTCAGATAGTTTCTCTCATGAGGCTTCAGTTGTCTTGAAGCATAAGCGATCACTTTTCCTTCTTGCATTAATACACAGCCTAAACCATTAAGGGAAGCATCACTGGATACCACATAATCCTTTCCTGCAATAGGTTGTGTCAACACTGGTGCCTCTTGTAATCTTGAGATTCAAACTTTGAGTGGTAAGAGGCAAGAGATGTGAGCTTAAAAGATGATAAAAACCATTATTTGTGTGAAACACGAGAGTGGTTATAATCTGTTTTCAGTGAAACACGTGAGGGATTAATTGTGAGGACTTTTTATCTTCATTAACTCTTTCTTGTAGCTTAACCATGACTAAGGGAAGTATGAGGAGTAATAGTGGACATGAGGAACATGGTGACTATGTGCCAACGAATATTGTTCAATCTTACATTCAATTATTAGAGGTAAAGATTGGAAAAATTATAGACAAGATGGAGAAACAAAAACATAAAATTGAAGATTTGAGGTAGCAAAGGATCTTCCAACATAAGAAGATCAAGAGAGGGGTCTCGATCTCAAGGCATTAGAAGGTTTCAATCTCATGAAGAAAAAAACTACTTTGAACATTATGATAATAATAGGCAAAGAAAAGAAAGAAAGAAATCATCTTCGGTAAGTGCTTTTAAAAAATGGATAAGATGCATGCTAGGATTGATAGGGGGACATGAAGAGAAAGAGATTGAAATGAAGAATCCTTATCCAAGATGGTGTGAAATTCAAAATTCAAAAATCAAATTTCATTATGAATTTGATTTTGTTCCTAAGTTTAAATTGGTGGATGATGGTAAGAATCAAATTTATGAGGATATTAATGATGCTCATACTAGTGAAGTTGAAATTGTAGTTGAGAGTATTGATTCTATTTCACTAGAAGAAGTTAATGGTGTTAATGTTGTTGAGAGCATTGCAATTGTAAGTAAAAACATAATTTGAGATGAATTTGTAGCTAATGATAGTGAATTGATGTGAACCAAGACAACAAAAATGATCTTACATGCCATGGAGGAGATGGATTAGTGATGCCACTTGGTCCAATCATAAGATCAAGTAGAAACAAGCTCAAGGCAGCATTGCAAATGTATATTCAAAGCTTAGTGACAAGAGATATCAAGGAAGAGGCTTGGGTTAGGCTTGAAGAGATGGAATCAGTTGGCGATCCAAAGCTTGTGACACTCATTGGGGCATGTGAGGGTGAAGACAACTAGCCTAATAGGCTAGAGGAGAAGTCTATATTATAAGGTTCAACTCATGTACAATATGCTATGTTAAGGTGGACTTGTGTTATGTCCTGGTTGGGCCTAAGATTAATTTTAGTGGGCTATTTTATTTTAATTATTGGAATGTAATTTCATTTAAAGACACATGATCAACCTTATTTTAACTTGTCTTAAGTGTGTAGGCCTTATAAAATTAAGCCCATTCGTTTGTCCTTAAGTCATTAGGGTCAGATTGGTCTTTTCTTCATGTTTGCACCTAGGGTTTGGTTTGTAGAGGTATAAATACCTCCTTATGCATGTAAGACAATCAGATTGGTGATTAAGATCAAAATTTCAGTGTTCTTGAGTGTTCTTCAAGTGGGAGGTCTGATCTCCATTGATATACCAAGGATTGTTTTCACTTATCAGGTTGGTAATTAATTTGTGGCGTGAATCCAATTCTCTCTTCATACTTTTTGTTACCAATTCCTTACTGTTTTGGGGGTGAAGAGTTTAATCTTGCAATTGTTTAAAACTTAAGATTTGTATCAAATTGATTTGGAGGTTTTCTAGACTTAGATTCTAGGTGGTTGCTGCATCATTTGCTATCAGAGCCAGCCCTGTACACCGGTGTCCCTTCGGGTTACGACAGATCGCCGACTGAGGCAGTCAGGGTCTTAAGGGGGTGGGGATGATGCATCCCACATCGGTTGCGGAGGAACTTCTGGACTGGTTTATAAGGCTGAGTTCAAACCTTCCCCTTTGAGCGCGCTTTTGGGGCGAAGTTAGGAGTCCACATTCTTATCATTTGGTATCAGAGCTTTGGTTCTAAATAAATTGTACTTATCTTTATTTTTCTGGTTTTAGTGATATTTGTTCAAGTTACAGCCTAAAAAATTAAAAAAAAAGTTTATCTATTTGTGGCTGAATTTGCCTATATTGCTGTCTATTGAAGTTTGGTTTATTTCTTTTTTTTTTGGTACGAATTTTTGGTGTTCTAATTTTTTTTTGTTTATCAGATTACAAAAAAATAAAAAGAAAAAAAAAACAACGAAAAAAAATTTGTGCATATTGGCATTGATTGCCAAAAGTGGGACTGTTTGGATTCAATTGATTGCACACATATATAAAATGAATTGCCTCTGAATATATTTGCTCTATTCTAATTAAAATTGATAATTTGAGCAATTTTGAGTGGAGTTCGTAATTGAAATTGATTGGTTTCATATTGAGGTATAAGTTGCGATTTCATTGCTTATTGCTGGAAATTGTGCAATTGGTGGATAATAGTTACTAATATGCATACAATTAGCTTATTTGGCAGTAAGTTGGGAATGGTTTAGTGAATTTTAGGTTCTTGTTCGAATTCTTTTAGGGCAGTAGCACATATACACTTAATTTTTTCTAGTTTTGTCAATTTATTGCATTCTTTGTTTTATATTCTTGACTGTTGTCCTACTTGTTTCCATTACATTAGTTGAGTAATTTTGCATTCCATATTACTCAAATAACAATATTATATCTGCACACCTCATTATTCATCCATGTGTGCATATAGCATATACTTGTCATTCCTTGCTTTCATCTCATTAATTTTGCTTCTAGTTTTATGATGTTTCCTTTCTTGCTTAGGAATTGTCTATTTTAATTTTCTGTTGGATATTGTTGCTCATTATTATTGATCTGGCTGGTTGAAATTGATCCGAAAATATATCATAGTGAGGACACAAAAGCGGTAAAAGGCAGGAGTGGTTAGCTCAAAAGAGGGTAAAAGCCTTAATTGAGTGAAACACGAGCGAACATACACATTTTGAGTGAAACACGTGAGGGAGTGTGTGAGGCCATTTATTTACATCATGTCTAAATCAAGCAACCAGGAAAGAAGTAGTGATGAAGGAAACAAAACTTTCTTCACATTGGAGGCTATGCAACAACAATTTGGAAGGCTTGATATTCTGCTTCGAGATATGAATGATCGGTTTGACAAGTATGGTAGGAGGTTAGAAGGCCATGATCCAGCCCTATACACCGGTGTCCCTTCGGGTTACGACAGATCGCCGACTGAGGCAGTCGGGGTCTTAAGGGGGTGGGGATGATGCGTCCCACATCAGTTGCGGAGGAACTTCTGGACTGATTTATAAAGCTGGGTTCAAACCTTCCTTTTAAGCGCGCTTTTGGGGCGAAGTTAGGAGTCCACATTCTTATCATGAATCCATGGAGGTAAGTGATGAACATGAATTGGATGAGCTTCAGGGTAAAGGTGAGTGAGATTGAGATGAAAGAAAGGGCTGTTTATGGAGAAGCTAATTAGAGAATTGAGAGATATGAGGTTTTAAGGGATAAAAGTGGTAGTAATGAGCAAAGAGAGAAAATAGTGAATGTGTGTGAAAAAGAAAACGAGGTGAAGAGCGAACCTTTTACTCCAATTTTTATTATCATTTGCTTTGTATTGTGCATTTTTCTTTTGATGTTGGTGAAGATTCGAGGACGAATCTTGATAAGGAAAGGGGGAATGATGTATGCATAGGAACTATACATGAAGGACAATCTTTTGTCAATAGAATGGAGCAATCTTATCTCATTGAAATAGACCAAAAAGTAGTTCAAAAACCCTATTTATATGATCCAAATCAATGTAGGGCGTATTCCAAGTCATTGGAGGTAGCATTGGAGCTTTAAAAGCAATATTGGACCTAAAATTCACAATCAAACTTATGGGCTAACACTACACAAAGGAAGCCTAAAGTGAAGATAAAATGAGTATTTTATGAAGATTCAAGTCAATGGACTAAACAAGGCAAAATCCATAAAATTGAATATTACAAGTCATGTGCAAATTACGTGCTAGGAGTCATGTGTCAAACAGGTGCAAGACATGTGTCATCCATATGGAAGACATCATGTGCCAACCATGTGCTCAAAACCATGTGTGATGCATGTGCCTACTGCTATGCGATTTGGGCTTAACTTTTAATTGGGCTTAATTATGTATGTGGGCTGACTATTTTAATTATCATAAATTTTTAATTAGTGTTAAGCATGTAAGCCAAAGGATATGAAGTATAGTCCACCACTTGTCTTATTTTAGAAGGATTTAATTAGTGTTCTAATTCAAGTAGAACTCTATTTTTTAGAATTTGAGTTAGAATAGGACTTAGTTATCCTTTACTATAAAAGATTCAAAGACTTAGGGCTATAAATACTCATTTAGGCTTCTTTTACAAGTTATGAATGAATAAAAACGAATTTGAGTGTTTTTCTTTAAATTGAGACAGATTTGCATCTCTTTATTACTGATAAAGATCAGGGCTCCTAACTTTGCCCCAAAAGTGCGCTCAAAGAGGAAGACCCAACCTTTTAAACTAGTCCAGAGTTCCTTCGCAACCTATGTGGGACGAATCATTCCCACCCCCTTAAGACCCGAACTGCCTCGATCGGTGATCTATCATATCCTGAAGGGACACTAGTGTACAGGGCTGGCTCTAATACCAAATGTTAAGGATCAGGGCTCCTAACTTTACTCCAAAAGCGCGCTTAAAAGTAATGGTTTGAACCCAGCCTTATAAATCAGTTTAGGAGTTCCTCTGCAACCAATGTGGGACGCATCATCTCAAATGATAAGGATCATGGCTCCTAACTTCGCCCCGAAAGCGAGCTTAAAGGGGAAGGCTTGAACCCACCTTTTAAACTAGTCCAGAGTTCATTCGCAACCTATGTGGGACGCATCATCCCCACCCCCTTAAGACCCGAACTGCCTCGATCGGTGATCTATCATATCCTGAAGGGACACTAGTATACAGGGCTGGCTCTAATACCAAATGTTAAGGATCAGGGCTCCTAACTTTACCCCAAAAGCGCGCTTAAAAGGAATGGTTTGAACCCAGCCTTATAAACCAGTTTAGGAGTTCCTCTGCAACCAATGTGGGACGCATCATCTCAAATGATAAGGATCATGGCTCCTAATTTTGCCCCGAAAGCGAGCTTAAAGGGGAAGGCTTGAACCTAGCCTTATAAATCAGTTTAGGAGTTCCTCCACAACTGATGTGGGATGTATCGTCCCCACCCCCTTTAGACCCGGACTGCCTCAAACCAGCCTTATAAACCAGTTTAGGAGTTCCTCTGCAACCAATGTGGGATGCATCATCTCAAATGATAAGGATCAGGGCTCCTAAATTCTCCCCAAAAGCGAGCTCAAAGGGAAAGGCTTGAACCTAGCCTTATAAATCAGTTTAGGAGTTCCTCCACAACTGATGTGGGACTCATCATCCCCACCCCCTTAAAACCCCGACTGCCTCGATCGGCGATCTGTCATGACTCAAAAGGACACTGGTGTACAGGGCTGGTTTTGATACCAAGTGATAAGGATCATAGCTCATAACTTTGCCTCAAAAGCGCGCTCAAAGGGGAAGATTTGAACCCAACCTTTTAAACCAGTCCATGAGTTCCTCCGCAACCGATGTGGGACGCATCATCCCCACTCCTTAAGACCCTAACTGCCTCGGTCGGTGATATGTCGTAATCCAAAGGGACACTGGTATACAGGGCTGGCTCTGATACCAAATAATGATAAGGATCAAGGCTCCTTACTTCACCCCAAAAGCGCACTCAAATAGGAAGGTTTGAACCCAACCTTATAAACTAGTCATTAGTTCCTCTACAGCCTATGTGGGATGCATCAATTACCTTTAAGAATTAGTTACTTATCAAATGATAATGCTTGTGGCGTCGCTATTCTTTATGATGGGAACCCCAAAGACCGTGCCTTGAAACCCCTCACAAGATAAGGTAAACAAACCTTAATCTATGGTGATCGTAAATTGAATCCGACCCAAAGATAACCAATGAAGCAAAGAACCAAGATTATAAGGATTATTAAGAATAGTCACGCCACAAGCAATATCACTTGAAAAGTAACTAATTCCTAAAGGTAATAAAAAGATACAAATATGCATCACTTTAAAGAAAAACACTCAAATTCGTTTTCATTCATTCATTCATTCATTTATATGTAAAATATATGCCTAAATGAGTATTTATAGCCCTAAGTTTTGGAATCCTTTATGGAAAAGGATAACTAAGTCCTATTCTAACTCAACTCCTAAAAGTACAGTCATATTGTAACTGAAATTCTAACAAGTAGAGTCTTACTTGAATTAGGACACTAATTAAATTCTTCTAAAATAAGACAAGTGATGAGTTGGGCTTCATATCCTTTGACCCACATGCCTATCACTAATTAAATTTTATGATAATTAAAATAGGCAGCCCACATACATAATTAAAGCCCAATTACAAGTTAAGACCAAATTCCATAAGTAGGCACATGCATGGCACATGATCTTGAGCACATGGTTGGCACATGTCTTGCACATGTTTGGCACATGACTCCTAGCACATGATTTGCACATTACTTGTAATATTCAATTTTATGGATTTTTCCTTGTTTTGCCCATTGACTTGAATTTTCATAAAAGACTCCTTTTATCTTCACTTTAGGTTTGCCTTTGTGTATTGTTAGTGCATAAGCTTGATTGTAGATTTTAGGCCCAATATAGCAACGAATGCTCCAATGTTGCCTTCTATGACTTGCAACACACTCCATATTGAATTGGATCATATCAAAAGGCTTTTGAACTCCTTTAAGGCCAATTTCAATGATATAAGATTGTTTCACTCCGTTGACAAGAGACTGTCATTCATATCCTTCATTTATGGTTGTGATGCATACATCACTTTATTCTTAATAATCCTTATAATCTTTGTTCTTTGCTACATTGGTTAGCTTTGGGTTGGATTCAATATATGATCACCATAGCTTAAGGTTTGTTTACCTTGTCTTGTTGAGGGATTTCAAGACACGGTCTTTAGGTTCCGCATCAGTTTGGTATCAGAGCTTTTGGTTAGGTAATCATTATCTCTCCTTTAAAATTGCTTTCTAGTTGTTAACTTAGCTAGATTTAGATTACCATTAGAGGTACCCTAGGAAAAATTTCTGCCATAAAGAATAAAATTGCATGTTTGGGTTTCTTTTTAATTATTTGATATGTTTGAGATTTATTTAGTATTATTAACTTATTATTAGTGTTATTTGATTAAAAGCAAAAATAATTTTTTTTTCAGAATTTTGAATTTAGCACCAAAATGGTGAAATTGTGCTATTTTGAGCTTCAAGTTGAAATCTTGTCATTATTAATTACTGGAATTATTTGGTACAATCATAAACTACTGCAATCCATCTTAAAAAATTGTTTTAAGGCTTAAAAGTACAACTTTTAAATTCAGGTACTTTAGTGATCATATTGACCATTGAATTGATCTTGAGGAATTGAGCTTATTTATTAAATATACCTTGAGTTCCTTATAGTTTGTGATAAATTTAGGTTGAATAAAGGTTAAATTGGCTACTCACTAGGAGGAAACCGGTTCTGATTTTTATTCCATAATGTCTAAATCCTTGTTCTCTTTAGTTTTCTTTTTTTTTTTGTTTGGTCTTTTTTGCATCTAATTACATTAGATTAGTCTAATTTGCATTCTTAGATTTAATTTGAACAAAAATCAGTAGCATACACCTATTTGCATTCGTGTATAGCTCTAGATATAATTAATTTCTTTCAAATCAGTTTGCTTCTAGACTTTGTCCCATTCATTCTTATTAGGTTTCATTGTTAATTTTTAGTTTAGATCACTTGCATATTGTTTGATTTTGTTTCTAGTTCTTACTTGTAATCTTGAGATTCATACTTTGAGTGGTAAGTGGCAAGAGAGGGTAAAAGCCATTATTTGTGTCAAACATGACAGTGGTTATATTATGTTTTGAGTGAAACACGTGAGGGAGTGATTGTGAGGATTTTTTTATCTTCATTAACTCTTTCTTGTAGCTTAACCATGTCTAAGGGAAGTATGAGGAACAATAGTGGATGTGAGGAACATGGTGGCTATGTGCCAACGGATATTGTTCAATCTTACATTCAATTATTTGAAGTAAATATTGGAAAAATTATAAACAATATGGAGAGACAAAAATAGAAAATTGAAGATTTGAGGCAGCAAAGCATCTTCAACACAAGAAGATCAGGAGAGGGGTCTCGACCTCAAGGCATTAGGAGGTTTCAATCTCACGAAGAAAAAACTATTTTGAACATTATGATAATAATAGATGAAGAAGTGAAAGAAAGAAAGACAAAGAATCTTCGATAAATGCCTTTCAAAAAGAAATGGACAAGATGCATGCTAGGATTGGTAGGTGGGGGCATGAAGAGAAAGAGAATTAAATGAAAGAGAATGAAATGAAGAATCCTTATCCAAGAAGGTGTGAAATTCAAAAATCAAAATTTCATTATGAATTTGATTTTGTTCCTAAGTTTAAAATGGTGAATGACGGTAAGAATCAAATTTATGAGGATATTAATGATGCTCATATTAGTGAAGTTGAAATTTTAGGTGAGAGTATTGATTCTATTTCAGTAGAAGAAGTTAATGGTGTTAATGTTGTTGAGAGCATTGCAATTGAAAGTAAAAACATAATTCGATATGAATTTGTAGCTAATGATAGTGAATCCATGGGGGTAAGTGATGAACATGAATTGGATGAGCTTCGAGGAGTAAAGGTGAGTGAGACTGAGATGAAAGAAAGGGCTGTTTATGGAGAAGCTAATGAGAGAATTGAGAGAGATGAGGTTTTGAGGGATAAAAGTGGTAGTAATGAGCAAATAGAGAAAATAGTGAAAGTGTGTGAAAAAGAAAAAGAGGTGAAGAGCGTGTAACAACTCACTTATATATTAGGGATAATCCCTCATATATAAGAAGGATGTCATATGCTTAACTCGATAAATCTATCTGACTAAGTTTTTCTATCATTTAAATTAAAATAATTCATTTATTTATTGATGCGGAACCCCAAAGACCGTGCCTTGAAACCCCTCAACAAGATAAGGTAAACAAACCTTAAGCTATGGCGATCATAGATTGAATCCGACCCAAAGCTAACCAATGTAGCAAAGAACCAAGATTATATGGATTATTAAGAATAGTCACGCCACAAGCAATATTATTTGATAAGTAACTAATTCCTAAAAGTAATAAAGAGATGCAAATCTGTCTCACTTTAAAGAAAAAAACTCAAATCCGTTTTTATTCATTCATATCATGTACAAGAAGCCTGGATGAGTATTTATAGCCCTAAGTCTTTGAATCCTTTATGGTAAAGGATAACTAAATCATATTCTAACTCAACTCCTAAAATTACAGTCATATTCTAACTCATATTCTAAAAAGTAGAGTCCTACTTGAATTAGGACACTAATTAAATCCTTCCAAAATAAGACAAGTGGTGGGTTGGGCTTTATTTCTTTGGCTCACACGTCTATCACTAATTAAAGTCTAAGCTAATTTAAATTAGGCAGCCCACATATATAATTAAGCCCAATTACAAGTTAAGCCCCAAATCACATAAGTAGGCACATGGTTGGCATGACTTGTAATCTTTAATTTTATGGACTTTGCCTTGTTTAGCCCATTGGACTAGTCCATGTAAGATGGTTCTTCACACACCCCAAGATAAGTAATGGGCCTTGGATCTTCAATCAACTCCATCTCCTTTGTCATGCATGCATCTTTTGTGATCTCCTTAGTGACCAAGCCTTGAATATAGCCTTGCATTGCTTGCCTTAGTTTGTTAGCCCTTGATCTTGTGATAGCACCACTTGGCATAACTAGTGCATCATTCTCCTTTTGTGAAGATTGACTTATATGTCCTTGATCTATATCATTTATATTGGATTTGATTTATCGTTCTAATTATCAATATATATATATATATATTTATGGTAGTTGATTAAGTTACATAGTTGATTATTTGCAGCATACCAGACTGACACATGACTGCTTACAATATAATATCAAAATATAAGACATGCTGCTGAACTAAATACATAACATGTCAACCAAAATTCATATGTCTGGTCAAACTCAAAAAGAAAAATAATTAGTAATCAACCCTTTAACTAAGTCTATTGTGCCTCTTTTGATATGAGCTTGGATTTCTTCTTAACCAATTTCACTTTCTACTATCTACAGCTCCAATTCTTGAGTGAGAAGAACTCATGCTAAGCTATCTCTAGCTTAGTAGTACATATAGGCATTAAGTTTTTTCCAAGCAGTCACGCAAATACATGTCTCAAATAAATCATGGCACACTTAATTTTATTGTATATTTGTCATATAATAGAAATAAACATATCATATAACAGTATAAACATAATAACCTTATTCAATAATTAAATTCTCACTTCCTCATGTAAGCCTTTCATGTTTTGTTACTTATATCAATAATAAAATTTCCACATTTCATTCCATAGTCTTTAATTAGTATTAGTCCAAATCTCATTCCCGAACTCTCCGGTTATGGGATGTGAAATAGGGGCACTCGCGGAGCTTAAGCCATCATACTCACTATAATCTCGAGTTAAGGGCGCTCCCAGAGTTTAAGCTAACTTGACCAAATATAATCATGTCATCTGTGTGTAATCAGGATCAGGGGGGCGCTACTAGAGCTTAAGCCACCCTTTCCCTAAATCATATCCATATCGGTACTGTAACTTCCCCATAATAGTGCACCATCTATCCTATGTCAGTCCTTATATAGAGAAATGGGCAATTAACACCATTAATTACTTGTTTCTATAACGAATACTCATTTCATATTAACATAATTATATACTCACAATTTATTTCAAAACCATGTAATAGCATGATATTTTATCAAATATGAGCATAATGTTAAGTTCATAATTAATAATATTTTTATAATTTTAAAACGTTCCATAATATATAATTTCATCATTGTGATATATAATTTATGTCATGCACACACAATCATGTATAAGTGCAAACTAGAATACATATATGTACAAACCTCGATAGTGTTTTTTTTTCCAAAATATAAACTCAGAGCTTGTTTACTTTTGTTGTTCTTCCTCTTGTTGAGAGCCTAATTTGAAATTGTGATATTTATAATTTGTTAAAATACTCATTTTTGATATAGTTTAAATAAATTACTATAATTTCTTTTAAGTTGGAACATGATATCGTAGGACTATTGGCTCTATAACTTTTTATACACTTTTCCAATTTATGATTTCTGTTTCTAATTAAATTTAACATGTAATACTAAAATATAATAAAATTTTAAAATTTTTGAACCATTACATAATTTTTAGTGAAATTTTAAATATTACTATGTTTTCTGCCCCTTAGGCAGATTCGGGGTACTATATTTAAAAATTAATATATTTCAACGTGTAGCTTTTTTATTACTAAACTTTCTACAAATTTATATAAGGTAATTTGGAACATTTTTCATATTTATCAATTTTTCAAATTCTGTTTCTAAGGTCCTCAAACACTAGATAATCAATCTATAACTGGTTCAGTATAGAGTACCAACCCAACCAGTTCAATTGTTCAAGTTATAACTCACAAAATAAATGATATTTTAAGGTGAGACTTCCACAGAAACTTAATAGAAATAAAACTTTTATGTTTTATACTTTAAAAAATTTGACATTTAAGAAGTTAAAAAACAACATGAAATTTACCGGAGTTGTACAGGTACAAGAAACCAGCTCAATCAAGGAACAACCATAATTAATTTTTCTATAACTCAGCTTAAACAAGAGGTATTTATACGAAATTTTATAAAAACCTAAATAACACATAGATCTACAACTTTTATGTTTTATAAAACCTTAGATTCCACCATTAAGATGATCAAATTAATCAAAAACCATAGGTTATTCTGTTGACATATCTCCCAAAATCAATCTTACTCAAACAAGTTTATCTCTTTCTATATCCAAAATAATTTAATGAAATTTGACAAACATATAAAAAACATATATATGAACAACTTTCATGTTTTACACTTCTTTAAATTCGGTTGATAACTCCCTTAAAACTAGAGTACAAAAGATTGATACTACACAGTCCTAATAACTCTAAAAATACAAGAACAATTGAGAGGGGATTACTTACCAAGAACAAATCTATTTGGAGTGAATTTCTTACAAATCATGAAGGAGAGGATGAAGAAATGGAGGCTGATGGTTTGAGAATGAAGAAGAATAGAGATAAGGTTGATAGAATTGTGTAGAAGTTGCAATAATGTACTTAATCCAAATACATTCCCCCCTCCCATAAAACCACATTCCCACCCCCCCTCACTTTTTTTACTTTTTTTTAAACTTATTATTATTTTTTATTTTATATGTACCAAATTCCACTAGCTTTTATTAAACTGTAATTTCATTATGTGATATGTCTAACCAAATTAACTTTATCAATCTATTTAGTTCATTTTTATTTTTTATTCAGTCATTTACTCAATTTATTTTAATCTCTAATATCAATCATGTAGTTACTATGTATATCACATACTTATTCTAACTAGACTCTAATTAGTGACAATTACAGAGTGAACTTTTTACTACCAATTTTTATTATCATTTGCTTTTTATTGTGCATTTTTCTTTTGATGTAGGTAAAGATTTAAGGACAAATCTTCTTGAGGAAAGGGAGAATGATGTATGCACGGGAACTATACATGAAGAATAGTCTTTTCTCAATGGAGTGGAGCAATCTTATCTCATTAAAATAGACCAAAAAGGAATTCAAAAGCCTATTTATATGATCCAAATCAATGTAGGGCGTATTCCAAGTCATTGGAGGCAACATTGGAGCTTTAAAAGCAATATTGGGCCTAAAATCCACAATCAAGCTGATGGGCTAACACTACACAAAGGCAAGCCTAAAGTGAAGATAAAAGGAGTCTTTATGAAGATTCAAGTTAATGGGCTAAACAAGGCAAAATCTATAAAATTGAATATTACAAGTAATGTGCAAGTCATGTGTAAATCATGTGCTAGGAGTTATGTGCCAAACATGTGCAAGACATGTGCCATCCATGTGGAAGACATCATGTCCAACCATGTGCATCATGTGTCATGCATGTGTCTACTTATAGAATTTGGGATTAACTTGTAATTGGGCTTAATTATGTATGTGGAATGCCTATTTTAATTATTATAAATTTTTAATTAGTGTTAGGCATGTGGGCCAAAGGATATGAAGGATTTAATTAGTGTCCTAATTCAAGTAGTACTCTACTTTTTAGAATTTGAGTTAGAATATGACTCTACTTATTAGAATTTGAGTTATAATAGGACTTAATTATCCTTTACCATAAAAGATTCAAAGACTTAGGGCTATAAATACTCATTTAGTCTTCTTTTATAAGACATGAATGAATAAAAATGAATTTCAGTGTTTTTATTTAAAGTGAGGCAGATTTGCATCTCTTTATTACCTTTAGAAATTAGTTACTTATCAAGCAATATTGCTTGTGGCGTGACTATTCTTAATAATCCTTATAATCTTGGTTCTTTGCTATATTGGTTAGCTTTGGGTCAGATTCAATTTATGATCACCATAGCTTAAAGTTTGTTTACCTTATCTTGTTGAGGGGTTTCAAGGCATAGACTTTGGGGTTCCGCATCAATTTCAACAACTTCGCATATAATTGATTCTCTCTCAAGATATGGAAGACCATACGAAGATGTTGATCATGCTCTTCTTTGCTTCTGGAGTACATCAAGATATCATCTATGAACACCACCATAAACTAGTCCAAATAATGCCTAAAGATTCTATTCATTAGATCCATAAATGCAGCTGGGACATTTGTCAAGCCAAAAAAGGCATTACTAAGAACTCGTAATGACCATACCGAGTCTTAAATTTTCTTTTTGAAATGTCCGATTCTCTAATTCTTAATTGGTGATAACCTGATCTAAGGTCAATTTTAGAAAATACCTCTGCTCCTTTCAACTGATCAAACAAATAATCTATTCTCGACAATGGATATTTGTTCTTAGTTGTCATCTTGTTCAATTGATGATAATCAATGCACGTTAGGTGTCATCCTTCTTTTTCACAAATAGAACCAAAGCAGTCTAAGGTGAGACACTAGGTCTGATAAACCCTTTTTCTAACAACTATTGCAACTACAATTTCAATTCCTTTAGTTCTGCAGGTGCCATTTTGTAGGGAGTGATCGATATTGGGGTTGTGCCTAGCAAAACATCTATGGCAAACTCTATCTCTCTGTCGCGTGGTACCCTAACAAGCCCTCAGGGAGGATATCTGGATATTCACATACTTACTGTATGAATCTCCCTGAGATCTAGACTTCCTTTCTTGGTATCTACAATATGTGCCAAAAATGCTTCACATCCCTTTTTGATAAGCTTACATATCTTTGTAACAGAAATGACATTAGTCAAATATGGTCGATTCTCACCCAAGACAATCACGTCCTCCTGCCCTGAATTCTTGAAAGTCACTCTCTTATGGTGACAATCCACCACTGCTTTATGCCGAGTTAACCAATCTATCCCCAAGATTGCATCAAACTCACGAAATGACAACTCTATCAGGTTAGTTAGGAATTCTACATTCTGAGCTTTGACTGGATTGTTTTTATAGACTTGACTAACTTTCACTCCATGACCCAAAGAATTTGTCACTAATATATCATAATCGAATTTCTCTAGTACCATATCACCCTAACTAGGTGTGTAGAACCCGAATCTATCAGTGCAAATAAATCAGTATATAAAGAGAAAATTTACTGATAATGACATCTGGGGCATCCTGCTCCTCACGAGCTCTCATGGCATATGCTTGGGCTGGGGCTTGACTACCTTATGCTCTATTCACTGATTTTGATACTCTCTAACCAATCCTATCACTTATAGACTGTCCATGTCCCCTGCCTCTGCCTCAAGTGAAATTATGAACCTGAACTAATACTACACTACTTGTACCTCTTCCTTTAGGGCAATCATTCTGTTTGTGCTCAGTAGATCTGCATCGTAATATGCTCTAGTGATCCACTAGCAATCACCTGCATGTGATCTTCCATAATGCTGACATGTGATAGATATAAATCTCCTGTTACACAAAGCAAGTGTACTAGGTGTAGACCCTTCTGGCCTCAACTATTGGTTTTTTCTAGCTAAAAAAGTTAGTCCAGAACTCCGTGACTGGAAAAACCTAGGCACTGTCCGTCCCCTTTTATTGGATGTCTAGGCTATGCTAATTGTAGATCTCCGGGGTGGCTCTTCTATCCTCTTTCTCTTTGAACTTTTTTCCACACTGATGGCTGACGATACTAGTGTAGCAAAATCCTCAAGATGAAGGACGACAACCATATTTCCAATATCATCATTAAGCCCATCCTCAAATCTATGACACCTATCTGCCTCATCAGTAATGATTCCAGTTGCATATTTACTCAATCTGGTAAATTCCATCTCATATTCTACCACTGACATGCGTCCTTGCTTCAGGTCTTGAAACCCCCTCTTCTTTTTAGTAATATATACTCTAGGCATATATTTCTTGCTAAATTCTACCTTGAAGAAATTCCATGAAAGTGGTTTCGGTGTCTAGGGCTTTGATAAAATTGATTTCCACCAGTCAGGATCTTTTAGCAGGGACACTGCATACCTGACTTTCTGTTCCTCTGGACACTCGAGCTCCTTAAACACCCGTTCTGTCGATTCCATCCAAAACTCTGATGCTACTGGGTCATCATCTCTCCTTCACATAAAATATGTAGCCTCATATTTTCTCAGCTTATCAATCCGGGGTTTTGACTGAGGTGGAAGAGGAGGAGGTGGAGTTGGTTGTGGAACTGGTTGTACTATCCATTGCAACTAATTTGCTATCTGCTCCATAAGAGGTTTCTATCCTAAATTAGTCTGTCCCTCTGCTCTAGAAGGAGCTACTACACTTGATGAAGCAACAACCTCCAAATCAATTTGTTACAAATTTTAAGTTTCAACCAATTGCAAGATTAGACTCTTCACCCCAAACAGTAAGGAATTGGTAACAAAGTGCATGAAGAAAGAATTGGATTAATGCCACAAATTAGTTACCAACCTGATAAGTGAAAGTAATCCTTGGTATATCAATGGAGATCACACCTCCCACTTGAAGAACACTCAAATTTCGATCTTAATCACCAATCTGCTTGTCTTACACTCATAAAAAGGTATTTATACTTCTACAAACCAAACCCTAGGTTTAAAAGTGAAGAAAATACCAATCTGACCCTAATGGCTTAAGGACAAACAAATAGGCTTAATTCTATAAGGCCCACACACCTAAGATAAATTAAAATAAGGTTGATCATGTGTCTTTAAAAGAAATTACATTACAATAATTAAAATAAAACATCTCACTAAATTTAGTCTTAAGCCCAACTATAAAATAACATAAGCCCACCTTAACATAGCATATTGCACAAGACTTGAAGCTTGTAATATGCACTTCTTATCTAGCCCATTAGGCTAGTTGTCTTCACCATCACATGCCCCAATGAGTGTCACAAGCTTTGGATCACCAACTGATTCCATCTCTTCAAGCTTGATCCAAGCTTCTTCCTTCATATCTCTTGTCACCAAGCTTTGAATATACATTTGCAAGGCTGCCTTGAGCTTGTTTGTTCTTGATCTTATGATTGGACCAGGTGGCATCACCAATCCATCTCCTCCATGGCGTGTAAGATCAGCTCCGTTGTCTTGGCTCACATCATTCCTTCCCTCCACAAAAGGATTCATCCTCGAATCACCACCCATATTATCAAAAGGATAAATTAGCAAGATTAAAAGTCGCTGAAACACCATACTCACCAGGCAAGTTAATCTTATAAGCATTGTCATTGATCCTCTCAACCACTTGAAAAGGTCCATCGCCTTTTGGATCCAACTTGGATTTCCTTTGGTTAGGAAATCTCTCTTTCCTAAAATGCACCCATACCCAATCTCCCGATTCAAATTTCACAACTTTATGTCCTTAGTTGGCTTTTTGTGCATAACTTTTGTTCTTCAACTCAATGTGTTGCTTTGCCTTCTTATGTATGGACTTAACCAAATCCGCCTTCTTTTGCCCATCTAAGTTAGAAATATCATTCAAAGGTATAGGCAACAAATCCAAAGGGGTTAGCAGATTAAAACCATACACAATTTCAAATGGAAAATAACTTGCAGATGAATGAATGCTCATATTATATGCAAATTCTACTAATGGAAAACAATCTTCTTAAGTTTTCAAATTCTTACCAACAGCACGTAATAACGATCCTAAAGTTCTATTAACCACTTCAGTTTGACTATCTATTTGACAATGACAAGTAGTAGAAAATAGCAACTTTGTTCCCAACTTTCCACACAGAACATTCCAAAAATGACTCAAAAACTTAGAATCTCTATTAGAAACAATGGTTTAAGGAACACCATGCAATTTAGTGAGATGTTTTATTTAGTGAGATGACAATAATTAGAATATGTATTGTCACTTTGGATTAGTTTTAAAAATGTATAAATGAAAGCAACTCGTAAATACTTACTTGCAAAGTTTATGTTTTAATATATGTGATATATCATATTGTGGCGAAAGCCTCAATGTTGACTTGAAAAGTCATTGAATGATATTATAGGGTATGATGAAAAAGGAAAAATTTACTATCACTATTAACAGGATCTTATGTCTTGTTAGCATGTCATATGCGATTATTAGACACAGGGATACGTTGTACTCAAATGTATAACTGTGGTGTTACAATTTATCACCAACTAGCAAGAACTCAAGGTATATTTAATAGATAAGTTCAATTTCTCAAGATCAAATTAATGCTCAACATGATCAGTAAGGTACATGAATTCAAAAGTTGTACTTTTCAACCTCAAAACCAATTATTTAAGTTGGATTGCAGTAGTTTATGATGATACCAAACAATTCCAGCAATCAATAATCACAAGATTTTAACTTGAAGCTCAAAATAGCACAAATTCACAATTTGGGTGCTAAATTCGAAATTCTAATTTTTTTTTCTTTTTCCTTTATATTTTTTTTTTGTTTGTTCTTTTTTTTTTTATCAAATAACACTAAACTAATGCTTAATAAACCTCAAACATATCAAAGAATTGAAAAGAAACCCAAACTTGCAATTTTACTCTTTATGGCTAAAATTTTTCCTAAGGTACCTCTAATGGAAGAAATTAAATCTAGCTAACAACTAGAAGGAAATTTTAAAGGATAGATAATAATTACCTAACCAAAAGCTCTGATAACTGTTGCAGAACTCTAAAGATCGTGCCTTGAAATCTCTCAACAAGACAAGGTAAACAAACCTTAAGCTACAGTGATCCTAAATTGAATCCGACCTAAAGCTAACTAAGATTATAAGGATTATTAAGAATATCGCTTGATAAGTAACTAATTCCTAAAGATAATAAAGAGATGCAAATCTGCCTCACTTTAAAGAAAAACAATCAAATTTGTTTTTATTCATTCATGTCTTGTAAAAGAAGCCTAAATGAGTATTTATAGCCCTAAGTCTTTGAATCTTTTATGGTAAAGGATGACTAAGTCCTATTCTAACTCAACTCCTAAAAGTATAGTCATATTCTAACTCAAATTCTAACAACTAGAGTCCTATTTGAATTAGGCCACTAATTAAATCCTTCTAAGATAAGATTAGTGGTGGGCTAGACTTCATATCCTTTGCCCCACATGCCTAAAACTAATTAAAAGTTTATGATAATTAAAATAGGTAGCCCACATACATAATTAAACTCAATTACAAGTTAAGACCAAATTACATAAGTAGGCACATGCATGCAACATGATCTTGAGCACATGGTTGGCACATGTCTTGCACATGTTTGGCACAGGATTTGCACAAGACTTGTAATATTCAATTTTATGGAATTTGTCTTATTTTTCCCTTTGACTTGAATCTTTATAAAAGACTCCTTTTATCTTCACTTTAGGCTTGCCTTTGTGTAGTATTAGCCCATAAGCTTGATTGTGGATTGTAGGCCCAATATACTAATGAATGCTCCAATGTTGCCTTCTATGACTTGGAACACGCCCCACATTGAATTGGATCATATGAAAAGGGTTTTGAACTCCTTTAAGGCCAACTTGCTCCACTCTGTTGATAAAAGACTATCGTTCATATCCTTCATTTATGGTTCCCGTGCATACATCAGAAGGGCAGTTGAATTGGTTAGTGAATAAAAAATTGCTTAATTTTAATATGTGGAATAAATAAAATAGAGTAAGGAATGAGAGATATCACACACAAGATTTATAGAGATTCGGATATTAACAAACTTTACTCCTCTCCCCAATCACGATTGGGTGTTTCACTAACACTCTAAGTGTTACAATGGAGTTTTTCAAGTTCACTCTCAACTATGGTGTTTCTCTCAATCGCTAACACCTAACCCAGAAATTCCTTTATGTTTTTCAATGGCTCACACAAAAACCAATTCCTTGTGTTTTATGGCTCACACAATAAACCCTTACAAGTGTTTTACTCTTAACCCAATATACCTAGGCTCACTCTTGAGTAATTGATTACAATGAAAACACTCACCAACATATAATGCTCAAAAGTTATGAGCAATTAGGTTTTCACAAAGAATAGAGATTTGTTGAGAAAATAATTAATTCTCAAGGCTACAACAAGATTAAAGATGTAAAATAATTATGTCTTTCTTGTTCTACTTGTTATCCTTCTTTTTGGTATTCATAAATGACTTCAATTTATACTCTTTCTGTGAATTATAGCCGTTGGGGTGCATTAATTATGAAAATAGTCGTTGAACCAATTCTTAACTCAGGCCAGACATATTTCTCTATCTTCTTTCATGGGAGTGAATATATGTGTCACGGTCGTGAATGTTCTTGCAAGCCATGGTCCAAGTGGTGACTATAGTCGTGAACCTCTCTGGAAGAATTGGAAGTGTTTGATCACAGGTGTGAATATTCTTCAAAGCCGTGGTCCAAGTGGTGACTCTGGCCGTGAAGCTATCTAGAAGAATTTTACATGTTTGGTCGCGGGCGTGATTATATTTCACGAGCTTGACTTATTTCATCATTCACGATTGGTTTGACCCTTCATGGCCGTGAACTTTGAATGGTAGAGAGATAGCACAAAGCTATATTCACGGGTGTGACATTAATAGTTATGGGGGTGACTTTGCTATTTCTTTGATTTTAATCTTCAAAAGTTATCTTTCAATCTTGCATCATGTTCCAATCAAGGTATATCCTGTTTAACATGCTTATAACACAAACACTGTCAAATATATTATTGCTATTTTATTTGTTATCATCAAAATGACAGAATATCCCTCAAGGTTCAACAATCTCTCCCTTTTTTATGGTGACAAATAATTTAGCAATATGTGCTTTTAAGAAGTCTCCCCCTTAAAAATGCTTATGCAAACTAATAAGGTATATGCAAAGTATATCTTAAGTATATCTCATCAAATAAAACATGTATAACTAAGTGTATTCAAAGTATATGTGAGATATATGTTAAGTATATTTAATGCATTAAATAGAATGAGTTCAAATAAGTTCAAGTTGCAAAGTATATGTGAGGTTGATGTGAGGTATAGCTTATGCATATTTATCAATTAAAATGAAGTTTACATATTTCATACCACACATTGCATATTGCGTAATCATATTCATGTATAGATCACATATATGCTAGGTTCTCCCCCTTTTGTCATCAGCAAAAAGTTGAAATATCAATAAGATGATTGTATTAAAATTAAAAGAGAAGGATTACATTGAAATTAGAATGCATAAAGATAAAGTCTTATAACAGCAAAAGTAAAGCTACAACAAGAAAACTAGGACTCTAGGTAGGCTTCAAGCCTGACAAATCATCCATAAGGCATGCTACCTCCACCTCGAGGCTATCAATACGAGACTCCATCAAGTCTTTAAGGTTTTCCAACCTCTCATCAATGGAAGCTTGCATCATGTCGAGGCGCAATGCTATAAGATCAGCAACCTGATGTGTGATGTAGATCAAGAACATATAAGTCAATCTTCACAAAAGGAGAGTGATGCACTAGTCATGCCAAGTGGTGCGATCACAAGATCACAAAAGAGGCATGCATGACAAAGGAGATGAAGCTGATTGAAGACCCAAGGCCCATTACTTATCTTGGGGTGTGTGAAGAACCATCTTGCATGGACTAGTCCAATGGGCTAAACAAGACAAAGTCCATAAAATTGAAGATTAAGTCATGTCCATGTAAATCATGTTCTAAGAGTCATGTGCCAAACATGTGCGACATCATATGCCATGCATGTGCCTACTTATGGGATTTGGGCTTAACTTGTAATTGGCTTAATAATGTAAATGAGTTACCTAATATCTCTCTATAGTTTAAATAAGGAGAATGACAGTATATGGTCCAAAGGATATGAAGCCAAACCCACCATTTGTCTTATTTTAGAAGGATTTAATTAGTGTTCTAATTCAAGTAGGACTCTACTTGTTAGAATTTGAGTTAGAATATGACGGTACTTTTATGAGTTGAGTTAGAATAAGACTTAGTTATCCTTTACCATAAAGGATTCAAAGACTTAGGGCTATAAATACTCATTTAGGCTTCTTTTACAAAACATGAATGATTGAATAAAAATGAATTTGAGTGTTTTTCTTTAAAGTCAGGCAGATTTGCATCTCTTTATTATCTTTAGAAATTAGTTACTTATCAAGTGATATTGCTTGTGGCATGGCTATTGTTAATAAATCTTATAATCTTGGTTCTTTGCTACATTGGTTCCCTTTAGGTCGGATTCAATCTATGATCACCATAACTTAAGGTTTGTTTAACTTGTCTTGTTGAGGGGTTTCAATGCACGGTCTTTGGGGTTTTGCATCACTGTGCCAAAGTGGATGTGATAGAGGCTGACGATTGACCAACATCTTCAGCTACCGCCGGTGTCGATGTCTCGTCATGGACTCACTTCTGTTGCTGGACAGGCCAACTTTGAAAGCGTCAAAGTCATTGTCCTCCCAATCAATTTCACCAGCTGGAGTGGTGAAACGGTAGTATGCATTTCCTTCATCGATTATACGGACAACTGCTCCTATCTTTATAAAGGACTCAACATCGAGTCGATCTCGTGGATTAGCTAGAATGAGAGTGTAGATGTGTTCGTTGAGTTTTAAATAACCTAGCTCAATGGCAAGGTAAGTCACATATCTGCCAATCAAAATATCTTCCGATAGCTTCATTGCTAAGGAGAGGAGGTGATTTGCAAACCATCGTGACAAGGCTACGGATAATCCTTTTCGTGCCATTTTCAACAAAAAGAGCTCTGATTTTTGGATTGCCCGATAGCTATCTCCTCGAGCAAATATACTATAGGTGAGAAACCTGTGTATATACTTATGCACAGGAGACTGAAGGTAGGTGCTCTTTGCTTTTTTCACATTCCAACTACATTCGAGCCAAAAATGTGTCCAAGCTGGAGGAGCATAGAATTTGACTTCACTCTCGTTGAGGATGCCATCAGAAGGGAGTTTGAAAATGGTGCCGAATTTTGCTGCAGCAAAAGTGCTAGGATGCTTGCATAGCTAGAATTGGACTGTTCCGGTGGGTGAAACCTGCAATGTGCTAAGGAACTTGAGAGTGGATTCCCTTAGAGTTGGATAATATGTGTCCATGAACTCTCTGAGATGACAAGCCTGTAAGTGTTCAATCATGCTAGTTTCAAGACCAAGTGCCTTGATACAACTCAACTCGAAGGATCGTGACGTGAGTAGAAGTCACTTCTTGAGAATGGCATAGTGCGAATGGCTATGATCCGGAATGACGTTGAGTAGGTAATCGGTGTGGCATTTTGAAGAACTAGATTCAATTTTGATAGCTTTGAACAAAGGAAAATAAGAAATTTGCAAAATAAAGGTTGAAACCCTTAGAGAAAACTTGTGATTCTTTGAAGAAAAAGAGTTTTGAAAGGATTTCATAGAGGGAAAACTAAGTGAGGAGGCCAGAATTTGTGAGAAATAATGAATGGGAGTGTTAAATGAGAGAATTTGAAGAGATGGAAATGAGAAAAGACAGAAATTTTCATTTTATAGTCCATAGTTTCACAACCATGAATAACCAGTCATGGACATGAATCATTGTGGTCACGATTTCTTGAAGGGTGCTCTAGCCATGAAGAAGAAGATGAATCAAGTCACGGTCATGATATTAAACAGTCACAGGCGTGAAGAAAGCTTTTCACGGGAGTGACAAATATTATCATGGGTGTGAAGCTTAGTCTTCACTACTACTCGTGAGGCAAGACATGAAACAAAGCGTGAACGGTTTTGGATTTTTTACTGTCTTTGTTCACGGCCGTGAATATATATCACGGGTATAAAGAAAGCTTTTTCACGGGAGTGACAAATAGAGTAACATGCGTGAAACTTAGTTTTCACTTCTACCAGTGAAGCATATCGTGAAGTAAAGCGTGAAAGCTACTGGAATAGTTTGCCATCTATGTTCACGGTCGTGAATATATGTCACAGGACTGAACCATCTCAAATATTCAAAAAATAAAACTAAGTCTAAAACAAGACTAGAAGATTTCTAAAAAGGTTCAATGCTTGAAACACATATTTCTATTATGTTAACCACTTCACACCATAAAAGCAGTCAAGTAATATGCATCATATGAATGAATTAACATTCAAGGTTCACACTACATACCATTTGCATAAAAAATTAATTAAGACAAAGTTGATCCATCAAGCATACCAACCTCTCTTCTTATAAAATAAAAACTTTCTTCATTAAGAGATTTGGTAAAAATATCTGTCAATTGATTATTTGTATCAGTAAATTCTACACAACATCTCCATATTGAACACGATCCCTAAGAAAATGATGTCTTATATCAATACGCTTACTTCTAGAGTGTTGAATGGGATTCTTAGATAGATTGATGGCACTAGTGTTGTCACATTTGATGGGTATATGGTTTAAAATATGACCATAATCCTTAAGTTGTTGTCTCATCCATAGGATTTGAGTGCAACAACACCCTGCTGCCACATATTGTACTTCAACGGTAGATAAGGCAATCGAAACTTGTTTCTTATTAAACCAAGAAGCTAGACATTCACCAATAAAGAGACAAGTGCCTGAGGTACACTTTCTATACAAAAGACTACCAACATAATCTACATCCGAATATCCTATGATATGAAAAGATGAATTTCTAGGATACCATAAGCCTAGATACAATGTGCCATGTAAATATTTTAAAATTTTTTTTACAGCATTCAAATGTGATTCTTTAGGACACGATTGAAATCTAGCACATTTTCATATACTATATATTATATCGGGCCTAGAGGCAGTAAGATATAAAAGTGATCCGATCACACCTCTATAGAGCTTTTCATTTATGCTCTTCCCTTTCTCATCTTTGTCTAATTTTGTTGATGTGCTCATAAGAGTCTTAGCATTTTTGCATTCTTCCATTCCAAATGTTTTGATTAACTCTTTGGTGTACTTGGATTGGTTGATGAATATGCCCTCATTGCATTGCTTGATTTGTAGACCAAGGAAGAATTTAAGTTCGTCCATCATGCTCATTTCAAATTCCCTAGTCATGCACTTAGTAAATTCTTGGCAAAGCAATTCATTAATAGACCCAAATATAATATCATCAACATAAATTTGAACAATTAAAATGTCATGCTTATGCTTTTTAATAAACAAAGTTGTATCAATATGTCCTTTTGGAAAATTATTTTCTAAAAATAAATAACTTAGTCTTTCATACCAAGCTCTTGGAGCTTGTTTTAATCCATACAAGGCTTTTGAAAATTTAAAAACATGATTAGGTAAATTATGGCTTTAAAAACCCGGAGATTGTTCTACATAAACTTCCTTTTCTATAAGACCATTTAAGAAAATACTTTTGACATCCATTTAAAAAAGTTTAAAATTCATATGGCATGCAAATGCTAAAAGTATTCTTATGGCTTCTAATCTAGCTACCAGAGCATAGGTTTCATCATAATCTATACCTTCTTCTTGATTATAACCCTTGGCAACTAACCTAGCTTTATTCCTAGTAATTGAGCCTTGTTCATCTAACTTATTTCTAAACACCCACTTACTACCAATCATTTGATGGTCTTTGAGTCTAGGAACTAATGTCCATACCTTACTTCTCTCGAATTGGTTGAGTTTCTCTTGCATAGCAATCACCAAACTTTCATTATTAAGAGCCTCATCAATATTCTTGGGCTCAATTTGAGAGACAAAAGCAATGTTAGAATATATGAGTTTCAGATGACATCTAGTTCTTACATCCTTAGTAGGATCACCAATGATTTGTTCCTTGGGGTGATTCTTTATCATTTTTCATTCCTTTGGAAGCTCTTGGTTGTCTTGCTCTTGAGCTTGAGGTAGAGAGACATCTTCTTGTTGTTTCTCTTGATCATCATCATCTTTCTCATGATCAATATCAAGCTTCTCCATTGTACCTACAATGTCATTAAGAACACTACCTTTCATAAGATCAAGCTTACTATATTCATAAAACATAACATGCATAGATCTTCAACAACTAAAGACCTTTTATTATAGACTCTATAAGCTTTGCTAGTTGTAGAGTATCTTAAGAAGATACCTTCATTGGACTTAGAGACAAATTTTCCAAGGTTGTCCTTGGTGTTTAATATAAAACAATTGCATCCAAATACTCTAAAGTAAGATATCATGGGTTTTCTTCCATTCCATAGCTCAAAAGAAGTTTTGTTTAAAAGTGGTCTTTTGAAAACTCAATTTGAAATATAACATGCATTATTAGTGGCTTCAGCCCAAAAGTAGGCTGTTAAACTATACTCATTGAGCATTGTTCGAGCCATTTCAATTAAAGTACGATTTTTCCTTTCTACTACCCTATTTTGTTGAGTTGTTCTAGGAATTGAAAATTCATGTGAAATACCATATTCTAAACAAAATTTTTCAAAATTTTCATTTTCAAATTTTTTGCCATGATCGCTTCTTATCTTTGAAATAAAATAGCCTTTTTCATTTTGAACTCTTTTAGCAAAATTTTTGAAAAATTCAAAAGCATCACTCTTTTGAGCTAAGTAAATTACCTAAGTGAATCTAGAGTAATCATCAACAATGACAAAAGCATAGTGTTTACATCCTATACTAGCAACTATAGTGGGTCCAAAATGTAACATCCTTGACCTTCCCCACATGCATTTCATTGAACATAAGCATCTTGCATACAATTCAATTGAACACGTGCATTTCATACGTATTTTTGTAGGAACAAGTTTATGACACGCACTAGTTATGTGTCCTAGTATTTGGCACTTGTATCGAATCACACTTGTGTAATTATAACCTAAATGAGGATAACAAAGTATTAGAAATGAATTGAATAAGGTGACTAAATTAAAGTAAGCAAAATGATTATATTAAGATTAGTAAACATTTACATTGCTAATTTAGTTAAATCGGGTCAAATGATTAAGCTGTATCATTGTGTGAATTAGTGGAATTATAAATATATATAAATAATAATAATATAGACAAAATAAAATGAAAATGACACAAAAGAGAAATAAAAGAGAAGAAAAGAGAAAGGAGAAAAGAGCTGAGAAAAAGATAAAAAGACAAAAACAAAAAATTAGCTTTATCTTCCCATTTCTGCCTTCTTCTCCAGCCCGACTTCTTCTTCAATTTCCTCCATTTTAGACTTCAATTCATCCTTTTTTCACTTAGTTTTTGAAGCTAATTGATCCCTTGCAAGGTTGTTCTTGGTAAGTAATCAATTCTTATTGCTATAGGGTTGATTTGAGTTGCTTAGGTTCAATATTAGGCACTGAATTGCACCCCGATTTTGATATTAATAAAAATTGATTCTGGAAAAGTGTAAAACACAAAAGATGTTCCTTTATGTCTTAGATTCATGGATATATAAACAATTTTTCAAGATGTTATGCATAGGAAGAGATATGCTCCCTTTACTGAAACTGGTCAGGGTGTGAACTCTAACCAAGTTAGCTACTGTGTTCTTTAATTTTGAATATGTTAAAGCTATTATTTGAAGTATCTCAAAACATAACAGTTGTAGATATATGTGTGTTGTATCTGTATACCAAATATCCGGTTCATAGGTCTTGTAAATGGTGAGTTATGGTGAATGGAACCATGACTGTTCCATAGTTTGAACTGCCTACTGAGTGCCCTGGGTAGAGCCAGTAAATTGTTTGGCTAATTTGAGCTTGCTAGAGTTCGATTCTGTAAATGATAAAAACATGAAATTTATAGTTATATGTCTTAGCGAAAGTGTGGTACTAATTTCAGATTCATTGGTTATTTATAGACTAAGTTATGGCTTTTATAAAGCATACTGGTCCGAAAGCCAATTCTATTCTGGACCAGTAAAATGTTTGTTATATTTTGAAGACCATAGAGACATAATTGATAACAGTCATAAACATGAAAAATGTTACATATAAACCCATATAAGTTTCTGTAAAGTTTCATTAAAATAGGACTTATAGATTATAAGTTATGATGAACCAAAATGAGTACCCTGAAACTACCTAAAGGCAGAAAACAAGGCAGAAAACAGAACACAATTAGAAATTCCACAACATATTGTACAATGATCCAATTGGTCTGAAATTTTAATATGTTCTGATAAGAATGTGGACTCCTAACTTCGCCCCAAAAGCGTGCTCGTAGGGGAAGGTTTGAGCCCAGCCTTATAACCCAGTCCAGGAATCCCCCGCTACCCGATATGGGACGCATCATCCCCACCCCCTTAAGACCTCGACTGCCTCAGTCGGCAATCGGTCGCAACCCTAAGGGACACCGGGGGCACGACTGCCTCGGTCGGCGATCGGTCGTGACCCGCAGGGCTGGCTCTGATACCAAATGATAAGAATGTGGACTCCTAACTTCGCCCCAAAAGCGCGCTCGTAGGGGAAGGTTTGAGCCCAGCCTTATAACCCAGTCCAGGAATCCCCCGCTACCCGATGTGGGACGCATCATCCCCACCCCCTTAAGACCTCGACTGCCTCAGTCGGCGATCGGTCGCAACCCTAAGGGACACCGGGGGCACGACTGCCTCGGTCGGTGATCGGCCGTGACCCGCAGGGCTGGCTATGATACCAAATGATAAGAATGTGGACTCCTAACTTCGCCCCAAAAGCGCGCTCGTAGGGGAAGGTTTGAGCCCAGCCTTATAACCCAGTCCAGGAATCCCCCGCTACCCGATGTGGGACGCATCATCCCCACCCCCTTAAGACCTCGACTGCCTCAGTCGGCGATCGGTCGCAACCCTAAGGGACACCGGGGGCACGACTGCCTCGGTCGGCGATCGGCCGTGACCCGCAGGGCTGGCTCTGATACCAAATGATAAGAATGTGGACTCCTAACTTCGCCCCAAAAGCGCGCTCGTAGGGGAAGGTTTGAGCCCAGCCTTATAACCCAGTCCAGGAATCCCCCGCTACCTGATGTGGGACGCATCATCCCCACCCCCTTAAGACCTCGACTGCCTCAGTCGGCGATCGGTCGCAACCCTAAGGGACACCGGGGGCACGACTGCCTCAGTCGGCAATCGGTCGTGACCCACAGGGCTGGCTCTGATACCAAATGATAAAAATGTGGACTCCTAACTTCACCCCAAAAGCGCGCTCGTAGGGGAAGGTTTGAGCCAAGCCTTATAACCCAGTCCAGGAATCCCCCGCTACCCGATGTGGGACGCATCATCAAGCTCAAGGCAGCCTTGCAAATGTATATTCAGAGCTTAGTGACAAGAGATATCAAGGAAGAGGCTTGGGTCAGGCTTGAAGAGATGGAATCAGTTTGCAATCCAAAGCTTGTGACACTCATTGGGGCATGTGATGGTGAAGACAACTAGCCTAATGGGCTAGAGAAGAAGTCTATATTACAAGGTTCAACTCATGTGCAATATGCTATGTTAAGGTGGACTTATGTTATGTCATGGTTGGGCCTAAGATTAATTTTAGTGGGCTGTTTTATTTTAATTATTGGAATGTAATTTCATTTAAAGACACATGATCAGCCTTATTTGAACTTGTCTTAAGTGTGTAGGCCTTATAAAATTAAGCCCATTCGTTTGTCCTTAAGTCATTAGGGTCAGATTGGTCTTTTCTTCATGTTTGCAGCTAGGGTTTGGTTTGTAGAGGTATAAATACCTCCTTATGCGTGTAAGACAATCAGATTGGTGATTTAAGATCAAAATTTCAGTGTTCTTGAGTGTTCTTCAAGTGGGAGGTGTGATCTCCATTGATATACCAAGGATTGTTTTCACTTATCAGGTTGGTAATTAATTTGTGGCGTGAATCCAATTCTCTCTTCATACTCTTTGTTACCAATTCCTTGCTGTTTTGGGGGTGAAGAGTCTAATCTTGCAATTGTTTAAAACTTAAGATTTGTATCAAATTGATTTGGAGGTTGTCTAGACTTAGATTCTAGGTGGTTGCTGCATCAAGTTCTATAATTATAAGTTAGTTTTAATTAGAAATAAGAATCTGATTAATTGGTCAAGTATAGAAAAAGTTATAGGCTGAACAGTCTCATACGGTCACACTGCCTCATAGGAAAAATCTTAACTATTGACATGAACAATGCATATTAATTTGTTTAAGCCACATTAAGTCTCCCTAATCATGAGTTAATCGATATGTTTTCATATTAGGCTCGCAACATATTGGAGACCCACAAGGAGCGGATAGACAATAAGTTAGGGGTCGGAATCAAAGGAGAACGGTAAGTCTAATTATCGATTGAATTCTTTAGTGCAAATGAATGTTGGTTGCTATGTGATTCATATGATTGTCATGATTGGTCCTTGATAATGTAATGATGGATAATTTGTGACATTGTGGTACATATAAATGGTATACTTGTGGTATATTTGAGTATATGTTTGACATATGTGATATATATACATGGTATATGTATAGTATATGCAAGGTATATGTGTGGCATATGAGGTATATATATGGTATATGTATATTATATGTGATGAGATATAATGGTTGAAGAATGCTTAAATACAAGTGCATATGCATATGGACTAAAAAGGCGTTGTGACTAGTTAATCGATATTGTAAAGCAAAAGAAGAGGCCTATGGCCCAACAAATGTGCAAATGAAATAAATGATCAAGCTAGCTAGCAAATGCAAATGTTCACATGGAAATCCGGGGCAATGTCTGTTTAACTTAGTCACAACAAAATGAAATAAGCAAAGCATTTGCATGCATAAAGAGTAATGATTATATGTTTCAACTTTATTGATACTTATATGATACTGATGAATGGAATGGAATACATAGTATATATTGGATTTGTGATTTATTACTATGAGTTGTTTGGTACTTTAGAGCTCATTGGATGATTATTCTCGCTGAGCCGTAACTCATCAATTTGTATCATTTTTCAGGTAAAGAAAAATGATTGTCATGATTCATATGATTGTCATGATTGGTCCTTGATAATGTAATGATGGATAATTTGTGACATTGTGGTACATATAAATGGTATACTTGTGGTATATTTGAGTATATGTTTGACATATGTGATATATATACATGGTATATGTATAGTATATGTAAGGTATATGTGTGGCATATGAGGTATATATGTGGTATATGTATATTATATGTGATAAGATATAATGGTTGAAGAATGCTTAAATACAAGTGCATATGCATATGGACTAAAAAAGCGTTGTGACTAGTTAATCGATATTGTAAAACAAAAGAAGAGGCCTATGGCCCAACAAATGTGAAAATGAAACAAATGATCAAGCTAGCTAGCAAATGCAAATGCAAATGTTCACATGGAAACCCGGGGCAATGTCTGTTTAACTTAGTCACAACAAAATGAAATAAGCAAAGCATTTGCATGCATAAAGAGTAATGATTATATGTTTCAACTTTATTGATACTTATATGATACTGATGAATGGAATGGAATATATGGTATATATTGGATTTGTGATTTATTACTATGAGTTGTTTGGTACTTTAGAGCTCATTGGATGATTATTCTCACTGAGCCGCAACTTATCAATTTGCATCATTTTTCAGGTAAAGAAAAGTGATAGCTTATTTTGAGTAGTGTATAGAAGACATGGAGCACAAGTCATTGGCCGAGCCTCATCACTCTCTCTCCTTGCATTCCACACAAGCATGAAAACATGTCATCTGTATTTTGGGCTTATATGCTTGAATATGTATTATCACTCTAGATTAGTTTTGAAATGTATAAATGGAAGCAACCCATAATTCTTCGAATGTGAAGTTTATATTTTAATATATGTAATATATCGTATTGTGGTTTTTAATGTTGACTTGAAAAGTCATTGAGTGATATTACAGGATATGAGACTTGCAAAGTCATTGAATGGAATTACAGGATATAAGACTTGTAAAGTCATTAGTTGATTTTATGGGATATGATATGAAAAAAAAAATTACTACCACTGTTATCAGGGTATTTTCTCTTTCCAACATGCAGTATGTGATTATTTGATACAGAAATAGGTTATACTTAAATGCATATGATGTGGTGTTACACAAAAAGATCTAAATGCAAAAGTTGTAGAGGTTTAGAGGTACTTACTATATTTTTGGATTTAAATGATGACTTGTGTTGTTTTTCTCTTTGGCAAGGTTCACATGTCTTATCCTTTTCAAATTTGACTTTTGGAAGTCCACTTACTAGCTCTCATTTGCTAAGGCTTTGAATTAATTCCATGTTTGCATGACCGAACCTTCTATGTCATAGCCAAGATTCATCACTAATAGTCATAAGACATTTAGAGAAAATGTTGGATATTTTGTGTAAGTCTATTATGCTTATTGACATCTCTGTCTCCCTTGAATATCTCTTGGCCACTTAAAAAGGTTACAAGACATTCATTTAAGGTAAAGATAACTTAGTTTCCCTTATCACATAATTGACTTACACTTAACAAATTATGTTTCAAACCGTCAACAAGCAAACATCTTTAACAAAAGTAGTATTATTAATACCAATAGAGTCAATGCCAATTACCTTACCCTTAGCGTTGTTTCCAAAGGTTACCTTACCACCATCAATTATTTTGAAGTGATTGAAGAGTTCTTTGTTTCTAGCCATATATGCCTTGAACATCCACTATCCACAAGCCAAGCATTTTCCTTTATAGTGGACTTGAGGCATACCTACAAAATCATAATTCAAGTTTAGTTTTTAGGTACCCAAACGAACTTGGGTCCTTGGAGGTTAGCACTTGAAAGGTTCCCAATGAGCCTTCCTTATCAAACAATGCTTGTTGATATGACCAAATTTCATGCAATAATAGCATTGTTTAGTTCTATATATGTTTTTTGATTTTGACATGCTTTTAGGTCTTAACATCTTTTGGAATGAGTTTGCATGCAATGACATGCACATGCATGATGAATAGATTTCCTAGATACGCCTTTTACACATAAAAGCATGTTTGACCTTTTGAGGTTTCCCTCTTAAGCCCAGTGATCATTGACTATTCTTCTTTTGAATAGAGGGTTTTGTGTGTGCTATGTTGTTAGCCCTTAGGGCTATTACCTCAATTGTGGAGGTTTGTGGTGCACTAGACTTAACAACTATAGTCTTGTGAGATGAAGATGATGTTTCATTAAATCCTAGACCATGTCTTATTAAAGGTGGTCTTTGAGAAACTATAGAGTATCTAAACTCTCTTTCCCTTTATGAAACCTTGAAATTGAGTTTCTAAGTTCCTCAACTTCATTTTTCAAGATATTGTTCTCTTTAAGAAAAGATTTAGTTGAAGATCTAGAGAAATACTCATCTAATGATTTTTGAAGAGTTTCATTAGAAATTTTAAAAACAAAATTCTCTTTTTGTAAATTTTCCATTTTATTTTTCAAATCTAAAATATATTTTTATAAGTTTTAAATCTACTTCTATATTTTTCTAATTCTAGGTTTAATACTTCTATTAAACTCTGCTCATCATCATCATCTTCACTATTACTATTATTGTTACAACTATTATCATTAAAAGTGTATGAGTAAGAAGAACCTACCTCATCTGCAAAGTGATCCTCTAAAGCCATGAAGCCTAGGTTGACCTCTTCACCTTCATTATCATCTTTTTCGCTTAAAGAGCTTTCATCATCCCATGTGGCTTTGTGACCTTTCTCCCCATCATCTTTTTGAAATCTTTTCTTTTGTTTCTTGAGTTTTGGACATTCTGGTTTGATATGTCCTTTCTTCCCACATTCATAACACTCTACCTCATCTTTATTTCTTTGAGAGTCATTTGAGGAGTGTTTGAAGGTTCTTTATTTGGAGTTTCAAGAATTGCCAAGTCTTTTTTCAACTATTCTTTTTATTCTTCTTGAGAGCATGGCAATGTCCTCATTTTCATTATCACTCTTCTCTTCATCATCTTCAATTACCTTTTGAGATTTTGAAGTAGAGGCTTTCTCTTTTCGGGTTCGCCTTCAAGTTCTCTATCTCTTTTTACTGCCATTTCGTGCGTTAGAAGTTTGCCAATAAGCACATCGGTAGGCATAATGCTCATGTTTTCATTAGCTTCTTCTATACCTGCAACTCTTGAACCATAATCTTTGAGAGGAAGGCTTCTAAATATTTTGTTGTTTATATCTTCCAAACTCAAATGCTTTCCAAGCTTTCTCATGCCATTGATGATAGCTAGAAGATGATTCGTCATGTCAGTGATGGATTCATTGGATTTTATTTTGAAGAGTTCATATTCCAAAGTGAGAAGTTGAATCTTCTT
This sequence comes from Triadica sebifera, assembly GCA_023653625.1. Taxonomy (NCBI): domain Eukaryota; kingdom Viridiplantae; phylum Streptophyta; class Magnoliopsida; order Malpighiales; family Euphorbiaceae; genus Triadica; species Triadica sebifera. The sequence continues at coordinate 14,171,069 of CM042899.1, forward strand.
GGACTTTACTTGCATGGTTACTTCATGATAATTCTCCAATATTTTCCATATGCTATATATGGTAGGACAATATTGGATTCTGCCACATTCTACAATAGATATGATGTATGCGTGGGAACCATAATTGAAGGATATGAATGACAATCTTTTGTCAACGGAGTGGAGCAATCTTACATCATTGAAATGAGCCTTAAAGGAGTTCAAAAGCCTTTTCATATGATCCAATTCAATGTGGAGCGTGTTCCAAGTCATAGAAGACAGCATTGGAGCATTCATTGCTATATTGGGCCTAAAATCCACAATCAAGCTTATGGGTTAACACTACACAAAGTTAAGCCTAAGGTCATAAAAGGAGTATTTCATGAAGATTAAATTCAAATAGGCTAAACAAGGCAAAGTCCATAAACCTTGAAGATTACAAGTCATGTGCAAGTCATGTGCTAGGAGTCCTATGCCAAACATGTGCAAGACATGTGCCAACCATGTGCTCAAGATCATGTGCCATGTGCCTACTTATCATATTTGGGCTTAACTTGTAATTGGGCTTAATTATGTATGTGGGCTGCTTATTTTAATTATCATAAACTTTTAATTAGTGATAGGCATGTGCGCCAAAGGATATGAAGCCCAACCCATCACTTGAAACCCCTAAATTATCCATGATAAGAAAATCAGGATAAGATCATGAGGATGAGATTTCTATCATGTGCAATTGTGTTTATACCTAAATTATCCATGAATTAACAAAACGAGACATTGTTAATCCAAATAAACTAACACATGTGATACTCCTTGACTAAGTCAAGAAGCTGATATCATAAGCTGAAGATATGAGATATTTATAGTTCATATGTAGATGCTTGCTAGAGTAGCCTAATATATTGGATGACCTGTTATAAGAAAATCATATCGATATTTATTCCATGTTAGTGATAGTCTCATCATAGCAATGATGCAAGTATCCTTAGACTTGAGATGCTCAAGTTTTGATGTGGAACCCCAAAGACCGTGCCTTGAAACTTGTCAACAAGACAAGGTAAACAAACCTTAAACTATGGTGATCATAGATTGAATCCGACCCAAAGCTAGCCAATATAGCAAAGAACCAAGATTATAAGGATTATTAAGAATAGCCACGCCACAAGCAATATCACTTGATAAGTAACTAATTCTTAAAGGTAACAAAGAGATGCAAATATGCCTCACTTTAAAGAAAAACACTCAAATTCGTTTATATTCATTCATGTTTTAAAAAAGATGCCCGAATGAGTAAAAATGTAGAGTCATATTCTAACTCAAATTCTAAAAAGTAGAGTCCTACTTGAAGTATGACACTAATTAAATCTTTCTAAAATAAGACAAGTGGTGGACTGGGCTTCATATCCTTTGGCCCATATGCTGTCATTCTCCTTATTTAAACTATAGATAGATAATAGGCAACCCATTTACATTATTATTAAGCCCAAATCCCAAAGTAGGCACATGCGTGGCATATGATGTCTTGCGCATTGATGGCACATGTCTTGCACATGTTTGGCACATGACTCCTAGCACATGAGTTGCACATGACTTGTAATTTTCAAGGTTTATAGACTTTGCCTTGTTTAGCCAATTTGAATTGAAACATCATGAAAGACTCTCTTGATCTTCACTTTAGGCTTCCCTTTGTGCAGTATTGGCCCATAAGCTTGATTGTGAATTTTCAACCCATTGTTGCTCTCAAAGGTCATTTCTGCCTCACATAGTTTGGAACACGCCCCATAAGCATTTTATTCATTATAATGGGCTTTTGAAATCTTTTTAAATCCATTTCAATGATATAAGATTGCTCCACTCTATTGACAAAAGATTGTCATTCATATCCTTTATTTATAGTCCCCGTGCATACATCATTCCCCCCTTTTCTCAAGAAGATTCGTCGTCAAATCTTTACCTATATCAAAAGCAAAATGCACAACATGAAGCAAAGGATAATTAAAATTGTTAGTAAAAAAATTCACTTTTCATCTCTCTCTTTTTCACACAAATTCATTATTTCCCTCTTTGCTCATTACTTCCACTTTTATCCCTCAAAACCTCATCTCTCTCAATTCTCTCTTTAGCTTCTCCATAAATAGTCCCTTCTTTCATATTAATCTCACTCTCCTTTACTCCCTCAAGCTCATCCAATTCATGTTCATCACTCACCTTTATGGGTTCACTATCATTACCCACAAATTCATCTTGAATGATGTTTTCACTCTCAATTGCAATGCTCTCAATAACACTAACACCATTAACTTCTTCTAGTGAAATAGAATCAATACTCTCACCTACAATTTCAGCTTCACTAGTATGAGCATTATTAATATCCTCATGAATTTGACTCTTACCATCATTCACCATTTTACACTTAGGAACAAAATCAAATTCATAATGAAATTTTGATTTTTGAATTTCACACCTTCTTGGATAAGGATTCTTTATTTCATTCTCTTTTCTCTTCATGCCCCCTACCTATCAATCCTAGCACTCATCTTGCCCATTTCTTTTTGAAAGGTACTTACCGAAGATGCTTTGTCTTTCTTTATTTCTTTCTCTTCTTTGTCTATCATTATCATAATGTTCAAAATAGTCTTTTTCTTCTTTAGATTGAAACCTTCTAATGCCTTGAGGTTGAGACCCCTCTCTTGATCTTCTTGTGTCGAAGATGCTTTGCTGCCTCAAATCTTCAATTTTTTTATTTTGTCTCTCCATCTTGTCTATAATTTTTGCAATCTTTACCTCTAATATTTGAATGTAAGATTGAACAACATTCATTTGCACATAATCACCATGTTCCTCATGTCCAATACTTCCTCTTGTGCCTTCATTTGACATGGTTAGTAATTCAAGAAAGTAATTGATGCAACAACCACCTAGAATCTAAGTCTAGACAACCTCCAAACCAATTTAATACAAATCTTAAGTTTCAATCAATTACAAGATTAGACTCTTCACCCCCCCCCCCAAAATAGCAAGGAATTGGTAACAAATAGTATGAAGAAAAAATTGGGTTCACGCCACAAATTAGTTACCAACTTGAGAAGTGAAAAACAATATTTGGTATATCAATGAAGTCATACCTCCCACTTGAAGAACACTCAAATTTTGATCTTAATCACCAATTTGCTTGTCTTACACACATAAGGATGTATTTATACCTCCACAAATCAAACCCTAAGTGCAAAAGTGAAGAAAAGACCAATCTGACCCTAATGGCTTAAAGACAAACAAATGAGCTTAATTTTATAAGGCACACACAACTGAGACAAGTTAAAACAAGGCTGATCATGTGTCTTTAAATGAAATTAAATGCCAATAATTAAAATAAAACATCCCACTAAATTTAGTCTTAGGCCCAACTATAAAATAACATAAGCCCACCTTAACATAGCATATTTACACATGACTTGAAGCTTGTAATATGGACTTCTTATCTAGCCCATTAGGCTAGTTGTCTTCACCATCACATGCCCCAATGAGTGTCACAAGTTTTGGATCACCAACTGATTCCATCTCTTCAAGCTTGATCCAAGCTTCTTCCTTCATGTCTCTTGTCACCAAGCTTTGAATATACATTTGCAAGGCCGCTTTGAGCTTGTTTGAGCTTGATCTTATGATTGGACCAGGTGGCATCACCAATCTATCTCCTCCATGGCATGTAAGATCATCATTCTCTCTCTCTTCAAAAAGATTCGTCCTCGAATCACCACTTACATTATCAAAAGAAGAAAGGTCAGCAACATTAAAAGTTGCTGAAACACCATACTCACCAGGCAAGTCAATCTTATAGGCATTGTCATTGATCCTCTGAACCACTTGAAAAGGTCCATCGCCTCTTGGATCCAACTTGGATTTCCTTTGGTTAGGAAATCTCTCTTTCCTAAAATGGACCTATATGCAATCTCTAGGTTCAAATTTCACAACTTTACGTCCTTGATTGACTTTTTGTGCATAACTTTTTTTTTTCAACTCAATGTGCTGCTTTGCCTTCTCATGTATGGACTTAACCAAATCCGCCTTCTTTTGCCCATCTATGTTAGAAATGTCATTCAAAAGTATTGGCAACAAATCCAAAGGGGTTAGTGGATTAAAACCATACACAATTTCAAATGGAGCATAACCTGTAGATGAATGAATGCTTCTATTATATGCAAATTCTACTAAAGGCAAACAATATTCCCAAGTTTTCAAATTCTTACCAACAACAGCACGTAATAACGATCCTAAAGTTCTATTAATCACTTCAGTTTGACCCATCTATTTGAGGAAATAGCAACTTTGTTCCCAACTTTCAATATGATAAGAATGTGGACTCCTCACTTCGCCCCAAAAGCGCGTTCAAAGGGGAAGGATTGGACTGATGCATCCCACATCAATTGCGGAGGAACTGTTGGACTGGTTTATAAGGCTGGATTCAAACCTTCCCCTTTGAACAAGCTTTTGGGGTGAATTTAGGGGTCCTGATCCTTATCATTTGGTTTTACAATAGATTGCCGACCGAGGCAATCAAGGTTTGAAGGGGGTGGGGATGATGCGTCCCAGATCGGTTGCGGAGGAACTCCTGGACCAGTTTATAAGGCTGAGTTTAAACCTTACCCTTTGAGCACACTTTTGGGGCGAAGTTAGGGGTCCTGATTCTTATCATGAACTCAGCCTTATATAATGTGGGACGCATCATCCCCACCCCCTTAAGACCCAAACTGCCTCGGTCAACGATCTGTCTAATCCGAACAGATATCAGTGTACAGGGCTGCTCTAATACCAAATGATGCAGCAATTCTATGTCTAGACAACCTCCAAATCAATTTGATACAAATCTTAAGTTTCAACCAATTAAAAGATTAGGCTCTTCACCCCTAACACAGCAAGGAATTGGTAACAAAGAGTATGAAGAAAGAATTGGATTCACGCCACAAATTAGTTACCAACCTGATAAGTGAAAAGCAATCCTTGGTATATCAATGGAGATCACACTTCCCACTTGAAGAACACTCAAATTTTGATCTTAATCACCGATCTGCTTGTCTCACATGCATAAGGAGGTATTTATACCTCTACAAATCAAACCCTAAGTGCAAAAGTGAAGAAAAGACCAATCTGACCCTAATGGCTTAAGGACAAACGAATGAGCTTAATTTTATAAGGCCCACCACCTAAGACAAGTTAAAAAAATGTTGATCATGTGCCTTTAAATGAAATTACGTGCCAATAATTAAAATAAAACATCCTACTAAATTTAGTCTTAGGCCCAACTATGAAATAACATAAGCCCACCTTAACATAGCATATTGCACATGACTTAAAGCTTGTAATATGGACTTCTTATCTAGCCCATTAGGCTAGTTGTCTTCACTATCACATGCCCCAATGAGTGTCACAAGCTTTGGATCACCAATTGATTCCATCTCTTCAAGCTTGATCCAAGCTTCCATCTCAAAGGGGAAGGTTTGAACCCAACCTTATAAATTAGTCCAGGAGTTCCTCTGCAACCAATGTGGGTGCATCATCCCCACCCCCTTAACACCCCGACTACCTCGCGGCGATCTGTCGTAACCCGAAGGGACATCGGTGTACAAGGCTAGCTCTGATTCCATATGATAAGAATGTGGACTCCTAACTTCGGCCCAAAAATACGCTCAAATGAAAAGGTTTGAACCCAGCCTTATAAACCAGTCTAGGAGTTCCTCCACAACAGATGTGGGATGCATTAGTAATAATGAAGTAAAATGACCTCACAATCACTCTCTCACGTGTTTCTCTCAAAACAAACTATATACCATTCGTGTTTGACACAAATAATGGATTTCACCCTCTTTTAAGATCACCTCTCTTGCCTCTTACCACTCAAGATTTGAATCTCAAAATTACAAGTAAGAATTAGAAACAAAATCAAACAATATGCAAGTTTTCTATGCTAGTAATTAGCAATGAAACCTAGCAAGAATCAATGGAACAAAGTCTAGAACTGATGTGAAAGAAATTTATATTTAAAGCTATACACGAATGCAAATAGGTGTATGCTACTGATTTATGTTCAAATTAAATCTATGAATGCAAATTAGACTTAACTAATGTAATTACATACAAAAAGGACAGAATTAAAAGAATGAAATCTCTAGAGCACAAAGAATTAGACAACATTGAATAAAATTCAGAATCGGTTTCCTCCTAGTGAGTAGCCAATTTTCCCTTAATTATACCCTTATTCAACCTTAATTTATCACCAAACAGTAAGAACTCAAGGTGTACTTAATAGATAAGCATAATTCCTCAAGATCAAATCAATACTCAATATGATCACTATGATACCCGAATTCAAAGGTTGTACTTTTTAACCTCAAAACCAATTATTTAAGTTAGATTTCAGTAGGTTATGATGATACCAAATAATTCCAGCAATCAATAATTACAAGATTTCAACTTAAAGCTCAAAATAACACAAATTCACAAATTCCAAAATTTTTTCTTTTTTTTTTAATCAAATAACACTAGTAAGAAGTTATTAATACAAAATAAATCTTAAACATATCAAAGAATTAAATAGAAATCCATACATGAAATTTTACTCTTTATGGTAGAAATTTTTTCTAAGGTACCTCTAATGGCAGAATTTAAATCTAAGTTAACAACTAGAAAGCAATTTAAAAGGATAGATAATGATTACTTAACCAAACTGATGCGAAACCCCAAAGACTGTGTCTTGAAACCCCTCAATAAGACAAGGTAAACAAACCTTAAGCTATAGTGATCATAGATTGAATCCGACCCAAAGCAAACCAATGTAGCAAAAAACCAAAATTATAAAGATTATTAAGAATAGTCACGCCACAAACAATATACTAGATAATTAATTAATTCCTAAAGTTAACAAAGAGATGCAAATCTGCCTCACTTTAAATAAAAACACTCAAATTCGTTTATATTCATTCATGTTTTGTAAAAGATGCCCAAATGAGTATTTATAGCCCTAAGTCTTTGAATCCTTTATGGTAAAGGATAACTAAGTCATATTCTAACTCAACTTCTAAAAGTAGAGTCATATTCTAACTCAACTTCTAAAAGTAGAGTCATATTCTAACTCAACTTCTAAAAGTAGAGTCATATTCTAACTCAATTGCTAACTTGAATTAGGACACTAATTAATTCATTCTAAAATAAGACAAGTGGTGGGCTGGGCTTCATATCCTTTGGCCCATATGCTGCCATTCTCCTTATTAAGTCCATTTACATTATTAAGCCCCATTACAAGTTAAGCCCAAATCCCAAAGTAGGCACATGCATGGCACATGATGTCATGCACATTGATGGCACATGTTTAGCACATGACTTGCACATGACTTGTAATCTTCAAGGTTTATAGACTTTGCCTTGTTTAGCCCATTTGAATTAAATCTTCATGAAAGACTCCCTTGATCTTCACTTTAGGCTTCCCTTTATGTAGTATTGACTCATAAGCTTGATTGTGAATTTTAGGCCCATTGTTGCTCTCAAATATCATTTCTGCCTCATATAGTTTGGTACACGCCCCATAAGCATTTTGATCATATTAATGGGCTTTTGAACTCTTTTTAAGTCCATTTCAATATTATAAGATTGCTACACTCTATTGACAAAAGACTGTCGTTGATATCCTATATTTATGGTTCCCGTGCATACATCAAGATTATCTTAGATACTGAATTCTATACTTTGACTTCATTTCTTGTTCCCTCTTAGAGATTGCTTATAGCATAGTGATTGGGTATAACATGAGTTATTTAAAAGTAGTTGTGAAGTCAATAAAGGATTCACCACTCCTGATAGAATAGGAGTATACTTATGGCCTCTTGTAGAGATCATTACTTAGAAATCAGTGGTCGAGGTGGGCATATCTTGAAGAAGATCTTCAAGGACATATCTAATAGAATAATGAGTCTCATAGATAAGAACTAATATTATTTAGACTAGATGTGATGTCGTCAGTCTACTAGGAGTTGACAGTTTATGCTCTGAACCAAGTGAGATATAGTTTGGTGAAAGGACGAATTGCATAATAATTATATGTGGAAGGGTTTATAGTCAGACCACTAACTTTTCGATCAATTAAGGGTCATGATGAGTTGCTAGATACAGCTCATAATATGCTCAAAATCATGTAATGATTTGAGCTACCAACATAGTTAGGAACCTAATAAGTTACATGCATATTAAGAATGAAAGAAATGTGAAATGAGGCTTGGATTGGAACCAAGACATGAGAGAGAACATTTTGACCAAGCATCATGTGTCATGACCATGACCAAGGTTGTGACAGGTGTGACAACATAGAAGTCACGACTGTGACACATTAGTCATGAGAGTGAATTATGTCGCTAAATCTGATAATTATATCGCTAATTGCAATCAGCGATAGATTTAATTAGTCTCAAAAATGCTCCTCGCAAACTGACAAGCGACAGTAAATCTGTCACTGAAATATGGCCGTAGGAGGTGATATGGTGACAAATGAGTGATGGGATTAGCGACGAGCATTCCATCTCTAATTAGCGACATATTCATTTCTATCACTAAATTTTGTAGCGCGTTTCTATCCAAGTAGCGACGATTTTCAGTTGTTCATTAATTGTGACGAGAATTTAGTAACAAACATCATTCCATCGCTGATGCTTTTTATATATTATATTTTCAATTTATTGTATTTTTAAAATTTTAAAATTCAATTAAATAAAATGCGATTATTTTTTTAACGTGATTCATAAAATAAATAATAAAGTTTGTCAGAACCTAATTATGTTAAAATTAACATTTAAAAACATGATAAATATTCAAAAAGTACGAAAATACTACAGTATTGTTAATATATAGTCATACATGTAATCAGAATGAGGTGGATCTCTCTGTGGAGTTGAAGCTGAAATGTGATAAGAATGAGTCATCTTTGTTATCAGCTGTCGCATCTCTGTACGTATCTTGTCTTGAATCTCGTTCTGAATCTCATCTCGAAGCTGGAGTCGAAGTTCTTCATGCATCTGTTATTCCATTTGTTGCTTTTGTGACTCCAGTATAGTTTGAACCTCATGCTCCATATCTTCCATAATAGTAGCACATAACTGATATGTACTAATATCCCATTATGTAGCAGTGTGTTAGGTTTTGACGATGAATCTTATTCATAAAGCACAGTAAAAATATAAAATTTTCAATACCCAAAACAAAAATCTTTTTGGTGCTATTAAAACTAATTTATCAAAACATAGAGGTAAGAAATTATACCCTGTAATTTCTTGATTCATTCTTCAAATTTTTACCTTATTGGGTTCTTACAAACCACAATAATCTACTTTAGGATGTCTCTAATGTTAATACACATGAAAATATGAGAAGAAACTACAAGAGAAATGGTTGGACACACCTCAAAATGCTAGCAATAGTATATGCTCAATTTGAGATAATATGAAAAATAATTATTATTTTTTTAATTTCTTAATTTCCAAAAACAATTTTCAAAGTTTTAAACTTTTAAACTTTTCAAAAATATTTTTACCTCAAAAATAGTCTAAGTATAAAGTGCACAAGATAAGCGGGGGGATTTTTGCCATAATTGGCCTTAATTAGCCTTAATTGACAAATTAAGGCCAATTAGGCCAGCTACTAGCCAACAACGTGTTGGGCAAGCCAGCAGCCAATGCAGGGCCACGCGGGCCTGTGACCCCCCAAATGATTTTTTTGTGCGATTTCATTATGATCCATCCCAAAATAATTCTCTCATATTTTTGGATCTCATCCAAGACCATTTTACTCATTCTTCATATCTCTAATGTGTGTGACCCATTAGGCTCCCGGTTATATTGGCTACTTAAATTAACAATTAATTTAAGTAAGTAATGAGCGGTATCCAGCAATACATTATGACCGAAAATTTAGTGGTTTGACTACAAACCTTTCCATATACAATTTATGTACAATTATTCCTTTTACCATTCTATACCCCTACTTGGTTCAGAGTATGGACACATATCAACTCCCACTAGACTGACTACATCATGTCCAGTCCAAATAATGTTAGTTTTTGTCCTTAAAGTTCATTACTCTGTTAGACAAGTCATTGAAGACTATTTTCATGACATTTACACTTTGGCCAGAGATTTTCGAGTAATGACCCTGACAAGAGGCCATGGGTATACACTCCTTCTATTAGGAGTGGTGAATCCTTTGTTGGTTATCCAATTACCTCCAAATACCTTAAGTTGTATCCAATCACCAGCCTATGAGCAACCTTCCTAAGGCAACAAGGAATGGTGTCAAAATAAATAATCAATATCCAAGATATCCTTCAGTACCTCAAGTTTAAGGATACTTGCACCATTGCTATATTGAGACTATCATTAATATTTGAATAGATTATCCATATGATTGTCTAATAGCAGGTCATCCAATGGTAGTCTCTTACTGAGGCCAAAGGGAGGTCAAGGGTTCGACCCTTGCCTTCAACAACCTACCTGTAACATCACATCTTATGCATTTTAGTATAACCTATCCAAATATCAAGTAATCATACATGACGTACTGGAAAGGTAAAATACCCTGTTAACAATAGTAGTAAATTTTTTTTCATATCCTGTAATATAATTCCATGACTTTGCAAGTCTCATATCCTATAATTTCATTCAATGACTTGCAAGTCTCATATCCTGTAATATTATTCACTGACTTTGCAAAGTTAACACTGAGGTTTTCACCACAATATAATATATCACATATATCAAAACATAAACTTTACACATAAGTATTTTCGAGTTAATTTCATTTATACATATTTAGACTCATTCCAAAATGACTATACATATTCAAGCCCATAAATACAAAAACACATATGACATATTTTCATGCTGGTGTGGAATGCAAGGAGAGAGAGAGTGATGAGGCTCGGCCAGTGACATGTGCTCCATGCCTTTTATACGCTACTCAAAATGAGCTATCACTTTTCTTTACCTGAAAAATTATGCAAATTGATGAGTTGCGGCTCAGTGAGAATAACCATCAAATGAGCTCTGAAGTACCAAACAACTCATAGTAATAAATCACAAATCCAACACATACCATGTATTCCATTCATCCGAATCATATAAATATCAACAAAGTTGAAACATATAATCATTACTCTTTACAGATGCAAATGCTTTGCTTATTTCATTTTGTTGTGACCAAGTTAAATAGACATTGCCCCGGGTTTCCATGTGAACATTTGCATTTGCAATTGCTAGCTTGATCATTTGTTTCATTTGCACATTTGTTGGGCCATAGGCCTCTTCTTTTGCTTTACAATATCGATTAACCAGTCACAACGCCATTTAAGTCCATATGCATATGCTCTTGTACTTATGCATCCATCAACCAATGCATCTTATCATATATAATATACATATACCGCATATATGCCTCATATGTCACATAATACCTCGCATATACTATACATATACCCTGTATATATATCACATATGTCAAACATATACCTCAAATATATCACAAGTATACCACTTATGTATACCACAATGTCACAATTTATCCATCATCATATTATCAAGGGCAAATCATGACAATCATATAGCAAGCAACAATCATTTGCACTAAAGAATTCAATCGATAATTAGACTCACCGTTCTCCTTTGATTCTGACCCCTAACTTATTGTCTATCAACTCCTTGTGGTTCTCCAATATGTTGCAAGCCTAATATGAAAACATAATCGATTAACTCATGATTAGAGAGACTTAATGTGGCTTAAACAAATTAATATGCATTGTTCATGTCAATAGTTAAGATTTTTCCTATGAGACAGTGTGACCTTATGGGACTGTTTAGTCTATAACTTTTTCTATAATTGAGCAATTACTCTGATTCTTGTTCCTCATTAACAATAACACATAATTATATATCATATTAAAATTTCAGACCAATTGGATCATTGTACAATATTTGGTGGAATTTCTAAGAGTATTCTGTTTTCTGCCTTGTTTTCTGCCTTTAGGCAGTTTCAGGGTACTCATTTGGGTTCATCATACCTTACACTATATAAGTCCTATTTTAATGAAACTTTACAGACACTTATATGGGTTCATATGGAACATGTTTCATGTTTACAACGTTTACCAATTATGTCTCTAAGGTCTTCTAATTATACCAAACATATTACTGTTCCAGAATAGAATTGGCTTCCGGACCAGTATGACTTCCAAAGGCCATAACTTAGTCTATAGATAACAAATTAAGCTAAAATTAGTACCAATATTTATCTAAGACATATACCTATAACTTTCATGTTTTGATAATTTACATAATGTAGCTCTAACAAGCTCAAATTATCCAACCAATGTACTGGATCTGCCCAGGGCACTCAGTAGGCAGTTCAAACCATGGAACAGTCATGGTTCCATTCACCATAACTCACCATTTACAAGATCTATGAACCTGAAATTTGGTATACAGATACAAAACACATATATCTACAACTTTTATGTTTTGAGAGACTTCAAATAAGGGCTTTAACATATTCGATATCAAACCACACAGTAGCTAACTTGGTTAGGGTTTACACCTTGATCAGTTTCAGTACGAAGAGCATATCTCTCCCTATACATAACATCTTGCAAAAATGTTTACATATCCACAAATCTAAGATATAAAGGAACAACTTTTGTGTTTTACACATTTCCAGAATCAATTTCTATTAATATCAAAATCGGGGTGCAATTCAGTGCCTAATATTGAACCTAAGCAACTCAAATCAACCCTATAGCAATAAGAATTGATTACTTACCAAGAACAACCTTGAAAGGGATCAATTAGCTTCAAAAACTAGGTGAAACAAGAAATAATTTAAGTCTAAAATAGAGGAAATTGAAGAAGAAGTCGGGCTGGAGTGAGGAGGCAGAAATGAGGAAGAAAGATAAAGCCAACCTTTTGTTTTTTTTTTGTCATTTTCTCATTTTCTCTTCTTCTCTTCTCTTATCTTTTCTCTTCTCATTTCTCATTTCTCTTCTCTTCTATTTCTCTTTTGTGTCATTTTCATTTTATTTTCTCTATATTATTATTATTATTATTTACATATATTTATAATTCCACTAATTCACACAATAATATAGCTTAATCATTTGGCCCGATTTAACTAAATTAACAATGTAAATGTTTACTAATCTTAATCTAATCATTTTTCTTACTTTAATTTAGTCACCTTATTCAATTTATTTCTAATGCTTTGTTATCTTCATTTAGGTTATAATTACACAAGTGCGACTCGATACAAGTGCCAAATACTAGGACACGTAGCTAGTGCGTGTCATAAACTTGTCCCTACGAAAATACGTATGAAATGCATGTGTTCAATTGAATTGTATGCAAGATGCTTATGTTCAATGAAATGCATATGGGAAAGGTCAAGGATGTTACAATTCTCCCCTCCTTTTAAAAATTTCGTCCTCGAAATTAATACATGAAAACAGGTGTGGATATTGCTTTTTCATATTTTTTTCTGTTTCCCATGTTGCCTCTTCCTGTAAATGGTTACGCCATAATACTTTAACCAAAGGTATTTCTCGGTTTCTTAGTTGTTTAGTCTTGTGTCCGATGATTTGTACTAGTTCCTCAACATAACTCATGTCTTCTGCAATCTCAATGGCTTGATCCTTAAGTACATGTGTAGGATCTGACCTGTATCTTCTAAGCATGCTCACATGAAACACATTATGTATCTGAGCCATCTGGGGTGGTAAAGCCAACCTATAAGCCAATGGACCAATCTTCTCAAGAATTTCATAAGGTCCTATGTATCTTGGGCTCAATTTACCCTTCTTCCCAAATCGGATTACCCCTTTCCATGGAGATACACGAAGAAATACCTTTTCACCCAACTCGTATTCCATCTCCCTTCTATGCTGATCAACATAACTTTTCTGCCTATCCTGTGTTGCCTTTAGTTTGTTGTTGACAACCTTGATCTTATCCATTGTGTCTTGCACTAGCTCTGGCCCTTCTAATGCACGTGCTCCTTCTTCATCCCAAATGATAGGGCTTCGACATTTTCTGCCATACAATGCTTTATATGGTGCCATCTGGATACTGCTATGATACTGGTTGTTGTAAGCAAATTCAATCAATGCTATATATTCATCCCAAGCACCTCTGAATTCCATAGAACATGCCCTAAGCATTTCTTCCAATGTCTGTATAGTCCTTTCTGATTGTCCGTCAGTCTGTGGGTGGAATGCAGTGCTAAAGTTCAATTTTGTTCCCAATGCATTCTGTAAACTCACCCAAAAATGTGAAGTAAACCGTGGATCTCTATCAGACACAATGGACACTAGAATGCCATGCAATCTGACTATCTCATTCACATATAATTTGGCCAAACTCTCAAGTGTACAACCCCATCTGATAGGTAGAAAATGTGCTGACTTGGTTAATCTGTCAATAATTACCCATGCTGCATCATTTTTCCGTGGAGTTCTTGGCAATCCATAGACAAAATCCATCGTTATTCTTTCCCATTTCCATTCTGGCACTGGCAATGGATGTAACTTACCAATTGGTGCCTGATGTTCAATTTTAATCTGCTGACATGTCAAGCATTTGGAAACATATTCTGCTATATCTTTTTTCATTCTTGGCCACCAGTAATGAGGCCTTAAACTGTGATACATCTTTGTCATCCCTGGATGCATTGCATAAGGTGCATTGTGTGCCTCTTCCATTATTTCTTGATGCAAGTTCTCAGTGTCTGGAACACATATGCGTGACTTTAACATCAGTACATCATCCTGCAATTGAAAATCTTTACTGTTTCCCTGCCTTACTGATTCAATTTTCTCACACAATTTAGGATCTTTGCTTTATGCTTCTTTGATCCTCTCCTTTAGTATAGGTCTGACTCGAAGAGTAGCAATAAGTGATCTTTCATCATGTATATTTAATTCAACATTCATAGATCGTAATTGAATCAAATATGAAAAAGAGGATACTTGCAAGTGAGCTACACTGCCACTAGCCTTCCTACTCAATGCATCTGCTACCACATTGGCTTTCCCTGGATGGTATTCAATTGTACAGTCATAATCTTTCAATAGCTCTAACCACCGTCTCTGCCTCATGTTTAATTCTTTCTGTGTCAGCAAATAACCTAAACTTTTATGGTATGTGAAGATCTGGAATGTCTCACCATACAGATAATGCCTCCAAATCTTCAATGCAAATACAACTGCAGCCAGTTCTAAATCATGCACTAGATATGAGATCTCATGTGGTCTCAGTTGCCTAGATGCATAAGCTATCACCTTACCATGTTGCATTAATACACATCCTAAGCCTTGGTGAGAAGCATCACTATATATTGTAAACCCACCTGTACCCGTAGGGATAGTTAACACTGGTGCTGAGGTTAGCCTATGTTTTAGTTCATCAAAACTCCTTTGACATTCTGAAGTCCACTTGAAAAGCATATTCTTTCTCAACAATTTAGTCAAAGGGCTAGCAATTAAGGAGAATCCATCAACAAATCTGCGATAGTATCCGGCTAAACCCAGAAAACTACGCATTTCTGAAATATTTTTAGGAGCTTCCCAATTTACCATAGCCTCAATTTTCTTTGGGTCAACCTCTATGCCCTTGCCCGACACCACATGTCCAAGAAACACCAAATGATCTAACCATAATTCGCATTTACTCAATTTGGCATATAATTGTTTCTCCCTCAAAGTTTGCAACACAATTTTTAAATGTTGTTCATGTTCTCCCCTATTCTTTGAGTACACCAATATGTCATCAATAAATACTATCACAAACCTATCCAAACATGGTTGAAACACCTTATTCATTAAAGCCATAAATGCAACTGGAGCATTAGTCAATCCAAATGGCATTACTAAAAATTCATAATGCCCATACTTGGTTCGAAAGGCAGACTTTGGAACATCTGCTTCTGCTACCTTCAGCTGGTAATAGCCTGATTTCAAATCGATCTTGGAGAATATTTGGGCTCCTTGCAACTGGTCAAACAAATCATCTATTCTGGGTAACGGATATTTGTTCTTCACTGTCATTTTATTCAGTTGCCTATAATCGATGCACAATCTCATTGTTCCATCTTTCTTTTTAACAAATAATACTGGAGCTCCCCATGGCGATACACTAGGTCTAATATACCCTTTGTCAAGTAACTCCTGCAATTGGGCCTTCAGTTCTTTCAACTCAACTGGTGCCATTCTGTAGGGTGGCCTTGATAGTGGTGTTGTTCCTGGTACTAGTTCAATAGTGAATTCTATCTCTCTATCTGGTGGTAAACCAGGTAGATCATCTGGGAATACATCAGCAAATTCCCTTACCACTGGTATATTTTCAAGCAAGCTATCAGTGGTTCTAGTATCAGTCACATATGCTAAATATGCTTCACATCCCCCTTTGATCATTCGAAATGCCTTTACAGCTGAGACTAGACATGTAGGCACAAGTTTCCTTTCACCTAGAAATACTACCCTTGGCTGGTTTGGTGATTCCAAAATTACTTCCTTAGTAAAGCAATTCACTATTGCATGATGTCTAGTTAACCAGTCCATTTCCAATATCACATCAAATTCATATATTGGCAATAAAATCATATCAGCTATTAACTCAGCTTTATCAATGCATATCAAGCAATCACGACAGACATTATTCACAACCACTACTGTCCCTAGTGGAGTGCTCACATTTATCTCAATCCCTAAAGGCTCATGCTTTTGATGCAATTTGGATGCCATATGCAATGATATAAATGAGTGAGTGTGATGCGAACCAAGACAACAAAAATGATCTTACATGCCATGGAGGAGAGGGATTAGTGATGCCACGTGGTCCAATCACAAGATCAAGTAGAAACAAGCTCAAGGCAGCCTTGCAAATGTATATTCAGAGCTTAGTGACAAGAGATATCAAGGAAGAGGCTTGGGTCAGGCTTGAAGAGATGGAATCAGTTTGTGATCCAAAGCTTGTGACACTCATTGGGGCATGTGATGGTGAAGACAACTAGCCTAGTGGGCTAGAGAAGAAGTCTATATTACAAGGTTCAACTCATGTGCAATATGCTATGTTAAGGTGGACTTATGTTATGTCATGGTTGGGCCTAAGATTAATTTTAGTGGGCTGTTTTATTTTAATTATTGGAATGTAATTTCATTTAAAGACACATGATCAGCCTTATTTGAACTTGTCTTAAGTGTGTAGGCCTTATAAAATTAAGCCCATTCGTTTGTCCTTAAGTCATTAGGGTCAGAGTGGTCTTTTCTTCATGTTTGCAGCTAGGGTTTGGTTTGTAGAGGTATAAATACCTCCTTATGCGTGTAAGACAAGGAGATTGGTGATTTTAAGATCAAAATTTCAGTGTTCTTGAGTGTTCTTCAAGTGGGAGGTGTGATCTCCATTGATATACCAAGGATTGTTTTCACTTATCAGGTTGGTAATTAATTTGTGGCGTGAATCCAATTCTCTCTTCATACTCTTTGTTACCAACTCCTTGCTGTTTTGGGGGTGAAGAGTCTAATCTTGCAATTGTTTAAAACTTAAGATTTGTATCAAATTGATTTGGAGGTTGTCTAGACTTAGATTCTAGGTGGTTGCTGCATCATTTGGTATCAGAGCTTTGGTTCTAAATCAATTGTACTTATCTTTATTTTTCTGGTTCTAGTGATATTTGTTCAAGTTACAGCATAAAAAAAATAATAAAAAAAAAAAGTTTATCCATTTGTGGCTGAATTTGCCTATATTGCTGTCTATTGAAGTTTGGTTTATTTCTTTTTTTTTTTGGTACGAATTTTTGGTGTTTCAATTTTTTTTTGTTGAATATCAGATTAGAAAAAAAAAACAACAAAAAAAAAATCGTGCATATTGGCATTGATTGCCAAAAGTGGGACTGTTTGGATTCAATTGATTGCACACATATATAAAATGAATTGCCTCTGAATATATTTGCTCTAATCTGATTAAAATTGATAATTTGAGCAATTTTGAGTGGAGTTCGTAATTGAAATTGATTGGTTTCATATTGAGGTATAAGTTGAGGTTTCATTGCTTATTGCTGGAAATTGTGCAATTGGTGGATAATAGTTACTAATAGGCATACAATTAGTTTATTTGGAAGTAAGTTGGGAATGGTTTAGTGAGTTTTAGGTTCTGGTTCGAATTCTTTTAGGGCAATAGCACATATGTACTTAATTTTTTTCTAGTTTTGTCAATTTTTTGCATTCTTTGTTTTATATTCTTGACTGCTGTCCTACTTGTTTCCATTACATTAGTTGAGTAATTTTGCATTCCATATTACTCAAATAACAATATTATATCTGCACACCTCATTCTTCATCCGTGTGTGCATATAGCATATACTTGTCATTCCTTGCTTTCATCTCATTAATTTTGCTTCTAGTTTTATGATGTTTCCTTTCTTGCTTAGGAATTGTCTATTTTAATTTTCTGTTGGATATTGCTGCTCATTGTTATTGATCTGGTTGGTTGAAATTGATCCGGAAATATATCATAGTGAGTACACAAGAGCGGTAAAAGGCAGGAGTGGTTAGCTCAAAAGAGGGTAAAAGCCTTAATTGAGTGAAACACGAGCGAACATACACATTTTGAGTGAAACACGTGAGGGAGTGTGTGAGGCCATTTATTTACATCATGTCTAAATCAAGCAACCAGGAAAGAAGTAGTGATGAAGGAAACAAAACTTTCTTCACATTGGAGGCTATGCAACAGCAATTTGGAAGGCTTGAGATTCTGCTCCGAGACATGAATGATCGGTTTGACAAGTATGATAGGAGGTTAGAAGGCCATGATCAAGCTCTACAGAATCTTAGAAGAGATACATCCTTGCAAAGTCGAAGTGGAGGGAGAAGGGAAAGGTTAGTAACTCCACCTCAATCTGACTATGAAGAAGATTTTGATGACTTTGATGATGATAGGGATAGAAATCAGTTTGGAGGTAGAGGGGGCAGAAATGATAGAGGAAGGAATAGGAGAGAACATAGAGGCAGGGTAGAGGCGGATAGATTTGGGAATGTTGAGAATCGGATAGATCGTAATTTGGGGAGTATTAAAATGAAAATCCCTACTTTTCAAGGTAGGAATGATGCTGATGCTTACTTGGAGTGGGAGAGAAAAGTGGAATTGGTGTTTGAATGTCATAACTATTCTGAGGAAAAAAAAGTAAAGTTGGCAGCCGTGGAATTCACTGACTATGCCTTGGTATGGTGGGACCAAATCATCCTCAATAGGCGTAGGAATGGGGAAAGGCCTATAAACACATGGGTGGGGATGAAGGCAGTCATGAGAAAGAGGTTTGTCCCAAGTTACTATTATAGGGAACTACATCAAAGGCTCCAAACTTTGAGGCAAGGGAATAAAAGTGTTGAGGACTATCATAAAGAAATGGAGATAGCTATGATGAGGGCTAATATTGATGAAGATAGGGAGGCTACTATGGCACGTTTCTTGGCTGGTCTAAATAAGGAAATTGCAAATGTTATTGAGCTGCACCACTATGTAGAGTTAGAGGAGATGGTGAATATGGCTATGAAGGTGGAGAAGCAACTAAAGCAAAAGGGGACCAACAAACCAACCTATTTGGGTTCCACATCTAATTGGAGCTCAAAATGGCCAAAAAGGGAAGACAAAGCCAAAGACAATGTAAGAGAAGAAAAGGGTAAAGTAGAGCAAAAAGGCAACCCTAAAGCTAATGCTACTTCTTCTTCCAATACTGAAAAGTATAGAAACATAAAATGCTTTAAGTGCCTTGGCAATGGACATATTGCATCTCAATGCCCAAATAAAAAGGTTATGATATTGAAAGATAATGGTGTAATTGAATCTGAAAGTGATAAAGAATCTGATTCAATGCCTTCATTTGAAGATTGTAGTGATGATGATGAGGCTGAGCATGCTGTTAGTGGGGATTTAAATCTTGTGGTTAGGCGTGTACTAAATGTACAATTGAAAGAAGATGGGGTTGAACAAAGGGAAAATATCTTCCATTCCAGATGCTTGATAAATGGCAAAATTTGTAGTCTTATAATTGATGGAGGAAGTTGTACTAATGTTGCAAGTACTACTTTAGTTGATAAGTTGGGGCTGGATTGTTTGAAACATCCTAGGCCATATAGACTACAATGGCTTAATGATAGTGGAGAGATAAGGGTAAATAAACAAGTTTTAATTTTATTCTCCATTGGAAGATATTCTGACCGTGTACTTTGTGATGTAGTACCTATGCATGCAGGTCATGTGTTGCTTGGTAGGCCATGGCAATATGACAGAAAGGTGACACATGATGGGTATAGAAATAGACACTCATTCATGATGGGAGATCAACGTATCATTCTGGCTCCTATGACTCCTAGTGAAGTTTATGAAGATCAAATGAAGCTAAAAAGGAGCACGGAGGAAGAAATGCAAAAAGAAGCCGAAAAGTCCAAATTGAGAAAAAAAGGAGCAAAAAGAAAATGGAAAGGCTGAGAGTTGCAAAATAAGAGTGATGAGAGGAAAAGAAAAAGGAGAGGCTAAAAAAGAGAGAAAAATGGGAGGAAAAGAGGCCCAAAAAGAAAAGCAAATAATTGGCCCAAAGGAGAGTGGTACAAAGAAAAATAATTTTTATGCAAAAGTAAGGGATATGAGAGTGGCTTTTGAGAATCAACAATGTTTACTTGTACTCATGTACAAGGAATCTTATTTTAATGAAGCTGACCTTAACCCTTCTTTGCCTAGTGTTGTTGTTTCTTTATTGCAGGAATATGAGAATGTATTTCCTGAAGAGTTACCACAAGGATTGCCACCAATAAGAGGAATTGAACATCAAATTGATTTCATCCCAGGAGCTCAAATTCCAAACCGCCCAGCCTATAGGAGCAACCCCGAGGAGACAAAGGAACTTCAAAGGCAAGTGGAGGAGTTGTTAGCAAGGGGGCATATCCGTGAGAGTCTTAGTCCATGTGCAGTGCCGGTGCTTTTGGTGCCAAAAAAGGATGGGAGTTGGCGCATGTGTGTTGATTGTAGGGCTGTGAATCGCATAACAGTTAAGTATCGCCATCCAATACACAGATTGGATGATATGTTAGACGAACTGCATGGCGCATGTGTCTTTACTAAGATTGATTTGATGAGTGGATATCACCAAATTAGGATGAAAGTTGGTGATGAATGGAAAACAGCATTTAAAACAAAGCTTGGTTTATATGAGTGGCTCGTTATGCCTTTTGGTCTAACTAACGCCCCTAGCACTTTTATGAGATTGATGAATCATGTTTTGCGTCAGTTCATTGGAAAATTTGTTGTTGTTTATTTTGATGATATTTTGATTTATAGTAAATCTGTTGATGAGCATGTACATCATCTTAGGGCTGTTTTGGATACACTTAGGAGAGAAGAATTGTATGCTAAACTTAAAAAGTGCACATTTTGCATGAATAGAGTTATATTCTTAGGGTATGTGGTGAGTGCCAATGGGATTGAGGTTGATGAGGAGAAGATAAGGGCTATCCAAGAATGGCCAACCCCTAGGAATGTGAGTGATGTTAGGAGCTTTCATGGCCTTGCTAGCTTTTACAGGAGGTTTGTAAAGGATTTTAGTGTCATTGCTGCTCCTTTAACTGAAATCATAAAAAAAGATGTGGGGTTTAAGTGGGGCGGGGCGCAAGAACTTGCATTTAACACTTTGAAAGATAAACTTTGTTCTGCACCTGTTTTGAGTTTGCCTGATTTTAAATCTACTTTTGAAATTGAATGTGATGCCTCCGGGATAGGTATTGGTGCTGTTTTGATGCAGGGTAGGCGTCCAATTGCTTTCTTTAGTGAAAAGTTGAGTGGTGCACAACTCAATTATTCCACGTATGACAAGGAGTTGTATGCATTGGTGAGGGCTTTGGAGACTTGGCAGCATTATCTTTGGCCTAAAGAGTTTGTGATTCATAGTGATCATGAGTCTTTAAAGCATCTCAAGGGTCAAGGTAAGTTGAACGAACGACATGCCAAATGGTTGGAGTTCATTGAGACCTTTCTTTATGTGATTCAATACAAACAAGGTAAGGAAAACGTGGTTGCTGATGCATTATCTAGAAGATATACTCTTATTACTACTTTGAGTTCTCGATTGATGGGATTTGAATATATAAGGGAATTGTATGCTTCTGATTCTGATTTTTCAAATGTCTATAATGCATGTGAACAATCTGCATTTCAAAGGTTTTATAGGCATGATGGCTATTTATTTAGAGAAAATAAACTGTGTGTGCCTAATTGTTCCATGCGTGAGTTGCTTGTGCGTGAGGCTCATAATGGTGGTTTGATGGGTCATTTTGGTATTGCTAAGACACTTGACATCTTGCATGAGCATTTTTATTGGCCTAATATGAAGAAAGATGTTGAGAAAATTTGCTCTAGGTGTGTTGCATGTAAGCAAGCCAAGTCAAGAATTCAACCTCATGGGTTGTATACTCCTTTACCCATCCCTAGTCAGCCTTGGATTGACATTTCTATGGATTTTGTGTTGGGACTGCCCAGGACTAAAAGGGGAAGAGATAGCATTTTTGTTGTAGTTGATAGGTTTAGCAAGATGGCACATTTCATCGCTTGCCATAAAACTGATGACGCTACACATATTTCTGATTTGTTCTTTAAGGATGTTGTGCGATTGCATGGTGTTCCTAAAACTATTGTTTCTGATAGAGATTCTAAGTTTTTGAGTCATTTTTGGCGTCTGCTGTGGGGAAAGTTGGGAACAAAGTTGCTATTTTCTACTACTTGTCATCCTCAAACAGATGGTCAAACTGAAGTGGTTAATAGAACTTTAGGATCATTATTACGTGCTGTTGTTGGAAAGAATTTGAAAACTTGGGAAGATTGTTTGCCATTAGTAGAATTTGCATATAATAGAAGCATTCATTCATCAACAGGTTATTCTCCATTTGAAATTGTCTATGGTTTTAATCCGCTAACCCCTTTGGATTTGTTGCCTATACCTGTGAATGATATTTCTAACTTAGATGGGCAAAAGAAGGCAGATTTGGTTAAGTCCATACATGAGAAGGCAAAACAGCACATTGAGTTAAAGAACAAAAGTTATGCACAAAAAGCCAACCAAGGACGTAAAGTTGTGAAATTTGAACCTGGAGATTGGGTATGGGTGCATTTTAGGAAAGAGAGATTTCCTAACCAAAGGAAATCCAAGTTGGATCCAAGAGGCGATGGACCTTTTCAAGTGGTTGAGAGGATCAATGACAATGCCTATAAGATTGACTTGCCCGGTGAGTATGGTGTTTCAGCAACTTTTAATGTTGCTGACCTTTCTCCTTTTGATAATGCAGGTGGTGATTCGAGGACGAATCCTTTTGTGGAGGGAGGGAATGATGCGAACCAAGACAACAAAAATGATCTTACATGCCATGGAGGAGAGGGATTAGTGATGCCACGTGGTCCAATCACAAGATCAAGTAGAAACAAGCTCAAGGCAGCCTTGCAAATGTATATTCAGAGCTTAGTGACAAGAGATATCAAGGAAGAGGCTTGGGTCAGGCTTGAAGAGATGGAATCAGTTTGTGATCCAAAGCTTGTGACACTCATTGGGGCATGTGATGGTGAAGACAACTAGCCTAGTGGGCTAGAGAAGAAGTCTATATTACAAGGTTCAACTCATGTGCAATATGCTATGTTAAGGTGGACTTATGTTATGTCATGGTTGGGCCTAAGATTAATTTTAGTGGGCTGTTTTATTTTAATTATTGGAATGTAATTTCATTTAAAGACACATGATCAGCCTTATTTGAACTTGTCTTAAGTGTGTAGGCCTTATAAAATTAAGCCCATTCGTTTGTCCTTAAGTCATTAGGGTCAGAGTGGTCTTTTCTTCATGTTTGCAGCTAGGGTTTGGTTTGTAGAGGTATAAATACCTCCTTATGCGTGTAAGACAAGGAGATTGGTGATTTTAAGATCAAAATTTCAGTGTTCTTGAGTGTTCTTCAAGTGGGAGGTGTGATCTCCATTGATATACCAAGGATTGTTTTCACTTATCAGGTTGGTAATTAATTTGTGGCGTGAATCCAATTCTCTCTTCATACTCTTTGTTACCAACTCCTTGCTGTTTTGGGGGTGAAGAGTCTAATCTTGCAATTGTTTAAAACTTAAGATTTGTATCAAATTGATTTGGAGGTTGTCTAGACTTAGATTCTAGGTGGTTGCTGCATCAGAGTGGAGCCTGGGTCAATCAATGCATATGCTGACATATCATAAATGTAAATATTACCGGTAACTACTTCGGGAGCATCCACCGCCTCCTGTCTAGTCATAGCAAACACCCTGGCCTGAGTAGGGGGTCTAGAACTCTGACCTTCAGATCTGGTCACTCCCCTACCCATTGTACCAGTCCTACCCCTGCCTCTTCCTCTACCTTGTGTCCCACTAGTAGGGTAGACCCTCGGTGCCTCAACAGTAGTCTCAGATACTCCTCTGCCTCTGCTGGTCTCTGCTAGTTTGGCTCTATTTGGACAGTCTCTATACATGTGCTCCATCGATCCACAGAAATAACATGCTCCTATGAGCCTTCTACATTCGCCCGTATGCTGTCTACCACAATGAGTACATATGGGCCTCTGTTCAACATATTGGCTCTGCCCTCTGCCTGGGTAAAAAGAAGTCATAGCACGACCTCTAGAGCTCAAGTATCCACCTCTGTTACCAGACTGTGCAGGCATATATCTACCTCTTTTTCCTGACCTTCTGCTAGACTCACCAAAGAACTCACGTGATGGCCTTTTAATTTGTTGCTCCCCAGCTTCTTTCATTAACCGTTCAGCTCTAATTGCAGCAGCTCTAAGTCTGGCATAATTATCAAGATCAGTAGTCGTGATTATGTTTCTGATCTCATATTTGAGGCCCTCCTCAAACTTCCTGCATTTGTCTCTTTCAGTAGAGACCATGAAGCTGGCATAGTGGGAAAGTTTATTAAACTGTACTTCATACTCCGCAACAAACATATTCCCCTGTTTCAGATTCAGGAATTCCTTCCTCTTCTCATCTTTATATGCTTCAGGCATGTAATTGTTCTGAAATTCCAGGAGGAAATCATTCCATGTCAACACCGGTGGTTGTGCATCACTGTCGGGGACTGTCTCCCACCATTCATAAGCATTTCCTTGCAGTAAGGATACTGCATAATCGAATTTCTCATCTGGAGTACATCTCATCATATTCAGTACCCTCTGTGTCCTTTTCAGCCATGTCTCAGCTTTTGCTGGGTCTGTTGTGCCATTGAAATCAGTTGCACCATGTTTCCTCAGCTTGTCATAACGTCTTTCCTTGTACATTTCAGGACCATATACTTCTTGTTCTAGGTTTTCATGGGGTACTTCTACATGAGATGACTGTGATGCATGTACTGGAGCTCTAGCTCCTAGTGCTGGTTGCTCTCTATGTAAATGAGGTGATGCCTCATGAGAATGCATTTCGGTCGGCCTCTCCCTCCTTGGTGTATCATGTCTTATGATGTCCCTAAAATAAATGAAAATATGTCACTACATAATGTTCAACACAAATGATGCATATCTTATCATGCGCTTATGCATATGCATGTTCCCATGGAACCTATCCCTGCTCTGATACCAAAAATGTAACATCACATCTTATGCATTTTAGTATAACCTATCCAAATATCAAGTAATCATACATGGCGTACTGGAAAGGTAAAATACCCTGTTAACAATAGTAGTAAAAATTTTTTTCATATCCTGTAATATAATTCCATGACTTTGCAAGTCTCATATCCTATAATTTCATTCAATGACTTGCAAGTCTCATATCCTGTAATATTATTCACTGACTTTGCAAAGTTAACACTGAGGTTTTCACCACAATATAATATATCACTTATATCAAAACATAAACTTTACACATAAGTATTTTCGAGTTAATTTCATTTATACATATTTAGACTCATTCCAAAATGACTATACATATTCAAGCCCATAAATACAAAAACACATATGACATATTTTCATGCTGGTATGGAATGCAAGGAGAGAGAGAGTGATGAGGTTCGGCCAGTGACCTGTGCTCCATGCCTTTTATACGCTACTCAAAATGAGCTATCACTTTTCTTTAGCTGAAAAATTATGCAAATTGATGAGTTGCGGCTCAGTGAGAATAACCATCAAATGAGCTCTGAAGTACCAAACAACTCATAGTAATAAATCACAAATCCAACACATACCATGTATTTCATTCATCCGAATCATATAAATATCAACAAAGTTGAAACATATAATCATTACTCTTTACAGATGCAAATGCTTTGCTTATTTCATTTTGTTGTGACCAAGTTAAACAGACATTGCCCCGGGTTTCCATGTGAACATTTGCCATGTGAACATTTGCATTTGCAATTGCTAGCTTGATCATTTGTTTCATTTGCACATTTATTGGGCCATAGGCCTCTTCTTTTGCTTTACAATATCGATTAACCAGTCACAACGCCATTTAAGTCCATATGCATATGCTCTTGTACTTATGCATTCATCAACCAATGCATCTTATCATATATAATATACATATACCGCATATTATTATTATTATTATTTACATATATTTATAATTCCACTAATTCACACAATAATATAGCTCAATCATTTGGCCCGATTTAACTAAATTAACAATGTAAATGTTTACTAATCTTAATCTAATCATTTTTCTTACTTTAATTTAGTCACCTTATTCAATTTATTTCTAATGCTTTGTTATCTTCATTTAGGTTATAATTACACAAGTGCGACTCGATACAAGTGCCAAATACTAGGACACGTAGCTAGTGCGTGTCATAAACTTGTCCCTACGAAAATACGTATGAAATGCATGTGTTCAATTAAATTGTATGCAAGATGCTTATGTTCAATGAAATGCATGTGGGAAAGGTCAAGGATGTTACACTACCTGTGGCAAACGGCATGGACCGAGATTCCAGGAGATAGTTTGGAGGTATTAGACCATGGATCCCGGCAGCCCGTTGGTCTCAGTGAGATAGCGGGTGGGCTTACTATGGTAACGGACTGAGACCCTGATTTTAGTAGCCCAGCCGTTACAGAATATGAACGTAGCTACTTGTAAAATCTATAATTTTTGCTAAAAAATTCGGTTTGATGTGATTTAAGTTGATAATTAAAGATAAGAAATTCATCTATATTTTGTTAGTTGATCACTTGTCTGAAGTTAAAAATGGATAAAAAAATTCAAGGCAATATGAGACATCAATTCTGCTCAGAACAGGGTAGCTTATGTATATGAGTATATTGTTGAGTTTTATGATAGAAAAATATTTTATTTGACTTTTTTATGTTTATAATGATTTAATGAGTGAGTATGATGTAATATATTTAATGAATATTATTTCATTTATGTGAAATTATATTAACATTACATATATAATTGATGTAAATAATAAGAAAGGTATAAAATATGATTAAGACATATAACATCTAGATGAGAGCTATAAATTATGATAAGTTGGCATGTCAATAAAATAGTAAAAATTTAGGTACTAAAAAATAGTATTGAGATTTAATTTATGTAGACACTAAGAAATAATGCTAAGTTTGAAATTACATAGGCACCGAAAAGATGATGAGTTATTATTGAAAATCTAAGTGTTAAACCCTGAGTTATCAAATAATTACATACGCATCGAGTATACTGCCGATGAACAGAAATCATGTATCCAGTGTTTAGTTCCGGTATAAGATATCATGGGCTATCAAATAAATAAAGAGGAAAGATAATGTAAATTATTAAAATGATATTATAAATTGTATGTCTTATATTATTATTAACAAATTTTAGTATGCTTAATGAATGAAATGTTATAACTAATAAATTATATATTTTGCATGATTTAAATAGTTTTTGATTTAATTTGAATGTGTTGGCATACTTAGAAAAATACTTGCAATGATAAAAAAATTATTTTAGAAATAAATTGTATAATTATTGGATGGTTGTCAAAAGTATCAGTAAGCTAGTAGCTTAGCGTATGTGTTTCATGCACAGGTTAGTAAAAATAGACGTTGCATTAATGATGTATGCACGGGAACTATTCATGAAGGATATGAAGGACAATCTTTTATCAATGGAGTAGAGCAATCTTATATCATTGAAATAAGACTAAAAAGAGTTCAAAATTCCATTAATATGATCAAAATGCTTATGGGGTAGGTTCCAAACCATATGAGACAAAAATGGATATTTGAGAGCAACAATTGATCTAAAATTCACAATCAAGCTTATGGGCCAATAATGTTACAAAGGGAAGCCTAAAGTGAAGATCAAGGGAGTCTTTCATGAATATTCAATTCAAATGGGTTAAACGAGGCAAAATCCATAAAATTAAATATTACAAGTCATGTGCAAGACATCATGTGTCAACTATGTGCTCAAGATCATATGCCACGCATGTGCCTACTTATGGAATTTGGGCTTAACTTGTAATTAGGCTTAATTATGTTTGTAGGCTGCCTATTTTAATTATCATTAACTTTAATTAGTATTAGGTGCATGGGCAAAGGTATGAAGCTCCACTCGCCACTATAATTAGGTTTGTAGAATATTTTAATTAGTTGTCCTTATTTGACAAGGATTTGGGTTTTTATTTGTCATATCCCTATTTTTAAGGTATTAAGATTAACTTGAATGTAAATCCCTATCTTTAAGGGATTAGATTAGATATTAGCTATCTTTTAGGATTTGGGTTAGATTAGGACTTAGTTATCTTTTTCCATAAAGGATTCTAAAAACTTAGGGCTATAAATACTTATTTAGGCTTATTTTACTAGGCATGAATGAATAAAAACAAATTTGAGTGTTTTCTTTAAAGTGAGGTAGGTTTGTATTTTTTTATTACTTTTAGGAATTAGTTACTTATCAAGTGATATTGTTTGTGGTGTGGCTATTCTTAATAAACTTTATAACTTTAGTTCTTTGCTACATTGGTTAGCTTTAGATCAGATTCAACCTATATGATCTTCATAGCTTAAGGTTTGTTTACCTTGTTTTGTTGAGGAGTTTCAAGGCACGGTCTTTAGAGTTCTGCATCAGTTTGGTATCAGAGCTTTTGGTTAGGTAATTATTATCTATACTTTAAAATTGCTTTCTAGTTGTTAACTTAGCTAAATTTAAATTTTGTCATTAGAGGTACCTTAGGAATATTTCATCCAGAAAGAGTAAAATTGCATGTTTGGGTTTCTTTTCAATTCTTTGATATGTTTGAGGTTCAATAAGAAGTTTAGTGTTATTTGATAAAACAAAACAAAAAAAAAAGAATAAGAAAAAAGAAAAAAATCAGAATTTCGAATTTAGCACCAAAATTGTAAAATTGTGCTATTTTGAGCTTCAAGTTGAAATCTTGTGATTATTGATTACTGTAATTATTTGATATTTTCTTAAAATATTGCAATCAATCTAAAATAATTGGTTTTGAGGTTGAAGAGTACAACTTGAGAATTTGGGTACCATTGTAATCATATTGAGTGTTGATTTGATCTTGAGGAATTAAGCTTATCTATTAAATACATTTGGAGTTCGTACTCTTTAGTGATAAATTAAGGTTCAATAAGGGTTTAATTAAGGGACAATCAGCTACTCACTAAGAGGAACTGATTCTAAATTTTATTTAATATTGTCTAATTCTTTGTGCTCGAGTTTTCATTCTTTTAATTCTGTCATTTTTGCATCTAATTACATTAGTTAAGTCTAATTTGCATTCTTAGATTTAATTTGAACAAAAATCAGTAGCATACACCTATTTGCATTCATGTATAGCTTTAGATATAATTAATTTCTTTCACATCGGTTTGCTTCTAGACTTTTTTTCCATTCATTTTTGTTAGGATTCATTCTTAATTCTTAGCATAGATCGGTGCATATTGTTTGATTTTGTTTCTGGTTCTTACTTGTAATCTTGAGATTCAAACTTTGAGTGGTAAGAGGCAAGAGAGGTGAGTTTAAAAGAGGGTAAAAGCTTTTATTTGTGTGAAACACGAGAATGATTATATTCTGATTTGAGTGAAATACATGAGGGAGTGTTGTGAGGACATTTAACATTCTTTTTACTAATTTATCATCATGTTCTGTAATTTTAATACTAGATGTCTTATCATAGCTTAAGAATGATTAGCTTTGGGTCAGATTCAATCTATGATCACCATAGCTTAAGGTTTGTTTACCTTTTCTTGTTGAGGGGCACATGATCTTGAGCACATGGTTGACACATGATGTCTTGCACATTGACCTCATATGATTCAGAACATGCCCCATAAGCATTTTGATCATATTAATGGGCTTTTGAACTCTTTAGACCCATTTCAATGATATAAGATTGATCCACTCCATCAATAAAAGATTGTCCTTCATGCATGATTCATGTGCATACATCAGTTAGTACCGACCGAAAAAAAGGGAAAGCCCACAATCAAATTACATCAGTTTTTCTTTTTGTATATTTTGGGTATTATATTGTATTAATAAACTTTAGGATTTTTCTTTTTGTTGTAAATATATGGCATGTAGGATTTATAAAAGTGTAAATTTATAAATAATATAATTTTTATTATTTGTAAATATATTTCTGAATGTTATAGCTTAATGTATGAGTACTTTTAAATCAAAAATTTTACGATCAAGATATTTATATCACTAGGTACATGTTTAACCGAAATAATAAATATAAAAAATATAATAATAAATATTCCACAAATATCAAACTCGAATGAAAAAAATAAATAATAAATTAAGCATCGATTTTTCAAATAATGAGCTAGGTAGTATTTCCTTACACTACAACCAAGAAATATTTGAGTGTGTCAGAGGATAATCTAGGGCAGTGAACATGATTTTAAAGCAAGATAAGATGCATAGGAAAGAGAAAAGTGCAACTGTTTATGGCCAATCGAATTGTGTTCACGAATATGACTGGGTGTGAAACGCCATTCACAGTCATAAAAATTCTTCTCAGGCATTAATGTTCTCTCTTCTCAAAATGATCATGTCATGTTGAAAACTCTACAGTTTGAACCATAGCATAACTTTTCATGAGCATGAAAGGCTTTCCATTTCACAATTTTTTAACTTAAACTTTAACATACCTTAAACCCAATCTTTTCCTCTCTAAACATATAACTCATAGACCCTACTTTACGAGCATTATATCTTCTCACCTAAAGAACAACAATAAGAAGAAAAAGACCACCATGGGAAAGAATTCCACTCCCTCTTCCTTACATCCCAAAAAAGTTAAAGAAAGGCAAAATCTCCATCTTCAGGCCAATTTAAACCAAAGGATGGCAAATAAACCTGCTTCCACTGTCAGAAGGATAGTCATTGGAAGAGAAATTGTCTGGTTTATCTAAGTAGTCTAGAGAAGACCAAGGGCACGATGATTGCAGGCCCCTTAGGTATTTCTTATCATTTGAATTTATATGTTGATTTAAATTATGATTATTCTTCAAACTCATCATATGCTTGGGTCTTAGACATAGGAGCAACTACTTATATTTGTTCCTTTGTGTAGGATCTAAGGCATAAAAGCCTCTATGATGGGGAGATAAAACTCACTCTTTGCAATGGAGCAAAATTTGCAGATGAACAAGTTGAAGACATCTCCATTTTGTTAAACAATCATGTAATCTTATTATTAGATGTTTTATATATTCCAAATGCTTATAAGAACATTATTTCTATAACCACTTCAACAAACAACAATTATGAATTCTTGTTTTGCAAAGATGCGTGTTAGTTATATTTTAATCATAGTCTTATTGGCATTGGTACTAAAATCATGGCTTATATTATTTACATTGTGATAACCCTAATGAGATTAGTAATAAAGAGTTATTATTGAGCAACATAACTGACAATCCTAATCAAACTAAGTATGATGATCCAGCTTAAGACTTGGTCATATTTATAATGCAATGATCCAAAAGTTGGTAGACATGGGAATTCTAAAAGGTTTAGATTCTCAATCTAATGATTAAATTTATGGGTCATGCCTACAAGGGAAAATGACTAGAGTTCCATATACTAGTCAAATGGCATGTGTTGAGAACCTTTTTGAATTAATTCATACTGATGTTTGTCGGCCATTTAAATACATAGCCCGAGGAGGTTATCGATTCATCATTACCTTTATAGACGACAAGTCAAGATATGGGTATTTGTATTTATTGAAATACAAATCTGAAGTATTTGAAAAGTTTAAAGAATATAAGGCTAAAGTAGAAAATAAACTGGGAAAGAATACTAAAGCACTTCTGTAACACCATATCTTATACATTTGAGTTCAACCTATTCCTGTGTCAAATAATCACACATAGCATACTGGAAAGGCAAAATACCCTGTTAACAAGGATAGTAAATTTTTTTCATATCCTGTAATATCATTTCATGACTTTGCAAGTCAACTGTGAGGTTTTTGCCACAATATGATATATCACATATATTAAAACATAAACTTTGTATATAAGTATTTACGAGTTGTTTTTATTTGTACATTTTTAAAACTCATTCCAAAATGACTATACATATTTAAACACGTAAATATAAAATACAGATGACATATTTTCATGCTCGTGTGGAATGCAAGGAGAGAGAATGATGAGACTCGGGCAGTGACCTGTGCTCCATGTTTTCTATACGCTACTTAAAATGAGCTATCACTTTTCTTTACCTGAAAAATGATGCAAATTGATGAGTTGCGGCTCAATGAGTCTAATGAGCTCTAAAGTACCAAACAACTCATAGTAATAAATCACAAATCCAATACATACCATGTATCTCATTCCATTCGTCAGTATCATATAAGTATCAATAAAGTTGAAACATATAATTATTACTCTTTACGTATGCAAATGCTCTGCTTATTTCATTTTATTGTGACCAAGTTAAACAAATATTGCCTCGGCTTTCCATGTGAACATTTGTCGTGTGAATATTTGCATTTGCTAGCTAGCTTGATCATTTGTTTCATTTGCACATTTGTTGGGCCATAGGTCTCTTCTTTTGTTTTACAATATCGATTAACTAGTCACAGCGCCTTTTAAGTTCATATGCATATGCACTTGTAGTTAAGCATTCACCAACCATTGTATCTTATCACACATAACATACATATACCGCATATATGCCTCATATGCCACGCATATACCTTGCATATACTATACATATACCATGTATATATATCGCATATGTAAAACATATACCTCAAATATAGCACAAGTATACCACTTATGTGTACCACAAATGTCACAAATTATCTATCATCATATAATCAGGGGTAAATCATGACAATCATATGAATCACATAGCAAGCAACATTCATATGCACTAAAGAATTCAATTGATAATTAGACTCACCTTTCTCCTTTGATTCTGATCCCTAACTTATTGTCTATCCACTCCTTGTGGGTCTCCAATATGTCGTCAGCCTAATATAAAAATATAATCAATTAACTCATGATTAGGGAGACTTAAAGTGGCTTAAATAAATTAATATGCATTGTTCATATCAATAGCTAAGATTTTTTTTATGAGGCAGTGTGACCTTATGAGACTGATTAGCCCATAACTTTTTCTATAATTGAACAATTAATATGATTCTTGTTCCTAACTAAAAATAACACATAATTATATAACATATTCAAATTTCAGAGAAATTGGAGCATTGTACAATTTTTAGTGGAATTTCTAAATGTGTTCTATTTTCTGCCCTTAGGCAGTTTCAGGGTACCAACTTTAGTTGATCATAACTTATAATATATAAGTCATATTTCAATAAAACTTTACAGAAACTTATATGGGTTCAAATGGAACACTGTTTATGTTTATAACTTCTAACAATTATGTCTCTAAGGTCTTCAAATTATAAGAAACATTTCGCTGGTCCAGAGCAGAGTTGGTTTCCGGACCAGTATGACTTCCAAAGATCATAACTTAGTCTATACATAACATATTAAGCTGATATTAGTACCCAAATTTAGATAAGACATATACCTATAATTTTATGTTTTGATAATATACAGAATAGATCTCTAAGGAGCTCAAACTAGCCAAAGAAATTGCTGGATCTGCCCAGGGCACTCAGTAGGCAGTTCAAACCATGGAACAGTCATGGTTTCATTCACCATAACTCAAACTTTACAAGACATATGAACCTGAAATTTGATATACAAATTACATAACACATATAGCTACAACTTTTATATTTTGAGATTTCAAATAATGACTTTATCATATTCAAAACTAACAAACACAGTTGCTAACTCACTTAGGGTTCATATCCAGACCAGTTTCAGTAGCGAGAGGATATCTCATTCTATACACTACATCTTGCAAAAATGTTTACATATCCATAAATTTAAGACATAGATCACCTTTTGTGTTTTACACTTTTCCAGAATCAATTTCTATTGATGTCAAAATTGGGGTACAAATCAGTGCCTATTAATGAATCTTAACACTCAAATCAACCTTATAGTAATAAGAATTGATTACTTACCAAGAACGAACTTACAAGGGGGTCAATTTGCTGCAAAAACTAAGTGAAACAAGGAATAATTGAAGGCTGGAATGGAGGAAGATGAAGAAGAAAACGGGGCTAAAGTGAGGAGTCAGAAATGGGAGGAAAAAGATAAAGCCAACCTTTTTGTTTTTGTCTTTTTATCTTTTTCTCTTCTTCTCTTCTCTTTTCTCTTCTCTTTTCTCTTTTCTTTTCTTTTATTTTCCTTTTGTTTCCTTTTTATTTTATTTTATCTATATTATTATTATTATTTATATATATATATATATAATTCCACTAATCCACACAATAATACAACTTAATCATTTGGCCCAATTTAACTAAATTAACATTGTAAATGTTTACTAATCTTAATCTAGTCATTTTGCTTACTTTAATTTAGTCACCTTATTCAATTTATTTCTAATACTTTGTTATCCTTATTTAGGTCATAAGTACACACGTGCGACTCGATACAATTGCCAAATACTAGGACACGTAGCTAGTGCGTGTCATAAACTTATTTCTACGAAAATACGTATGAAATGCACGTGTTCAATTGAATTATATGCAAGATGCATATGTCAAAATAAAATGCATGTAATAATACATATGTGGGATGTCGATGATGTTACAACTTCGATCAAATCGCAGTGCTAAATATTCAAGTATTGAATTTAAAGATTACCTCAAAGAAAATGGAATTGTCATATAGTTCACTCCACAAAGCACACCCCAACTAAATGGTGTGAGTGAAATAAGAAACCATATATTGTTGGACATGGTACGAAGTATGATGAGTTATGCTGACTTGCCTATCTCTTTTTAGGGATATGCTTTGGAAACAACGTTATATATTCTTAACAGAGTTTCATCTAAATCTATGAATACCACTCCCTATCAGATATGGACTAGTAAAACTCCTACATTATCTCATTTTAAGATATGGGGTTGTCCCACCTATATTAAAAGGAAAAACACAGATAAGTTAGAGGAACAGTCCCCTAAAGGCTGATTTGTCGGATATGCTACTGCTAGATATAATTTAAGGTATTATTTCTATCTACATGATGAACAAAGTGTTGTTGTCAGTAAAGATGCCATCTTTCTTGAGGAAGGAGTTTCTCAAAGAAAAAGGTAAAGTTAGACATGTTTTACATGAAGAACCATCTGAGAAACAAATCCAAGAAGTTGAACTAATGGATATTGATAAGCTTAGTGAGCCTAACATGACAAAGGATATCACTTTAGCTCCAAGGAGATCTAAAATATTTTTGTGCCCTCCTAGATGGTATGGATTTAAGGCTAAACATGACCAAGAGTTATTCATATTTGGCAGTAATGACCAACTTAATAATCCAGTTACTTAAAAAAAAGCAACATTTGACATTGATGCACTCAAGTGGCATGAATCAATGTAGGCAAAGATAGATTCTGATGCGGAACCTCAAAGACCGTACCTTGAAATCCCTCAACAAAACAAGGTAAAAAAACCTTAAGCTATGGTGACCATAGATTGAATCCGACCCAAAGCTAATCAATGTAGCAAAGAACTAAGATTATAAGGATTATTAATAACAACCACGCCACAAGTAATAAGGTAAAGGATAACTAAGTCCTATTCTAACTCAACTTCTAAAAGTAGAGTCATATTCTAACTCAAATTCTAAAAAGTAGAGTCCTACTTGAATTAGGATACTAATTAAATCCTTCTAAAATAAGACAAGTGGTGGGTTGGGCTTCATATCCTTTGGGCCACATGCGGTCATTCTCCTTATTTAAACTATAGATAGATAATAGGTAGCCCATTTACTTTATTAAGCCCAATTACAAGTTAAGCCCAAATTCCATAAATAGGCACATGTGTAGCACATGACTTGTAATCTTCAATTTTATGGACTTTGTCTTGTTTAGCCCATTGGACTAGTCCATGCAAGATGGTTTTTCACACACCCCAAGATGAGCAATGGGCCTTGGGTCTTCAATCAGCTCCATCTCCTTTGTGATGCACGTCTCTCTTGTGATCTCGTTAGTGACCAAGCATTGAACATAGCCTTACATTATTTGTCTTAGCTTGTTAGCCCTTGATCTTGTAATCGCACCACTTAGCATGACTAGTGCTTCATTCTCCTTTTATGAAGATTGACTTACATATCCTTGATCTACATCATTCCCCCCCCCCCCCCTCTTCAAAAGGATTCATCCTCAAATCTACACTTCCTACATTGTCAAAAGGAGTAAGGTCAAAAACATTGAATGATGTTGATGTGACTAGGTCAAGGTATTCCCAAAAAGTCACCCATCCTGGTATTGACTCTGCTCAAGCACACTTAACCGGAAAGAGCATTTACCATTCTGCTAAAATCTTAAGCTGATAGCAAAGGCGCAACTCTATTCCTTTATCCAGGATCAAACAAGGGTCACCAGTCTCTTTCAACTTTGTGTGCCACCTGGCCAAACCCATTCCACACCCCCCCAGACCCGAGACATATCATTCCCTCCCTCTTTGAGGAGGTTCTTCCTTGAACCTGGCACACGGCAGTGGGATCCGGACTTGACTTCAGGCTTTGATACCAAATGATGCGACTGGGACAAGGTATTCCCAAAAGTCACCCATCCTGGTACTGACTCTGCTCAAGCACGTTTAATCGGAAAGAGCGTTTACCGTTCTGCCAAAAGCTTAAGCTGATAGCAGAAGCGCAACTCTATTCCTTTATCCAAGATCAAAAAAGGGCCACCAGTCTCTTTCGACTTTGTGTGCCACCTGGCCAAACCCGTTCCACACCCTCCAGACCTGAGACGTATCAGATGCAGAAACACCATACTCACCAGGAAGTTCTATCTTGTAAGCATTATCGTTGATCCTTTTAAGTACACAAAATGGGTCATCTCCTCTAGGATCAAGTTTATTCTTCCTTTAGTGAGAAAATATTTCTTTTCTCATATGCACCCACACCCAATCGCTTGGTTCAAATACTATTTTTCTACACCCCTTGTTAGCTTGGTGTGCATATGACTCATTCTTCTTCTCCAAGTGCTATTTTTCTTTCTCATGCATAGCTTTCACAAAATTTGCCTTTTTCTTACCATCCAAATTAGTTAACTCATTAAAAGGCAAATATGTTAGATCAAATGGAGTTAATGGATTAAAACCATACACAAGTTCAAAAGGTGAAAAACCAATAGAAGAATATATGCATCTATTATAAGCAAACTCAACCAATGACAAATAATCTTCCCATGATTTTAAATTCTACCCATAAGAACACGTAATAGAGCACCTAAAGTCCTATTGACTACTTCGGTTTGTCCATCAATTTGTGGATGACAAGTAGTAGAAAATAGCAATTTCGTACCAAGTTTACCCCACAAAACACGCCAAAAGTGACTAAGGAATTTACGTCTCTATCAGAAACAATAGATTTAGAAATACCATGGAAACGCACTACCTCTCTAAAGAACAAATCAGCTATATTTGTTGCATCATTCGTTTTAGCACATGCAATAAAATGAGTCATTTTACTTAATCTATCAACTACAACAAATATGCTATCTTTACCTCTCTTAGTCCTAAGCAATCCCAATACAAAATCCATAGAAATATCAATCCAAGGTGCATTAGCAATAGGTAAATGTGTATACAATCCATGAGGCATAATTTTAGATTTAGCTTGTTTACATGCAACACACTTAGTACAAATTATTTCAACATCCTTACAAAAGACATGGAACAAAAGTCATCGACTGAGTCTCACCACTTTCTCTCCTTGTATTCCACACAAACATGAAATCATGTTATCTACATTTGGAGTTATGTGAATATATATGTATATTTACTTAGAGTTGACTTTGAAATGTAAATGAATGCAACTTGTAAATCTGTAGGTGTAAAGTTTAATTTTAATACATGTAATATATTATGTTGTGGTGAAAACCTCGATGTTGACTTGCAGATTCATCAAATAATATTATGAGATGTGAAAAAAGAATTCTACTATCAATATTAACATGATCTTATATCTTACTGGTGCACCATTTATGATTATTTGACATAGGGATAGATTATACTTAAATATATAAGGTGTGATGTTACACATAACACTGACTTCCTTCTTAATCTTGTTGAATGAGGAGTTCATTAGAGTGAATCTAGAGGCTCTTTGTATATAATTCTTGATTGAATCATACTTGTTGGTAATCATTCTCTTGATCTTCCTTGAAAAATAAGGCTATCTCTTCATCTTCCTCATCACTCTTCTCCTCATCACTAAGAAAGTCTTCATCTTGAGGCTTAGAGGTTGAAGCTCTGAGTGTTAGGGCCTTTCTTCTCTCATTTTCTCCTTCCAGCTCCTTTTCCCTTACTAGAGCTATTTCATAGGTAAGAAGCATGCCAATAGGCACATCGGTAGGAATTATGCTCAAATCCTCATTGACTTCTTTAATATTCATAATCCTTGAGCCAGAATCTTTCATTGGAAGACTCTTTAAAATCTTGTTATTTACATCTTTCAAATTGCAATGCCTTCCAAACTTCCTCTTGCCATTGATGATGACAAAAAGACAAATGGTCATTTCAGTTACGATTTCATTGTGCTTCATCTTGAAGAGTTCATATTTGGTGATAAGAAGTTGAATCTTCTTAGACTTCATTTGCTTTGTGCCCTCATGATAGTTCTCCAATGTCTTCCAAATTGAGCAGGTGGTTAGACAATGTTGAATTCTACAACACTCTTGAAGGGATAGAGAGCTTATTAAAATTTCCATGACTTTCTTATTTTTGTATTTGCTCTCTTTTGAGCCTACATCCATGCCTTGGGATGATTTCTTCTTTGTTTTCGACATTTATTCTTGTTAGAGGTGTCCATTCCTTTCTAATGGTATTCCAAACATTTACTCCCTCATTATCAAGATAAGTTTCTGTTGAACCTTGAGGGATATTTCAACCATTTTTATGATAACAAATAATTAGGCAATAAGAAATTTAACCACATTTGTACTCTAAGTGTGTTAGACAGGTTATGCATTCCT
This sequence comes from Triadica sebifera, assembly GCA_023653625.1. NCBI lineage: Eukaryota > Viridiplantae > Streptophyta > Magnoliopsida > Malpighiales > Euphorbiaceae > Triadica > Triadica sebifera. Next base: position 14,210,693 of record CM042899.1, read on the forward strand.
AAAACCTTGAAGCAAGTTGAAACACAAAAATTGAAGTTCAAAATAATGAATATATGCAAAGAGTCACGTCCATGACTAATGTCACGCCCGTGGTAAAAAATCATCACCCCTGTGAAAATAGCTCTTCATGCCCGTGGAAATTTTAGTCACACCCGTGAAACTAGTAAGCGCAAAACTATTCATTCAAACGTTCAAAACAGTGAAGCTTGACCCAACCATAAAGATTTGATCAAGTCATGCCCGTGAAGATATTGTCACACTCGTGAATGACCACTCATTTTCAAACAGAATGAGTTACGACCAAAGCCACTACTTTCATTCACGGCTATGAAGAACAGTCATGCCCGTGAACCTAGAGAGAGAAAATTGTCAGGCGTGAATGGGAAAGTGGTTAAACAGTTATTTTCGCATTAAATGCACCCCAGTCAATCTTTTAATAAGAAAAACAATCAGTCAATCTTTTAATCTTGTATAGCTTTGTGCATTTATTTTTATTCAACAACTTTCATTAATTGTGATTGTAAGTAAAACCATAATTACTTATAATTGCTGAGCATTTTGGTTGGTGAGTGTTTTCATCTTGTAATCAATTACTCAAAAATGTGTTTGAGTGAGTTGGGTTGTGAGTAAAACACTTGTAAAAGTTTTTGTGAGCCATCAAAAACACAAAGATTTGGTTGTTCTGTGAGCTATCAAAAACACAAGGATTTGGTTGTTGTATCAGCCATTAAAACACACGAGTTTTTCTGGGTTAGGTGTTAGCCAAGAGAGAAAACATTATAGTTGGAAGTGAGCTAGAAAAAACTTCATTGTAACACTTCAAGTATTAGTAAAACTGATGCGGAACCCTAAAGACCGTGCCTTGAAACCCCTCAACAAGACAAGGTAAACAAACCTTAAGCTATGGTGATCATAAATTGAATCCGACCCAAAGCTAACCAATGTAGCAAAGAACCAAGATTATAAGGATTATTAAGAATAGCCACGCCACAAGCAATATCACTTGATAAGTAACTAATTCCTAAAAGTAATAACGATATGCAAATCTGTCTCACTTTAAAGAAAATCACTCAAATTCATTTTTATTCATTAATTGATGCCTTGTAAAAAGCCTAAATTAGTATTTATAGCCCTAAGTCTTTGAATCCTTTATGGTAAAGGACAACTAAGTCATATTCTAACTCAACTCCTAAAAGTATAGTCATATTCTAACTCAAATTCTAAAAAGTAAAGTCCTACTTTTGAATTAGGACACTAATTAAATCCTTCTAGAATAAGACAAGTGGTGGGTTGGACTTCACACCCTTTGGCCCACATGTTGCCATTCTCCTTATTTAAACTATAGATAGATAATAGGTAGTCCATTTACATTATTAAGCCTAATTACAAGTTAAGCCCAAATTCCATAAATAGACACATGCGTGGCATATGATCTTGAGCACATAGTTGGTACATGTACATGTTTGGCATATGACTCCTAGCACATGATTTGCACATGACTTGCACATGACTTGTAATATTCAATTTTATGAAATTTGCCTTGTTTATCCCATTGACTTAAATCTTCATAAAAAACTCAGTTTATCTTCACTTTGAGCTTGCTTTTGTGTAGTGTTAGCCTATAAGCTTGATTGTGGATTTTAGACCCAATATTGCTTTCAAAGCTCCAATATTGTCTCCAATGACTTGGAATATGCCCTACATTGATTTGGATCATATGAATAGGCTTTTAAACTTCTTTTAGGTCTATTTTAATGAGATAATATTGCTCCAATCCATTGACAAAACATTGTCTTTCATGTATGGTTCCCATGCATACATCAAAAACACCCAATCGAGATTGGGGAGAGGAGTAGGGGTTGTTAATACTTGAACCTTTATAAATATTGTGTGCACTATATCCCTCCTCCTTTCACCATTTATTATTTAGTTTTTTTCCTCAAGTAATTTTTATTTGACAATTAATTCAATTCCCTTTCTTGGTTATTGTTTTAGGCAACAATTGGTATCAGAGCAAGGACTAGAATTCAAGCCTAAAAGGCATTAGTAAAGATCAAACTATGACTAATGAGGATTTTATAGTCTGAAGCCCTTCTTTGATGGAGCTAATTAGCTATGTGAATTGGAAATTCAAGATGGAAATCTATCTTGATAGTGAAGGAATAAATGTTTGGGAGTTTGTTCGGAAAGAATGGACACCTCCAACAAAAATGAATTCTGAAGGAGAAGAAGAAATCACTCCAAGGGATGATTGGACAGAAATTCAGAGAAGAGCAAATGGCAAGAACAAGAAAGCCATGACTATCCTAATAAGCTCTTTATCTCTTGAAAAGTGTGGTAGGATTCAACCTTGTCTTACCGCCTACTCTATTTGGAAGCCTTTGGAGAACTACCACGAAGGCACCAAACAAGTTAAGTCCAAGAAGATTCAACTTCTTATCACCTAGTATGAGCTCTTCAAGATGAAGCCAAACAAGATCATAACCGAGATGACAAATCATCTTCTTGCCATTGTCAATGGCATGAGGAAGCTCGAAAAGCACTATAGCTTGGAAGACATAAACAATAAGATTTTGAAGAGTCTTCCAATGAAGGATTATGGCTCAAAAGTTGTGGGCATAGAAGAAGCAAATGAAGACTTTAAGTGTGATCCCCACTGACATGCTAATTGGCAAACTTCTCACTCATGAGATGACTCTAGTAAAAGATAAAGAGAATGAAGGAGAAAAAGAGAGGAGAAAGCCAATTGCGCTCAAAGCATCAACTTCCATGCCTATAGATGAAGATCTTCTTAGTGATGAAGAATTAGTTGATGAAGGAGATGAGAAAATAGCTTGAAACAAGCTCCAAGCTGTACGAAAGACTTAGTGCATTTCTAATAGAAAAAATAATTTTTCAAAAGGACATGTAAACACAACTCTTTTTATTAAAAAACAGAAGCATGACATATTACTTATTCAAATTTATATTGATGATATCATTTTCTGGTTTACTAATGAATTACTTTACCAATAATTTGCTAAGTGTATGACTAGAGAGTTTGAAATTAGCATGATGGGTGAGCTCAAGTTCTTCCTTGATCTTCAAATCAAGTAAAGTAATGATGACATCTTCATCAACCAATCCAAGTACACCAAAGAATTATTAAAAAAATTCAGAATGGAAGGGTGTAAGAATGCAAAGACTCCACTAAGCACATCAACTAAATTGGAGAAAGATGAGAAGGGTAAGAGTATAGATGAAAAACTTTATAGAGGTATGATTGGATCTCTTTTATACCTTACTACTTCTAGACCTGACATTATGTATAGTGTATGCTTGTGTGCTAGATTTTAATCATGTCCTAAAGAATCACATTTGAATGTTGTTAAAAGAATTTTAAAATATGTACGTGGTACTATGCATCTAGGTCTATGGTATCTTATGAATACTTCTTTTCATATAATTGGCTTTTTGGATGTTGATTATGTCGGCAGTCTATTAGATAGAAAAAGTATTTCAAGTACTTGTCAGTTCATTAGAGAATGCCTAGTTTCTTAGTTTAGCAAGAAACAAATTTCAGTTGCCTTATCAACCGCTGAAGCGAAATCTGTGGCAGCAGACAACAACTTAAAGATTATGGTCAAATAATGGATATATTCTCATCAAATGTGACAATACTAGTCCTATAAATCTTTCTAAGAATCATATCCAGCACTCTAGGAGCAAAAATATAGATATTAGGCATCATTTCCTAAGAGATCATGTCTAAAATGGAGATATTGTGTAGAATTCATTGACAAAAACAAACCAATTGACTTATATTTTTATCAAGCCTCTCAATGATGAAAAGTTTTTCTTTATAAAAAGAGAGCTTGGAATGCTTGATGGCTTCATATTATCTAAAATGATAATTCTTATGTCATGGGTATACAAAATATTTTGATAATGATGCGGAACCCCAAAGACCGTGCCTTGAAACCCCTCAACAAGACAAGGTAAACAAACCTTAACCTATGGTGATCATAAATTGAATCCGACCCAAAGCTAACCAATGTAGCAAAGAACCAAGATTATATGATTTATTAAGAATAGTCACGCCACAAGCAAGATTACTTGATAAGTAACTAATTCCTAAAGGTAATAAAGAGATGCAAATTTGCCTCACTTTAAAGAAAAATACTCAAATTCGTTTTTATTCATTCATGTCATGTACAAAAAGCCTAGATGAGTATTTATAGCCCTAAGTCTTTGAATCCTTTATGGTAAAGGATAACTAAATCTTATTCTAACTCAACTCCTAAAAGTATAGTCATATTCTAACTCATTTTCTAAAAGGTAGAGTCCTACTTGAATTAGGACACTAATTAAATCCTTCCAAAATAAGACAAGTGGTGGGTTGGGCTTTATTTCTTTGTCCCATATGTCTATCACTAATTAAAGTCTAAGGTAATTTAAATTAGGCAGCCCACATACATAATTAAGCTCAATTATAAGTTAAGCCCCAAATCACATAAGTAGGCACATGGTTGGCACATGATTTGTAATCTTTAATTTTATGGATTTTGCCTTGTTTAGCCCATTGGACTAGTCCATGCAAGATGGTTATTCACACACCCCAAGATAAGTAATGGGCCTTGGGTCTTCAATCAACTCCATCTCTTTTGTCATGCATGCATCTTTGTGATCTCCTTAGTGACCAAGCTTTGAATATAGCCTTGCATTGCTTGCCTTAGTTTGTTAGCCCTTGATCTTGTGATAGCACCACTTGGCATGACTAATGCATCATTCTCCTTTTGTGAAGATTGACTTATATGTCCTTGATCTACATCATTCCCCCCCTCCTCAAAAGGATTTGTCCTCAAATCTACTATTCCTACATTGTCAAAATGAGTAAGGTCAGAAACATTGAATGATGCAGAAACACCATACTCACCAGGAAGTTCTATCTTGTAAGCATTATCATTGATCCTTTCAAGTACGTGAAATGGGTCATCTCCTCTAGGATCAAGTTTATTCTTCCTTTGATGAGGAAATCTCTCTTTTCTCATATGCACCCACACCCAATCGCCTGGTTCAAACACCATTTTTCTACGCCCCTTGTTAGCTTGTCATGCATATGACTCATTCTTCTTCTCCAAGTGTTGTTTTTCTTTCTCATGCATAGCTTTCACAAAATCTGCCTTTTTCTTACCATCCAAATTAGTTAACTCATTAAAAGGCAAAGATGTTAGATCCAATGGAGTTAATGGATTAAAACCATACACAAGTTCAAAAGGTGAAAAACCAGTAGAAGAATGTATGCATCTATTATAAGCAAACTCAACCAATGGCAAACAATCTTCCCATGATTTTAAATTTCTACCCATAACATCACGCAATAGAGCACCTAAAGTCCTATTGACTACTTCAGTTTGTCCATCAGTTTGTGGATGACAAGTAGTAGAATACAACAATTTAGTACCAAGTTTACCCCACAAAACACGCCAAAAGTAACTAAGGAATTTAGCGTCTCTATCAGAAACAATTGATTTAGGAATACCATGCAAATGCACTACCTCTCTAAAGAACAAGTTAGCTATATTTGTTGCATCATTCGTTTTAGCACACGTAATAAAATGAGTCATTTTACTGAATCTATCAACTACAACAAATATGCTATCTTTACCTCTCCTAGTCTTAGGCAATCCCAATACAAAATCCATTGAAATATCAATCCAAGGTGCAATAGGAATAGGTAAAGGTGTATACAATCCATGAGGTATAACTTTAGATTTAGCTTGTTTATATGCAACACACTTAACACAAATTCTTTCAACATCCTTACGCATATGTGACCAATAAAAGTGTTCATGCAACTTATCCAAAGTCTTATTAACACAAAAATGCCTCATCAAACCCCCACTATGAGCTTCATGCACAAGTAGCTCCCTTAATGAACATATAGGCACACAAAGTTTACCATCCCTAAACAAATATCCATCATACCTATAAAATTTCTGAAAAACAGCTTGTTCACATGCATCATACACATTAGCAAAATCAAGATCAGTGGCATAAAGTTCTTTCATTTGTTCAAATCCCAACAATTTAGAACTTAAAGTAGAAATTAAAGCATATCTTCTTGAAAGTGCATCAGCCACCACATTATCTTTACCTTGCTTGTATTTTATCACATATGGAAATGTCTCAATAAATTCCACCCACTTACCATGCCGCCTATTGAGTTTCATTTGTCCCTTCAAATGCTTTAAGGACTCATGATCAGTATGTATGATAAACTCTTTAGGAAGAAGATAATGTTGCCACATGTCCAAGGCTCTCACTAAAGCATATAATTCCCTATCATAGGTGGAATAATTCAATTGAGCTCCATGCAACTTCTCACTAAAGTATGCTATTGGTCGCCCTTCCTGCATTAAAACAGCCCTTATGCCAACTCCTGAGGCATCACATTCAAGCTCAAAAGTTTTGTTAAAATCAGGCAAGGACAAAATAGGTGCATTACATAGTTTATCCTTAAGCAAATTAAATGTCTTTTCCTGTGATTCAGTCCATTTAAATTTAACATCCTTTTTAACTAACTCATTTAAAGGTGCTGCAATGGAACTAAAATCTTTAACAAACCTTCTATAAAAACTAGCCAATCCATGAAAACTCCTAACCTCACTAACATTAGTAGGCATTGGCCAATCTCTAATAGCTTTCACTTTTTCCTCATCTACCTCAATTCCTTTAGCACTAACAATAAATCCAAGAAATACAAGTTTTTCACTAGCAAACGTGCACTTCTTTAAGTTGGCATATAATTTCTCTTTTCTCAATACTTCTAATACAGCCCTAACATGCACAATATGATCATCAAAACATTTGTTGTATATAAGTATATCATCAAAATAAACCACAACAAACTTACCAATAAGTTGTCTCAAAACATGATTCATAAGTCTCATGAAAGTACTAGGTGCATTAGTTAAACCAAAAGGCATTACCAACCACTCATATAAACTTTGTTTAGTTTTAAACGCAGTTTTCCATTCATCTCCTACTTTCATCCTAACTTGCAAATAACCACTTTTAAGATCAATTTTGGAAAAGTAACATGCCCCACATAATTCATCAAGCATATCATCAAGTCTAGGAATATGATGTCTATACTTTACTGTTATTTTATTAATGGCATGACAATCCACACACATCCTCCAAGATCCATCCTTTTTAGGCACTAATAACACATGGACTCAAGCTTTCCTTCATGTGCCCCTTCTCTAAAAGCTCTTCAACTTGTCTTTGTATCTCCTTTGTCTCCTCAGGATTGGTTCTATAGGCTGGTCTATTTGGTATGGCAGCCCCGGAAACAAAGTCAATTTGATGTTCAATACCTCTTAATGGAGGGAGGCCTTTACGAATCTCTTCAGGGAATACATCCTCAAATTCCTGCAACAAAGACACAAAAACACTAGGCAAACAAGGGTCAATGTCAGTCAAAATTAAAAGATTCTCCTTGTACCTAAGTACAATAAGACTCCTTTGTGCATTAAAAGCACCTCTCAAGTCTTTCTCCTTTGCATACAGGCTTACTTTCTTTTCTCTCTTCACAATCTCACCCTTACTTTTCTCTCTTGCTCCATCACTCACCATTGGGCCTTTATTTGTATTTATTTCATTTTTATCATTTAAGGCCTCTTTTCTTTCAATTCTTTTACTTGAACTTGCCTCACTACCTGAATTCCCCATAATGGATTTTTGGATTTTCATTTGGTCTTCATATACTTCTAATGGAGATAAAGGTGCAAGAATATAATTTTGGTTATTCAAGCTAAAAGAATACCGATTCCTATACCCATCATGCATCACACGTCTATCATATTGCCAAAGCCTTCCAAGTAAAACATGACTAGCATGCATAGGTGCAACATCACATAACACCTCATCCTTATATCTACCAATAGAGAATGCAAGCATCACTTATTTATTTACCCTTATTTCACCACATTCATGCAACCATTGGAATTTATATGGATTAGGATGTCTAAAACAATTCAAATCCAACTTCTCAACAAGTGTTGCACTAGCCACATTAGTACAACTACCTCCATCAATAATCAAACTACATGCCTTTCCATTGACTATGCAACGTGTATGAAAAATATTTTCTCTTTGATCACTAGTTTCATCTTTAACATGCATATTCAAGGCTCTCCTAACAACCAAAGATTCAATATGCACATCATTCCCATATTGCACATCATCATCATCACAATCACTAGCATCCACTAAGGAAGGCATACCATCACTATCACTACTTTATTCATTGTCACTATCAATTACACCATTATCTTTTAATAACATAGTTTTCTTATTAGGACATTGAGATGCAATATGCCCTACACCCAAACATTTAAAACATTTAATTTTACTATGTTTATCATTAGCACTAGGTGTTTTTGATTTTCCATCATCTTTTACCCATTTTTCTTTCCTTAGCTCTTTCGGGTCAGTCACCTTTTCTTTACCCTTTTCTTCACTTTTAGGCCATTTTGAACTCCATTTGGATGTGAAATTCGTGTAACTCATTGCTGCCCCCTTACTTTTTAGTTGCTTTTCAATTTTTATGGCCATATTGACCATGTCTTCAAAGTCCACATAGTGTTGTAATTCAATAATATTAGCAATATCTTTGTTCAAACCCCCTAGGAAACGTGTCATGGTGACTTCTGGATCCTCCTCCACATTGGCTCTCATCATTGCCATCTCCATCTCCTTATGGTAATCTTCAACAGTCATGGATCCTTGTGTAAGCCGTTGCAATTTTTGGTGCAACTCCCTATAGTAATAGGCTGGCACAAATCGTTTTCTCATCTCCTCCCACCTTCTAATGGGTCTTTCTCCATTCTTTCTTCTAGTCATCATGATATGATCCCACCAAACAAGAGCATAATTAGTGAATCTTCATCTCCTCCCACCTTCTAATGGGTCTTTCTCCATTCTTTTCTTCTAGTCATCATGATATGATCCCACCAAACAAGAGCATAATCAGTGAATTCAATAACAACAAGTTTTATATTTTTCTCTTCACTATAGTTGTGGCATTCAAAAATGAGCTCCACTTTTCTCTCCCATTCTAGGTATGCTTCAGCATCATTCCTCCTTTTAAAAGGTGGAATTTTCATTTTGATGGAATTGATGTTGCTATCACACTTATCTCCTCCTCTCCTCGTTGAATGGGTATCATCTTCATCATCATAGGAATCAAAGTCCTCATCTTCTTCTTGAGGCAGAAACCTCCATATTCCAGAATTGTGAATGTTCCATATCCCATGAGTCCGTGGCTCTTCTCTTGTTTTTCTGGAATTTGAAGTGCTTTGTTGTCTCATCTCTTCAATTTTTCGATCTTGTCTCTCTATCTTCTCATTAAAAGATTCAATCATGGAAAATAGCCTTTGGAATTCAGATTGGACAGCCTCTAATGGTATGAGTTTCAGCTGGTCCTCTCATTCACTACTACCCCTTGCGTTTTCCTTTGACATGGTTAGTAATTCAAGAAAGTAATAATGAAGTAAAAGGACCTCACAATCACTCCCTCACGTGTTTCTCTCAAAACAGACTATATATCACTCGTGTTTCACACAAATAATGGCTTTTACCCTCTTTTAAGCCACTCTTGCCTCTTACCACTCAAAATTTGAATCTCAAAATTACAAGTAAGAACCAGAAACAAAATCAAATAATATGTAAGTGATCTATGCTAAGAATTAACAATGAACCCTAACAAGAATGAATGGAACAAAGTCTAAAAGCAAACTGATGTGAAAGAAATTTATATTTAAATCTATACACGAATTTAAATAGGTGTATGCTACTGATTTTTGTTCAAATTAAATCTAAGAATGCAAATTAGACTTAACTAATATAATTAGATGCAAAAAGGACAGAATTAAAAGAATGAAAATATAAGAGCACAAAGAATTAGACAATATTGAAAAAAATTCAGAATCAGTTTCCTCTTAGTAAGTAACCGATTGTCCCTTAATTAAACCCATATTCAACCTTAATTTATCACCAACTAGCAAGAACTCAAGGTATATTTAATAGATAAGCTCAATTCCTCAAGATCAAATCAATGTTCAATACGATCACTAAGGTATATGAATTCAAAAGTTGTACTTTTCAACCTCAAAACCAATTATTTAAGTTGGATTGTAGTAGTTTATGATGATACCAAACAATTCCAACAATCAAAAATCACAAGAAAACTTGAAGCTCAAAATAGCACAATTTCACAATTTTGGTGCTAAATTCGAAATTCTGATTTTTTTTCTTTTTTTTCTTTTTTTTTGTTTATTATCAAATAACACTAAACTAATGCTTAATAAACCTCAAATATATCAAAGAATTGAATAGAAATCCAAATTTGCAATTTTACTCTTTATGGCAGAAATTTTTCCTAAGGTACCTCTAATGGCAAAATTTAAATCTAACTAAGTTAATAACTAGAAAGCAATTTTAAAGGATAGATAATGATTACCTAACCAAAAACTCTGATACCAAACTGATGTGGAACCCTAAAGACCGTGCCTTGAAACCCCTCAATAAGATAAGGTAAACAAACCTTAAGCTATGGTGATCATAGATTGAATCCGATCCAAAGCTAACCAATGTAGCAAAGAACCAAGATTATATGATTTATTAAGAATAGCCACACCACAAGCAAGATTACTTGATAAGTAACTAATTCCTAAAGGTAATAAAGAGATGCAAATCTGCCTCACTTTAAAGAAAAACACTCAAATTCGTTTTTATTCATTCATGTCATGTACAAGAAGCCTATATGAGTATTTATAGCCCTAAGTCTTTGAATCCTTTATGGTAAAGGATAACTAAATCATATTCTAACTCAACTCCTAAAAGTATAGTCATATTCTAACTCATATTCTAAAAAGTAGAGTCCTACTTGAATTAGGACACTAATTAAATCCTTCCAAAATAAGACAAGTGGTGGGTTGGGTTTTATTTCTTTGGCCCACATGTCTATCACTAATTAAAGTCTAAGGTAATTTAAATTAGGCAGCCCACATACATAATTAAGCCCAATTACAAGTTAAGCCCCAAATCACATAAGTATGCACATGGTTGGCACGTAATCTTTAATTTTATGGATTTTGCCTTGTTTAGCCCATTGGACTAGTCCATGCAAGATGGTTCTTCACACACCCCAAGATAAGTAATGGGCCTTGGGTCTTTAATCAACTCCATCTCCTTTGTCATGCATGCATCTTTTGTGATCTCTTTAGTGACCAAGCTTTGAATATAGCCTTGCATTGCTTGCCTTAGTTTGGTAGCCCTTGATCTTGTGATAGCACCACTTGGCATGACTAGTGCATCATTCTCCTTTTGTGAAGATTGACTTATATGTCCTTGATCTACATCAGATAATTCTTATATTGTGAACCTTGAGTAATATTTTGATTATTTGATGAAAGTGTTTATTTTTATGTTTAAAATGTTTAGAAAATATTTAGATATCACATACTTTTGAATGTGACTTAGTTTTATTTTAGCCCATGAATAAATCTTCACAGCTGTGGAAACAGCAGCTAAAACCAACGAATTCAATCACGACTTATTTCACACCTTGGATCATGGTTTTATCCCATGATAGCCTTTATTTACATCCATGACTGTTTAGCATCACGACTGTGAAAATGCCTCTCTTCTCATACAATCTCGTTCATGCCCTAGCTCACAATTTAAGTCACTACTTTGTCTAACCGTGAACACAATCGTTCACGCCTATGAACATTCATTCATGGTTGTGAATTGATCGAAATAAATATGAAATTTACTATTTTCTCTCACTTTCTCTCTCTTCAACCTCACAACAGTTGTGATTCCTCACCCTCTCCAACCAAATCTGGCCTCCCAAACTCCATTTTACCACAAATCATTGCCAAAATCAATCACCAAACACCTCAATCACTCTTTCTCTAACGTTCTATTTGAGTTTTTGGTAAAGTTTTCAACCCTAAGCTCATGTCTCCTTTCTCTCTCAAACCTTCAGTCTCTTCAATGGCCTTAAGGTCCGATTAATCAAAAGGGAAGAAGAAGAGTACGGCCCCAAAGCTCACAAGGAGTTTTTACTCAATGTCAGACCCCAATATTGTCATTTATCAACAAGGACCTTCGATTGGGGATGTGTCAAGGCACTAGGCCTAACTTTTGACTTGACAGTTTGGCTACACAAATGTAGTGTTATGGATTTTGTTGATATTTATCAACCCACCTTCCGGGAGCTAACTTTTGAATTTTTTAGCACTTTACAAGTCTTTCCGGTTGGGAAAGTCTCCTTTCAGCTCTGCAAGTAGGAGAAAACCCTAATCGTTGCTGAATTTGGAGCAATTTTCAAACTCCCACATAAGGAATTGATCCATGACAATGATGCTAGATTTCACTCTCACGACATTTGGTCTACCTTTGGTAGTGACTACAGTTGGGATGTCAAAAAGATGAAGAGCACACATTTGAAATCACCAATGCTAGGCTATATTCACCGGTTTCTGACCTACAACATCTTTGCTCAAGGTGATAAGATGGCTTGTAAAAGTGAGCCCGTGGCACTATCCTGGTGGTTTGCTTCTCACCTTCAGTCCATTACCTCCAAGCCTTCAGGAGACATTCTTATCGAAGGTTATATGACTCATTTGGCAGTAGAGCTAGGATTTCTGAACCTCGACAATTATGTATACAATATCATTTCAGCTTCTCCTAGAGACTAACTTGACATTGAGTCATTCATCAAAATAGAAGCAATGGTGAGAGTCCATTATCAAGATGAGGTGTATTACTGCTTCATCACCCCAGAAAGTGAGATGGCATGGGAGCCTAAAGACCCAAAGGAATTGAAAGCGAGACTTCAAGGGCCCCAGTAAGGGAAGAGAGCCTGGGTTGAGACTCCAACTCTAGCTGTTTCGATGCCCTTCCTACTAGCAAGACATCATCGACACCTCTGCAAACTTGGCACAGTAGATCACCACACTCCTGACTCCTTGTTTTGACATGATTCAGGAAAGCATGGACACCTTTCAGGAGTTGATTGATGCAAGGCCAAAAGGCCTCAAAGACTTTGTCGAGTCCAGGTGATGCATGCACGGGAACCATGCATGAAGTACATGAAGGACAATCTTTTATCAATGGAGTGGATCAATCTTATATCATTGAAATGGGTCTAAAAAGAGTTCAAAAGCCCATTAATATGATCAAAATGCTTATGGGACGTGTTCCAAACCATATGAGGCAGAAATGGATCTTTGAGAGCAACAGTGGGCCTAAAATTCATAATCAAACTTATGGGCCAATACTACACAAAGGGAAGCCTAAAGTGAAAATCAAGGGAGACTTTCACGAAGATTCAATTCAAATGGGCTAAACAAGGCGAAGTCCATAAAATTGAAGATTACAACTCATGTGCAACTCAAGTGCTAGGAGTCATGTGCCAACCATGTGCTAGAAGTCATGTACCAATCATGTGCTCAAGATCATGTGCCACACATGTGCCTACTTATGGGATTTGAACTTAACTTGTAATTGGACTTAATAATGTAAATGGGCTACCTATTATCTATCTATAGTTTAAATAAAGAGAATGATAGCATATGGGCCAAAGGATATGAAGACCATCCCACCACTTATCTTATTCTAGAAGGACTTAATTAGTGTTCTAATTCAAATAAGACTCTACTTTTTAGAATTTGAGTTAGAATATGAATGTACTTTTAGGAGTTTAAGAGTTAGAATAGGACTTAGTTATGCTTTTCCATAAAGGATTCCAAGACTTATGGCTATAAATACTCATTTAGGCTTCTTTAATAAGACATGAATGAATAAAAATGAATTTGAGTGTTTTCTTTAAAGTGAGGCAGATTTGTATCTCTTTATTACCTTTAGGAATTAGTTACTTATCAAGTGATATTGTTTGTGGCGTGGTTATTCTTAATAATCCTTATAATCTTGGTTCTTTGCTACATTGGCTAGCTTTGGGTCGAATTCAATCTATGATCACCATAGCTTAATATTTGTTTACCTTATCTTGTTAAGAGCACGGTCTTTAGGGTTCCACATCACCATGATTGATAGCCTCGAAGAGGAGGTAGCTCGTCTTCGTAAGCAAATGACTGGCTTCAAGCCATGACTCTTATTACCTTAGTTTTACTTTTTATGTCTTAAGATTCTTAGAATCATGTTATCGTAGCTTTTTTTTGTGTTGTAAGATAATTCTATGAAAGTCTCTTTTGTATTTACAACTCTTATCTTGTAGATCTTTTTATGTGAATCGAAAAGTCATGCCTGTGGTGAAAAATCACCGCCCCTTGAAAATAGCACTTCACGACCATGGAAATTTTAGTCACGCCCGTGAAACTAGTAAGTGCCAAGACTATTCATTCAAACATTCATGGCAGTGAAGCATTGATCCAACTGTGAAGATTGAACAAGTCATGAGCATGACAAAATCTTCACGGACGAAAAAAGTGGTTGAATAGCTATTTTCGCATTAAATGCACTCAAACGACTATATTTGAACTAGAAGTATAAATACAATACATTTATGACTTTTACAAAAAAAACAATCATTCAATCTTCTAATCTTATATAGTTTTGTGCATTTATTTTTTATTCAAAAACTTTCACTATTTGTGACTGTAAAACCATAATTGCTCATAATTGTTGAGTATTTTGGTTGGTGAGTATTTTCATCTTATAATCAATTACTCAAAAGTGAGTTTGAACTGTTGTGAGCGAAACACTTGTAAGAATTTTTGTGTGAGCCATAAAAAACACAAGGATTTGGTTGTTATGTTAGCCATTAAAACACAAAGTTTTTTTTGGGTTAGGTGTTAGCTAAGAGAGAAACCCTATAGTTGTGAGTAATCTAGAAAAAGCTTTATTGTAAAACTTCAAGTGTTAGTGAAATACCCAATCGAGATTGGAAAGAGAAGTAGGGTTTGTTAATACCTAAACCTCTATAAATCTTGTGTGCACTATATCCCTCTTCCTTTCACCATTTATTATTTGGTTTTTTTTCCTCAAGTAATTTTTATTTATCAACCAATTCAAACCCCCCCTCTTGGTTATTGTTCTAGGCAACAGTTTCCATTCTAAACTACTAATTAGCATAATTTGTTCTATCAAAGAAAGGCTTGAGGCTATAAAATCATTTATTGGCCATGATTTGATCTTTACTAGCGCTTATTAGGCTTGAATGTTAGACTTAGCTTTGATATTAATTGTTGTCCAAACAATAACAAAAAAATTTGGGGGGAGGGGGGGAAGGGGTTGAATAAGTTGATAATTAAAAAATTTTGTTAAAGCAAATACTAAGGAATTAATAGAGAGGGAAAGAAAAAGATGAGAGACATAATATTTATAGAAGTTTGGGTATTAATGAATCCTATGTCCTCTCTCCAATCATAATTGAGTATTTCACTAATATAAAGTGTTACAAATGAGTTTTTTCTAACTCATTCCAACTATAGTTTTTTACTCTCTTGGCTAATACCTAACCCATAAAACCCTTATATGTTAATGGTTAATACAACAACCAAATCATTATCTTTTAATGGCTCATACAAACTCTTATAAATATTTCACTAACAACTCAACTCACTTAATCTCACTATTGAACAATTGAGTACAAAAATGAATACACTCAACAACTAGAAAAGCTCAACAGATTGAGTAATAATGGTTTACAATAAAGATTAAGGAAGTTGTTGGAAATTAATAAATGCATAAGCCTTTAAAAAGATTAGAAGCTTGATAATTGGTTTTCTAACTTATGAAAATCATAAATATATTGTATTTATACTTCTCGTAAGAAATATAATCGTTTGGAGTGCATCCAATGTGAAAATAGTCGTTCAACCACTTTTCCATTTGTGTCTGACATTTTTCTTTCCAGATTTACGGGCGTGAATGTTCTAGGTAAACTGTGACTGAAATGGTGAATATAGTCGTGAGACAATCTGCCCAGATTTGCATGTTCTTTACGGATGTGACTAAACTTGCTTCATGGGTAGGTTAGTTCTTCACAGTCATAAATAATTGAATATGGAAGTTTGGCGCTACAAGCCTTCACGGGCGTTACCATTTCTTCCACAACATGAAAAACCTGTTTCACAGGTGGAGCTTTTTGCTTTAACGGGTGTGAATTGTCTTCTAAATTTCATTATTTAAACTTCAATTCACTTGATTCAATTGACTTTGGCAGTTTAAGAAATATTTAACCTGTCTAAATGCTTAGAATATAAATATATGATTAAATTGCCTATTGCTCAATTATTTGTTATCATCAAAATGACAAAAAATACCCTTAAGGTCCAACACAAACTATCACATCCGTGAGTTAGACCCTGACCGTATACGTGTACTGCGGTCGTTTATACTGCAGTATAGAGACATACGATCGGAGTCTAAATATGGATAAATACATAAAAATTTAATTATATTAATATGATAAAATGAATAGGAATTTTATCAAATGAAACAATGCAATTTCATGTTATGCACGCAAATCGAGACGACGCACAGGCCAAAATTTGGGTTTTTCGCTCGGTAGTGAAATTATAATTTAAGGATACCAAAATATGAAACATATTATTTTAAGGTCATAGGTGGAGTTATAAGGTAAAATTTTAAGGTTAAGGGTTTGAATTATGGAAATAGGATCCTAAGTACAAGTTTACAATCTGATATTTTAGATCAGGAACTAGAGAAATGCGATCACAATCATAATAGAGTCGATATGATCGAAATTTAATTTTAAGATTTTAAAAACTAATAAATTAGAAATTGGACCGCATGTGAATTTTTACGGGTCAAATTAAGAAAAATGATTAACCCGTAAAAATTCAATTTTTGCACCGGTAATCATTTTGCAAAATCGAAAAGACCGTTTCAAAGAGAAAATTATTTTATAATTTTTGGAATATTTAATTTGATGAAATTGAGTTGTTTAGAGTTTGAATTTTGGAGAATTAAAATTAATTATGAAGAAAAATGAAGAAAATTTTTGATTGGTTGGAAAATTTTTAAGTCAAAATTAATAGAAATGTGATTGGGCCATGTGTCAATATTATGAGATAATTAATTATGCTATTGGCCAATGAGGAGATGGATTAAGGAATTAATTGTGATTAATTAAGTTAATTGGGGTATATATATAAGAATAATTAGAAATTCAATAAAAAAATCACAAAACTCATCTTCTTCCTTCTCTCCTCCATGGCCAAGAATCTCAAAGCCCCAAATTCCTTAAGTTATTCAATTTTTCTTCTTCCAATCATATTAATCACCAATTAAAAGGATTAAAGTTAGATTAGTGTGGAGAGAAAGAGATAAATGGTGGAATTTTGGCAAAAAGAGAAATCAAAAAATTTCTTGATACCCATTTGAAGAATGTGAGATTTTGTTCCTTTCTCCATGTGATTTTGTTGGTTTAATTATTGCCATAATTATTTATTTAATTGTCGTGTGATTTTGTGATATTTGGTTGATGGAAAAATTAGGGTTTATGGCAAAAATATTGAACAATTAGAAAAAAATAGGAAATGAATAGAATAAGGCTTGAGGATGATGGATTGAGTGAAGAATTGATGAAAATAATTTTTAGGAATTTTTGTGGAATTTTTAGAGAATTTCCATAATTATGGTTAAATTTTGAAAAAATTATTTTGAAGGAATTTTACCTTAAATTGAAGATAATAGAGTTAATTGGAGTATATGGAAGTAGAAAATAAATTTTGGGATGGAAGAAAAATTTAATAGGATTTTTGGAGAATTTTTAGATTTTTAGCCTAATTATAGAAAAATTTATTGGGAGTTGTAGAATATTATTTTGGTGAAATTGATGATGAAAAATGAAAAAAATGAGTTAAAGTGATGATATGAATTTATTTGGAATTTTTAGAGTATTTATTGAATTAATGAAAATTCTTGAATTGGAAATGGACACTAGAAGAATAAAAGAAATAAATGGAGAAAAATAGTTTTGGAGGCAAAAAAATAAAGAAAATAAATTATTATAAAAGAAAATTAATATTTGAATTTTTAGTCGCACCGAAAAGCATGATGACGACCAAAATCGGAATTTATGCATTAAACATGCATAATAAAAAAAAATTAAATTATAGGATCTTGATATTCGTAAGAGTGGAAAATTTAAATTTTGCTAGATTTTATGTCGTAAGGGGTTCAATAGCTAATCGAAAATTTTTTATCTCTAGGCACGACGTTGGACCAGACGCTAATCCGAGATAAAGGAAAAGAACCGGCCGATATCGGTAGAGCGTAAAGAGGTTAGTGCAACTATTTTTATAATATTAGTCATATAAATATATTTTATGTGAAAATTAGAATTTTTGCAATTATTATATTGAAAATATACTTTTTGTTTTCCAGAAAATTTAAATGTTAAAAATTCTATTTGATGATAATTATTTTGGTATGGAAAGAATATTTATAAATTTTATGAAAAATGAAGTGAATTATGAATATGAAAATTTTTCTCACATGTTAGCCTAGACATGAACTAGGATATTGTTGGCATGCCAATAGGGTAGAAATTATAGTCCTATGCATTTCTGTGGACCAATAAAATATTGTGATTCTGTGCATTTCTGTCTCACCTGATATATTTTTCAGTCTTGTGCATTTCTGTGGACTGAGTCATATTACATTTGGATCTTATATATTTCTGTGGATCCTAAATTGAGATGTAATATGATACCCCTTTGATTCTCTAGAAGCAAGTATAAAATGTCATAATATGCGGGTATATGAAAAAGCTATTATTTTATTTATAAAAAAGAGATTCAAAATTTGAATTGATTATATTTTAAGAACGTATTTTATTTTAATAACTATTATTATAAGAATTTTTGCACCACTGAGTTATATACTTAGCGCATGAGTTTGTTTTCTCTCACGTAGGTTACCAGATTAGTAGAGAGCGTCCAGACTGGTTGATAGAGACGTTGATTGGGGACCCGCATTATGGAGCACAGCAGTAGCAGTGGTAGTCATCCAGAGCGGGTTGGTCTTTTTATTATATTTTGATATATACATAGAAGTTTTTAAATTTCATTACAACATGTATATAAATAAAATAAAAAAGTATGTATATATAATATTTTAGTATTTTTTTTTAAAATTTCTTATATTAAATATGTTTAAAATTAAAGAAGTATTTTTGGAGAGTTTTATTTTCTGTAGCACCTCTTATCCGTCCGGCATACGGGATGGGTGTACGGAAGGATAAGGGGTGTTACAATTTTATTGGTATCAGAGTGAGGTTTAGGCGATTCTTGGATAATGATGGGTAGAATCAAGATTGTTTGCTCATGCATTTATTTTTGAAAATAATTTGAATGTATAAATATAACTGCTACTGCTTCCTAATGTGGGTCATTGTTGTGCTTTGTAGGATTATAGATTTCAAATGTGGAGGGTTAGAGAAGAAATCCCAGATACTTATAAGCCACTTGACACTGATACTTCATACCCTTCATCTTGACGGAGGAGAGTTGAGGGCAGTGTATCCACCCATGGATCAGATATATCACATAAACATGAGAGACATGCGTCGGTCTCGGGTTCAGCTAGAGAGGAGTTGTTAGAGGATATGGCTGAGATCTTACGGCGTTCTGCCAGACCAGCCACTGCTGAGATGAGATTTGAGATACTTCGTAAATTGGGAGCTCCAGATTTCTATGGTCGCAGGGAGGATGACGCGACAACTGCAGAATATTGGTTGGAGAGGGTAGAGAGAGTGTTCCGACAGATGGATTGCACATCTCGAGACAAATATAGATATGCAGAGTCTTTACTGCAAGAGAAGGCTTATGACTGGTGGAAGACAATACTACAGTGCCTTCAGACACCCGATCCACCTTCCTGGAGGTTCTTTCTGAAGCAGTTCAGAGAGAGGTATATTCCTCGGGCTTATACTGATCGAAAGAGACAAGAATTTCTAGACCTCAGACAAGGGGATATGACTGTAGAAGAATACAAGAAGGAGTACACCTAACTCAGTAAATATGCAGGGGGTATTATTGCAGATGAGGTTGATAGTTGCAGGAGGTTTGAAAAGGGACTGCGACCCCCTATTAGAGCTAGGTTGGCTGGAGCACAGATTAAGGAGTTTACTGCTTTGAGAACTACTGCTGAGGTAGTTGAGGAGGTCGTGGCTGAGGAGATGAATACAGTAGTTTCGAGCCACCCCAAGAGACCATATTTTCAGCCGGGTGCTAGTTCATCCACTAGTAAGAAGACCAGGTTTTCTGGTAGCAGATTCCAGAGGGGATTTAGAGGTTCAGATGCATCAGCCTGGCGAGGACAGCCTGCTAGGGCAGCTCCATCAGTTGCCAGTACCCCGGGTTCAGTAGGGGGAAGATTTGTTCCGCGCCCTCAGTGTCAGCAGTGTGGCAGATATCATGCTAGTGAGTGTTAGCTGACATCCAGAGCATGTTTCATTTGTGGGGCGACAAGCCACTTCAGGAGGGATTGCCCCTACAAATACTAGAGTGCAGAGCCTACAGGGGAAAGACCGATTTCGACACAGGGATCAGTACATGATAGAGGCCGAGGCAGAGGTCAGGCTGGGGGAGGTCGTACTGGATCAGTGCAGGCGGGGTCAGAGACTGTTAGTAGGCCAGAGGGTAGCCACACCGCACCTGTACGAGCATATGCTATGAGAGCACGAGAGGAGCATGATGCACCAGATGTTATCGTTGGTAAATTCTCTTTACTTGGTTATGATATATATGCTTTAATTGATCCCGGGTCAACACATTCCTACATATGCACTACACTATTGTCTAGGGAGCATTTAGAGGTTGATAATTTATAATTTGATATAGTAGTGACGAATCCTCTGGGTCATAGTGTCAGGGTTAACAGAGTGCATCGACAGCTACCCTTAGTGAGTCAGGGTGAGCTATATCCCGCAGATCTGATTGAATTACCATTTCATGAATATGATGTCATATTAGGGATGGATTGGTTAGTACGGCACGGGGCAGTAGTAGATTGTGCTTCCAGAAAGGTAATTTTTAAGAAGTCTGGGAGGATAGAGTGGTACAAGACATTAGAATGAAGATGTCATCTAATGTTATTTCTGCTTTGAAGGCTCAGAGGTTGATTAGGAAGGGCAATGAAACTTATTTGGCATATGTGGTGGATACCAGGAAGGAGAGTCTGAGGCTTCAGGACATTCCTACAGTTTGTGAGTTTCCTGATGTGTTTCCTGAGGATTTACCAAGATTGCCTCCGAATAGAGAGATAAACATTGCCATTGAATTGTTACCTGGTACTGCACATATATCCATCACACCGTACCGAATGGCACCAGCAGAGCTTAGAGAATTGAAAATACAGTTGCAAGAGTTGCTGAATAAGGGGTTTATTAGACCCAGTGTATCACATTAGGGTGTGCCTGTATTGTTTGTGAAGAAAAAGGATGACACCCTACGACTGTGCATTGATTATAGACAGTTAAATAAGGTGACAGTGAAGAACAAATATCCACTGCCACAGATAGATGACTTGTTTGATCAGTTGAAAGGTGCAGCTGTATTCTCCAAGATTGATTTGAGATCGGGATATCATCAGTTAAAAGTTAAGAAGAGTAATGTGCTTAAGACTGCCTTTAGGACTCGTTATGGCCACTATGAGTTCCTAGTCATGCCATTTGGGCTAACGAACGCGCCAACAGCATTTATGGATATGATGAATATGATCTTTAGGCCTTATTTAGATCAATTTATTGTAGTTTTTATTGATGATATTCTGGTATATTCTAGGAATAGAGAAGACCGTGATCAACATCTTCGGATTATGCTTTAGACTTTGAGGGAGAAACAGTTGTATGCTAAACTGTCGAAATATGAGTTCTGGCTCGAAGAAGTTGGGTTTCTGGGTCATGTGGTATCAGCATATGGGATCAGAGTTGACCTTAGTAAGATTGAAGTCATCCTCAATTGGAAGCTGCCTCGAAATATAACTGAGATACGAAGTTTTTTTAGGTTAGCAGGCTACTATAGACAATTTGTCAAGGGTTTCTCTTCCATAGCCGCTCCCATAACATGATTACTTCGCAAGGATGTTAAATTTGAGTGGACAAATAAGTGTCAAGAAAGCTTTGATCAGTTGAAGACTATATTGATGGAGGCACCAGTTCTGATGCAACCTACTGCAGGAAAAGAGTTTGTGGTATACAACGTCCAGACTGGTTGATAGAGACGTTGATTGGAGACCCATATTATGGAGCACATCAGTAGCAGTGGTAGCCACCCGGAGTAGATTGGTCTTTTTATTATATTTTGATATGTATATATACAAGTTTTTAAATTCCATTACAGCATGTATATAAATAAAATAAAAAGGTGTGTATGTATAATATTTTAGTATATATTTTTTAAAAATTTCTTATATTAAATATGTTTAAAATTAAAGAAGTATTTTTGGAGAGTTTTATTTTTTGTAGCACCTCTTATCCGTTCGGTATAGAGATGAATGTACGGAAGGGTAAGTGGTATTACACAAACAACCGAAAAATATTCACTTTCATTGACAAAGGGAAGACACTTTTTTTCTCGGGCTTCGAGTTTGAATCATAAAATGACAATGAATCATGAGCATGTATCTTCTTACTTATCTTCTCTATCACTAACTCATTTGGACTTTCAAAATGCTCTGCCATGCTATCAGGATCCTAAAAATCCAATCCAAAGCCCTAATTTTGCCAAAATGAATTGTGCCATAGAAATTTAGGATCATAAAATTTATAGTAAGCACTTAGGCCTGGCCAAGGGCCGATTGGGCTAGTGGAACCAGTCCGATCCAACCCGGATTGGACTAGACTAGGTCAATTCTAGGCTCTATCTGGACTGTGGCCCAGCTGAGGAAGGATCCTATTCGGGCCCTTCCCCTTGGAATTGGTTCCCGGTGGTTCCTGTTTAAAATTGGTAGTTCCCGATTCTGGCCCGGATTAAATTCAAGTTTTTTATTTTTATTTTTTAAAACTGATAATGATCACGTAACCGTTACATTTTCCCTCTATGTGTTGTTGCTCACTTTGCAGTTTTTTAATAAGTAAATATATTAAAATATAAATATAATGAAAAGACAAAAATATCTCTTATAAAAGAAATAATAACAAAATTTCAGGGATACGCAATATCTTCTTCTACTTCTCATTTATTTCAATATTCGGATGAAAAAAATAAAAAAGAATTGACAAATGATAAGTATAGAATATTTATCTTTTAGTTTTTGTGAAAAAGTAGATTTTGTTAATTATTGTTAAAATGAATTAAATTTATTGCTAAGCATGTATCTAGAAATATCCTTAAATATTTTTTTATATAATTTATGTAAAAAAATAAAAAATTGCTCAAAATATTTTTTTTGAATGAATATATTTGTATTTGTAGTGATATTTAAAATAATGATTGACAATTGCATTCTTACATGAGTTTTATCTGTCATTAGATTAATATTGAATGACAATTATAAAAAAAATTACTTATATTTAGAGTTTTAAATAATCGACATATTATCGATAATATTTTTAAAATGATAAAAAATATTTTGGAAAAATATGAATTAGTTCATATTTGTTTTTCAATTTTTTTGATATTGTAACAGTAAATATCATCTCAATTCAAGACTTTCAAACATTATGTTAATCTAACATTGGAGGTATATTTTTTCATATTAGATATGCATGTCATGTATTAAATTTATATATTCAAGATCATTTTAAAATTTTGAGTGATATAATTACTCCAATTAAAGTAATAATTTCGTTTTTATAGTCACATCCATAAACAATAAATTTATGAGCTCAATTTTATCGAGTTATATAGATATAGAAAATTATTATTAACATTTATTTTCGATAATGCGTTACAAATTAATTGTATATACAATATTAGGATAATTTTCAATAACTTTTAGATATTTTAAAAGTTTTTAATGATGCAATATATATTTTAAGTGGTGTTTATTATTCAACATGTCATTTATTATTATATGAATATATTAATATTGTTGATGTATTTTAAAATTATATTAATGATCCAATTTTGCATTATTATATTTGTATGATGAAAAATAAATTGTTGAATTGTTTTAAATTTATTCATTTGATTAATTTTGTATGTTGTGTTTTTTATTCTAGATGTAAAATAGATGATTTATATGATTATTTGAGTCTTTATTGTTCATTGTTTGATTTAAGTGATAATATTAGTATTGATTCTATTATTAATGATATAAAAAAATTAAGTTATTATTTATTTATGAAATTTAGTTTGATTTATAATATTCATACTAGTGTTACTATTAGTCTAAGTTCAGGTGAATCGATAAAAATTAGAGGGGTGATCGTTTGATGATGCAAAAAATATAAAAAACAAGATCATCCTCCAGTTCACCTGAATTTGAAATTTATTTAATAACTACATTTAATTTCGGTGATAGTAGAACATGTAAAGATTTTTCAGTCATTGTTTAGTGGAGTCAACATCTAAATACTTATTTGATACTCTCCCAATTGTAAATAATATTTTTTTCAAATCAAGTCTCAACTGTTGCGGTTGAACAAATTTTTAGTACAAAAGATAATATTTTGGATGAGACGTAATCTAACTTAATTTCCAAATTATTAGAATTTCAAACATGTATTGATGATTAAACTAAAACAATATTATAACAACAAAAAATAGAGAAAGATGAATTTGAAAACTAATAGGACTTTACTACTGAAATAATGACTAACACATCTGACATCGACGGTTCCGATTAAAAAAAGATAAAATGGGTAAATAATTAAAATTTAAAAGGTGTGTTTTGATTTCTCTAAATTTCAAGAGAATATATAAACAACTTAATTAATGGTAAAAAAAATTAAGTTCAAGCCTAATTATTAATATTATAATTTTTCAAATATAAATTTAAACTTTTATAATTCAATTATTTTAAATAAAACATTAAATTGATTAGGTTTTTAGCACAATCATAATTTTTATAATTTATTAATTTATCAAATAAAAAATAATTTTTTCTAAATTTCAACTTATAATTTCTCAAAATCAATTTTTTAAATAATGATCTAACTTATTACACTAAATCACAAATTAATATTTAATAAGTTAAGTTTTTTCCTCAATATTTTCATTTTTTATGACTTATTAGTTGTAAAAATTTATAATTCACACAAATTAATATTTCATAAGTTAATATTTATTTCTCAAAATTCTTATTCTTTATAACTAACTTATTCTCCAATTTTTTTCACTTATTTCTAACTTAATATTTTTTTGCTTCATTTATAAATAAATTGATAAGTTAAATTAATTTTTTTGCTTCAAATTTACACAATAATTAAGTTTAATTTCTAAACTTTAATAATTTTAAATATATTTATTTATAGTGTTAATTACATAATAGTATAATTTTTAAAAAATATATAAAAAAATATTGGAACCAGCCGAACCGTCAGTTCATGAATTGGCTGGTTCCAAATCGGTCTTGAATCGGTACTTCCTCAGTTTCAGTTCGGTTCTATATTTCTGAAACTGTGAAGTCGGCAGTTCTGAGCTATAGTTGGAGGCTAAAGCTGACAATTTATGTATTATACATATAACCGTATCGTATCACTATTCGTATCGATTTAAATGTGTCATTTTGTATTGTGAAATCGTGTAACACATTTATAAATATATACATATGTATGCAATTACAAATAACTAAAGTTAATATATCATAAATATATGTTAATTTCTATAATGTATTAATAATTTGTATGTCACACACACACACACACACACATATATATATATATATATATATATATATACGGAAAATAAATTTTATTATTTTAATAAAATTTAAATATTTAATTATCTATACGATTATTACTAATACAAATTTTAGATAATTTGTGAATTTTTATTCATATATATGAATATAATTAAATATAATATAATATGTTATAAATTTATTCATATATAAACTTATACATATATTTAAAAATATTAATATATAATTGAATAATTAATTTTTATATATTTAAATATTTTTAAATATATCAAATCGTATTATAAATAAATTAAATATATTCATATTGTATCGTGTTATTTAATTATTTCGTGTTTAAAATTATCAGCTCTAACGGAGCTATAAACACTTGACAGCATTAAAGAAAAGGTAAAATTAAAAAAAAGTAAAATACAGAAAAAAATATTTTTGTACAAAGAAAAAAATGGGGGTATATACAGATTTAAAAAAAAAAAAAAAAAATATATATATATATATATATATATATATAAAATGTCTTTTTCTCAATATAAAATGATATATCCAGAGCCCGTTAATTTTTCTCACCCCTTGTCATCGTCCTTAACGCAGAAATAGTAAATCAGAAGAATCTTCATTTTTTTTTTGAATTTGTTTTCCTTTGTCCACTCACTGTCTCACTCAATTCACTTTCCTTGAAAATCTGATAATTTTCTTTTTCTTTTTGCTAAATTTTGGAACAAATGGATCCATGGGCAGTGCATGTGAAGAATTCGAGTAATAGCCCTTTTCTGGTTAGGAATTATTCGATGATTCCTGAGAAACCAAATTCCCGGAATTTCGGAAAAGTTGGGTCACTTGAGATCAGGATTTTGAAGCGGAAGCTCTCTTCTTTTTCTTCTAATTCTTCTTCCTCTTCTCATGGGTATCATTCTTTAGTCATCAGAGCCATGGCCAAGAAGAATAATAACGGTAAGTAGTTGCAATGGAATTTCTTTTGTTTCGTTTTTGTTAATTTTCGAAATCTCTGTCGCTAATTTTACATCTGCTGATGGTAATTTGATTCTTATACATGCTTTATGTGGATGAGGAAATTAGATGATGAAATTATATTATTTTTTGAGACTACAATTACAGTTAATGAAACTGTAATTGTTCGACCAACTTAGGAATTAGTTAGGGGAATAATTGTGATTAGAGATATAATGGTGCTTTTTTCTCCTGCTACTAAGCTAGAGATAGTTTATTGTAATTGTGCACTATAGAATGTGGAAGATAGGTAGGTGGCTTGACTTTTTAGAAAGGTCTTCTATGACTACATACTGCTGCTTTTGACGAAAGATAAAGGATCTAGCTTTAATGTTTTTGTTTGTACTCAATTTCTAAGTTTGATGTTAAAGTTCACCTAGAAAATTTACTCAACATTTTCCAGGAATATATGGATCATAAACCTATTCCATTAAAGTTTTGACCTTCTTGCCTATAGAAAATGTGAATAAGATGTATAAAATTCTATAATTTCTCACTTTTTTTCTTTTCTTTTTTCCTTTTTTGATGACAATAGTTGAGGTGCAAACAGGAGCTACCCTTAATGATTGTCCACTTCTAGAACATGGAAAGTATAGAAAGAGTGATAACTGAAACATTGATATAACATACTTGAAAGCAATCTTGATTATTGAGATGAGGGTGAAAAGCAGAGGGAAAGTTTTAGTGTGATTTCATTGCTATTTGTGTGATTTATGTAATTGAATGCTGAAGAGTGTTTCAATCTTTGTCTCCGTTGTTATTTTGTTAGATTGGAAAATAGCAGTGCAGCAAATTTTTGAGGTTTTAGAGTGGATTTGTGATCTGTAAGCTTTTAGCTTAGCAGCTGGACTTTTATGTGTTGTGGTTTCAGAAGATGATGGGCCTTCTTTAGGTTGATACATTTCTGTTGCTCATTGACTTTGATTATGGATTAGTTGAGGCTTTAAGTTTCAACTTGAATGCTGGTATGATTATCATCTTGAGCTTGCTAAGAATTTGCAGAAAGCATACTTCTCTCTCCTGTAATTACTGATTTTAAATGCTAGTTTTGGCGAAAGCATAAACATTGGACATAATTGTTTAGAATTAAGTCTGACTTCAGTTCCCTGCAAATGCCTCTTGAATCTTAGAGATTTTAGATAAATAAGCACTCAAAAGTTGCATTGGATATTTGCATGAATTGATGTTGGGATTAATTATCTTGAGTTAGGTCTCTGCAGTAAATATTCTACAAAATAAAGTGAATATCTCTTAGAGAGTTATCTTTAGCTGCTGTGAGGAGACAAATTTTCTGATGGGTTGGTTCTTATGTTGCCCTACTTAGTTTCATCATTGCTAGGGATTTTTCATGAAGTGTAAGAAAATCCTTTCATGACTGGGACCTGGAATATTTGCTGTTCTTTTCCCCTCATTTTCAGATTTCATGCCTTGCAACAAAGTGATTGGTTTTAGAAAGCCTTTTTTCCCAAGGAAATTTCTTCCTTGTAGCCTTTGAAGGATATAGGTTTAGCTAGTACCTTCAACCCTAAGGAATCACATAGCCATCAACTTATACTTGTTTCATGTTGCAAGATGTCCAGAAATTTGCAAGTGCCCTTTCCTCATTTACGAGTTATATTATTTACTTGGCTATTCCAGTTAGTCCAATTCAATGTCCACTAACTTATGCTTGAGATATTTCATTTATTTGATTGGCAATTAAATAGCTTAACCATTAAATGACAGTTACCAAAGTGTTATTCTAGCAGGAAAAAAATTGAATAAACATGAACCTACTAATCTCTAACCCAACTGAAAGTAAAATTAGGCCTATATTCTAATTTGCTGAACTTGAAATGTTCCATGTGTTAACATTGAATTCAAAGTATAGTATGAAATTGGTGTTGATTGGTTTTCATCCACTAGTTGTTCGTATCATAGGCTTTTTTTTTTTACCTTGGTGGTGACTTATTGGAAATGTTTCTTATCCGTGGTCAAAGTATCTAGGTATGACAAAGTTAATGGTTTCTCTAACACATGCAATCTCATGAAGTCCGTTTACTTTGTGGGACTATCTACAACTAAGGGGTGGTCTCTTATGTTAATTTTTCATAGGTAGTGCATATCTTTTAAGTTTTTGCATGACAAATCTCTTATCTCTCATATTGTAGGCCAAATAGAAAACTTGGTTGTCAATTAGATAGGAATTTTTTTTGCTTAATGTGGTTAAAACATCAAGACATTACAAAGTCAATGACTTCTCTTCTACAATTTCATGCTTGAGTTAATAGGGGATTATTCATGAGTAAGAGGTAGTCATTTGAATTTCTTATGCCCACTCTAGCTAGCAAATTTTTTAAGTCTTTCCATTGGAAACTTCTGTCTCTCATAATTCAGGCATTACACTTGTATATTTCACATCTTAGCAATTATTAAAATGTCCTCTTTAATGAAAAAAGTCATCCATAACTCTTGCAAATGCTCCTTGCTTGGCATTTTATGTTTCCATGAAGTTTCACTCTTTGAATGATTCATGTCATATATATTAGTGTATGTATGTATGTGTGTGTGTATATATATTCATATTTTTTTCCTAACTAGTCATTTTATACATGTTCTTGTGATCCTTATTTTAGTCATTCTCACCAATTCTTGATTATATCATTCATTTGTAGTGATTTGAAAACAATGTATATTTCACATCTTAACAATTATTAAAATGTCCTCTTTAATGAAAAGTCATTCATAGCTCTTGCAAATGCTCTTTACTTGGCATTTTAAATTTCTATAAAATTTCACTATCTGAATGATTCATGTCATATATATGAGTGTTGTAATATCCACTAATTTAGACATTGAGTCGCACGTGTCGCGAAATTGACGCGTTTGACCGATCGGAGTTTAATTTTGGATTTTTGATCGGAATTAATCAAGTAAAGACTAAAATAAATGATATATGCCTAATTAAGTGATTATCAAGTTTAAAGATGTTGATTAAACTTATCAAAATTTGCAATTTAGTCTTTCACCGTAAATCAACTTTTTTAAACTTGATAATCACTTAATTAGGCATATATCATTTAATTTAGTCATTACTTGATTAATTCCGATCAAAAATCCGAAATTAAACTCCGATCGGTCAAACGCGTCAATTTCGCGACACGTGCAACTCAGTGTCTAAATTAGCGGATATTTCAAGTGTATATATGTGTGTGTGTGTATGCATATTTTTTTCCTAACCGGTCATTTATACATGTTCTTGTGATCCTCATTTTAGTCATATTCTCACCAATTCTTGATTATATCGTTCATGTGTAGTGATTTTAAAACAATGTGCTATGTACCACAATCTCATGAATGATGAATTAAATAATTAGGCAACCAATCAAAAGTCTTTTTTTTTTTTGGCTTTTAAATGTATTATTGTCATCATACTCATTGTTCTCATCATCTCACAACAAATAGATGACTGCGAATGCTGTCTCATCCCATAACTTCTTTGGTAGGGCGATTCCTTGAACTATCTGCGGGGAACCTGGACCTTAGGACTCATTAGAGAGAGATCCCAACCTTTTAAATTTCTTGAAAATCTGTTTACCTTGATTCTTATTCTCTGCCTCTCTTTAAATATAGTTCTTTGTTACAGTTAATTTAGGAAAGCTACATTAAAGCTTTTAGAAAATCGAAATCATCCACCATTGATGTCTGTCTCAAGGAATACGAGGTCTTAGGACCTAAAGAAATTCAAAGAATCAATTCACAACATGGTGAAGGAATATTGAAGGAGAATAATTAAAAGCAAGCATAGATGCTTACTGGAATGATGAGTGAGTTGAAAACCGACATGGAGACTGAACTAAAAACAGGAATGGTGAGTGAACTAAAAACCTTGATTTCCTTGCTCTCTTCCATTAATCCTGTACTTCCAGCTCAAAATTAGTTAGCAGCTTTATCCTCAAGCCCCGTACCACCAGCTCAAAATCAGTCACCAGCTTCATTCTTAAATGCACTCATTAACCATAGGCCAATTATGGGAAATCAATCAAACCCTATTGTTGCTCTGTTTATCGACCTCACCACCCATCCTCAATAAGCCACAAGATGCAATAGTTACCAAATGGCCTCTAGATTTACTAAAATTGAGTTTCCCTGATTTGATGGAGAAGATTTGGACGGTTGGTTGTTCAAATGTGAGAGATTCTATCAAATTGATGCAACTCTTCCAAATGCTAAGGTGAAATTGGCTGCTATTCACATGGAGGGTAAAGCCTTGCAATGACATCAATCCTAAATTAAGAACAGAGGCATAGTGGATAGTGGATGAACCGCCATGGGGGGAGTATGTGGAGGCCCTTAAAAATCGTTTTGGGGAAAAGGTTTATGAAGATCCAATGGTAGACCTCAAGGGTCTGGTACAAATGGGCTTTCTTCAAGAATACCTAGAGGAATTCGATATACTCTCTCACATAGTCACCTTGAATGAGGAGTACTCATTGAGCGGTTTAAAGGACTAGTTATGCATTCCTTTGAGGATGCATGCCCCTAGAACCTTACAATAGGCTTATGCACTTGCTTGTATGCAAGAGTCATATCTTACCACCATCAAATTCCCAAAAACTTACTCTAATGAACCCTTTTAGGCTATTGAATCAAAGGTGGACGATCCTTCCATTGTATCAACACTTCTAAATCATCCGATTGTCCATGTTGTTTTGGGCGTACCCCCAACAAGTTGGCTGGTTCCACAATCAATTCTATGTCAGCATTAAGTTGAGGAGGCAGAACAGATGAGGGAACAAGATCTCCTTTAGCACGCCTCAGTTGTGTGATACATGAAAAACAGGGTGAATAGTTGATGGTGGCAATTCTAGTCGATAAGCCTCTTTTCCAATTCGTTCCAACACAGTAAATGGTCCATAAAATCGGGTTGCCAGCTTTTGGTTGGCATGGTGAGCTAGTGAACATTGCCGATAGGGTCGAATCTTAAATAATACTCGATCTCCCACAACAAATTCCTCATCCTAGAGGTGAGAATTAGCCTGTTTCTTCATTATTTGTTGTGCTCGCAACAAGTTCATTCGGAGATCATCTAAAATCATGTCCCTCTCTTGTAAGAGCTGGTCAATAGATGACATTGGTGTGGCACCGACTGAATATCTCACAAGTGATGGGGGATCTCGGCCATATAAGGCCTTGAAGGGGGTGCAACCAATGGAAGAGTGATGAGCAGTATTGTACCAATACTATCCCAAGGCAGCCACTTAATCCATTGTCTTGGCTTGTTTGAAGCGTAGCAACGCAGGTAAGTCTCCAAACATCTATTGACAACTTCGGACTGGCCGTCCGTTTGGGGATGGTATGTTGTAGTTCGCTTTAGAACAGTTTGCTGCAACTTGAATAACTCACTCCAAAAATGGCTCATAAACACCTTGTCTCTGTCCAAAATAATGGAACTAGAGAAACCATGTAAGTGAACAATCTCCCGGATAAACATGTCAGCCACCATTGGAGCATTGAAGGGATGTTTTAATGCCAATAAATGCCCATATTTAGTAAGGTGATACTACCACCAAAATGACAAAACCCACCAGCCTTTGGTAATCATTTGATGAAATCCATCGTTATTTCCTCCCACACTTATGCCCGTAAAGGAATGGGTTGTAACAGCCCGGTCGGAAAAATACTTAAGACTTTATTCCACTGACAAACTTCACAATTCGCCACCATTTGGGCTATATCTTATTTCATTCCCACCCAATACAGCTTGGCTGCAATACGTTTATAAGTTTTAGTTTTCCCGGAGTGGCCTCCAATAGGTGATGAATGGTATTCCTGAAAAATGAGGGAAATAAATGTTGAAGATTTGGGAATAACCAGCCTCCCTTTATAGAAAATCAAATCATTGTGGAGTGAGAATCCCACATGTGATACTCCCTCTCCTTGTAAATCAGCCTTGAGTTTCTTTAGAAATTCATCCATGGCTATATCATCTTGCAACTTTGGCCAATCTCTCAAATGTAAGTCACCATGCCTTGACAAAGCATTTGCCACAAGGTTAGAATTTCTAGTCTTATATTGAATCTCGAAATCATAACCCATCAACTTACTAACCCACCTTTGGTATTCATGTCCCACTACCCATTGCTCAAGCAAATGTTTCAAGCTTTACTGGTCTGTTTTTACCACAAAACGCCTTCCTAGAAGATATGGCCGCCATTTAAGGACTGCCAACACAATTGCTATCAACTCTTTTTCATACACGGACTTGAGTCGAGCTTGCTTGCCTAAAACTTGACTGAAATAGACAATGGGACGATGATTCTGCATTAATACAGCCCCGAGGGCATATCTAGAAGCATCAGCTTCAATCTCAAAAGTCTTGGTAAAATTGGGCATAACTTAGACTGGAACTGAAGTCATACTTTTTTTAAGGGCCAAGAAAGCCTCTTCAGCTTCATCTGACCATCGAAAACTGTCTTTCTTTAGCTGTTCTGTGAGAGGCCAAGCTATGCGGTCATAACCCTTGACAAATTTTCGGTAATAGCCTGTCAATCCAAGAAATCCTTGCAATTTAGTTATGTTTTTCGGTCGAGGCCAAATCTAGCATTGCCTGAATCTTTGATTGATCCACTGAAACCCCTTTCCTGTGAAATAATATGGCCTAAATAAGCTCGTTGGGACTGCCCGAATTCGCACTTCTTCATGTTAGCAAACAATTGGCATTTTCTCAACTGTTCCAGCACCAGTGTTACATGCTTAACATGTTCCACTTTGGATGCACTGTAAATTAAAATGTCATCAAAGAAGACTAGCACCAATTTCCTGAGATAAGGCCTAAAAACTTCATTCATAAGAGCTTGAAAAGTAGTTGGAGCATTGGTTAGCCCAAAAGGCATGACCAAAAATTCATAGTGACCCTCATGAGTACGGAAGGCCGTTTTATACTCATCACCCAACTTAATCCGCATCTGGTGGTAGTCGAACTTCAAATCCAATTTAGAAAAAATACAGGCTCCGTTAGGTTCATCAAGAAGCTCATCAATTACCGGAATTAGAAATCTATCCGGAATAGTCTCTTTATTCAATGTCCGATAGTCTACGCAAAAACGCCAACTTTTGTCTTTCCTTTTCACTAGACGAATAGGGCTTGAAAACAGACTGGTGTTGTGTCTGATGATTCTAGTTGCTAGCATCTCTTTGATTAGCTTCTCTATTTTAGACTTTTGAAAGTGAGGATAATGATAGGGGCGTGCATTAATTGGAGTACCCCCATCTTTCAGTACAATGGCATGCTCGTGTCCTCTAATCGGTGGCAACCCTTGGGGAACCTGGAAAACATTCAAAAATTGTTGCAAGGTCTCATGTAGCTCCTCGAGGGATGACTGAATTTCCCTTTCTGGCCTCGTAATTGAGCACAACTCCACCAAAATCCCCATCCCTTCTTTTTTGATAGTTTTCATGATATTTTTCAGTGAAACCAAAGTCTTCCCTAATGAGGGATCCCTATGTAATGTCATTGTTCCAGTACCCATTTTGAACTTCATGAATTGACTTTCCCAATTAACAAACATTCCTCCCAAAGTTTCCAACCATTGAATCCTTAAAATGACATCAGTACTGCCTAACTGAATTGGAAGAAAATCTTCAACAATTTCTACCCCTTGCATGTGCAGAATCACCCCTCTAAAGACCCCATCAATTTTTACATTGGCCCCATTCTCGAGAACCACATCATAAGCAGAAGTAGAGATGAAGGGAAGATTAATTTGTTCAATCAACTTACAGGTTATGAAGTTGTGTGTCGCTCCAGGGTCGATCAACACCACCACTGGTTGCTTTTTGATTTTGCCTCTGATCTTCATAGTTCTAGGATTTGTGAGTCCAGTAACTGAATTTAAGGACACCTCTGCTGCTTGTGGTTTTTTTGCAATGTCAAGTTCGAATTCAATTTCAGATTCAGCAACTTCCTCTTCGTCATGCACCACCATGACCTCAAACTCTCATTTCTTACAACAATGATTAGGAGAATACCGTTCATCACATCTATAACAGAGGCCTTTTTCCCTACGTTGCTGAAGCTCTGAATCGGTGAGTTTCCATAATGATCTCGACGATTTGGTTGAAGAAGGATTGAAGGGAGTGCTCTTCACATCTTGTGGACTGGTTAGGGCACGTCCCACAACTGAAGGTGCAGGAGAGAATTTTTTAATGTGGCTTAATTTTTCCTCAACCTGTTGGGTTAACTCCATTGCATGGCCCCAGGCCTGTAGGGCCTAGAAGTCTTACTTCAGATTTGATTTTAGGTTTAAGCCCAGTGATAAATTTGCTGATGAAGACCTTTTCTGAGATTTCATCAAGTGGAGCAGCCATTGAAATAAAGTTCCTGCTATATTCCAAAACAGAGCTCTCTTGTTGCAGCTCCATCCACTGATTGTGGAGTGACCCTTCTTTTGTGGAGCGAAATTGCCTCAAAAGAAGTCCCTTCATCTCTGTTCAGGATAGAATGGGCCTCTGTTTATGCTTCCATTGATACCATAGTAAGGCATCTCCTTCAAAAGTAATCATGGCGGCTTCAATTTTCTTTTCGTTTGTGAATCGTTGCATGTTGAAGAACCGGTATGCCTTTAACAATTACCCATCAGGATTGTCTCCATTGAAAATGGGTAACTCAAGCTTGTGGTACCTCTGATCCATTGTGGGATCGTGAAAGGTCATTGCGGAGGTAATCACCGACATCGTTTCCCCTGATTTCTGCTCCAGCGAGTTTGTCTCCTTCTTTTTCCCTTTTCCTGATGAAGAAGCGATTCGAGTGGACTACTCATGTGTCTTCATAAGCTGTTCCAGCCTAGCATTCACATCTGCCATGGAACTCAGCTATAACGTGATGCTTTCCATTGAGCTCTTTAAGTTTCCCATCTCTTCCTCCATGACATCCATTCTAGCAGTAGCATTTGGACCGAAATCTTTCTTTGTCATTGTCACTGCTCTGATACCAATTGATAAACACAAAGTTAAATAACACAGCTAATACAGTCATATTCGAGAGTGCTTGAAATCTCTCCTTAGTCTCAAGGACATACAAAATTCATAGATATCCCCCATCCATAACAAATTACTAGCTATATAGAACATTGCCATTAACAAACATTAGCTAAAATCTCCTAACTGCCCTTTATTTTCCCAACATACCTAAAAAAGGCCAAAGCCCAACTGAAGCAAAAAAGCATAAGGAAGACCAATAATAAAGTGACCTCCCTTCTTACGAGTGTAGGTGAAATGTATCAGGGGCCTTTCACATTACAGTGGCAAACGGATAAGAAATCATATGTGCACTGCACATGCTTGTAGGTACTTCCATGGGAAATGCAGGGTCAACATTTTACTGCTGACTTTCTAGTGATGCCATTGGGAGGCTATGAAATGGTGCTAGGGGTTCACTAGTTGTCTACTCTTGGGGATATAATATGGAATTTCAACTAGCTCAATATGACTTTTTCTTTGGAGGGAAAACTTTATCAGCTTCAAGACATCATTTCCACTTCAATTAAGATGGTCTCAAATGAAGCCATGACTAAACTGCTGCAGCACTCTTCTCCACTAACTTATGTTATACGAATGCTAGAGAGTAAGTAAGCCAGCGTTTCCCAACACTGCACAAACAACTAAGGTAACTGATCCTGCCCTTACTCAACTATTGTCTGAGTTTGCATCTTTGTTTGAGGAACCCAAAACTCTGCCACCTCACAGATCACATGATCACATAATTGTGTTAGCGGAGGGATCTAAACCTATAAATATTAGACCTTATAAATAGTCCCCTGTTAAAAAAACTGTGATTGAAATATGATAAAAAGTTGTTGAAAAGGAGTTATACAGCCTAGTGTGAACCCATTCTCATCCCCAATAGTGCTGGTTAAGAAGAAAGATAATAGTTGGAGAATATGCATTAATTACAGGGAATTAAACAACCAAACTATAAGGGATAGATACCCTATTCTTGTTATTGAAGAATTGTTAGATGAATTGCATGGGGCTATGGTGTTTACCTAAATAGACCTTATGTCAGGTTATCATCAAATTAGAATGTATCCAGATGACATTCCTAAAACATCATTTAGGTCCCATGATGGACATTATGAGTTTGTGGTAATGCTCTTTGGGCTTACCAATGCCCTTTCCAATTTCAGAGCCTTATGAATGAGATCTTCAGACCCTTCTTGAGGAGATTTGTCCTTGCGGTTTTTGATGATATACTTATCTATAGCAAGGATATGCCAAGCCATGTGGAACACTTGAGATTGGTATTTCAAAAGTTGCAAGAGCACCATTTATTTTGCCAACATGAGTAAATGTCTATTTGGTGAACCAGCAGTAGAATATCTTGGACATATTATTAGTGGGAAGGGGGTATCTACCGATCCCAAGAAAGTAGAGGGTGTTACAACTTGGCCTGTCCCTAAGAATTTGAAGTAGCTTAGGGTTTTTTTTAGGACTATCTGGCTAATATAGAAGGTTTATAAGAGATTATGGGATCTTGAGCATACCATTGACTGATTTACTGAAGAAAGATAGCTTTGTCTGGTCTGAAGCAGCAGAAACAACTTTTGTTGACCCCAAGAAAACCTTAATCACAGCTCCAGGCCATCCTCTGATAAGCTATTTGTAATTGAAACAGATGCTAGGGAGTTTGGGATTGGGGCAGTCCTTATGTAAGAATCTCATCCAATGGCCTATATTAGTAAGGCTTTAGCTCCTAGACACATTTTCTCTGTGTCTATGAAAAAGAATTGCTAGCTATGGTGTATGCAGTCAAGAAATGGGATCACTATGTAGCTCATAGGCACTTTCTGATTAAGACATATCATCATAGTTTGAAGCTCCTGCTGGAACAAAGGATAACCACTGCTCACCAATAAAAATATATAGCTAAGTTGTTTGGCAATGATTTTGAGATTTCTTACAAGAAAGGTAGTGATAACACAGCTGCTGATGCCCTTAGCAGGCTCCCATCTTCACAGTTAGCTTCCTTGACTCTTCCCTCTCCAGCCAACAACTTGCTGCCTGAAATTGAGGTTAGATGGCAGCAGTATATCAATATTCAGGCTATGATTGAAGCTTTGTAGAATGGTAAAATGAAACAGGGTCCTTATGCTTGGGTGGATGTCTTGTTGAGGAGAAAGGGAAGGTTAGTAGTGGGGAATGATTCCAACTTAAAGCAAAAAATTGCAAATTATGCATAATCCAGCAGCTGGAGGCTACAATTAAAAGGATTAAGCTATTGTTTTATTGGAAGGGGTTGGAGAAAGATGTGAGGAATTATATTAGACAATGTCTCATTTGTCAAACCAGAGAATGTTAGTACACCTGGACTGCTACAATCACTGCCTATACCAGAAGGGATTTGGACTGATGTTAGCATGGATTTTGCTGAAGGAATACCCAAGTCTCAAGGAAAAGATGTGATTTTAGTGGTGGTGGATCGATCAACAAGAATGCTCATTTTATTGGCCTCAGTCATCCTTATTCTGTTGCCACAATGGCTCAGTTATTCCTTAATCATGTGTTCAAGCTGCATGGGACCCCTTCTTCAATAGTAAGTGATAGAGGCCCAATTTTCATAAGCTCATTTTGGGAGGAATTGTTAAAGTTGCAAGGTGTGGAATTACTTAGATCCTCTGCTTACCATCCCCAAATGGATGGGCAAACAGAAGCTGTCAACAGATGCTTGGAAACCTACCTGAGATGCATGACAGGAGAGAACCCCTTTCAGCAGTACAAGTCCGACTTTAGCTGAGTGGTGGTATAACACCAAATTCCATTTAGCAATTCAGGCTACTCTTTTTGAAGTGGTCTATGGAATGCCTCCTCCCATTCATATACCTCGTTTCCTTGGAGACTCCAACATTGCTGCCGTGGATCAGTTCCTTCAAGACAAAGAATGGGCTTTGGAAATCATGAAATACCACTTAAACAGGGCACGACATAGAATGAAGCAACAAGTTGATCAACATAGAACAAACATAACATTTGAGATAGGTGATTAGATTTACCTAAAGCTGCAACCTTATAGACAGCTTACTGTTTCACAGAGAAGGAACCTTAATGTCACGCACCACGAAGGTTCATATGGGATTTTCCGCACATTTACATTTTTCCATACGTGTAATATTCTAAAAGGCCATTGTAAACCGTTAGATTAAATGGATCGTGGCCGTCCATTTTGGTAGGTAGGAATTAATCCTAGCCCTCCATTTGGTAGGTGAGAATCAATCCTAGCCATCCATTTTGGTAGGTGGGAGTTGATCTTGACCATCCATTTGGTAGGTGGGAATCAATCCTAGCCATCCATTTGGTAGGTGAGAGTTAATCCTAACCATCCATCTGGTAGGTGAGAATTGATCTCGGCCATCCATTGAGGAGGTGGAGGCCTATATATTCCTTATGTAATTCATTTGTAATCATCAAGCAATCCAAGCATTTCAAGTAATACAAAGCATTCTTCACAAAATCTCTTGTATTATTGTTTTGCTATTGAATCTTCTAAATTTCTAAGTTTCTTTCTATTCTCTTTGGAGTAATTTATCGGGTTGGAAGGCAGGCTTAGTGCAACGGACCGTGCTAAGTGCCGCACGATTGCTAGTTGAAGTCTAGGGTCGTGACAGTTGGTATCAGAGCCAAGGTTTAAAGCTTTACTACCTTTGGCATAATGAAGGCTACTGCCCCAGCTACACCTAGCGTGGAAGTTCCACCAATGGAGCGTGGTCGTGAGGAAGTTCGGAAACCTCCATCTAAAGAATCTCGAGCCAAGTCGAAAGACTTGATTTCTAGCTTGGAAGCACGTGTTGGGAGTGCTCATGACAACTTGGGTGAGCTGTTCGACCGAGTAGACAACTTGGATGAACGTTGCAGCGGCTTGGAGGCCGAGGATGCGGAGATCCATGCAGCGGTCAAGATGTCCCTCAACGAGCTAGACAGTGGGTTAAGCCAAGAGATTGATGGGCTAAAGTCCGAACTTGCCAAGGTACGTGATATATTCCAAAGAGAAATTTCCAATGTGTTGCTTAGAGTTGAGGATATGGGTGGTGATCTAGCACTATGTAAGCGGGCTATGACCTCGGGAACTAATACAACCACCATCATTGAGGCCAAGAAAGTGGAAGTTCCCAAGCCAAAGACTTTCAATGGTGCTCAGAATGCTAGGGAAGTTGAGAACTTCCTATGGGGGCTTGAACAATACTTTGAGGCTACTGGCATAACGGACCATGCCAGCAAAATCCGAACTGCTGCCATGTACCTGTCCGACACTGCTATGCTGTGGTGGAGACGAAGGCATGGAGATGTGCAACGTGGGGTGTGCACAATTGACACCTTTGAGGACTTCAAAAGGGAGTTCAAAAGCCAATTCTTCCCCGTAAATGCTGAGGAAGAGGCGAGGGACCGGCTTCGACGACTAAAGCAGATGGGTAGCATAAGGGAATATGTGAAGGAGTTCACAACCTTGCTGCTAGAAGTCCCTGACGCATCGGACAAAGATGCATTATTCTTGTTCATGGATGGTCTCCAATCATGGGCTAACCTTGAGCTCAAACGACGTGGTGTCCAAGACTTGTCTTCGGCCATTGCCGTTGCTGAAAGTCTTATTGATTACTCCTCAAACAAAGAAGGCCCGAGGCCAGCTGATAGAAAGTTTGGTGGAGGAAGGAATGGGGGAGGCCATGCTAAGAGTCAAAGCTACAAAAATCACAAAGAAAGCTCCTCATTCAAACCGCGAGACAAATGGAAGGAAAAGGAAGAACGTGTGCCTCAAAGCCCCGTGTGATGTGCTTCATATGCGACGGACCACATTGGGCACGAGAATGTCCCAAAAGGAAGACATTGAATGCTTTAGTTGCCTCCACTCATGATCAAGACAGAAGTGAGGCAGATGAAGGTGCAAAGATGGGATCCTTGCGGTTGCTTAGTGCATTGCAAAGTGCCCCGACGTCCCCCAAGGGACTCATGTTTGTGGATGCAACCATCAATGGGAAAGTCGCCAAAGCCCTGGTCGACATAGGTGCATCTCACAACTTTGTTTCGCTAGAGGAAGCCAAGAGACTCGGTCTCAAGGTTGCGAATGGAGGTGGCTCCCTCAAAGCAGTTAACTCTGCGGCACAACCTTTCCAAGGAGTTGCCCATGGAGTGAAGGTCAGTCTTGGTTGTCACGGGCTTGGTCTTTTGCTACCAACGACCGCGCGACACTAGCAAACTTCCTCGTAAGAATGCTAGTCAGCCTCCTCGATAACGCTAGATATAGCTAGCAAATGGGCAAAGATGCTAAGAACACAAAGTAGAGAGAGAAACTTGGAGAATGCTTAAGAGTTGCTTGTATTGCTTAAATGCTTGGATGATTTACAAATGAGCTACATAAGATATATATAGGCCTCCACCTCCTCAATGGATGGCCAAGATCAATCCCCACCTACCAGATGGATGGTTAGGATTAACTCCCACCTACCAAAATGGAGGGCTAAGATTGATTCCTACCTAACAAATCAAATGCTAGGATTAATTCCTACCTACCAAAATGGACGGTCATGATCCATTTAATCTAACGGTGTACAATGGCCTTCTAGAAAATAATACATGCTTGGAAAAATGTACATGTGTGGGGAATCCCGGATGAACCTTCGCGGTACGTGACATTCTCCCCCACTCAATCTGGCGACGTCCTCGTCGCATCCCCTTCTTCAAGCTTCGAATGCCCCTTTTTAGCTTCGGCCCATTTCTTCCTCTGCATCTCGGCCTTAGCTTCGTGTACTTGTGACATGGTTGGCTTCTCATGCCCACCTTTGGTAAACTTGAAGATGCTTGGAAACGTACGATGTTCCTTGGTGAGCTCCCCACCTCTAAGCCAATTTTGGCGAGTCTTCTCATGACTTGCCAACTCACTTGATCTCTTGGCTTGTGGATCTTGCTCCCCCAATGAAATCATCGGGCTTATGACAGTAGCCCTTGATTTCCTCTTCCATTCTCCAAACTTGTGAACTACTACCGGAGATTCATCAAGTCATATTCAGCAAGAGCAGTCCCACTAACTGACCTACTCAAGAAGAACAATGCTTGGGAGTGGACAAGCAAGTGCCAAGCCTCATTTGATGACTTGAAAAGGGCCATTACCGAAGAACCAGTGCTTCACTTGCCAGACCCCTGTAAGATGTACGAGTTGCATACAGATGCCTCAGACTTTGCCATTGGTGGAGTGTTGATGCAAGAAGGGCATCCGATAGCATATGAGAGCAGCAAGCTCAATGATACTGAACGCCGCTACACGGTGCAGGAAAAGGAGATGACAACTATCATCCATTGTCTAAGGGTGTGGCGACACTGCTTGTTGGGTTCTCACTTTGTGATCATGATAGACAATGTAGCAACTAGTTATTTCCAAACTCAAAAGAAGTTGAGTCCCAAACAAGCTCAGTGGCAAGACTTTTTGGCAGAGTTTGACTACAAGCTTGAATACAAGCCTGGTAAGGCCAATATGGTGGTTGATGCACTAAGTCGAAAGGTGGAGTTAGCAGTTTTGAGTAGACAAAGCAGTCCCTTGCTGGAAAAGATCAAAGAAGGATTGGAGCATGATGCCCTGACTCAAAACCTCATTGTCCTCATCAAGGAAGGAAAGACAAGGCGATTTTGGCAGAGTGACGGACTACTCTATGCCAAGAAAAACCGCATCTATGTACCTAAGTGGGGGAACTTGAGAAAAGAGCTGATCAATGAATGCCATGATTCACTATGGGCTGGACACCCAGGCATGAGACGCACCCTTGCCTTGATCAAGTCTGTTTACTATTGGCCTCAACTACGGGATGATGTTGAAGCCTACGTGAGAACTTGTCTTGTTTGCCAACAAGACAAAACGGAGCAGCGTGCACCCGGTGGTTTGCTAGAACCACTGCCTATTCCGGAGAGACCATGGGAGAGTGTCTCAATGGACTTCATCACTTGCTTGCCAAAATCAGAAGGCTTTGGCAGTATAATAGTAGTCATTGATCACTTCAGCAAGTATGCAACTTTCATACCTGCCTTGGCGGATTGCACTGCGGACGAGACTGCACGGTTGTTCCTCAATCATGTTGTGAAGCATTGGAGAATTCCATTTAATATCGTGAGTGATCGAGACCCACGATTTACTGGGAAGTTCTGGATAGAGTTGTTCAAGCTGCTGGGATCAGACTTGAATTTCTCGATAAGTTTTCATTCGCAAAGCGATGGGCAGACGGAACGTGCCAACGCATTACTGGAGCTTTATCTTAGGCACTTTGTTAGTGCCAACCAACATGATTGGGCTAAGTTGCTGGATGTAGCCCAATTCTCTTACAACTTGCAACAAAGTGAATCCACTGGCAAGAGTCCCTTCGAGATCATTACGGGACAACAACCTATGACCCCTCATGCTTTGGCCACAAGCTATGAAGGAAAGAGTCCTCCTGCTTTCAAATTTGCTAAGGCATGGCATGAGCAAGCTGAGTTGGCCCAAGCCTATTTGAACAAGGCATCTAAAAAGATGAAGAAGTGGGCTGACAAGAAAAGGAGGATGGTCGAATTTCGGGAAGGAGATTTGGT
Organism: Triadica sebifera; assembly: GCA_023653625.1. Lineage (NCBI taxonomy): Eukaryota > Viridiplantae > Streptophyta > Magnoliopsida > Malpighiales > Euphorbiaceae > Triadica > Triadica sebifera. Next base: position 14,254,136 of record CM042899.1, read on the forward strand.
TCTTGTCAAATTATTACCACAACAGTTCAAGTCCTTGCGGAAGGTTCACAAGGGGTTGGTGCGGAAATACGAAGGGTCATTTCCTGTCCTTAAGCAGATTGGTGTCTTACAAGCTACAACTCCCTCCCAAGCTTAAGATCTATCCAGTCTTTCATGTAAGCATGTTGAAGCCTTATCATGGAGACGAGGAAGATGCAAGTCGAGGAGAGTCGAAGAGGACACCCACTGCGGTAGTAACCTCCTTTGATAGAGAAGTGGATTCCATTTTGGCAGACCGCCTAATTCGGCGTAGAGGTGTACCAAGTTATCGGGAATACTTGGTCAAATGGAAGAATGCCCCAGACATAGAGGCAAGCTGGGAATCTGAAGACACTTTGTGGCAATTCAAAAATGACATAGAATGGTTCAAGCTTGAAGGCGCGACGAGGGCGTTGCGAACTTGAGTGTGGGAGAATGTCACACACCACGAAGGTTCATACGGGATTTTCCGCACATTTACATTTTTCCACACATGTGTAATATTCTAGAAGGCCATTGTAAACCGTTAGATTAAATGGATCGTGGCCGTACATTTTGGTAGGTAGGAATTAATCATAGCCCTCCATTTTGGTAGGTGGGAGTTGATATTGACCATCCATTTGGTAGGTGGGAATCAATCATAGTCATCCATTTGGTAGGTGGGAATCAATCATAGTCATCCATTTGGTAGGTGGGAGTTAATCCTAACCATCCATTTGGTAGGTGAGAGTTAATCCTAACCATCCTTCTAGTAGGTGGGAATTGATCTCGGTCATCCATTGAGGAGGTGGAGACCTATATATACCTTATGTAATTCATTTGTAATCATCAAGCAATCCAAGCATTTCAAGTAATACAAAACATTCTTCACAAACTCTCTTGTATTCTTGTTTTGCTATTGAATTTTCTAAATCTCTAAGTTTCTTTCTATTCTCTTTGGAGCAATTTATCGGCTTGAAAGGCAGACTTAGTGCAACGGACCGTGCTAAGTGCCGCACGATTGTTAGTTGAAGTTTAGGGTCGTGACATTAAGCTCTCACCCTTGTATTATGGGCCCTATTGCATAGAAGATAAGATATGGGCAGTAGCAAATAAGCTCAAACTTCCTCCAGAAGCAGCAATTCACCCAGTATTCCATGTCTCTTAGCTTAAAAGATCTGTTCCTTCTTTTGTTGTTCCAACAGCTGCACTAACAGAACTGCCCAACTCACCACCCGTTCTTGTGGCCATTTTAGACAGAAAGCTAGTTAAGAGGGGCAACCACGCTGCTACCAAGATCTTGATCCAATGGTCTGATATATCCCCAGAAAAAGCAACTTGGGAGTTCTTGTATGATATTCAGCAGAGGTTTCCCAACATCAACCTTGTGGGCAAGGTTTTCTAAGGGGGAAGGATTGTTATGAGTAGAATTAGCTTAATGTTGTTTTCTTTATATTGCTCGTTGTTTTAGTTTGTGCAGGGTCGTTTGTTATTTTCATATTTTTTGTTGCTTTAATTTCTTATTCTGTTATTGGGTTGCTGAGATATGTCCCCAGAAGAAGCCACTTGGGAGTTCTTGTATGATATTCAGCAGAGGTTCCCCAACATCAACCTTGTGGGCAAGGTTTTCTAAAGGGGAAGGATTGTTATGAGTAGAATTAGCTCAATGTCATTTTCTTTATATTGCTTGTTGTTTTACTCTCTGCAGGGTCGTTTGTTATTTTCATATTCTCTGTTGTTTTAATTCATTCTTCTGTTATTGGATTGCTGAGCTGGCATACGCTGCTAAACAATTTGTAACGGCTATGTCAGCATTCCTTCTCTCAATGCTGATCATGCTTTTTGGTATTGAATGAAAGATTTCTTCCTCTCTCTCTTAGATTCCTCTTCGCTCTCTCTCCTATTTCTGCTTCTGTGAAATCACCATTGATTCAACTTTTAGTTGGATCAAATAGTCACATCAAACCCTAAGATCCATGACAATTTTTTGCATCCAATGGGCATTTGCCTAGTTCAACAACAGTTCTGCTATTTTCCTCTCAGAAGCATAATTCTGCCGTGACGAATACCTTATGGTCAATTGGTCATTTGTATTAACTCCAATTTTGTGTTGCCCTCCATGAAGGGCTTGCTAGAATATTGTTGCCTTTTAGACAATCCCTCCTCTTTGGCCATGTTACTGGTGCAGGCACTATCAATTATCCATGTACATTGGCTGACATCTCTTATGACTTGAGAAGCCATGAACACCTTTATAGCTTTATCATCCCCTTGTTCATCAGTATAGTTAGCTTGCTGCTGATTAGTCATTTGATTTTGGCTCTTTGTGTAATCAGTTGTCTAATTTTGTTTAGCCCTGCAGAGCTTCTCAAAATGGCCAAAAATCTTGCCAAATCTACATTGCACCTTGGACTTATCCTTCACTAAATGATTATTTTTTTCATTTTTTTTTTAAAAATTTACAAAAAGAGCTACATTGTAACTTGCCCATCCTTCCTTCTTCCTTTGCTGTTACAACAGCTTTGTCTTTATCAGACAACTGGTCTGAACTGGACAGCTTACTTCTCCTATTTGCTTGGTTTGAAAGACCCCTTCATAGTTGTTAAATCGAGATTCGTATCGAGAATCAAATTTGTGATTTTATAAATCGTGAATCAAGAATCGAATCGAATCGTAAGATTCAGTTTAAATTGATAATTAATTAGAAATAATATATATTCATTTTTAAGAACATATTTTATATTAAGAACATATCGAATCAAACGCCTAATAAAAAAAATTTAATTTGAAAATTTAATGGCAATTAGAGAAAAATATTATGGGATTCGTGTCTATCATTTTCTACTATTGGATTTAACTATCTTAATCTTTCTCTCAAATTATACAATAAGTTTCCTTCTTCTCTTTCTCTATCCCATACCTAATCCCACCCCCTGTGCATATTAGCGAGTATCCTCTATTTATGCATCCCATCATTCCCTTTTATGACCTTTAGTTAAACCTATACACCCCAACACCCCATCATTCCCCTTTGTGGCCTTTAGTTAAACCTGCACACCCCACTATTATTCCTCCTCCGAACCCTTCTTCTCATAAAATTTTTTCTTGATTTCTTATATTGATTACTATCAATCTCAAGCTCGTGGAGGCTATCGCTGATTCCTCGTTTGTGATCCTCACTCAGCCTATTAACTCGCTTGACTCAGCAGATATCGCGACCGAGCTTGAAGAGTTAGTAGATTTTTTGTCTTCTCCTTCTCTATCTATAAGTTTCCTCACTCTGCTTAATATTTATTTGTTTATATGAATTGATAGAATCGGTCGATTTGATCGATTCTTGCGATTCGCTATTGATTCATGCAATTCGCTATAGATTCATGCTAATTTCGATTCATACTATAGATTCGAATCGTTATATATAGGAATCTTATCGATTCGGAAGTTTCGAATCGAGAATCGGATGATTCTAACAACAATGGACCCCTTTATTAATATCTTCTTCTCTCAAACTAGACCTTTGTACTTGAGCTTGTAATTTACTGGTAACCTCAACAACAGACAACAGACTAAGATCACATGATTCTTCAGCTAAGTGCAGGATAGTGACACCATATATGTGCATGCATCTTGGGCTTTCGCTTATTGTGTTTGAGGCTGGGGATTTGACTCTTAATGCCAAGACAGCCCTTCTACCTTCTTGTTACAACTTTGAAGTTCTTCAAAAATTATCTAAGATAGACTAAAGCTAAAAATAATTACATTTGATCGAGAATTATCAGAAATGATCGGACAGTTTTCGTCAAGGAAATAATGTGCACATATACATTTAGTGAAAGATGACTATGGATTTTCAGTGTGTTAAAATTGTGACTTGACAATAGTTTTGTGATGATATATTCAGGAAATGGTGATCAATCTATTCCGGAAGGAGATGGTTCAAAAGGTAGTAATGCTCCTGATAGCGAAAAATCTAATGATAATGCTTTTCACAAGTCCCATCATGTGAATCTGGACTGGAGAGAGTTCAGAGCTAAAATGGTTATTCAAGAGCAGGTGATCCATTTCTTTGCTCGTCTGGTTTTATAGTCTTTTCAGTTGTTATCTCTTTATGAAAGTGTTGCTGTTCTCCATTATATTTAAGTTGCGGATTTTGAGCCTGGCGAGAGTTTGGATGCACATAGCCTTCTTATATTACATGGAGGGCGCTTATATAGTTTGAATTAGTGATTTTAAGGTCACATAAGAGCGATTTAACTGTTGTACCAATGCTAAGTCGGACAATTTTTGTATAACTTGAGTATGAGTAGGTTGAACTAGTCTTAAGGTCACATAGGAGCGACTTTGCTGGTGCACCAAGGCTAATTCTCAATGCATCCATTTCTAAATAACTTGAGGATATGAGTAGTGATATGTGAAATTTGTGCTCAAAAAGCTCTGTAGCTTACAGCGTATTGCTCTAACAGGCTGAGACTGCAGAAATTGATGCTGCCAATCAAGGTGGAATGACTCGAGATTCTAAATTTGGCCTGAAATGGGCCCACCCCATCTCTGTGCCTGAAACTGGCTGCGTTCTTGTTGCCACTGAAAAACTCAATGGAGTTCACACTTTTGAGAGGACAGTTGTTCTCCTTCTCAGATCAGGAACTAGACATCCACAGGAAGGGCCATTTGGAGTTGTCATTAACCGGCCGCTGAACAAAAAGGTCAAACACATGAAGCCGACTAATACTGAACTTGCAACCACTTTTGCTGATTGTTCATTACATTTTGGTGGGCCACTTGAGGCAAGCATGTTTTTATTAAAAACAGGAGAGAAAGCAAAGCTTCCTGGGTTTGAAGAGGTGATCCCTGGGTTGTGCTTTGGTGCTAGAAGCAGTTTGGATGAAGCTGCAACACTTGTGAAGAAAGGAATGCTGAAGCCTCAAGATTTCAGTTTCTTTGTCGGTTATGCAGGTTGGCAGCTGGATCAATTGAGAGAGGAGATTGAATCCGACTATTGGTATGTAGCTTCATGTAGCTCAAATTTGATTTGTGAAGATTCATCAGATTCGTCATCAGAAGGTTTGTGGGAGGAGATTTTGCAGCAAATGGGTGGTCATTACTCAGAGCTAAGCAGAAAACCTAAGCAAGATCTGTAGGTAAATATAAGTGTCAATAGAAAGTAAGGAGTCATCCTGGAAGTTAATATGCAGCCTAGGCATTGATAAAGCCCAATGTACAGAAACTCTCTCTCTTAGTCAGAACATCCTTCTTATTTAATAATAATTATATTATTATTATTATTATTATTATTATTATTATTATTATTATTATCATTATCATTATTATTATTATTATTATTATTATTTCTCATTTTTATCTAATGATCTTGGTAGTTATGTTACTTGTATTTAACAGTTCTCCTTATCTTATTGAAGAAAGTTTCCTCTTATGAAATGCACAAAATTTCTCTGGTGCAATGAGAAATTGGCCACAGGAAGATATAGATTAATAGACATATACTTGCGTAATATAATGGTCAATTCCCACAATAAGTAGAAGAGAATATCCCGCTTTTAACATTTTGTCAATCTTATTTGATATATAGATTGATTTCACCACCTTTGCATCAGATTCAAGAAAACAAGAATCAAAGGCCAAATACAAAGCTAAAAGAACTGTTTCTCTTAGGCCACAAGCTTCACACACCAAAACTGAAGAGGCTGAACATTTACCCACTCTGCCCCGGACAATCCGAGCGGCGAGCATTGTGGTTTCTACAAATGACTGTCCCTCTCTTTGCTTGTCATTTTATCATGTCCCTTTTTTTTGTTGACCCGATCTGCAAACTTGATCTAAAAAAGGCAGGACTTGCTATGAAAATGACTGGAGACGCAAGGGCCAAATGGCATGCACAAAAACATTCAAACATCAAACTCAACTCAGTTTATCACCCCGACTTTTCTTAAGTAAGATTTTTATAGTGAAAAAATTTCATATTTAAATTTTAACTCATAACCTACATTTACATTTTTAGTTTTTTCTTTTGTCAAAATTATCGAAGAGTTTAATTATAAATAGTAAGTTTGAACAAACATCTTGTAACTATGACTTTTATTAATAATTTAACTGTCCACCTAGCTAACGAATGTCCAATAGATAGATATTGGTTTGTTTTAGCAGAGTTGATCACAATTTTTTCATATTAATTTTTTTTTTGTCGATCTCACTCTCTCTCTCTTTATATATATATATCGTTTTATTCCTAACAGTTAACTAATTAAGTGCATTTTATAATCCATACATAAAAAAAATATTACCATCCATATATACCTTTAACAAAAACTAAAATATCAACTTGAATTACCATTTAATATACCACAACATTAATTCATATTACAAGCGCAATAAAATCAAATAAAAACGTTTATATGCACAAACTTTAATAATGGAGCCCTAAAACTTACGCTCTCACGTCTACTACCTTTGGTGGACTTTTTCACCTTATGTTTCAGCCCCTAATATGAAATCAGAGGCTATATTAATATATAAATTCTCATATTCATCTAATTATGCCATAAACTAACCAAAGTCCTAACTTTTAAATGATTTATAGCTTATAAACCTAATTTCCCCATTAATCTGAATTGAAACTATCAAAGATTAACGAAAACAACCTCTCTTACCTTTATTTCGACAAAAATAGACCACTTATCTATGCTTCAGAACATGTTCCAAAGCTCATTGTCACACACCTCGATTTTTATACCAAATTTCTTAGTTTTATCTATTTCAGATGCATTTTTGGGTGGTTATTTCATGTTTAATCAATCAATGTTGAGAAAGGAATGAGGGAAATATGTTTCTAAGGTTTCAAAGTGTGGTGGCTAGGGTTAGGAGTGATTTTACTTGAGTTTCTGCCAAGATGCTACCATATTTAAACCAACAGGTCTTCATGAGCGTGAACACTATTGTCACGGGTGTGAACATTTATATTACGGTCATGAAGATCCTCAGCTTCTAAATATGAAATTCATGACATTCGCGGCTATGATTAACTCTGTCACTGGCATGAACGATATAAACTTCACTTTTTCTTATTTTTTTCTTTATTTTATGGTTTCTAATACGAATAGCCTCATATATATTTCCCAAATACCCTTAGTGTACTTTATTTAACATGTAAATTCTATGCCCTAATTTGCAGGTGCTACACTTCAAGTCTAAGGATATTTGCACCATTGCTATGTTGAGACTATTATTGACATTTGAATAGATTATCTATATGATTATCTCATAGCAGGTCATCTAATGCACTTAGCTACACTTAGCATCCACATGTTAACTCTAAATATCTCATATTTACAGATTATGAGATCTACTACTCAATCCAATCAAGGAGTATAACATGTGCAAGTCTGTCTAGATTAACAATGTTCCATCTCATTAATCCTATGACTATGGATAACTTAGATACTAACATAATTACACATGATAAGAATTTCAATATCATGATCTCATCATGATTTCCTTTATGTCATGTTATGTATCAAAGACAACTCATATATTAAATGAATATCAAATTAATGAAAATGTCTTTTTATTAATCAAATAAATTTGAACAATGAGTGCTAAAGGTGATTGCCTTTAGAGAACTTCTCTAACAACCTCCCACTTGCACTAAAGCCAATCGCCTTTGTATTTAATTCCATAGGCTAAGATATCATTTCTCATTCACAGTATGTCATCTACATACGACACAAGGAATACAACTACACTCCTACTAACCTTCATATATACACAAGGTTCATTTGGATTTTGCAAGAAACTAAATTGTTTGATCGTCTCATCAAATCGAATATTCCAACTCCAGGATGCTTGCTTTAATCCATAAATGGATCTTTGAATCTTGCATACTTTTTTTCCATCTTTGGATATGAAGCCTTCTGGTTATGTCATGTACACATCCTCAATTAGATTTCCATTAAAGAAAGTCGTCTTCACATCTATTTGTCATATCTCATAATCATAATGAGCAGCATGGATTTAAGCATAGCTACTGGGCTAAAATTTTCAACATAATTAAGTCCTTGTTTTTTATGATAACCTTTAGCTACAAGTTTAGCTTTAGAGGTAACCACATTACCATCCATGTTAGTTTTCTTCTTAAAAACCCATTTTCACCCTATAGTCTTTATCCCTTCGGGTGGGTTAACTAAAGTCCATACTTGGTTTTCATACATGGAATTCATTTCTAACTTTATGGCTTGAAGCTATTTGTTTGATTCTAAACTATTCAAAACTTTTTCATAGGTTGTGTAGGCTTATTATTTTTTATGAGCAATACATCATTATGTTCACTAATGAGAAATCCATATCTTTTTGGAACAATATGTATCCTACTTTACCTATGAAGCTTTTGTGCTTTAGAATGTTGAGTTGTTTTATCATCTATATGAATAACATAGTCAAGTTCAGGCAGTTGATCAGCATCTGCTTGAGCATCTTGAACTTTCTCAAGTTCAATTTTGCTCCCACTACGTCCTTTTAGAAGAAATTCACTTTCTCAAAAGATAACATGTCTTGAAACAAACACCTTTTGTTCTAAGGGGTGGTAGAATTGATATCCATTGCTTTTAGATATCCCACAAATAGACATTAGTCTCATTTAGCTTCTAGCTTATCTAACATTGTTTGCTTCACATAAGCACGACAACCCCAAACTCTCATGTAAAAAAGTATGGGCTTCTTGTTATTCCATATCTCATATGGATTAATATCAATTGAATTTGAAGGGACTCCATTTAATATCTAAACAGAAGTCTCTAATACATAACCCCAAAAGAATTTAGGGAGTCCCGCAAAGCTCATCATAGACCTTACCATGTCTAATAGGGTTCGGTTTCTCCTTTCATCCACACCATTATGTTATGGCTTGTAAGGTGGAGTCCATTGAGATAATATCCCATTATCCCTAAGATAATCTAAAAACTCTTGGCTCAAGTATTCACTTTCTCTATTTGATTGAAGTGTTTTAATACTTTTGTCAACTTATTTCTCTACTTCATTTCCGAATTCTTTGAACTTTACAAAAGTTTCATATTTGTATCTCATAAGATACACGTACCCATATCATGAGTAGTCATCAATAAAAGTAATGAAGTAGATGAAACCACCTCTAGTGTGTGTGGACATTGGACCACATATATCCGAATGTATTAAGTCTAAAAGCCCATTAGCATGTTCATCCTTTCCTTTGAAGGTTAATTTTTCCATATTGCCTAATAAGCAAGATTCACATATGTCATATGATTCATAACCAAATGACTCCAAACTACCACTCTTGTGTAGCTTAACCATGTGTTTCTTACTTATATGACCAAGGCAACAACGCCATAAGTAAGATGATTTCAACATATCTTGTTTTTGCCTTTTATTATCATTGATGATTAAAATTATTAGACTTGACATATCTAATATGTATATTCTATTGCATAATGTACCATTAGCATAAAGAATACCATTCAATATAATAAAACAACAATTCGTACTAAAGGCTAAATGGAAACCATCTTTATTTAAACTAGAAACATAAATAATATTTTTAGTCAAAGTAGGTACATAATAAGAATTATCCAAATTAACATTAGCCTAGTAGGGAGGCTCAATACATATGTTAATATAGCTAAAGCAACGACTCTTGCTCCATTTACAATGGGCAGGTCCAGCTTTCCCTTATTGAGCTACCTAATATTCCTTAGGCCCTACATATCAATGCGTATGTATGAGCCACAACTGGTATCTAATACCCATACATCATTATTGGAAATAGTATTAATTTCAATGATAAAAATACCTAAAATAGATGGGACATCAGATGCCTTCTTTCTTCAAGGACTCCAAGTAAGCCTTATGGTTTCTCTTCCAATGGCCATCCTTGCCATAATGAAAACATGTCCCTTTTGGAGCAGTCTCTTTGGCCTTCTTCTTGCCACGCCTCCCTCAGACTTGATAGACTTCTTCTTATTCTTCTTCTTCTTAGAACTAGAAAAGTCCACCAGCATCACAACCTTACTGTTTACTGTCCTTACAGATAGATGGCTCAACTGTTTTGAGCATGTTGATCAACTCAGGAATAGTGGTGGAGATTTGGTTGATCCTTTAGTTAACCATAAAATGTGAAACACTATCAGACAAACCAGTTAGAATTAAGTCAATACTTAATTCATGGTCCATCACAAATCCCAAGGTGGCCAATCTCTCAATATAGCCATTCATCTTTAGTGCATATTGAACTGGATATGTCCTCTCAACCATCTTAGTGCAAAAGAGCAACCTTGAAGTTTTGAACCTTTCAAAATGTGCTTACTCATCAAAAAGCTCTTTTAGATGGTGGACTATAGAATTAGCATCCATAGCCTCATGCTGCTTTTGCAACTCAACTGACATAGTTGTTAGAGAAGTGCTCTAAAGGCAATCACCTTTAGCACTTATTGTACAAATTTATTTGATTAATAAAAGGTTTTTTCATTAATTTGATGTTCATTTGATATATGAATTGATAAGTGATCTTAAATCAATTAATGAAGTTCTTGATACATAACATAGCATGAAGGAAATCATGATGAGATCATGATATTGAGATTCTTATCATGTGTAATTATGTTAGCATGAAAATTATCCCTAGTCATAGGATTAATGAGACAGAACATTATTAATCCAGACAGACTAGCACATGTTACACTCCTTGATTGGATCGAGTAGTAGATCTTATAATCTATAAACATGAGATGTTTAGAGCTAACATGTGGATGCTTGCTAAGTGTAGCTAGGTATATTGGATGACCAACTATGAGACAATCATATGGATAATCTATTCAAATATCAATGATAGTTTCATCATAACAATGGTGCAAGTATCCTTAGACTTGAGGTACTCAAGGATATCATGAATATTGATTCTGTATTTTGACACTATTCCTTATTGTCTCAGGGAGGTTGCTTATAGGGCAATGATTGGATACAACTTGAGGTATTCGAAGGTAATTGGGTAACCAACAAAGGATTCACCACTCTTGATAGAAGGAGTGTATACCCATGGCCTCTTGTTGTGGTCATTACTCGGGAATCTCTGGCCGGAGTGGAAATGTCATAAAGATAGTCTTCAATGACATATCTAATAGAGTAATGAGCCTTAAGAACAATTAATATTACTTGGACTAGACGTGACGTAGTCAGTCTAGTGGGAGTTGACACATATCCATACTCTGAACCAAGTGGGGTATAAAATTGTGAAAGGAATAATTGCATGGAAATTGTCTATGGAAAGGTTCAGAGTCAAACCATTGACTTTCTGATCAATTGCGAGTCATGATGTATTGCTAGATACTGCTTATGACTTGCTTAAATTAAATGTTAATTTAAGTGGCCAACATAATCGGAAACCTAATGGATCACACGCATTGAAGATATGGAGAATGAGTAAAGTGGTATTGGATATGATCCAAAATATGAGAGAATTGTTTCAGGATGGATCACGATGAAATCGCACGGAAAAATTATTCGGGAGGGTCACGAGAATCATATGATTGACATGAATCATATGACACATGTGAATCTTGCTTATTAGGCAAGATGACTAAATTACCTTTTAAGGGAAAGGGTGAACGTGCTAATGGACTTTTAGACTTAATACATTCAGTGATCCAATGTCTACACACGCCAGAGGTGGTTTCATCTACTTCATTACTTGTATCGATGACTACTCACGATATGGGTACGTGTATCTTATGAGATACAAATCTAAAGCTTTTGAAAAGTTCAAAGAATTTAGAAATGAAGTAGAGAAACAACTTGGCAAAAGTATTAAAACAATTCAATCAGATCGATGAGGTGAATACTTGAGCCAAGAGTTTCTAGATTATCTTAGGGATAATGGGATTTTATCTCAATGGACCCCACCTTACACGCCACAATACAATGGTGTGGCTGAAAGAAAAACCGAACCTTGTTAGACATGGTAAGGTCTATGATGAGTTTTGCAGAACTGGCTAAATCTTTTTGGGGTTATGCACTTGAGACCGCCATTTATATATTAAATGGAGTTCTTTCAAAGTCAGTTGATGTTACTCCATATGAGATATGATATAACAAAAGACCCATATTTTTTTACATGAGAATTTGGGGCCTGCTTATGTGAAGCAGACAATGTCAAATAAGCTAGAAGCCAAGTCTGATCGATATCTGTTTGTGGGATATCCAAAAGCATCATATGGATATCAATTTTACCACCCCTTGGAACAAAAGGTTTTTGTTTCAAGACATGCTATCTTTTTAGAGGGAGATAGTAGGAGCAAAATTGAACTTGAGGAAGTTCAAGATGCTCAAACAGATGCTGATCAACTGCCTGAACTTGAGCTTGTTACTCATTATAATAGCTCAACCTTCTGAAGCACAAGAGCTTTGTAGGTCAAGTAGGATATGTACTGTTCCAGAGAGATATGAATTTCTCATTAGTGAACAGAACGACGTATTGCTCATAGAAAATGATGAGCTTACAACCTATGAAGAAGTTCTGAATAGTTCAGAATCTGACAAATGGCTTCAAGCCATGAAGTCAAAAATGGATTCCATAGATGAAAACCAAGTATGGACTTTGGTTGACCCACCTAAAGGAATAAAGCCTATAGGGTGCAAGTGGGTTTTCAAAAAGAAAACTGACATGGATGGTAATGTGATTACCTATAAAGCTAGACTTGTTGCTAAAGGTTATCGTCAAAGACAAGGAATTGACTATGATGAAACTTTTAGCCCAGTAGCTATGCTTAAATCCATAAGGATACTCCTAGCCATTGCTACTCATTATGATTATGAGATATGACAAATGGATGTGAAGACAACTTTCCTTAATGGAAATCTGACTGAGGATGTGTACATGACACAACCAGAAGGCTTCATATCCAAAGATGGCAAAGAGGTATGTAAGCTTCAAAGATACATTTATGGATTAAAGCAAGCATCCAAGAGTTGAAATATTCGGTTTGATGAGACAATCAAACAGTTTGGTTTCTTACAAAATCCGGATGAACCTTGTGTCTACAAGAAGGTTAGTGGGAGTGCAATTGTATTTCTTGTGTTATATGTAGATGACATATTATTAATGGGAAATGATGTCTCAGCCTTACAATCAGTCAAAATTTAGTTATCCAAGAATTTCTCTATGAAAGACTTTTTGAAGAAGCAGTCTATATTTTGGGGACAAAGATCTATAGAGATAAATCTAAAAGATTGCTTGGTCTTTCACAGTCTACATACATAGATAAGATGCTAAAGAGGTTTAGCATGGAGCAGTCCAAGAGGGGATATATTCCCATGACCCATGGGATTACTCTCTCAAAGTTTTTGTATCCAAAGACACAATATGAGAGGACACACATGAGTTTGATTCCATATGCTTCAGCTATAGGATCAATCATATACGCTATGATATGTACAAAAATCAATGTATCATATGCTCTGAGTGTCATGAGCAGATACCAATCGGACCCAGGTGAGGGTCATTGGGTGGCTGTCAAGAATATCCTTAAGTATTTAAGAAGAACTAAGGATGTATTCTTGGTATATGAAGATTGAGATCTTATTGTGAGTGGGTATACCGATGCCAGCTTCCAATCTGACAATGAAGACTCAAAATCTCAGTCAGGTTATATATTCACACTAAATGGTGGAGCAGTTAATTGGAAGAATTCCAAACAGGAAACGACCGCTGATTCCACAACCGAAGCAGAGTACATTACAGCTTCTGAAGCAGCAAAGGAAACAGTTTGGATAAAGAAATTCATCACAGAACTTGGAGTGGTTCCCAGGATTATTGATCCAATATAATTGTATTGTCATAATAATGGAGCAATTGCACAAGCAAAGGAGCCACGGTCTCATCAGAGATCCAAACATGTACTCAGAAGATATCATTTGATTAGAGAAATCATTGGTAGGAATGATGTAAAGATAGAAAGAGTGCCCACTGATCAGAATATTACTGATCCATTAACTAAGCCACTTCCCTAAAAGAAATATGATTCTCATGTACTCGCCTATGGAATTAAATACAAAGACGATTGACTTTAGTGTAAGTGGGAGCTTGTTAGAGAAGTGCTGTAAAGGCAATCACCTTTAGCACTTATTGTACAAAATTATTTGATTAATAAAAGGTTTTTTCATTAATTTGATGTTCATTTGATATATAAATTGATAAGTGATCTTAAATCAATTAATGAAGTCCTTGATACATAACATAGGATGAAAGAAATCATGATGAGATCATGATATTGAGATTCTTATCATGTGTAATTATGTTAGTTTGAAAATTATCCCTAGTCACATAGGATTAATGAGACGGGACATTATTAATCCAGGCAGACTAGCATATGTTACACTCCTTAATTGGATCGAGTAGTAGATCTCATAATCTATAAACATGAGATGTTTAGAGTTAACATGTGGATGCTTGCTAAGTGTAGCTAAGTACATTGGATGACCAACTATGAGACAATCATATGGATAATCTATTCAAATGTCAATGATAGTCTCATCATAGCAATGGTGCAAGTATCCTTAGACTTGAGATACTCAAGGATATCTTGAATATTGATTATGTATTTTGATACTATTCCTTGTTGTCTCAGGGAGGTTGCTCATATGGTGGTGATTGGATACAACTTGAGGTATTCGAAGGTAATTGGGTAACCAACAAAAGATTCACCACTTTTGATAGAAGAAGTGTATACCCATGGCCTCTTGTCGTGGTCATTACTCGGGAATCTCTGGCCGGAGTGGAAATGTCATAAAGATAGTCTTCAATGACATATCTAATAGAGTAATGAGCCTCAAGGACAAGAACTAACATTACTTGGACTAGACGTGACGTAGTCAGTCTAGTGAGAGTTGACACATATCCATACTCTGAACCAAGTGGGGTATAGAATGGTGAAAGGAATAATTGCACGAAAATTATCTATGGAAAGGTTTGTAGTCAAACTACTGACTTTTCGATCAATTGGGTGTCATGATATGTTGCTAGATACCGCTCATGACTTGCTTAAATTAATTGTTAATTTAAGTGGCCAACATAACCGAAAACCTAATGGGTCACACGCATTGAAGATATGGAGAATTAGTAAAATGGTATTGGATAGGATGCAAAATATGATAGAATTATTTCGGGATGGATCGCGATAAGATTGCATGGAAAAATAGTTCGGGAGGATCAAGGGCCAGTACAGGCCCGTGCGGGCTAGGCAGGCTGCTGGCCTACCTAGTAGGCCAGCTGGGCTGCCCATTAGCAGCCTGCAGCAGCCCTAGCACTGATGCAGCAACCTCCTAGAATCTAAGTCTAGACAACCTCCAAATCAATTTGATATAAATCTTAAGTTTTAAACAATTGCAAGGTTAGACTCTTCATCCCCAAAACAACAAGGAATTGGTAACAAAGAGTATGAAGAGAGAATTGGATTCACGCCACAAATTAATTACCAACCTGATAAGTGAAAACAATCCTTGGTATATCAATGGAGATCACACCTCCCACTTGAAGAACACTCAAGAACACTGAAATTTTGATCTTGAATCACCAATCTGATTGTCTTACACGAATAAGGAGGTATTTATACCTCTACAAACCAAACCCTAGGTGCAAACATGAAGAAAAGACCAATCTGACCCTAATGACTTAAGGACAAATGAATGAGCTTAATTTTATAAGGCCTACACACTTAAGACAAGTTAAAATAAGGCTGATCATGTGTCTTTAAATGAAATTATATTCCAATAATTAAAATAAAACAGCCCACTAAAATTAATCTTAGGCCTAACCATGACATAACATAAGTCCACCTTAACATAACATATTGCACATGAGTTGAATCTTGTAATATAGACTTCTTCTCTAGCCCATTAGGCTAGTTGTCTTCACCATCACATGCCCCAATGAGTGTCACAAGCTTTGGATCACCAACTGATTCCATCTCTTCAAGCCTGACCCAAGCCTCTTCCTTGATATCTCTTGTCACTTAGCTCTGAATATACATTTGCAAGGCTGCCTTGAGCTTGTTTCTACTTGATCTTATGATTGGACGAAGTGGCATCACTAATCCATCTCCTCCATGACATGTAAGATCATTTTTTTGTCTTGGTTCGCATCATTCCCTCCCTCCACAAAAGGATTCGTTCTCGAATCACCACCTGCATTATCAAAAGGAGAAAGGTCAGCAACATTAAAAGTTGCTGAAACACCATACTCACCGGGCAAGTCAATCTTATAGGCATTGTCATTGATCCTCTCAACCACTTGAAAAGGTCCATCGCCTCTTGGATCCAACTTGGATTTCCTTTGGTTAGGAAATCTCTATTTCCTAAAATGCACCCATACCCAATCTCCAGGTTCAAATTTCACAACTTTACGTCCTTTATTGGCTTTTTGTGCATAACTTTTGTTCTTTAACTCAATGTGCTGCTTTGCCTTCTCATGTATGGACTTAACCAAATCTGCCTTCTTTTGCCCATCTAAGTTAGAAATATCATTCACAGGTATAGGCAACAAATCCAAAGGGGTTAGCGGATTAAAACCATAGACAATTTCTAATGGAGAATAACTTGTTGATGAATGAATGCTTCTATTATATGCAAATTCTACTAATGGTAAACAATCTTCCCAAGTTTTCAAATTCTTTCCAACAATAGCATGTAATAATGATCCTAAAGTTCTATTAGCCACTTCAGTTTGACCATTTGTTTGAGGATGACAAGTAGTAGAAAATAGCAACTTTGTTCCCAACTTTCCCCACAGCACACGCCAAAAATGACTCAAAAACTTAGAATCTCTATCAGAAACAATAGTTTTAGGAACACCATGCAAACGCACAACATCCTTAAAGAACAAATCAGAAATATGTGTAGCGTCATCAGTTTTATGGCAAGCGATGAAATGTGCCATATTGCTAAACCTATCAACTACAACAAAAATGCTATCTCTTCCCCTTTTAGTCCTGGGCAGTCCCAACACAAAATACATAGAAATGTCAATCCAGGGCTGACTAGGGATGGGTAAAGGAGTATACAACCCATGAGGTTGAATTCTTGACTTGGCTTGCTTACATGCAACACACCTAGAGAAAATTTTCTCAACATCTTTCTTCATATTAGGGCAATAAAAATGCTCATGCAAGATGTCAAGTGTTTTAGCAATACCAAAATGACCCATCAAACCACCATTATGAGCCTCACGTACAAGCAACTCACGCATTGAACAATTAGGCACACAAAGTTTATTTTCTCTAAATAAATAACCATAATGCCTATAAAACCTTTGAAACGCAGATTGTTCACATGCATTATAAACATTTGAAAAATCAGAATCAGAAGCATACAATTCCCTTATATATTCAAATCCCATCAATCGAGAACTCAAAGTAGTAATAAGAGTATACCTTCTAGATAATGCATCAGCAACCACATTTTCCTTACTTTGTTTGTATTGAATCACATAAGAAAAGGTCTCAATGAACTCCAACCATTTGGCATGTCGTTTGTTCAACTTACCTTGACCCTTGAGATGCTTTAAAGACTCATGATCACTATGAATCACAAACTCTTTAGGCCAAAGATAATGCTGCCATGTCTCCAAAGCCCTCACCAATGCATACAACTCCTTGTCATACGTGGAATAATTGAGTTGTGCACCACTCAACTTTTCACTAAAGAAAGCAATTGGATGCCTACCCTGCATCAAAACAGCACCAATACCTATCTCGGAGGCATCACATTCAATCTCAAAAGTAGAATGAAAATCAGACAAACTCAAAACAGGTGCAGAATAAAGTTTATCTTTCAAAGTATTAAATGCAAGTTCTTCCACATCCTTTTTAATGATTTTAGTTAAAGGAGCAGCAATGACACTAAAATCCTTTACAAACCTCCTGTAAAAGCTAGCAAGGCCATGAAAGCTCCTAACATCACTCACATTCCTAGGGGTTGGCCATTCTTGGATAGTCCTTATCTTCTCCTCATCAACTTCAATTCCATTGGCACTCACCACATACCCTAAGAATATAACTCTATTCATGCAAAATGTGCACTTTTTAAGTTTAGCATACAATTCTTCTCACCTAAGTGTATCCAAAACTGCCCTAAGATGATGTACATGTTCATCAACAGATTTACTATAAATCAAAATATCATCAAAATAAACAATAACAAATTTTCCAATGAACTGACGCAAAACATGATTCATCAATCTCATAAAAGTGCTAGGGGCATTGGTTAGACCAAAAGGCATAACGAGCCACTCATATAAACTAAGCTTTGTTTTAAATGTTGTTTTCCATTCATCACCAACTTTCATCCTAATTTGGTGATATCCACTCATCAAATCAATCTTAGTAAAGACACATGCGCCATGCAGTTCGTCTAATATATCATCCAATCTGGGTATTGGATGGCGATACTTAACTGTTATGCGATTCACAGCCCTACAATCAACACACATGCGCTAACTCCCATCCTTTTTTGGCACCAAAAACACCGGCACTGCACACGGACTAAGACTCTCACGGATATGCCTCCTTGCTAACAACTCCTCCACTTGCCTTTGAAGTTCCTTTGTCTCCTCGGGGTTGCTCCTATAGGCTGGGCGGTTTGGAATTTGAGCTCCTGGTATGAAATCAATTTGATGTTCAATTCCTCTTATTGGTGGCAATCCTTGTGGTAACTCTTCAGGGAATACTTTCTCATATTCCTGCAATAAAGAAACAACAACACTAGGCAAAGAAGGGTTAAGGTCAGCTTCATTAAAATAAGATTCCTTGTACATGAGTACAAGTAAACATTGTTGATTCTCAAAAGCCACTCTCATATCCCTTACTTTTGCATAAAAATTATTTTTCTTTGTACCACTCTCCTTTGGGCCAATTATTTGCTTTTCCTTTTGGACCTCTTTTCCTTCCATTTTTCTCTCTTTTTCATCCTCTCCTTTTTCTTTTCCTCTCATCTCTCTTATTTTGCAACTCTCGGCCTTTCCATTTTCTTTTTGCTCCTTTTCTCTCAATTTGGACCTTTCGGCTTCTTTTTGCATTTCTTCCTCCATGCTCCTTTTTAGCTTCATTTGATCTTCATAAACTTCACTAGGAGTCATAGGAGCCAGAATGATACATTGATCTCCCATCATGAATGAGTGTCTATTTATATACCCATCATGCGTCACCTTTCTGTCATATTGTCATGGCCTACCAAGCAGTCAGAATATCTTCCAATGGAGAATGAAATTAAAACTTGTTTATTTACCCTTATCTCTCCGCAATCATTAAGCCATTGTAGTCTATATGGCCTAGGATGTTTCAAACAATCCAGCCCCAACTTATCAACTAAAGTAGTACTTGCAACATTAATACAACTTCCTCCATCAATTATAAGACTACAAATTTTGCCATCTATCAAGCATCTGGAATGGAATATATTTTCCCTTTGTTCAACCCCATCTTCTTTCAATTGTGCATTTAGTACACGCTTAACGACAAGATTTAAATCCCCACCAACAGCATGCTCGACTTCATCATCATCACTACAATCTTTAAATGAAGGCATTGAATCAGATTCTTTATCACTTTCGGATTCAATTACACCATTATCTTTCAATATCATAACCTTTTTATTTGGGCATTGAGATGCAATATGTCCATTGCCAAGGCACTTAAAGCATTTTATGTTTCTATGCTTTTCAGTATTGGAAGAAGAAGTAGCATTAGCTTTAGGGTTACCTTTTTGCTCTACTTTACCCTTTTCTTCTCTTACCTTGTCTTTGGCTTTGTCTTCCCTTTTAGGCCATTTTGAGCTCCAATTAGATGTGGAACCCAAATAGGTTGGTTTGTTGGTTCCCTTTTGCTTTAGTTGCTTCTCCACCTTCATAGCCATATTCACCATCTCCTCTAACTCTACATAGTGGTGCAGCTCAATAACATTTGCAATTTCCTTATTTAGACCAGCCAAAAAACGTGCCATGGTAGCCTCCCTATCTTCATCAATATTAGCCCTCATCATAGCTATCTCCATTTCTTTATGATAGTCCTCAACACTTTTATTCCCTTGCCTCAAAGTTTGGAGCCTTTGATGTAGTTCCCTATAATAGTAACTAGGGACAAACCTCTTTCTCATGACTGCCTTCATCCCCACCGATGTGTTTATAGGCCTTTCCTCATTCCTACGCCTATTGAGGATGATTTGGTCCCACCATACCAAGGCATAGTCTGTGAATTCCACGGCTGCCAACTTTACTTTTTTTTCCTCAGAATAGTTATGACATTCAAACACCAATTCCACTTTTCTCTCCCACTCCAAGTAAGCATTAGCATCATTCCTACCTGGAAAAGTAGGAATTTTCATTTTAATACTCCCCAAATTACGATATATCCGATTCTCAACGTTCCCAAATCTATCTGCCTCTACCCTGCCTCTATGTTCTCTCCTATTCCTTCCTCTATCATTTCTGCCCCCTCTACCTCCAAACTGATTTCTATCCCTATCATCATCAAACTCATCAAAATCTTCTTCATAGTCAGATTGAGGTGGAGTTGCTAACCTTTCCCTTCTCCTTCCAATTCGACTTTGCAAGGATGTATCTCTTCTAAAATTTTGTACAGCTTGATCATGGCCTTCTAACCTCCTATCATACTTGTCAAACCGATCATTCATATCTCGGAGCAGAATCTCAAGCCTTCCAAATTGTTGTTGCATAGCCTCCAATGTGAAGAAAGTTTTGTTTCCTTCATCACTACTTCTTTCCTGGTTGCTTGATTTAGACATGATGTAAATAAATGGCCTCACACACTCCCTCACGTGTTTCACTCAAAAGGTGTATGTTCGCTCGTGTTTCACTCAATTAAGGCTTTTACCCTCTTTTGAGCTAACCACTCTTGCCTTTTACCGCTCTTGTGTCCTCACTATGATATATTTCCGAATTAATTTCAACCAACCAGATCAATAATAATGAGCAGCAATATCCAACAGAAAATTAAAATAGACAATTCCTAAGCAAGAAAGGAAACATCACAAAACTAGAAGCAAAATTAATGAGATGAAAGCAAGGAATGACAAGTATATGATATATGCACACACGGATTGATAAGAATGTGGACTCCTAACTTCGCCCCAAAAGCGCGCTCAAAGGGGAAGGTTTGAACCCAACCTTATAAACTAGTCCAGGAGTTCCTCTGCAACCGATGTGGGGTGCATCATCCCCACCCTCTTAAGATCCCGACTGGCTTGGTCGGTGATCTGTCGTAACCCGAAGGGAAACCGATGTACAAGGCTGGCTCTGATACCAAATGATAAGAATGTGAACTCCTAACTTCACCCCAAAAGCGCGCTCAAAGGGGAAGGTTTGAATCCAGCCTTATAACCAGTCCAGGAGTTCCTCCGCAACCGATGTGGGATGCATCACGGATGAAGAATGAGGTGTGCAGATATAATATTTTTATTTGAGTAATATGGAATGCAAAATTACTCAACTAATGTAATAGAAACAAGTAGGACAACAGTCAAGAATATAAAACAAAGAATGCAATAAATTGACAAAACTAGAAAAAATTAAGTGTATATGTGCTATTGCCCTAAAAGAATTCAAACCAGAACCTAAAATTCACTAAACCATTCCCAACTTACTGCCAAATAAGCTAATTGTATGCCTATTAGTAACTATTATCCACCAATTGCACAATTTCCAGCAATAATCAATGAAATCTCAACTTATACCTCAATATGAAACCAATCAATTTCAATTACGAACTCCACTCAAAATTGCTCAAATTATCAATTTTAATCAGAATATAGCAAATATATTCAGAGGAAATTCATTTTATATATGTGTGCAATCAATTGAATCCAAACAGTCCCACTTTTGGCAATCAATGCCAATATGCACGAATTTTTTTGTTGTTGTTGTTTTTGTTTTTTTTCTTTGTAATCTGATAAACAAAAAAAAATTAAAACACCAAAAATTCGTTCCCCAAAAAAAGAAATAAACCAAACTTCAATAGACAACAATATAGGCAAATTCAGCCACAAATAGATATATTTTTTAAATTTTTTTATGCTCTAACTTGAACAAATATCACTAAAACCAGAAAAATAAAGATAAGTACAATTGATTTAGAACCAAAGCTCTGATACCAAATGATGCAGCAACCACCTAGAATCTAAGTCTAGACAACCTCCAAATCAATTTGATACAAATCTTAAGTTTTAAACAATTGCAAGATTAGGCTCTTCACCCCCAAAATAGCAAGGAATTAGTAACAAAGAGTATGAAGAGAGAATTGGATTCACGCCACAAATTAATTACCAACCTGATAAGTGAAAACAATCCTTGGTATATCAATGGAGATCACACCTCCCACTTGAAGAACACTCAAGAACACTGAAATTTTGATCTTAATCACCAATCTGATTGTCTTACACGTATAAGGAGGTATTTATACCTCTACAAACCAAACCCCAGGTGCAAACATGAAGAAAAGACCAATCTGACCCTAATGACTTAAGGACAAACGAATGGACTTAATTTTATAAGGCCTACACACTTAAGACAAGTTAAAATAAGGCTGATCATGTGTCTTTAAATGAAATTACATTCCAATAATTAAAATAAAACAGCCCACTAAAATTAATCTTAGGCCCAACCATGACATAACATAAGTCCACCTTAACATAGCATATTGCACATGAGTTGAACCTTGTAATATAGACTTCTTCTCTAGCCCATTAGGCTAGTTGTCTTCACCATCACATGCCCCAATGAGTGTCACAAGCTTTGGATCGCCAACTGATTTCATCTCTTCAAGCCTGACCCAAGCCTCTTCCTTGATATCTCTTGTCACTAAGCTCTGAATATACATTTGCAAGGCTGCTTTGAGCTTGTTTCTACTTGATCTTATGATTGGACCAAGTGGCATCACTAATTCATCTCCTCCATGGCATGTAAGATCATATTTGTTGTCTTGGTTCGCATCAGTGCTGGAGGAACTCCTGCACTTGTTTATAAGGTTAGGTTCAAACCTTCCCCTTTGAGCGCGCTTTTGGGGCGATATTAGGAGTCCGCATTCTTATCATTTGGTATCAGATCCAGCCATGTACACCAGTGTCCCTTCGGGTTACGACAGATCGCCGACCGAAGCAGTCGGGGTCTTAAAGGGGTGGGGATGATGCGTCCCACATCGGTTGCGGAGGAACTCCTGGACTGGTTTATAAGGTTGGGTTCAAACCTTTCCCTTTGAGCGTGCTTTAGCGAAGTTAGGAGTCCACATTCTTATCATTAATGATGTATGCACGAGAACCATGCATGGATGGCCAGAAAGATAATCTTTTATCAATGGAGTGGAGCAATCTTATATCATTGAAATGGGTTTAAAAGGAGTTCAAAAGCCCATTAATATGATCAAAATACTTATGGGGTGTGTTCCAAACTGTATGAGGCAGAAATAGAACTTTGAGAGCAACAATGGGCCTAAAATTCACAATCAAGATTATGGGCCAATACTACATAAAGGAAAGCCTAAAGTGAAGATCAAAGGAGTCTTTCATGAAGATTAAATTCAAATGGGCTAAACAAGACAAAGTTCGTAAACTTTGAAGATTACAAGTCATGTGCAAATCATGTGCTAGGAGTCATATGCCAAACTTGTGCAAGACATGTGTCATCCATGTGCTCAAGATCGTGTGCCAACCATATGCCTACTTATGTGATTTGGGGCTTAACTTGTAATTGGGTTTAATTATGTATGTGGGCTGCCTAATTTAAATTACCTTAGGCTTTAATTAGTGATAGACATGTGGGCCAAAGAAATAAAGCCCAACCCACCACTTGTCTTATTTTAGAAGGATTTAATTAGTATCCTAATTCAAGTAGGACTCTACTTTTTAGAATATGAGTAAAGTGAAGATCAAGGGAGTCTTTCATGAAGATTGAATTCAAATGGGCTAAAAAGGAAAAGTCCATAAACCTTGAAGATTATAAGTCATGTGCAACTCATGTGTAAATCATGTGCTAGGAGTCATGTGTCAAACATGTGCAAGACATGTGCCATCCATGTGGAAGACATCATGTGCCAACCATGTGCTCAAGAACATGTGCCATGTATGTGCCTAATTATGGGATTTGGGCTTAACTTGTAATTGGGCTTAATTATATATGTGGGCTGCCTAATTTAAATTACCTTAGGCTTTAATTAGTGATAGACATGTGGGCCAAAGAAATAAAGCCCAACCCACCACTTGTCTTATTTTAGAAAGATTTAATTAGTGTTTTAATTCAAGTAGGACTTTACCTTTTTAGAATATGAGTTAGAATATGACTGTACTTTTAAGAGTTGAGTTAGAATATGATTTAGTTATCCTTACCATAAAGGATTCAAAGACTTAGGGCTATAAATACTCATCTAGGCTTCCTGTACAAGACATCAATGAATCAATTAATGAATAAAAACGAATTTGAGAGTTTTCTTTAAAGTGAGGCAGATTTACATCTCTTTATTACCTTTAGGAATTAGTTACTTATCAAGTGATATTGCTTGTGGTGTTGCTATTCTTAATAATACTTATAACCTTGGTTCTTTGCTACATTGGTTAGCTTTGGGTCGGATTCAATTTATGATCACCATAGCTTAAGGCTTGATTACGTTGTCTTGTTGAGGGGTTTTAAGGCACGATCTTTGGGGTTCCACATCAGTTGAATGATGTATGCACAGGAACCATAATTGAAGGATATGAACGACAATCTTTTGTTAATGGAGTGGAGCAATCTTATATCATTGAAATGAGCCTTAAAGGAGTTCAAAAGACTTTTCATATAATCCAATTCAATGCGGGGCGTGTTCCAAGTCATAGAAGGTAGGATTGGAGCATTGGTTGCTATATTGGGGCAAAAATCCACAATCAAGCTTATGGGTTAATACTACAGAAAGGGAAGCCTAAAGTGAAGATCAAGGGAGTCTTTCATGAAGATTGAATTCAAATGGGCTAAACAAGGCAAAGTCCATAAACCTTGAAGATTACAAGTCATGTCCAACTCATGTGTAAATCATGTGCTAGGAGTCATGTGCAAGACATCATGTGCCAACCATGTGCTCAAGAACATGTGCCATGCATGTGCCTAGTTATGAGATTTGGGCTTAACTTGTAATTGGGCTTAATTATGTATGTGGGCTACCTAATTTAAATTACCTTAGGCTTTAATTAGTGATAGACATGTGGGCCAAAGAAATAAAGCCCAACCCACCACTTGTCTTATTTTAGAAGGATTTAATTAATGTCTTAATTCAAGTAGGACTCTACCTTTTTAGAATATGAGTTAGAATATGACTGTACTTTTAAGAGTTGAGTTAGAATAGGATTTAGTTATCCTTTACCATAAATGATTCAAAGAATTAGGGCTATAAATACTCATCTAGACTTCATGTACTAGACATCAATGAATCAATGAATGAATAAAAATGAATTTGAGTGTTTTTATTTAAAGTGAGGCAGATTTGCATCTCTTTATTACCTTTAGGAATTAGTTACTTATCAAGTAATATTACTTGTGGCGTGGCTATTCTTAATAAACTTTATAATCTTGGTTCTTTGCTACATTGGTTAGCTTTGGGTCGGATTCAATATTTGATCACCATAGCTAAAGGTTTGGTTACCTTGTCTTGTTGAGGAGTTTCAAGGCACGGTATTTGGAGTTCCGCATCAGACGAATGAGGAATAACTTGAAGAATTACCCTCTCAAAACTCAATTTTTCCAGATCATTACATTCCACTTACCTATACCATTGAACCATTTCCCCTTATTCCATAAACAATCCCTTCAACAGATTTAACTTTATCCACTTTACCAACTGTTTGTTCTACCCAAACATTACACCCGATTCCATTGGTCCCAATTACAATCTTTCCCCATAAATATGCCAAACCCGTAAAGATCATTGCACTCATAGACACTGGTGCTCATTGTTAGAGGAGTACTCTAACGGCAATCACCTTTAGCACTTATTGTACAAATTTATTTGATTAATAAAAGACTTTTTCATTAATTTGATGTTCATTTGATATATGAATTGATAAGTGATTTTAAATCAATTAATGAAGTCCATAACATAGCATGAAGGAAATTATGATATTGAGATTCTTATCATGTGTAATTATGTTAGTATCAAAATTATGCCTAGTCATAGGATTAATGAGATGGGACATTATTAATCCAGACAGACTAGCACATGTTACACTCCTTGATTGGATCGAGTAATAGATCTCATAATCTATAAATATGAGATGTTTAGAGTTAATATATGGATGCTTGCTAAGTGTAGCTAAGTACATTGGAATACCAACTATGAGACAATCATATGGATAATCTATTCAACTGTCAATGATAGTCTCATCATAGCAATGGTGCAAGTATCCTTAGACTTAAAGTACTCAAGGATATCTTGAATATTTATTCTTTATATTGACACTATTCCTTGTTGCCTCAGAAAGGTAACTCATAGGGTGGCGATAGGATACAACTTGAGGTATTCGAAGGTAATTGGGTAACCAACAAAGGATTCACCACTCTTGATAGAAGGAGTGTATACCCATGGCCTCTTGTCGTGGTCATTACTCGGGAATCTCTGGCTGGAGTGGAAATATCATACAAATAGTCTTCAATGACATATCTAATAGAGCATTGAGCCTCAAGTACAAGAACTAACATTACTTGGACTAGACGTGATATAGTCAGTCTAGTGGGAGTTGACACATATCCATACTCTGAACTAAGTGGGGTATAGAATGGTGAAAGGAATAATTGCACGAAAATTATCTATGGAAAGGTTTGTAGTCAAACTACTAACTTTTCGATCAATTGGGTGTCATGATCTGTTGCTAGATACCGCTCATGACTTGCTTAAATTAATTGTTAATTTAAGTGGCCAACATAACCGAAAACCTAATGGGTCACACGCATTGAAGATATGGAGAATGAGTAATATGGTCTTGGATGGGATCCAAAATATGAGAGAATTATTTCGGGATGGAACGCGATGAGATCGCACGAAAAAATCGTTCGGGAGGGTCACGGGCCCGTACAGGCCCGCGCGGTCCTGCGCTGGTTAGGCAGGCTGCTGGCCGGCCTAGTTGGCCCGCGCTGGCTAAGCAGGCTGCTGGCCTGCCTAGCGGGCCAGTTGGGCTGCCTAGCGCGCTGCTACCTCCCGCCCATTGGCCAACGGCAAATTTTGGCCTTAATTAGGCCAATTATGGCCAATTACTATTTATTTATTTTCCTTTTCTCTATTTTTGACTTTTCATCTTTCCTTTGAATTTGATTCAAATAGAAAAGACATTAAATGACAGAAAATAGACATGAAAATATATTTTGGTGAAAAAAATAATTTTAAGACAACAAAATTCTTTCAAAAACACTTTCAAAGCACACTTTGAATTTGTTCAAACCATTTCTCTTGATAGTTTCTTCTTCATTCTTCGCATGGATTATCATTAGAGACATCCTAGTGTGGATTGTTATGGTTTGCTACAACCCAACAAAGTGAAGATTTGAAGAATAAGTAAGAAATTACAAGGTATAATTTTTAAAATTTATATTTATTTAAATTAGTTTTAATGGTACAAGTATGATCTTTTGTTTTGGATTTTGAAAATTTTATTTTTCTGCTGCGTTTATGAATATAATTCATTCTTCAAAACCCAACACTCATAGGTCTATGATGATTCCTTCAATTCTCCCAGACAAGTACTGGATTCAACTTGATCAACACTTTCAAGCAGGTGATGGAAAAATCTTTACAAGAAGCTTGAAAACCAGAAACCCTATCAAATTGCAAATCTTTCATGAGCTTACCATATGGACACATGTTCTTGGATCAAAACTTCTGGATAAGAATTTAGTCCTAGGATTTGATCTTTATTGCAAACAAAATAAATTATCCATCTTACCTACAGGTTTGCGATTCAAGAACCAGTTACTTGATGTATGATCTTTTGTTTTGGGTTTTGAAAATTTTATTTTTCTGATGCGTTTATGAATATAACTCATTCTTCAAAACCCAACACTCACAGGTCTATGATGATTCCTTCAATTCTCCCAGACAGGTACTGGATTCAACTTTATCAACACTTTCAAGCAGCTGATGGAAAAATCTTTACAATAAGCTTGAAAACCAGAAATCCTATCAAATTGCAAATCTTCCCTGAGCTTACCATATGGACACATGTTCTGGGATCAAAACTTCCGGATAAGAATTTAGTCCTAGGATTTGATCTTAATTGCAAACAAAATAAATTGCCCATCTTACCTACAGGTTTGCGATTCAAGAACCAGTTACTTGATGTATGATCTTTTGTTTTGGATTTTGAAAATTTTATTTTTCCGTAGGGTTTATGAATATAATTCATTCTTCAAAACCTAACACTCACAGGTCTATGATGATTCCTTCAATTCTCCCAGACAGGTACTGGATTCAACTTGATCAACACTTTCAAGCAGCTGATGGAAAAATCTTTACAACAAGCTTGAAAACCAGAAACCCTATCAAATTGCAAATCTTCCCTGAGCTTACCATATGGACACATGTTCTTGGATCAAAACTTCCGGATAAGAATTTAGTCCTAGGATTTGATCTTTATTGCAAACAAAATTAATTGTCCATCTTACCTACAGGTTTGTGATTCAAGAACCAGTTACTTGATGTATGATCTTTTGTTTTGGGTTTTGAAAATTTTATTTTTCCGCTGCGTTTATGAATATAATTCATTCTTCAAAACCCAACACTCACAGGTCTATAATGATTCCTTCAATTCTCCCAGACAGGTACTGGATTCAACTTGATCAACACTTTCAAGCAGCTGATGGAAAAATCTTTACAACAAGCTTGAAAACCAGAAACCCTATCAAATTGCAAATCTTCCCTGAGCTTACCATATGGACACATGTTCTCGGATCAAAACTTTCGGATAAGAATTTAGTCCTAGGATTAGATCTTTATTGCAAATAAAATAAATTGTCCATCTTACCTACAGGTTTGCGATTCAAGAACCAGTTACTTGATGTATGATCTTTTGTTTTGGGTTTTGAAAATTTTATTTTTCCGATGCATTTATGAATATAATTCATTCTTCAAAACCTAACACTCACAGATCTATGATGATTCCTTCAATTCTCCCAGACAGGTACTAGATTCAACTTGATCAACACTTTTCAAGCTGCTGATGGAAAAATCTTTACAACAAGCTTGAAAACCAGAAACCCTATCAAATTGCAAATCTTCCCTGAGCTTACCATATGGACACACGTTCTTGGATCAAAACTTCCGGATAAGAATTTAGTCCTAGGATTTGATCTTTATTGCAAACAAAATAAATTGTCCATCTTACCTACAGGTTTGCGATTCAAGAACCAGTTACTTGATGTATGCATGGGAACCATGCATGGAAGGCAAGAAAGACAACCTTTTATCAATGGAGTGGAGCAATCTTATATCATTGAAATGAGTTTAAAAGGAGTTCAAAAGCCCATTAATATGATCAAAACTCTTATGAGGCGTGTTCCAAACCATATGAGACAGAAATGGATCTTTGAGAGCAACAATAGGCCTAAAATCTATACTCAAGCTTATGGGCTAACACTACACAAAGGCAAACCTAAAGTGAAGATAATAGGAGTCTTTTATGAAGATTCAAGTCAATAGGCTAAACAAGACAAAGTCCATAAAATTAAAGATTAGAAGTCATATGCAAATCATGTGCTAGGAGTCATGTGCCAAACATGTGCAAGACATGTGCCATCCATGTGGAAGACATCATGTGCCAACCATGTGCTCAAGATCATGTGCCATGCATGTGCCTACTTATGGGATTTGGGCTTAACTTGTAATTGGGCTTAATTATGTATGTGGGCTGTCTAATTTAAATTATCTTAGGCTTTAATTAGTGATAGACATGTGGGCCAAAGAAATAAAGCCCAACCCACCACTTATCTTATTTTAGAAGGATTTAATTAGTATCCTAATTCAAGTAGGACTCTACTTTTTAGAATATGAGTTATAATATGACTATACTTTTAGGAGTTGAGTTAGAATATGATTTAGTTATTCTTTACCATAAAGGATTCAAAGACTTAGGGCTATAAATACTCATCTAGGTTTCTTGTACAAGACATCAATGCATGAATCAATAATAAAAACGAATTTGAGAGTTTTCTTTAAAGTGAGTCAGATTTGCATCTCTTTATTACCTTTAGGAATTGGTTACTTATCAAGTAATATTGATTGTGGCGTGACTATTCTTAATAAACCATATAATCTTGGTTCTTTGCTACATTGGTTAGCTTTGGGTCGGATTCAATCTATGATCACCATAACTTAAGATTTGTTTACTTTGTCTTGCTGAGGGGTTTCAAGGCACGGTAAACAAACCTTAAGCTATGGTGATCATAGATTGAATCCGACCCAAAACTAACCAATGTAGCAAAGAACCAAGATTATAAGTATTATTAAGAATAGCCACGCCACAAGCAATATTACTTGATAAGTAACCAATTCCTAAAGGTAATAAAGAGATGCAAATCTGCCCCACTTTAAAGAAAACTCTCAAATTCGTTTTTATTATTGATTCATTTATTGATGTCTTGTACAAGAAGCCTAGATGAGTATTTATAGTCCTAAGTCTTTGAATCCTTTATGGTAAATAATAACTAAATCATATTCTAACTCAACTCCTAAAAGTACAGTCATATTCTAACTCATATTCTAAAAAGTAGAGTCCTACTTGAATTAGGATACTAATTAAATCCTTCTAAAATAAGATAAGTGGTGGATTGGGCTTTATTTCTTTGGCCCACATGTCTATCACTAATTAAAGACTAAGATAATTTAAATTAGACAGCCCACATACATAATTAAGTGCAATTACAAGTTAAGCCCAAATCCCATAAGTATGCACATGCATGACACATGATCTTGAGTACATGGTTGGCACATGATGTCTTCCACATGGATGGCACATGTCTTGCACATGTTTGGCACATGACTCCTAGCATATGATTTGCACATGACTTGTAATCTTCAATTTTATGGACTTTGTCTTGTTTAGCCTATTGACTTAAATCTTCATAAAAGACTCCTTTTATCTTCACTTTAGGTTTGCCTTTGTGTAGTGTTAGCCCATAAGCTTGATTGTAGATTTTAGGCCTTCTGTTGCTCTCAAAGATCCATTTCTATCTCATATGGTTTGGAACACGCCCCATAAGAATTTTAATCATATTAATGGGCTTTTGAACTCCTTTTAAACCTATTTCAATGATATAAGATTGCTCCACTCCATTGATAAAAGATTGTCTTTCTTGCCTTCCATGAATGGTTCCGGTGCATACATCATTCCTCCTTTCCTCAAGAAGATTCGTCCTAGAATCTTTGCCTACGTCCAAAGAAAAATGCACAACACGAAGCAAAGGATAATTAAAATTGTTAGTAAAAAATTCACTATTTTCTCTCTTTGCTCATTACTAACACTTTCATCCCTCAAAACCTCATCTCTCTCAATTCTCTCATTAGCTTCTCCATAAACAACTCTTTCTTTCATCTCAATCTCACTCTCTCTTACTCCCTCAAGCTCATCCAATTCATATTCATCACTTACCTCCATGGATTCACTATCATTAGCTACAAATTCATCTCGAATGATATTTTTACTTTCAATTGCAATGCCCTCAATAACACTAACACCATTGACTTCTACTGAAATAGAATCAATACTCTCACCTACAATTTCAACTTCACTAGTATGAGCATCATTAATATCCTCATGAATTTGATTCTTACCATCATCCACCATTTTAAAATTAGGAACAAAATCAAATTCATAATGAAAATTTGATTTTTGAATTTCACACCTTCTTGGATATAAGGATTTTTCATTTCATTCTCTCTCTCTCTTCATGCCCCCACCTATCAATCCTAGTACGCATCTTGTCCATTTCTTTTTGAAAGGAACTCATTGAAAATGCTTGGTCTTTCTTTCTTGCTCTTCTTTGTCTATCATTATCATAATGTTCAAAATACTCTTATTCTTCATGAAATTGAAACCTCCTAATGCCTTGAGGTCGAGACCCCTCTCTTGATCTTCTTGTGTCAAAGATACTTTACTGCCTCAAATCCTCACTTTGCTCATTTTATCTCTCCATCTTGTCTATAATTTTTCCAATCTTTACCTCCAATATTTGAATGTAAAATTGAACAACATCCGTTGGCACATAATCACCATGTTCCTCATGTCCACTACTTCCTCTTGTGCTTTCCTTTGATATGGTTAGTAATTCAAGAAAGTAACAATGAAGTAAAATGACCTCACAATCACTCCCTCACGTGTTTCTCTCAAAACAGACTATATACCACTCTTGTTTCACACATATAATGACTTTTACCCTCTTTTAAGCTCACCACTCTTTTCTTTTACCACTCAAAGTTTGAATCTCAAAATTACAAGTAAGAACCAAAAACAAAATCAAACAATATGCAAGTGATCTATGCTAAGAATTAACAATGACCCTAACAAGAATGAATGGAACAAAGTCTAGAAGCAAACTGATGTGAAAGAAATTTATATTTAAAGCTATACACGAATTTAAATAGGTGTATGCTACTGATTTTTGTTCAAATTAAGAATGCAAATTAGACTTAACTAATGTAATTAGAGGCAAAAAGGACAGAATTAAAAGAATGAAAAGTTAAGAGCACAAAGAATTAGACAATATCGAATAAAAATCAGAATCGGTTTCCTCCTAGTGAGTAGCCGATTTAACCCTTATTCAACCTCAATTTATCACCAACTAGCAAGAACTCAAGGCATATTTAATAAATAAGCTCAATTCCTCAAGATCAAATCAATGCTCAATATGATCACTATGGTACCTGAATTCAAAAGTTGCACTTTTCAACCTCAAAACCAATTATTTAAGTTGGATTGCAGTAGTTTATGATAATACCAAACAATTCCAGCAATCAATAATCACAAGATTTCAACTTGAAGCTCAAAATAGCACACTTTTCACAACTTGAAGCTCAACGATCCATTTCTGTCTCATATGGTTTGGAACATGCCCCATAAGAATTTTAATCATATTAATGGGCTTTTGAACTCCTTTTAAACTCATTTCAATGATATAAGATTGCTCCACTCCATTAATAAAAGGTTGTCTTTCTTGCCTTCCATGCATGGTTCCCATGCATACATCATTACTACCCTACACTACCATACCTTCCCTATTTTCTTTACAACCTTCCTTACAATTTCCTTCATTATCCCCAGAATTGATACAGGAGCTTCAAGATTCCTGTTGTGCTCTTTCTCACACATAATTTGCACAGAAACATCATTTCCCACTTTGGACTAGACCGGAATTCTTCATCACACTTCCATTTAAGAATTCAGAAGACATTAATCTAACAAAAAGCTTCACACCCAGGAATGTCTCCAGCAGATATGGAACTTGCAGTTCAAGAATGTTCTCAGTTGTTAGCAGAAGGTCTCATACAACCTACAAAGTCAAATTGGGCATGTCAGGCATTTTATGTCAATAAAAGATCAGAACAAGTTCGAGGAAAAAAGAGACTTGTTATTGATTACAAGCCATTGAATCATTTCCTGAAAGATGACAAGTATTCCTTGCCAAGGATAAATTCCATGTTCCCTTTCATAGCTTCAGCTAAAATATTTTCAAAGTTTGATTTGAATGCAGGATTCTGGTAGCTAGGCATTGTTCCAGAAGACAGATACAAGACAACGTTCTGTATTCCTAATCACCACTATGAATGGACAGTGATGCCATTTGGACTCAAAGTGGCACCCTCATTGTTCCAAAAGGCTATGATCCAGATCTATGAACCATTGTTGCATACAACCCTGATTTACATCGATGATATTCTGTTGTTCTCATCATGAGACGGTTAAAAAGTTCATGGATTTAACAAAGGCCCATGGAGTAATGCTCAACCCAACAAAGATGCAGCTGGCCCAGACGACTATTGATTTCCTAGGAATGCAATTTTCTAATGGAACTTACAGGCCTCAACCTCATTTGGCCCAAGAACTGTTAAAATTCCCATATGGAAATTTAATAGTTAAGCAAATCAACAGTTTCTCAGGATAACCAATTATATCCGACAGTTCATATTAGAATACAGTAAGTTGATAAAAACCATTATATCAACTTTTGAAAAAGCAGCCCCCACCATGGTCGGCCATTCACACCAAATCAATTCAATAGATCAAATCAGTCATTCAAAGTTTACCCCATTTGCAGATTCCTTCTACAGGAAAAAGATTGTTACAGACATATGCGTCGGATGAACATTGGAGAGTAGTACTCTTTGAAATCAATGGAGATAAGAAAGAAGTGTGTGGACATGCAAGCGGTCATTTCAAAGACAGTGAGCTTCACTATCGTTCAACGTTCAAGGAGATCTTGGCCGTTAAAAATGGAATTAAAAAATTTGAATTCCATCTAATTGGTCATTACTTTACAGTTGTCATGGATTGCTCATCTTTTTCCCGTATGTTAGATTTCAGACAGAAGACTATTCCACATCCACAACTGCTGAGATGGAAAGAATGGTTCAATAGATACAGTTTTGAAGTTCAACATATAAAAGGGGATAAGAATCTAATCCCTGATTTTCTATCCCGACCTTCACCTTCACTTTCACAGATCGATCTTATCTCATCATCTTCAGAGATATCTCTCATCCTTATGGCTTCTAGTTCCCAATCAAGTGCACCAATCCTCGGTCTTTCAGACTTCCCTCCAAATTATCCAAGAGGTCCAAACCTCAAACAGATCAGCAGTTTTGCCAAGAATATGCTTTTCACCTACATGATATTATTCCAGGATAAGTTGGGACTTCCAAAGAAGATTGTCTATTGCCCTGCGGAATATCCTTGGAATATTGTTTATAGGCTCTCCAAAGAGTCTATGTTATCTGAACAATTATGGTATTTATGGTGTCAATCGACATTATATTATCATGCAGTTCAGATTTCCCTAATAGATTTTCTCCCATTCATATGCAATAAAGAAAATCTACAATCTCCACAGGTTAAGTTTTTGACATGGTTTCAGCCACTCAGCTATTGAAAAAAATTATTTGCAAATAATTCAACTCCTAGAGTTCCATAACATATTGTTGGAATTTTCATATTCCATCATGCTTATACACACATTATAGGAACTACTACAGTTGTGGCTCTTGGCAGTACTCAACTACGGAGAATAGTGTGCCATGAAGATCCTATGTGCTTAGAAGAAGTAAAATCAGCACTTCACTTGGAACTAAGAAGAAGGAACAATTACTATCATTTGCCACCAAGTTTTACTTCTCTTGGTCTAGATCCCTGCAAGAGAATCAAGATGGTTCCATGGCCTTCTACTCTTAAGCCTAAACTCAGAGAAGAGGATGAAGACCGGGTTATTGAACAAGACTCACAAAAGGAGGAGATACAAAAGCCCAATCTAGAAGATGTGACAATCACACAAGAAGCCAGGCCCAGGTTTAATCCGCCCAGGCCCAACTTTGAACAAAGTTTTATACTAAGATCTGGCTTTCCAGTATTTCCAAATTTTAACTATAATCAAAATCGAGAATTTGCTCAATATCCGGACCCTCCACCTGAAAGTCTTGAAGAACTAGATGATCTTGATGATTGGCCCCAAAGAGATGTAGAACCGACACTTGAAGATTTGAATCTTTCACCATCTCATGAACTGATTAAGAAATAGTAATATGTTTGCCACTAAGTTTGTCGTTTTGTTATGCTTTTGTAAAAGATGTAATAATTTAGCTGACATGATCATAACTGATAGTGTGGTTTGTTTTTAAGTCTTTGTCATGATAATTGTATTACTGTTTAGGAATCTTATCTTTTAATGATGTAAGCAGTGACGCATGTGTCCACTGCCTAAGTATTATATAAACCTCTTAGATAGATGAAAGAGGGCATCGAGTGTTTAGCCTTGTATTTCTTTTTGTGAAATAAAAACAAATATGTTTGCTTAAACTTCTCTCTTCATCTGATCCTTAAATTAGCCATGCAAAATAATCTACGATCGTTGAATACTAATCACTAGTTTGAGAATTATGTTTGAATGCTTGAGTTAAGTATCATAACAGGACAAACCCATCAGTGGCAAAGAGTGAGCCTTCAGGGTTAGTCATACCTTGATCCTTGATTCCTTTCTTCTCTCATAATTTTCATAATAGAATTAGTATTAGTCCTTATAAGGTTTATAGGCTGGAAACTGGAACCTAGGCGGATACCGCCATGTTTCTGTACAACGCCATGAACTAATAAGGATTAGTACTGATTCCCTCCGCAATTTTCAGCATTTTTGAAATAAATCTAAAATTAATTATTTGAATCATATTTAAACCATTTTTCAATCAAAATGATCATCCTTAATCATCCTATGATCAGATAAGATAAAGAAAAGTGTCTAAAATAAATTTTATAAACTATTTTCAATTTTTCAAACTTATTGATCCAAAATCGTCAAAATCGTGCAATCCCATTACACTTTCAATTAAAATTAATTTTAATTGACACAAGAGGATTCTGATACTACTGAGTTTTGAAGATAAATCTCATTCATAAACGCAGTAAGAATTAAAATTTTCAAAAACTAGAAACAAGAATCTTTCTTGTGCCATTAAAACTAATTCATCAAATCATAAAGATTAGAAATTATGCCTTGTAATTTCTTGATTTGTTTTTCAAATTTTCACCTTATTGGGTTGTAGAAAATAATAATAATCTACATAGGATGTCTCTAATGTTAATTCACGTGAAAATGTGAGAAGAAACAATAAGAGAAATGGTTGAACACACATGGTGTATGCCCTACAAATAAATCTCATTTTTCATTTTAAATTTATTTTTTATTTCCAAAATTAATTTTCATACTTTTGAACTCTTCAAAAATATGTTTACCAAAAAACTAGTTTAGGTACAAAGTTCATACGGCAAGGGGAGGGATTTATTGCCTTAATTGGCCAATTTGGCAAATTAGGCCAGCAGTCAACGCGAGCCTGTGACCCTCCGAGCAATCTTTCCATACTATCTCATCACGATCTAATCCAAAATAATTCTCTCATATTTTTGGATCGCATCCAAGACCATTTTACTCATTCTTTACATCTCCAATGCATGTCACCCATTAGGTTTCTGATTATATTGGTCATTTAAATTAACAATTAATTTAAATAAATCATGAGCGGTATCTAGTAACACATCATGACTCCCAATTGACTAAAAAGTTAGTGGTTTGATTGCAAATCTTTCCATAAACAATTGTCATGCTATTAATATTTTCATCATTTTATACCCCACTTGGCTGAGAGTATGTACATGTGTCAACTCTCACTGGACTAACTACGTCACATCTAGACTAATTAATATTAGTTTCATATCTTTGAGGTTCATTACTTTGTTAGATATGTCATTGAAAACTATCTTCATGATATTTCCACTCTAGCTAGAGATTTCAGAGTAATAACCCCGAGAAGAGGCAATGTGTATACACTCCTTTTATCAGGAGTGGTGAATCATTTGTTGTTTATCCAATTACCTTCGAATACCTCAAGTGGTACCCAATCACCACCTTATGAGCAACCTCCTTGAGGCAACAATGAATAGTGTCAAATTACAAAATCAGTATCCAAGATATCATTGAGTACCTCCAGTCTAAAGATACTTGCACCGTTGCTATAATGGGACTATCATTAACATTTAATAGATTATCCATATGATTGTCTCATAGTAGGTCATCCAATGTACTTAGTTACACTTAGCAACATTCACTTGTTAACTCTAAATATCTCATGTTTACAAATTATGAGGTCTACTGTTTGATCCAATCAAGGAGTATAACATGTCCTAGTATGTTCGGATTAACAATGTCTCATATTATTAATCCTATGACTAGAGATAATTTAGATACTAACATATTTACATATGATAAGAATCTCAATATCATGATCTCATCATGATTTCCTTCATGCTATGTTATGTATCAAGGACTTCGCTATTTGATTTAAGATCACTATCAATTCATAATATCAAATGAATATAAAATTAATGAAAATATTTTTTATTAATCAAATAAATTTGTACAACAAGTACTAAAGGTGATTGCCTTTAGAGCACTTCTCTAACATCATTGATTCCATAATAAATAAGGGCAAGAATTGAAAAAAGGGAAAAGGCCCTTATATTGGATATAATTTTTCTATTAATTGTCCAACGACTTGATCTCAAACTTGGAACCTTAACAAATTAGTATCAGAACCATTCACCATAAATTGGAATTTTACTGCTTGAGGCACAAACTCAATAGAAACACAAGTGGCTTCATCAGAAACATGAGTTGATGCAAAACTGGAATAGATTGAGACAATACTCAACGAGTTTACATGTGGAAAAAGGGCAAAAACTTCTTCCCAATACATATTCAACTGTACCACTGATCAAGATGCACACTCAGGAGTTCAGTTCAATCTCAAAGATAGCAACTGACATACAACAAAAAAAGATGGTAGCATGATTAAGGGAATAGTACCTAAAAGCACTAAACTTGATTTTCCTCCATATGACTCACCCCTTTGTTTGGCTCAATAGATGTGAAAAATTATTAGCAGGTGGATTTATTCACATCTACCTTAATCGATCAAATTATATTGGATGTGGAACTCCATCAACCACCAAACTTGGTCTAAGCGATGAGTCTACTATGGGTATTTGAAAAGAAATTGCAATTAGGAGTTGACCTACCCAAGAATCCTTCTTATATCCAAACTTCTAAAATAACACATATAACTAAGTCGCTTCCAAACAAGAGACCTCATTCTATAACCACATCTAATAGTGTCTCCTCTCATTTCGCTAAAAGGATGACAAAAGGGGAAATGATAAAGCATCGCATGAAAGGCCTTTGTAACAATTGTGATGAGCAATATGTACCAGGTCATTAGTGCAAAAGACTTTTCTGGTTGGAAATAGAAGATAATGAACCGACAAAGGATACGAAGGAACTCATTATCTCATTACATGCCATGACAAGGAAAAGATAGGCAAAAACAATGCAATTGCAAGTTGTAATTGAAGATCAGCCCTTGTTGACTTTAGTGGACTTAGGAGAAACACAATTTTTTTAGTTTCATACCTGCTAGGCATTTGGGATTGCCAATTGAGCATAAGGAAAACTTAAGTGTTATTGTGGCTAATGGCAAAAAAGTCTCCAATTCCTGCATCTGTAAAGTACACTTTTTAGTTTCTATTTTTTTTATTTATAACTACTTTTTATGTGCTTCCTTTAGATGGCTTTGACCTTGTGCTAGGTGTATATAATGGCTACAGACATTATGCCTAAGTATGGAACTTTGCCCTCTTAACCATAAGTTTTAACATCAAATGGTAGCAAATTACATTCCAGAGATACCAACAGCTTTTCAAGCCTCATTTGCATCTCTTGCAAGATGCTAAATCACAGCCTATTGACTTGGAAAAATTATTGGAGGAATATGTAGATGTGTTCCATAAACCTATGAGCCTCCCATCTAATTTAAATAAAATTTCCTTCAAAATACCTTATTTACATCATAGTCATGATGACTATTTTAAAATTCATAATAATAAAAGTAAAGGAGAAAACCAAATAAAGGTTTTATTACACTTAAATATTGTATAGGGTTTTACATAGCCTCAAAGTTTACAAACATTACCCCAAAAGGGAAATATAAAACCTTTTTAATACATGAAACCAAAATAAATACTCATTAGTGTATCAACCACTCAACTGTCTTTTCTGGTGACTCTTCCTTTGGGCTCTCAGTCTCTATAAGTAACCATCTAACTGGCTATAACCTGCATGTGAGAAATAGTCACACGCTAAGCAACTTTTGTCTAGTGGTACATATGTATACACATACAAACGATCGTATAGTGCAACATGTATATTACGAACTTTCTTGTGTGCGTATATCATGTTAAGACATTCCTAATACATATCTAAAACATGAATAATTAACCATGTACATTTTATGTGCCCATACTCATGTTCAAATTGTTTACCTTGCATTCATGCATAGGAACTCGCATCCTAAAACTTACATACCTTTCTACCATATTAACATACATATTTAACATTTATTTCATGTCTTTATATATTCATATGCATACATTACAAGTTGGTTCACATAACGATATAGCATGTATTTACTACCAAATCATATTTTTATCATCATGTTTTGCATATAAACAATCATAGGCTAAAGTCCACATATCACATATATCATTTCCAAACAACAACATTAATAGCCAATACATCATATTTTGTTTTTATTTGTGTCCATGTAACCGGTTTTCCTTATCCTTTTTATTTTGTTTTGCCTAAAACTCTAAGTCAGACTATTTGGATTTAGATTGTGGAATATGGCACTCATACCCAAGCTTCAACCACCCTATCCACTAACTATGAATGTGCTCGTTCAAGCTCTCAAGTCAAGTGCGCTGTAACGCCCAATAATTTAGGCCACGATCATGTGTGACTGTAACCTAATTAGGGTCTAAATTTGAACATGAAAGAAATAATTAAATGATAATAAAATATAAGAAAAATATTTTGGAATATTATTAATCGAGAAGTTTAAGGTTCAGAGTTAAAATTTGGAAAATAATAATTTTTCATTGAAAGGAATTTGAATTTACAGTGTCTTTGAAACATATATTTTTAAGGAGGAATAAGAAAGGAATATTCTTTATCTAAGGAAAGTAATATTTTTGGATTAAAATAAAGTAAAATTAATTAAAATTAATGTACCAATGAGAGTCAACATTTATCTAGTTAATCTCAATTACCCACCTAATCAAGGCATAAAAGTCAAAATTTCACTGTATTGTAGAGATAAGTGTATAATTATTAAATAGTTGTCAAAAGTATCACTAAACTATTAGCTTAGGGCATGTGTTTCACACGCAGATTAGTAGAAGTAATTGTTGTGAAAGTGCCGACTAAAGAAAGAGGAATCCCAAGATCAATTTGTAGCAGTTTTCTATTTTTGTATTTTGGGTATTATGTTGTACTAATAAATTTTAAGATTTTTCTTTTTGTTGTAAATATGTAGCATATAAGATTTTATAAAATGTAAGTTTGTAATTAATATAATTAATATTATTTTGTAAATGTAAATTTTAAATATTTTAGTTTAATGAATGAGTATTTTAAATAAATAAAAAAAATTAAGGAATCTTTTGATTGTGATTATTTTAGTCACTATATTTAAAATATATAATAATAATAATAATAATAATAATAATAATAATAATAATAATAATAACAATAATAATAATAATAATTCTACAAATATCAAACTTAGAGTTCAAATTAAAAATAAATTAAGCATTAGTTTTCAAACTTTAAGCTTAGTAGCACTCTCTTGCACTATTACAATTAGTAGGGTAGAGGAGCGCTACATTTAGCAATATCAAAGGTAGGCTAATTGATTCTTAAACAATAGATGTAAAATAGAAAGTATGTCTTATACATATGCATAAAATGTTGTAATGATCTGATATGAGTCCCTTCTTCTGGTTTATAGGTAGATATAGATTCAAAATCAAAACAAGATTACTCAAAAGATGAAAAGAGTAACAGTCTTTCAGACTCAGCTGAATATGGACAACCTATATCAGTGAGAGACTCGATGTCGAGTGTTGTAGCTCCACTGCGAGTTGAGGGACAGGCTGATCTAGGACAAGAACCTCTTATGTAGCAGATAGCTAATTTGTTACAAAATATAGCACAAGCAATTCCACAGCTAGCTCCCACCTCCTCCACCTCAACCAAAACCTCAAATTGATAAGCTAAGGAAAATATGGGGCCACAGATTTTATAGGAATGAGAGAGGATGATCCAACAACATTAGAGTTTTGGGTAGAAGCGACAGAGTGGGTTTTTGAAGAGCTCGAGTGTCAAGAGGAATAGAAGGTTAGGTATGTAGTGTATGTCCTAAAGGATCATGCTTACGACTGGTGGAAGTCAATTTTAGCAAAGCTCCAGACACCGAAACACCCTAATGGAATTTCTTTTCTTTAAGGTAGAATTCAATAAAAAAATATATTTTAGTGAGAAGAAGAGGGAATTCCAAGACCTAAAGCAAGGAAGCATGTCAGTGGAAGAATATAAGGAGGGAATTCACTGAACTGAGTAAGTATGCATCTAGAATTATTGGCGATGAGGCAGATAGGTGTCGCATATTTGAGGATGGACTCAATGATGACATTGGACATATAGTTGCCGCCCTTCAGCTCGAGGACTTTATTGCGTTGTTGTCCTCAGCTATCAATGTAGAAAAAAGATCAAAGAGAGAGAAGACAGAAGAGCCACCTTAGAGATCGACTTTTAGTTTGGCCCAAACATCAGGTAAGAGGGGGCAGATAGCTCCTAGGTTT
Organism: Triadica sebifera; assembly: GCA_023653625.1. NCBI lineage: Eukaryota > Viridiplantae > Streptophyta > Magnoliopsida > Malpighiales > Euphorbiaceae > Triadica > Triadica sebifera. Next base: position 14,296,688 of record CM042899.1, read on the forward strand.
TTACAATCACGGAGTATTAGACCAACTTTCTTAGGTAGGCAAGGCCAACAGTTGAGGCTAGAAGGGTCCCGTTCTAAAGGATCATGCTTACGACTGGTGGAAGTCGATTTTAGCAAAGTCCCAAACACCGAAACCACCCTCAAGGAATTTCTTTCCTTTAATGTAGAATTTAATAAAAAAATATTTTTTAATGAGAAGAAGTGGGAATTCCAAAACCCGAAGCAAGGAAGCATGTCAGTGGTAGAATATAAGAAGGAGGGAATTCATTGGACTGAGTAAGTATACAACTGGAATTATTGGCGATGAGGCAGATAGGTGTCGCAGATTTGAGGATAGGCTCAATGACGACATTGGACATATGGTTGTCGCCCTTCAGCTTAAGGACTTTATTACGCTGGTGTCCTCAACTATCAGTGTGGAAAAAAGGTTAAAGAGAAAGAAGACAGAAGAGCTACCTCAGATATCAACTTTTAGTTTGGCCTACACATCGGGTAAGAGGGGGCAGATAGCTCCTAGGTTTTTCCAATCACGGAGTACTAGACCAACTTTCTTAGCTAGGCAAGGCCAGCAGTTGAGGCTAGAAGGATATAGCTAGTACACCAGCTTCGAGTAATAGGAAATTTATATATATTGTCATATCCGCTAATTTAGACCTAATTTACGCGAGTTGTTAAATCGACTCATCGGCTTAACCGAAGTCTAAATTTAGATTTTTATCAAAAAATAATTAAAATAATGGCAATTAAGTATGAAAAATATCTAATAAAGTGTTCAAAATATTTTAAGATGTTAAATTTCAGTATAGGACTAAATTGCATATTTTGAAAAGTTTAGGGGTCAATTTGCAATTTACCAAAAATTCGAGGATTAATTGGGATAACCATCAATTAAATGCTTGATTGGAACATTAAACACATAGAGTGGGCTGGCCACACCAAGTGGCACATTTTAAGAAGCCAATTAACATGCATGAACACATTAATTAGTCATTAAATTCATAAGGCCTATGTGTTCCCATTATTAATTAACTTTGTCATCTTTCTTTCTTATCACTTAGTATCTAGAACACTCTATTCTCTACACCAGCCCCACGTTTCCCCTTGTTCTTCCATAGCCAAACCTTGTTTTAAGAAGAGAAAGTGGGAAAGAGAAGGACAAAGGCATGGAAGAGAAGATTTCATGCAAAAATTGATCATAAGAAAGGTAGAGATTAAAATATATTATGGAAAAAGAGAGATTTAATGAAAGGAAGTTTTAATTATCTCTTTGATGTTTTAGGAACTCAAATTGACAAGGAGCTAGCTCAAAGGAGCAAAGGAAAGGAGAAAAAGAAGTAAAGAGAAAAAAAAAAAAGAAGGAAAAAGTAGAGGCTTGTGCATAACCTAAGGCAATAACTTATTTTATTTTTTTTTATTTGCATGATTTGATTATTTGGCATGTTGATGATTCTGAATTAATAGTATTTTGTAATGAAAATCTTGGGGATGCATATTTGCTAGACTTAGGATTTAATTTAGTAAAAATTGAATATGATTAGTTTGTATGTTCTTTGGTGGAAATGGATGAGTAGTGAGTATTTAAACTCTTATAACTTAATTTATGGAATTCGGTTTTGTATGTTAATTATTGGGTTTGAAAGCTAAGACCTATGGATATAATTTTTATTTAGACCATAACATTTGAATATGTCTATAATTGTCCAAAAAAATTCATAAAGTTTGGACTTAGAATCTGTCCAGCAAAATTCTAGGCAGAATTGTTAGTGACCAGTTAGTGTTCATTTTATCATATCTTTTGAGATAGAACTCAGAATTAAGTGATTCAAGTTGCATATTAAAGCCAAGATCTAGACCTAAAATTTTTAAGAAGACTTTGTAACTAAATTCAGATTGTAACAGAACCAAAATTAAGGTCCAAAATAAAGAATGGAATCTGTCAGTGATAGAGCAGCATATGAGTTGTCGAATTTAAAGAGTAAAATGATGTGAACCTTATTATATTATGTAAATATTATTTTAATTGAGTGATTATGTGATTATTTTGAGTCTTTAAATGCATGAAAAGTGTGAATTTAATTGCTATGAATTTTAATGAGATTGTGTAAGCCCTAGAACACCTAACTTGAACTAGACTTAGGATAGTTTGGCATGCCAAGCAGGGAGGGAGTATGATTAAATTCATTAATGGTATGATTATCTACGCCGGGTATATCATTATTATCTACGTCGGGTATGACATTATTATCTACGCTGAGTATGACACTGTTATCTACGTCGGGTATGACACTATTGTCAAGCCGGTAATGGCACTTATATGCGTAAATCATATTGTTCAGGAGGGCACTCCTAAGTACCTGGATGGCAACTCCGTTATCCTAGTTAGGGGTTCATAGGTGTTTTGGGCATAAATAAAGAAGTTATGGAAAATAAATGGATTATTGAAAATAAAAATGAAATTATGAATTGTGACATGGATAAAAAGATGATCTAGTGTTATGGGCAATAAAAGGCTATGGACAATAATGATTTGATAAAGTAAATTAAATATGAGATATAAAAGAATAAAATTTATAAAATGTACGTGTGCATAAAAAGATGATTGGTTGTTGTGGACGTAAAGAGGTTAAGGAAAATAAAAGGAATAATGACTTGTAACATGGTTAATTATGATGTGTTATATAATGATGTGTTAATAAAATAAACAAGTATGAGATAAAAGAATATAATTTGATATTTATACATGCTAGAATACCATGATATGTATGTTTGCATGAGAAGATGATTGAGCATGAGTTGATATATGACAATGCATGCAACATAAAATAGTTTATTGTCTTATTTATACGCACCACTTAGCCAAAAGCTTAGCGTGAGAGTTTCTCTCGCGCAGATTTAGTAGAGAATAAGCAGACGATAGTAGATAAAGGTAACAGTAACCTGATCCAGTAGAGCAGCTTATATCAAATACTGTGTGTCATACAACTGTTGTATTTATATTTTGAATTTTATTTTATTGTACTTGTAAAGTAAGCACATGTTTTGTAAATAATAATTTATTATATAAAATGTATTGTGTTTCTTTATTAAGATTTTTTTACACCAACGTACATAAATAGTATATAGTAAATAAAAATATACGAGTAATTTTCATTTTTATATAATTTAAAAATGATATTTCAACCGATGAAGTCAGCGTAGCACTCCCTTATTCGAGCACGTGCTGCTTGGATGAGGGGGTGTTACATCTATTACACGTTAGCATTGTGGAAGATCACATGTAGGTGATTGTTGGTTGATTACTGGAGTATGTTTAAGATGCAGATCTATTGAGCACAAACTGAAAGATTGCCCTAGAGAAAGAGGTATAGGTGGTCTAGTACCAGTTTATATTGAGAGTTTCACTCAAAACAGAGGCAAGGGACTTATGTTAGAGAAGTGCTCTAAAGGCAATCACCTTTAGCACTTATTATATAAATTTATTTGATTAATAAAAGGTTTTTTCATTAATTTGATGTTCATTTAATATATAAATTGATAGTGATCTTAAATCAATTAATGAAATCCTTGATACATAACATAACATGAAGGAGATCATGATATTGAGATTCTTATTAGGTGTAATTATGTTAGTATCTAAATTATCCCTAGTCATTAGATTAATGAGATGGGACATTGTTAATCCGGATAGACTAGCACATGTTACACTCCTTGATTGGATCGAGCAGTACATCTCATAATATATAAACATGAGATGTTTAGAGTTAATATGTGGATGCTTGCTAAGTGTAGCCAAGTACAATGACATGTTATGAGATAATTATATGGATAATCTATTCAAATATCAACGATAGTCTCAACATAGCAATGGTGCAAGTATCTTTAGACTTAAGGTACTCAAGAATATCTTGGATACTAATTTTGTATTTTGACACCACTCCTTATTGCCTTAGGGAGGTCGCTCATAGGGTGGTGATTGGATACAACTTGAGATATTCGAATATAATTGGGTGACCATCAAAGGTTTCACCACTCCTAATAGAAGGAGTGTATACCCTATGACCTCTTGTCAGGATCATTACTCGAGAATCTTTGGCCGGAGTGGAAATATCATGAAGATAGTCTTCAATGACATGTATAATAGACTAATGAGCCTCAAGGACAAGAATAAATATTACTTGGACTAGACATGACGTAGTCAGTCTAGTGGGAGTTGACATATGTCCATACTCTAAACCAAGTGGGGTATAGAATGGTGAAAGGAATTCTTGCATGGAATTTGTCTATGGAAAGGTTCATAGTCAAACCACTGACTTTCCAATTAATTGGGAGTCATGATGTGTTGCTAGATACTGCTTATGACTTGCTTAAATTAATTATTAATTTAAATGGCCAATATAATCAAGAACCTAATAGGTCACATGCATTGAAGATGTGAAAAATGAGTAAAATAGTCTTGGATGAGATCCAAAAATATGAAAATTATTTTAGGACGAATTACGATGAATCACAAGAAAAATCATTCAGGGGGGTCACACACCCATATGGGCCTGCGCGTGCTGTTGGCCTGGCCAGCAGCTAGCCTAATTGCCCTTAATTGGCCAATTAAGGCTTAAGGCTAATTAAGGTCAATTAAGGAAAAAAAAACCCCAAAATCCTTCCCCTTATCTTGTACACTTTATACCTAGACTATTCTTGGGATAAAAATATATTTGGAAAGTTTAAAAGTCTGAAAATTATTTTTCGAAATTAAGAAATTCAAAAAAAAATAGTTATTTTTATATTCTCTCAAATTGAGCATACACCATTGCTAGCACTTTGAGGTATTTTCAACCATTTCTCTTATAGTTTCTTCTCATATTTTCACATAGATTAACATTAGAGACATCCTAAAGTGAATTTGTTGTGATTTGCAACAGCTCAATAAGGTAAAAATTTGAAGAATAAATCAAGAAATTACAAGGTATAATTTCTTACCACAATATAATTGTGAATCAAGTATACGGAGGTTGTCTTTTTATTATACAAGGGAGAGTTTCCAGTGGACTTGATAAAGCTTCCTTTTAGGGAATTTGATGCCATATTGGGCATGGATTGGCTAAAATTGTATGGTGCAGCGGTAGACTGCAAGGAAAAATTTGTAATACTGAAAATTGCAAAATATGGGGATGTGAAAGTGGAAGGTGAATTGATCCCACAACTTCACGAGTTATTTCAATGATGAAGGCAAAAAAAATGATGAGGAAAGAATGTGAAGCCTATCTGGCTCATGTTGTTGATACCAGAAAGGGAGGTTCAGAACTTTAGGATATTCTCATAGTAAATGATTTCCCAGATGTATTCCCTGAAGATATATCGAGATTACCACCTCACAAAGAGGTTGAGTTCTCTGTAGAGCTCACTCTAGACACAACACCTATATCAGTAGCGTCATACAAAATGGCACCAACCAAATTGAAAGAGCTTAAGGCTCAGCTGCAGGAATTGTTAGAGAATGGTATATCAGGCTTAGTGTATCTCCATGGGATTCACTAGTGTTATTTGTGAAAAAGAAAAATGGGTTCATGAGACTATGCATAGACTATAGACAGCTGAACAAGGTAACAATTAAGAACAGATATCTGTTACCATGGATTTGATGACCTATTTGATCAGTTGAACGGTACAGGTATGTTTTTGGTGATTGATTTGAGATCAGGATATCACCAGCTGAGAGTTATGGTGGAAGATGTAGCCAAGACGACATTCAAAACCAGATACGGGCATTATGAATTTGTGGTTATGCCTTTTGGATTAACCAATGCCCCAATGGTCTTTATGGACTTAATGAACATGGTGTTCATACCGTACTTAGACCAGTGCATAGTGGACTTTATTTACGACATTCTGGTGTATTTTAAAACACCTGGAGACTATGGTCAGCACCTAAGGATAGTGTTACAAACACTTAGAGAGCAAAAATTGTATGTCAAATTCTCAAAATGTGAATTTTGGCTAGATGAGGTAGCTTCTCTGGGACACATTGTGTTGTCATATGGTATATGAATTGATCCTAGCAAGGAAGAAGCTATTATGAGTTGGAAGCCTCCCCGTAATGTGGTAGAGATTATAAGTTTTCTTGGATTAGCTGGTTACTACAAAAGGTTTGTTAAAGGATTTTTCATGATTGCTTCTCCTTTAACTAGACTATTGAGAAAGGATGTGAGATATGAGTGGACCCAAAAATGCCAAGAGAGTTTTGAAAGTTTGAAAAATATGTTAATAGAGGCTTTAGTTTTGACACAGCTAGGTTCTGATAAGGAATATGTGATCTACAGTGATGCTTCTTATAATGGATTGGGGTGTGTACTCATCTAAGAAGGTAAGGCAGTGGCTTACGCATCCAGGCAGCTGAAAGTTTATGAGAAAAATTACCCCACACACAATTTAGAGTTGGTAGCCATTGTCTTTACATTGAAGATATGGCGTCATTATCTTTATGAGGAAAGATGTTTCATTTATACAGACCATAAGAGTCTGAAATACCTGCCTACACAAAGAGATCTCAATTTGAGACAAAAGTGGTGGTTAGAGCTAATAAAGGACTATAACTGTGTTATTGATTATCACCCAAGCAAAGCCAATGTAGTGGCTGATGCATTCAGTAGGAAGATGGTGGCTGAATTGTACCTCCGGCAGACAATTAATTAAGATATTTTTAATGCATAAAGACAGGATAGTAAACTTGTTGAGATAGCCGAGTCAGTCTCTAAAAGGGAGAGATCATATTATATAGTTGAATCTGATGGTGGAATATACTATCAGGGTCGTTCATACATGCCTAGTGTTGTTGGTCTGAGACAGAGGATACTACAGGATGCACATCAGACCAGGTATACTATGCATCCTAGAAGCAGGAAGATGTATCACGACCTGAAGAGTAAGTACTAATGGATAGGTATGAAATGAGATATCACAGAGTATACTATTAGATGTCTGACTTTTCAGCAGATCAAGACAGAACATCAGGTACCATCGGGATTACTGCAGCCTATTACAATACCAGAATGAAAATGGGAACGGATTACTATAGACTTTATGATTGGGTTACCAGTAACTTCTCAAAAATTTGATGTCGTATGGGTTATTGTGGATAGACTTATGAAGTCAGCTCATTTCTTGCCTATCATGAGGGATTTTCCTTTTAACAAACTAGCATAACTTTATGTCAATGAGATAGAGCGACTTCATAGAGTGACAGTCTCTATTTTTTCTGATAGGGACCTTAGGTTTACTTTTCAATTTTGAGGTAGTCTACAAAGAGCTTTAGGTACTAAGCTCAATTTCAATATAGCTTTTCATCCTTAGACCGGTGGTCAATCAGAGAGGGTCATACAGATCCTAGAGGATATGATAAGGAGTTGTGTGATTGAATTTGAAGGTAGCTGGGATAAATATATTCCATTGATAGAATTTACTTATAACAATATCGATTAGTCTAGTATCAAGATGGTTTTATATGAGGTACTATATGACAAGAAGTGTCGAACACCCTTATGTTGGACAAAACTCAATGAGAGAAGACTAGTGGGGTCAGACTTAGTACAGAAGATAGAGGAAAAGGTATGGGTTATTTAGGAAAGATTAAAGGCAGCTTCGGAAAGACAGAAGTCATATGATCTCAAGAGAAAAGATGTCAAGTATGCAATGGGAGAGAAGGTTTTCCTTAAAGTCTCTCCATGGAAAAATGTTCTAAGATTTAGAAAGAAAGAAAAATTGAACCCGAGATTTATTGGGCCTTATGAGGTACTAGCAAGAGTGGGATCAGTTACTTCCAGATTTGAGCAAGATTCATGATGTATTCCACATCTCCATCTTGAGGAGATACCGATATAATTCTCATATTGTTTTAATAGAGGATATTGAGGTGAGACCGGATTTGACCTATAATGAAGAATCAGTTCAGATTCTAGCTAGAGAGATCAAGGAACTCAGGAACAAACTAATACCATTAGTCAAAGTATTAGAGAAGTCATGCTACGGAAGAGGCTACATGGGAAAGTGAAAAAGTGATGAGAGTCCAGTATCCACAACTGTTCACAGATAGTATATCAGGTAATTTCGAGGACAAAATTTCTTTAAGGGTGAGAGAAATGTAACACCCACAAATTAGGGCTTGGAAATTTTAAGTTAAATAAGTATATTAAGGGAATACTAGAAGTATATGTGAGGTTAAGAGTATTGAAAACCATAAATTAAAGAAAAGATAAGAAAAAGTGAAGTTTTCAGTGTTCACACCCTTGATAGAGTTCATCACAGCCGTGAATGTCGTGAATTTCAGTTTCAGAAGCTTATAATCTTCACAACCATGACACTATTGTTAATGCCCATGAAGACTTGTGGGTTTAAATATAATAGTGTCGTATTTTTTATAGAAACTCACATAAATTCCAATAAGAAAACTATAAAACCCCATAAATGAATTTCTCTCATTCCCTTTCAATTTTAGTTGATCAAACACAAGATTTCCACCATAAATAGAGTAAAAACATATTAAAAATGAAGTTTTCCATCGTAGATATTGAAACTAGAACTAAGGAGAGTATAGAATATGTTCTGAAACTCTTGAATCAATCTGTTTTCATGAAAAGGAGGCAAGAATTCACGTCCTCATGTGTTCTTGGATTTGTTCAATTTGTTGTTAATGGAGAAATAAGGTTTAAGGGTTCAAGATAGATTTACATGTTCATGAATGAAATGACAATATATAACATAATGTGGCCTCTGTTTTCATGCTAAGGATGAAAACTGACGGTGGAGAACCCCACCAAAACCAGTAAACGAGAGAGAATCGAGTTTTAGGGCTCTATTATTAAGGTTTGTGCATATAAACATCTTTATTCAATTTTATTGTGCTTGTGATATGAAATGTTGTTTTGGTATGTTCAATGACAATGTAAGTTGATATTTTATTTGTTGTTAATAGTGTAAATGGATGGTAATATTTTGAAATGCATGTTGAGATTGATATGGGGGAAGATGAATATGGAATGTTGTTATGTGTTGATAATTAAGGTATTAAGCCTAAAGTAAATGGTTAATTGTGATTAAATGGATGTTTTTGGTTGTGTCAAATGCTAAAATTATGAAAAGTATTGATAGGTGTGGCTAACATTAGTTAGTTTTAGATCATATACATGTTGTGTATGAAATTAGGTGAACTAGTACTGAAATATAGTTTCTATATAATGAATCATGCCCATGAAAGGATTTCACGCCCGTGAATAAAATATTCACACCTGTGAATGACCTATTTCCAGAAATGAATAAATGAATTATATGAGGAGACTATTTGAGTATGATATGCATATATCTTTGATATGATTGAGTGAGATTTTATACAATATGATAACATAACTGAGAAACTTGATTATGCACACGGTATTTTATATCACAACATGTTATATGATGATCTTGTTAAATTATGAAATATGACATAATTGATGCTTATAACCAGAATATGAATAAAAATGTCAAATCTCTATACTAGAACTAGTTAGGATAGGTGATGTGTCATTAAGAGGGTTATGGTACCGTAGAAATATTTATGCATACAGTTGTTATATTTGCTCATCAAGGTGGTTGAAAGTCATGTTAGAATACTCCTAATTTGAGAAGCTCAGTGGTAGCATATTTGGATTAGGGACAAGGTAGTTTAAGCTCGTGTTAAAGCGCTCTTGTACCCATATGCATGCATTTTTTGCTCATCAATGTGGCTTAAGTTCATGTCAGAATGCTCCTAATTTGAGAATCTCATTGGTAGCAATACAAACAAATACAGTAGTGAGTATGGTAGCTTAAGCTCGTGTTATAGCGCTCATGTTTCACAATCCGCATCCGGATAGTCTACATATAGAGTATTGGGCTATGAAACCATAAACCAATAATTACATAAAGTTAAATACAGTTTACAGAAATCAGAAAATTTGAATATGTGATGATATGTAGATATGATAAATGACATGTAATGCTATTCTGATGATGAACATATTTATGCAACGTATGTTATGAGTGTTAAATATTATGCAAATTAGTATGATTAAATTATATTATGAATAATTGCATGTTTGATAATATGGCCAAGCACACATATATGTTATTATTAAATATAAAATGTTATAACAATACGTCTATGCATACTAGAATTTAAATGTTTATTTGTTCTATTAACCTTTCAGTAGTTTAGCATATAGATTTTTCTATACGCAGGTTTGGAGTCGTAAACGGTGGAGTTGCGAGAAAAAAGAAAAGCCAGTTAGAGTTGACCCGAGTTGAATCTATTATTTTGTTCATATATTTTTTATTTATTTTTCCGCATATCATGGGATAGAAACCATTAATTCATGTGTTAATAAATGCATGTATTCAAAATTTTGAAATTTGAATTTGTACAGATTTTGTAATAAGAGTTTGTGTTGTCCAGCGAGTTAAAATTTTGAGAAGGATTGGTAGCTAGTTTTATTATCTTGTTTTATTTTATTATATGGTTATTAAAAAAATTTATTTTTGAAGGATGTAAAAAAATTTTAATACAGATAGTTAGATTCAGTTTTAGTCATGTAGCATTCGTCTATACAATGAGGATTTGTTCTGTGTGCATAGAGTGTTACAGAAAATTATAAGTGAACTCTTGTAAAGTTTAAATAAAACTTGATTTTGTGAGATGGACAAGATGTGAACATAGTAGAGCAACATAAGTCATGGAACCATTTTTTATAGTCATGCTATGTTTCCCGTATTTATTGAAGGGCAAAGGAAGTATAAGCTTCCTACGTCATCTATGTATCATATTAGCCAATGCCATTAAATTCCATGAGTTGAGATTGGTTTTGTAAATAGTACGGACAGAATTTTACCGAATCGTTTAATAAATTAGACTTTATAGGTCAAGATAACTAATTAAAGTATATATTAAAGCTAACTAGTAAAAAAATGTGAATAATGTATAACCATGTCATGCAAAAAAAAAATTACTTGTTTGAAAATTCCAAGTTAGTTATGTTCAATTTAACAGAATTAAAATCATAAAATTGACATGAAGATTTTGGTTTTCCTTTCCATACAAAATTTGAAAACAAATTTATGAAATTTATTTATTCCGAAAAAGAAGATAATGTAAGGAAATTGCTAGGGATCATCCACTCCATACAAATATTTGCTTAAACAAGGCCTAGGGTCCAAATGATACATTCCAACCCAGGAAGAAGAAGATGACACCAATGACAGAAAATTATTTAGTCGCATCAAGAATTAGCATAATCGGAATTACACAACTAGGAGGAGCCGGATCCAGATATCCCATTAACAGTAACAGTCCAAGGAAGTAACCTAAATATCATAATATATAAGGCTATTACTACCAATGAAATAATATTTTGGAAATTAAAAAAAAAATTATACTGAGTCGGCAGTACAAACTAAGATCCACGCAATTATAACAGAACTCCTAACGAGGGGCAACATACATCTGGGTTGTTGAATCATATTGAGGATAACCAGGTTGTAGCGATAACATTTTTCCACTCACCGGAGCAGCTCCATAAGCACCCGACTGTGGAACTGACTGATCAAAACTTGGTTGAGTTGGTGTTGGTTGAGCATAGCCCTGCTGGCCACTTGGTGGTGCACTATAAGTTGATCCAGGCCCACTGCCGTAAGCAGGATCTTGAGACCCTTGATACCCATAACCAGCATTGTTTGGGGCTGGCTGCTCCGGATAGGCTTGTTGTGAAGATGGGTATGAACCATAACCACCAGCTGGACCTTCCACATAGCCAGTTGCCTGCTGCCCACCAGGCTGACCATAAGATGGAACTGACTGGGTTCCATGTTGAGGATAGCTGGAGCCAGTAGCAGGCAGCGCCTGGTTGTACCCATCAGTAGCTGTAGATCCATACGCAGGATATGGTTGCTGCCCGCTGGATGCATATGGATAGTGCTGCTGAGGTAGCACATTAGGACCATAAGATTGACTGGACTGAATTGGACCTTGATATGGCACATCTCCCAGTTGACTAGGCCTAGATGGAGCATAAGATTGGGATGGTGGTCCCTGTGAAGGCATAGCATATGATGGTTGCTTTCCATACTGCTGCTGAGCCCCATAGCCTGGTTGAGTGTTGCCCTGTGGATATACTGGTGGAGTAGTTCCATGTCCATAAGGTTGCTGTGTTTGAGCATGATTATCATACTTTGGTTCATCATATCCATGTCCATAGCCTTGATGAGGTCTTGCCTGGGAATAAGGAGCTTGATGCCCATATGGCTGTGCATAATTATAATTTACCTGTGACGGAGGATGGCCCATACTAGGGGTAGGTGAAGGGCCAGAAGCATGCCCAGAAATGGGGTGCAGGGCAGACACAGAATGATCAGATACATGGCCTCCTTGGCCACCGTAGTAATCATAGCCAGAACCATGTGGAACTACCCCCCCTTGCATGCTGGGAGGTCTTTGCTCCCAACCAGAACCAAAGTTACCTCTTGGGCCCATCTGTTGAGGATAACCACCATAACTTGGTGGTGGATACTGAGAGGCTTGAGATGGATATGGTCCTCGGTGATTATAATCATAAGGAATTTGTGGTGATGAATGCGGACCTTGTTGACCCCAATGAGATGGACCAGTAGGTCCACGGGGCCGATAGGACTGCCGCTGGCTAAAACCACCAGAAAGAGGTGATGGCCTCAGAGTCTAATCCAAAGCAAATTACAACAACAAAGTTAGAAAGAAACAATTACCCAATAAAAAGGGTCAAGTACAAGGAGCAGGTTCAAGAATGGCATAGTAGCCGCTTAAAATCAACAATCATGGCCTTTTTCAAGCTAAAATGCAACAATCATGAAAAGCCTATAACTTGTGCAAGTGTACTATAAAAACTGGAAATTTAAAATAATAATAACAATGATAATAAAAATGACATAATCATGCATTACTCAATAGCACTACAGTTAGCAAAAGAAAAAAGGAGGAAAACAACACTGTACGATATAGAACAAGACATGCTAATATCTAACAGCATATATAGTTGAGCATTCCATCCTTCAGACCTTTCCAAAATTAACACCGAAGCAACACAAATTCATGATATTACTTCAATTGAAGGAAACAAATCTATTAAACAAAATCCAAGAACATTGAGATACAGTAACCTTAACATGTGATACATGTTTGATTCTTTTTTTTTTTTTTTTCCTTTTGAACTAACATCTATAACTTAAGAAACCTATGGGCCGCAAAAAGGAGTGAGAATGAAGAATAAACAGATATGGAAATGCCAAAAGAGAAGAAATGGAGCTTTAAAGGTCATACACATTCATAAATACATATATATACAAGCCCAATTAAGTATTTTGTCACATATGTTGACATTCTGAAAAATATTGCTTCCAACAATTGGCAATATTTACTTAGATTTTATTGAATAATTAGGAAATCACAGAAATGCTGTGATAAAATTATAAATGTAGCTTTCACCAGCATATATTCATTTGACTCAGATAATAAACCTGCTCAATTCAGATCAACATGAATTCCCAATACTAAAACATGTCAGAACTCGATTCCATTTATTGTCAATTGAAGAAAAGCTTGAAAGTGATATCTTACACACATTTAATCAGAAAGTGAATGAATGTGTCTACTCTCATGCCAATTCAATACATGAAATTTGCATCAACTTACAAAAAAAATAAAGGGGAAAAACGAACTCTTCATAAAATTACACTGAGCTGCAAATCTTATTGAAAATTACGATCAAGTTGAACTCTGCACAATCATGATGATGAATAAAAAAATATGATCAAGTTGAATTCTGCACTACCATGATGAATAAATAATAGAAACTCAGTCAGAAAATGAACATCCATGAACTAGAAATATTTATCATTTCATGAGCCTTCGAAGAATAAATTTATCAAATCTATTGGGAGACCAATACTTCAAAACATCTATACCATAGTCAAATGCCCATGCTAAATCAGCCATACAAGCTAACTCATCATCACATCACAGTACTCCACATAGGAAGATCAGCATGTTAAAGAAAACAGAACATATTCCAGTACTGACCGCAACTTGATCATTGAGCCTTTATCACAATTTTCCCACAACCCAATATATCACTATATTCCTCATATGTTTCAGAACAGCAGTAAATATGAATTAATATGTATCAGTCTAACGACTGCACAAGTGATCACTTCATCAGGTATTATACTGCTTCCAAAAAATGTCTCATGCATAGATAGGGAGCTAAAATGCACTAAGGTTAATACAATATAGTCTCACTGAATGATTTTTAACTTTCAAGTCTCAAAGCAATCTTACCAACTATTAACATCCAGCAATTGCGAGATTAAATGCCTGATACCTCTCTTCAGTGGATGAAAGTCAATGGTGGTTGTCTATTGCTACACCAAGAAAGCAATGCTGACCCCAGGGGAAAAGCAAAAAGCCAAATCTGCATTTTTAAAGTCAACCAATTCGAAATCGGCACCTTCATCACAAATAAATCATGGCAACCTATTTTTTGGATTTAATTATGATCTTCCTAACAGCATTCAAGTGATCTTGGATGGATCATTCATCAATACTTCAAATTCTCACTTATCATGTAATTAAACTCTCACTCCCATATAAAACTGCTACATAGCCTTTTGCCAAATGGACAAAAAACGCAGCTCATACACGAAAACAAAGACAGATGGTTACCTATATAATGGCATGTGGTTTTCCAAGAGAGATACAGACAGTCATCTCAATTGATCAAATGAAAAAGAAGCAAACCGGAACAACAGAGGCAATTGCTAGAACCCTATTCCAGAAACAAGAAAAAGTAGAAAACCTTTTCTCTAGATATATCTAACATCACATTTATGCATTTCCTGCCACAATTTTTCCTTCCGGAAATGATGTCAATCAAAGTGAGTAGCCACAGCAGTAATGACAATGTTTATGCAGTTGTTAAACAGTCTCATTCATATGTAACACAAATGATGACAGATATCTCAAGTTCTCATATCATTCACAAAACCCAGGTCAATGAGACACCGGTAATAAACAGAAGACCATAAAGTGCAAGGTGCTATACTTTCATAATGAGTTCCAAGATAAATGGCATATAAAGATTGTTGTAGAAATAGAACTGACAGTAGTTGACAGCAAAGATCCTACACATATGCATATAAAAGCACAACTCATTGCTAACATATGGAATTGCTATATGATAAGATGTCATATTTGCCACAATTTAAACTTCCCATTCATTCACTATCAGATTTCCAATAATAAAACTGGACACATCCAAAGCATACAGCTTTCTAGTTATAGATGATATCTATACAGATGGATCTTATATATCATAAAATGAAATAAAGTACCAGATATATAGGAATCCAAATCTGCTGAATCACTCATGTTATGCTTTTACAGGTCATAAAAAAATCTCAAAATGGATACTGCTAGAATAATTATTCAACATAATACACCAACATGACAATTAATTGAACACAATTGGGAACTTCCTGGAAAAAATATACCAGCATGGCAGTAAACTGTAAAGTAGGACTACATTCTGCAAATATAGAAGAAAGGTAAAATAACAAACCTGATTCATAACATCCTTTATCATATCCCTTGCTATCTCAATTTGCTTTCTATCGCCCGTGACACAGACTGTCCTTTCTTTAGAAGCATCCCCCTCTGGAAGATGTTGAGGAATCAACTAAACAAAAACAAGACTGTTAGTCGCATTTACATTACTTTTTTTAACATGCTGTAGCAGACTAGTGTCATTGTCATGCCTATATGAAATACTTTTCAATGCAAGGCCAACAATATCAACTACCTGAATGCGCGCCCCTGATCTGGCTTGGAGAGCTTTAATTGTGTCCCCTCCTCTACCAATGATCAAACCAACCTGGAACCAGGAAGACAGAAGCATGTTAGAAAAACATATACACATAGCTATTTATAGAAATGTCTGAACATCTATTCTCGGATTCAAAAGGTAAATGACAACCTTCTCATTTGGAACTTGCATCTCAAGCTGATCTCCCACACCACCTGTCTGTGCACTAGGAAGACCCCTGGCTACAAGGGATGGAGAACCACCAGCATCAGCCTGTAATACGCATACAAAAGTTAGGAAATGCTGATAGCTTCATAATCTCTAGATCAAATTAGAACATGTTAGAAAAAGCACAAAAATGTAAAGCAAGAAAAATTATGTATCCCCAAATACATGAATATAATTTAGCTACCTCAGCTATGACGGCATTTATGAGCTTCTCAGCTTTGTTTATGCTACTTGGAGTCCCTATTAGTTCTACAGGCCTTGTTGTGGAATGCATATCAGCATCAGCATCCCTGGTAATTTGAATTTTTGCTCCAGAATTATACTGCAGGTAACGTATAGTATCTCCTCCCTTGCCAATAAGAACCCCAACCTGCATCCACAGCGTTTAAGCAATGTATCAGTCAAAAAGGGTTTCCCAAAAAAAAAAGATAAAAAATTAAAAAAAATATAACGAAATCGAATTAACGAAACAAAAACAAATAAAGTTATGCTTTAATGCACTCATTGTAATAGCAATATACCATTAAGTTATGCCTTAATGCACTCATTCAGCCACAAGTTCAGCCAATGATATTATAGCAACAGCAAATAAATAAATAAATAAATAAATAAAGTTCTGGAAGGAACAATAGAAAACATTTTCATGATGTATTTTGATTTAGTATTTCTGGAAGGAACAATAGGAAACATTTTAATAATGCACTTTGATTTAGTATGGGCATTTATTCCACAACAAAATACAGTTAAACTCATTCACTCCAATTATACTTCACATGACCCATTGGTTTAAGAAGCATTTTCACAGAACTGGATTATTATACTTTACAAGATGCTCTGGCATTGGAAGCACTTTTTAGAACTGGACTATTATACTTAGCATGATATATGTTAAGAAGCATTTTCACAGAACAGGATTGTTATTATTTACATGATGCATTGGCCTTGGAAGCATTTTCAAAAAACTTCATTATCGTACTTTCAATGAGGCATCAGCGTTGGAAACTTTTTCAGAAAGCTAGATTAGTCAAGGCAATCATTTATAAAGAAGATAACTGCATCAGGCAAAGTAAGTTACCACTATTTTGGTTTTCTGGTTATGATACTCAATTTTATATACATGTGCTACACAAGATCCTTCCTCTCTAAGGTTGAAATGAATATTTTGCCATAAAGTGAACACACCTTATCATTGAGAACATCCATTTTCCGTGATGTAGTTTGAGTATCAGATGCAGATTCAGCTGCTCCCTCATAAAGTTTCTCAGTATCCTCTTTTTTCTCAGGATCATCAATCTTGGATCCCTCAACAGAAGTCTTTTGGGTATCAATTGTGTCATGATCATCTGCAGATGGTTCTTCTTTGCCCTTTTTTTCTGCAACTCCCTCAGATGGAGTGTGAGGGACATACTCTGCTTGCTCATTCTTAACACTTGGCACTTTAGCATCCTCCTCAGCATGCTTGTCTAACTTCTCTCCATCAAAACCATTTTCACTAGCTGCAATGGGCAAAACCCAAGTATTACAACAGTTCCAAATCCAAAATCTTAAAGCAACGATATAATTATCATTACATAGACGGCAGACACAAATTGTTAAAATAACGAACAGTATAAAGAACAATTAAAATTAAAGAAAATTGAAAACTCTAAAATTAAGAGTATACTCTAGAAAACCATTTTGAAAGAACGGGCATTGCAATTACCTAACCCATCAGATTTTTGCTCACCAAGCTTCGGCCGCTTAGCTTCCAGTGAGCCACCATCCACCACGTCGTCGACTTTATTATCTGCATCGGGTTCGGCGCTAGAGTGAGCCGGTGGTTCGACGTTAGGGTCTGTGGGTTCTGGCGCATCGGGCTCTAAATCTTCAAGCTTCCTCTTGTGATCCGAGGAAACGGGGCTAATTACAGCAGTGGGAGCCACAAGCTCTTCCTCCGCCATTTTCAGAAAACTCTAGATTTTAATCTAGCTCAGTTAATGAAAAGCAAAACAAAACAAAACAAAAAATTAGGGTTAGGGTTTTAAGTGTGAAAGTAGTGAAGAGGGGGTTATAGGCTTATAGCTACAGGGAAAGAGATTTCATTTATAGGAAATGGGAATCCTGTGAATAGAGTTGAAGGCATTTTCTTATATACACAGGATACAGACATATATGTAGAGAGAGACAAGAGACGAAAATGGTGTAGATATTTTTAGAGTTTGGACATTGGACATTCAAAAAAAGGGAACATGGGCCTCTCCCTTTCTTGGTCTTTTTCTAAAAATTTGAACTTAAATCAGTTTATTTAAATTGGTTTACTTCAAATCAATTTATCTGGCTTAAAAAAAAGAAAAAAATATTTCTAATGAATTAATCTCCAATTTTAATTTGATTAATTGCTAATTTCTAATCAATAGAAAAATATCATTATTTTTTTAATTTACAGTAAATGAAATCGATTCCTCATAATACAAGTGATGTAACTTAAAGTGTACTCACAAGTACACGATGGTAAGCTCACTTTCAATGTAACACCTGCAAATTTGGACCTAAAATTTATATATTAAATAAGGTACATTAAGAGTATATACGAAGTATATGTGAGACTATGAGTATTAGAAACCATAAAATATAGAAAAAGATAAGAAAAATTGAAGTTTCGAGTGTTCACACCCATGACAGAGTTAATCACGACTGTGAATGTCGTGAATTTCAGTTTCAAAAGCTAAAGATTTTCACGAGTGTGACACTAGTGCTCACACCCATAAGATCTGCAAGTTTAAATATGGCAGTATCATGTTTTTTACAAAAACTCATGTAAAATCACTCATAACCCTAGCTATCAATCCTCTGAAACTCCAGAAATGAATTCTTAATCATTTATTGTAAATTTTGAGTTATTAAACAAGAAATACTCACCATAAAAGAGAGTAAGAATATATTTAAATAGGGGTTTTCACCATAATTATCAATATTGAGATTTAGGAGTTATAGAATATGTTCTGAAACCCTTGGATCAATCTGTTTTCCTGAAATAGAGGTAAGAAATCATGTTTTTTTATGTTATTTGATCCGTTTCAATTTGTTGTTAATGGTGGAATAAGGTTTAAGGGTTAAAGATAGGTTTACATGTTGTTTATGGATGGAATATCAGTATAGAACGTAATATGGTCTTTGTATTCATGTTAGAGACCAAAATTGACGGTGGAGAACCCCTCTAGAGACAATAGACAAGAGAGAATCGAGCTTTAGAGCTCTATTATTAAGGTTTGTACATATAATTATTTTTATTCAAAAATATTGCGCTTATGGTATGAATGATGATTTTGTAATGATTGTTGACATGAAATAATTGTTTTGGTATTACTGGTACCCATGATAACTGACAATTAGATGTTAGGATAGATGATGAAATTGATTTAATATCAATTAAGTACGAAAGGATGTCACTTTGGTTGATATGCAAGGCATTGAGCCTAATTTGATTGATGAAGTATGATTAAATGCATGTCTATAGTTAAATTTGGTTGTTGAAATATGTAAAGTGTTGATAGGTGTGACTAATATTGGTTAACTTTAGATCCTATGCATGTTTATGTGTGAAATTAAGTGAAATCATTATTGAAATATTGTTTATGTGTAATAAATCATGCCCATAAAGCTAAGCTTCACGTCTATGAAAGGAATTCACGTCCGTGAATAAACAATTCACGCCTATGAATAAACCATTCATGCCCGTGAATGACTTGTTTCCAGAAATGAATAAATTGATTTATATGATGAGACTATTTGAGTACGACATGCATATACCCTTGATATGATTAAGTGAGATATTATACAATGTGATAACATAACTGAGGAATTTGATTATGCACATGGTGCTCTACATCACAACTTGTTATGTGGCGATCTTGTTAAATTATGCAATATGACGTAATTGATGCTTATAACTGGAATATGAATAAGAATGATCATTCTCTATCCAGGGACTAGTTAGGATAGATGACATACCTTTGAGGGGGTTACGATACTGTAGAAATATTTATGCATGCAATTATTATATTTGCTCATTAGGGTGGCTTAAGCTTATATTAGAGCGCTCTTGATTTGAGAAGCTCAGTAGTAGCATATCCGGATTAGGGATTAGGTTGCTTAAGCTCGTGTTAGACCACTCTTATACCCATATGCATGCAATCTTTACTCACCAAGGTGGCTTAAGTTCATGTCAGAGCATTTCTGATTTGAAAAGCTCAGTGGTAGCAATACAAACAAATATAATAGTGAACAGGATGACTTAAACTCGTGTTAGAGCGCTATTTTTTCACAATCCGCATCCGGATAGTCCATGTTTAGCGTATTGAGCTATGAATCCAAAAATCTGTAATACAAAAAGTTGAATGCAGTTATAAAAATCAGTAAATTTGAATACATAATGATAAGTAGACATGATAAACAACATGCATTACTATTCTGATGATGATATCATGTATGCGATGTATGTTTTGAGTGTTGAATATTATGCGAGGTAGTATAATTAAGCTATCTTAAAAACAATTATGTGTTCGATAATATAGCCAAGTACACAGGTATGTTATTAAATATGAGATGTTATATTAATAAGTGAATGCATGATAGAATTTAAATATTTATATATACCACTAAACTTTCAGTAGTTTTGTGTGTGGATTTCATGCATGCAGGTTGGAGTCAGTAGATTGTTGAGTTGACTAGAAGAGAAGATCAAGTTACTCAGAAGAGTCAGAGTTGATCCGTGTTGGGTCTGTTATTTTATCTCATTCATTTCATTATAAATTATTTCATATGACATAGGATAGAGACATAGTTATTTTAATATTTAAATAAAGACATGTAATAGACTTTCACAAGCACAAATAGTATGAATTTTGTAATAAGGGATTTAAATTCCCAGAATAGTCTTGATATAACTATGTGTAATACCTCTTTATCCCACTGTAGTTCAGCAAGGTAAGTGAGTATTACCCGTCTTACTGTTTTATAAAATTAATGAAGTGAATAAATTTTTTTAACAAAAATATTGCAGACATTGAAATAAAAATTATTACAAGCATAAATACTCAAAATTTTATTTATTTATAAAGTACATTAATTTATATTCAAACTATGTTCTTTTACATAATGACTCACATATTTAATACACATTATATAAAATAAAAATGGTACTTTAATTTACAAAGTTTTTAACAAAATATACCAAAAAGAAAACCAAGCTGTTAGCTGCTTTCTTCCGGGTATCATTCTTCTTCTGACAATTCTAATTTCTACGGCTACCCTTCTAACCTGCACGAAAGGAAACCATCCGCACTAAGCTACTAGCTTAGTGGTGCTTCAATGATGAAAATTTTACACACATATATATTTTCTCACATATTAATTAACTATTTAATAAATAAGACATAAAATAAAGAATTATATAAAATCAATAAATTTCAGCAAATACTCAATATTTAACAACTTTAATTCATATAACATTTATAAAAATCACATACTTCGATATTATTATTATTATTATTATTATTATTATTATTTTCTCGTGCCCATAACACTCATAACCGAACTAACTAATAGGAATAACGGGGTTGCTATTTTCGGCTTTCATAATATTTCGTCGAGCGCTTTTATAAAAATGTTATTACCGGCTTAATAATTTTGCACCGAGCGTATTTATAAATTGTCATTACTGGCTTTCATATTTGGCACCGAGTGTCTAAATCCCCTGATTGACATGTCAAACTATTCTCTATTCTAGTTTTAGCCTATATATCTTTGGGCTTAACTATTTTTATTTTAATTCCCAATATTTTCAAAAATGTCAATATTATTCAATTATCATATTTATGCTTATTTATTTTTGTTATTTATTTCCATTATTACTGTACTAAAATCTCACACATAAATAATTTGTTAAACATTTATAATTACCAATAAAGTAAATTTTCACATTAATTATTACATATAATAATCAAAACACATGCAAAAACCCAAGATTTCATGTTTTTACCTATGACAGATTTCAAATATATTTTTGGGCTTCATTTTTAGCCCATTTATAATTTGAATTGGAAGTTCTAGTCTTCTAACCATTTTTATCTTATTGTCTTAGCTTTCATATGCATTAAAAATCATTCAAATTCTAGTTTTCTATCAAAAGTTATGATCAATTGAATACTGCATCATCACAAAAATTTTTGCTCATAATTTTCTGGACATATTCTAGGTTTTAACTTCATGCATTTTTCTGGGCAAATCTAGATACAATTAGATTTTATAGTCTAAATAAAAATTAAAATCATGTGTCTTAGATTTAATTTCCAATAAAGAATATACAAAAAGGAGTTTCAGAACTCAAGTTATCACAAAATAGTCAAAGTTGTTCATGAAATTCTGTACCCGAGTTATCAATTGTCATCAATCCACATTTCAACCACATTCATCATTTGCATTCATTTTGATACTAAAATTTTCAGAATTACAACTACATTCATATGTCTCAATTATTTCACACCATTTGATTCCATTTCCATATAAAATATCAAAGGCCACAACATATTACAAACACAAACATATCAAACCTTAATATATAATTTCATACATATTAACAAAATGTAAGATTTTTATCAATGAAGTACATACTTAATCAACTTTGGTTCTTCCTTTAAACTTTATTTTCCTTCCCTTATTAGCTAGCTTTCTCCTTGTCTTTGTCGCCCTTTTGAGGGTCTCTCACTTGTTCACTTATTTTTCCTACACAAACATATCATATTTCAATTCTAATATCCATTTTCAATATTTTTCATGTCTACATAATATTCTAATGCTCCTAATATATTTTACACCTTAATTAAGCTAAAATGTACTAAGGTTAAACTTCCCTCTTAATATGTCATAGCTGCCCAAAAATCATATCATAGCTCCCAATTCATTTTCTTCAATTCAACACTCAATCTATCACCAATTGTGGTGTTTCTATGTTAATTTCAATTTTTCCTAAATTTTATTTAACTATGGCAGCCCCTCATTCATCCCTTAATATCATTTTTGTCTAGTTTTTAAGTCATAAAACAATTAATTAACATCAAATATCATCAATTCAAAGTCTAATTACAACTTTCATCAACTAATCACAAACTTAAATTTCTAATTTCAATTTTGCAATATAACCTAAATCTACCAAACCTAATCACATCTATCATCAATATGGATCTCAAATGAAAGTAAAAAGGTTGAATTTAAGAAGAATAAACTCACTTTAAGAGTTCTCAAAGTGGGCCAAAATTCCCCTAACCAATCTCCCTTTTCTTGTCTTTCTTCCTCCTTTACTCCTTTTATGGCAAGAACACCTTAATTCCGAATTTTACTCTCTCAAAATTACTTTCTTTCCTCACTTTTTCAAGCTTTATTTGAAGGAAAATGGTGGCTTATGGAAGGCTAGAGTGGACAGCAAAGAGAAGAGAAAAGAAGGTGAAGAAGAGTTAGATATTTTGGTGGAAGAATGGAGAATTCCTCCCATTTTTGACTTTTATACTTTGATTAAGGTGTGAGTTCCACTAATTAAAATTAATCCTAATTCTTATTGGTTAATTAAGTTAATTAATCTTGATTAACATTTAAACTTTGAGAAATTTCATATTTACCACATCTCCCTCCATATTCACACTTCTTCCCCCAACAATTGCCATAATACCAATTTTGTCCGTAGAAAATTTTATTTTTTTCTAATTCCAGCACTAATATTTTTAATTTCCAAATAATAATATCCTTAATTATTTTCTCTTATTATTAGTCATTTTTTTATGGATTCAAATTTAAACTCCGATTGAACCTGTGCATCTCACTACGGTCACGCGCAATTGGTGCCTAAATTACTGGATGTTACACTATGGATGTAATCGAGTAACAAAAATAGTTTTAACACAGATTATGCTAGTTGAATGTTTTAAATTTAGCATAGTATATAATATGATGATCTTAGTATATAAAGATTTTAATTCAGACAAGTAGATACAGTTGTGTTGTATTCGTCTATACAAAGAGGTATTGTTTTGTCTATACAGAGGGTGTTACACCCAAAGTTGATCTTTTAATGAACTTGTTGGCTTAAACTCTTAATTAACTCAAAATAACCAATGAATAGTAAAATAAATTCCTAAACATTCTAATCAAGATGTAATAATTTGATTAATTAAGAAAAGTAACCTAACAATAACTAAGATTGCAATGGAAATTAATAAAAGTAATTAATAAGAAGAATAATAGGAAATTATTGACAACCCTCAACTTGCATGCCCTTTAACAATATAAGAACTAATGAACTTAGATTTTATGGTTTTCGCCTTTAAACACCAATTAATTAAGCTAATGAATTAACTAGTGTTTAACACAATTTTTAGGTAAAATTACAGATGATGTATCTAATTACTTAGACTTAAGATTTTCATTCAAAGTTTAATAATTGGTTATCAAATAACTATCAAGCTATAAACTTATTAAGCACAATTAAAACTGAAAAAATCATTCATTCATTAAAAAGATAAACAAGCTTCATACAAAGTAGAATTACTCACTAAGCACCCATTAAAGAGTTTTTAACACCTATTAAGTAGGACCTAGAAAATAAGATGGTTTAGAGATGTTATAAGTATGCTTAAGAGTTAAGTAAAGATGAGAAAAGTCAAAAGTTCTTTATTCATACCTGTGACTCATATGTCATGGCCGTGAAAGATATTTTGGATGGTTCACGCCCGTGACTTATCTAGTCACATGCGTGAAGGTTTTCAGGTATAAAATTCCAACAGTTCATTCTTTCTCTCTCTCTCATGTCTTAAACCTGAAAAAGAACCATAGAACCCGATTCCTTCACACCAGTGACTATAGTCCTTTGCTTTTCTTTCAATTTCAATATCAAAACACTTAAACCTTAAAACAAAAGATCAAAGTTTAACAAGTTCTTGTGAGAGAGGAGCATAAGGAAGTTGTATTTTTTAAGAGGCTAACCCAAAGAAGAAGAAATGAGTTTGAAATCTCCCATTTGAGTAATGTTCCCTTCAATTTTGGTGAGGAAACACGTTTCTTTTCCATTCTTACAAGTTTTCATAGCCTTTCTCCATGTTAAATCTGTTTTTGGTTGAGACCCATTTCCAACTGGGTTAGGTTATGGCTTAATCTTGAGTTTTTTTTTGTTAAAGATTGTTCTTTAAGCTTGATTAAAGGTTATGACATGTGTTAGTAAGTGGTTAAATGAGATTAAGCTTATAAGGAGGTTTAAAGTTAGGATTTTTATCTTTTTATGGTTGGTTAAATTTATGGGGTTATAAAAGTTAATAGAGCTATGTTATATATGATAGGAGTTGGAAAAAGAGATGGTAAAACCCACCAAGTGGACAAGCAAGCTTGAAAGAAGCTTAATTTTTTTTAGGCTCCATTAGAGGTATGTACATATATGCATTTAAATTCCAAATTATGGTATGTTGTGTATTAAATGTGTGCTAAATGTTTTGTATGCTTTAAATGCTAGTTGATGATCATAATGAGATGGAAAGTAGTAATTAATTACATGATAATGTAAGTAATTGAATGAGGAATATGAGTATGCCTTAGATGGGCATTTATGAGGCTATGATGATAAATTGTGTTTAATAGACCAATGTATTAATGATAACCTTGAATTATGATGCCTTTAATGGCTGAAAGAGATAAGTATGGATGCTTAAATGCATATGGAATCCTAAATGCTTGTTAGGATAGCTTTTGAGCATGAAAAGGGAAAGGTTGTCAAAGATAACTTTGAATTATGATGCCTTTAATGGCTGAAAGAGATAAGTATGGATGCTTAAATGCTCTTCCAAGCATAGGGCTCCTATTTAGCCCAGTGCATCCAATGTACGAGGTCCAGGTGTTACCCCAGTTCCTCAATAGTAAATTGCAAGACATGCATATTTGGGTGCAATACTGATAATGCAATAGATGGTCGATATTCTTCAACAATTAGCACATACCATATCTCAGGCAGTGCCACAACTAGCTCCATAATTGCCACCGTAAGAGAGACCCAAGACAAAAATTGATCGGCCCTAGAAGTATGGGGCCACTAGTTTCCTTGGTAGAGGAGAAGATGATCCAACTGCAGTTGAGTTTTGGCTTGAGAAGACCGAGAGAGTCTTTGATGAGTTAGAGTGTGTCAAGGAGCACAAAGCGAAGTATGTTGTATTGCTTCTATAAGAGTATGCTTATGAATGGTGGAAGTCAGTTTTGAAGAAGCCATAAACCTTACAACCTTTGACTTGGGAATATTTTTTGTCGAATTCAAGAAAGAATATGTTCCCCTAGTCTACATTGATGAGAAAAGAAGGGAATTTCTGAACTTGCAGTAGAGAAACATGACAGTCTCGGAATATGCAAAAGAGTTCACACGGTTGAGCATATATATCACTAGTCTCATGATGGATAAAGGTGATAAGTGCTATCATTTTGAAGATGGCTTCAATGATAACATAGGGTATCATGTCATTTCCTTACCCTTTTGAAGATGGCTTGAATGATGACATAGGGTATCATGTCATTTCCCTTTAGCTTGAAGACTTCTCCACAATTGTTTATGCTACCATCATTATGGAGAAAAGAAGGAAGAGAAGAGCATATGAGACTTGTACATACAATAGATAAGAAAGGTTATTTCTTCTCAGGACAGTCTGAAAATAGGGGATAGAGCAAAGGACATAGTCACTCTCATTCCATTTTTTTAGGAGGGGACCCCCTTCTAAGACTACATCAGCCATTGCTAGCACACAGATAGTCAGGGATCTTGCTCCTTTTCGTGAGATATGTCGGAGAAACCATAGAGGAGAGTGTCAGTTGGCTATAAGGGCTTGCTTTAGGTTTAGAGCTTAAGATCATATAAGAAAGGACTGCCCTTTATTAACGAATGCTATAACCACTCATACAATAGGATCAACTTTAGTCCAGAGCATAAATCATATGAGATGAGGTAGAGTGGGACCTAACCAAGCTGCTTTAGAGATAGTGAACATGCCAAGACCCAGTAGAGCTCTAGCTAGGGCATATACTATGAAGGCCTATTAGGATTAAGGAGCCACAAATGTTATAGTGGTTACATTTTTTTTACATGGCTCTAATATATGTGTTAAAATACACCCAAGCTCCACACATTCTTATGTATGCACAAGCACGCCTAGTCAGCATTGTATGACAATAGAGAAACTAAAGTTCAAGATTGAGATCACAAACCCCTTAGGCCACAGTGTGGTTATGAATCGGGTATATATAAATTGCTCTTTGGTTGAGCACGAGAAGTAGTTTCCCGTGGATCTCATTGAGTTATCGTTTTATAAGTATGATGTCATATTATATATGAATTGACTCTCATAGCATGAGGCAATCAATACAGTTGTTCTTAAGACTTCCGAACAAGAAGAAGTGGTAGTAGAAGGTGAGAGGTTTCCACAACCTCCACAGATGGTTTCCATGATGAAGGGACAAAAGATAATTCGAAAATGATGTGAAGCCTTTTTAGCTCACATGTGTTGCCCAGATATTGTACCAAGAACGGGGTGTAATTGGATATTAAAATTTCTTAACTTTTAAGTGCGGAAAGAAAAGTTAAGTTGAGTAGGGATAGGAAGATATCACACAATAATTTTTATAGAGGTTCGGGTGTTAACAAACCCTACTCCTCTGCCCAATTTCAATTGGGAGTTTCACTAACACACTAAGTGTTACAATGGAGTTTTACAAGTTCACTCCCAACTATGGTGCTTCTAACAATGGATCACACCTAATCCAGAAATCCCTTGTATTTTAATGACTCACACAATAAACCAATTCCTTATGTTTTAAAGGCTCACACAAATAACCCTTACAAGTGTTTTACTCTTAACTCAATATATCCAAACTCACTTGAGTAGTAGATTACAAAGAGAAACACTCACAAATCTATAATGTTTAGAAAATAATGAGCAAAAAGATTTTTTACAGAGACTTAATGTTTTTTTGAAAGTATTAAATGCATAAATGGCTACAACAAGATTTTGATTCGAAGTATTAGCTATTCTCTTGTTCTGGATTCATAAATGACTTGCATTTATACTTCTATGGCGAATTATAGTCATTTGGTTGCATTTAATGCGAAAATAGCCGTTGCACCAACTCTTAATTTCGTGCCTAACATGTTTCTCTTTCCTCTTTCACGATCGTGAATAAATGTGTCATTATCGTGACTGTTCTTCTAAGCTGTGACTTGAGTGGTGACTTCGACCGTGAAGTATTCTGGAAGGATTTGAAATGTTTGATCACGAGTGTGACATTATTATTTCACGGGCGTGAACATCCTTCCTTACCGTGGTCTAAGTAGTGACTCTGGCCGTGAAGCTCTCTGGAGGAATTTGACATATTTTCTCACGGGCGTGATTGATATGATCATTCATGGTTGCTATGATCCTTCATGGCCGTGAACTTTAAATGTTGGATAGTTGGCGCTAAGCTTCATTATGGGCATGACATACAAGGTCACGGGGGTGAACATGTTATTTCTTCATTTTTTATCTTTTTAAGGTTAGTCTTCAATTCACCATTCTTGCTATCATGTTCCATACCCTGTTCAATAAACTTAGAAAACAAGTATGTTAAATACATTATTACTATTTTATTTGTTAGCATCAAAATGATGGAAATACCCCTCAAGGTTCAACAATCTCCCCCTTTTTGATGGTGACAAATAATCTAGCAATATGTGCTTTTGAGAAGTCTCCCCCTCAAAAGATGCTTAAGATAAAAAATTACTGAAGTGCAAGAATTGTAAAGAATGATGAAGTATAGCATCAAAATATGCTTCCTAGTTTTAGGTATATGCAAGTTATATGTAAGGTATATCCAATGTATACCAAATTTTTACTTAAAATAAGTTAAGTATGTGCAAAGTATATTTAAAGTATATTTAAGGTATATTCAAAGTATATCAAGTGCATATTCATTCATGTAACTTGCATCAAGGTTATGCAAAGTATACTTAAGGTATATTCAAGGTATATCAGCTCATTTGCATACTTGCATATTCATTTGATTCAAATAAGTATTTCAAATATATTGCATTTAAATTTAAATATAATATATTACTAGGTTCTCCCCCTTTTGTCATCAATAAAAAGAATAACAAAAAGATAAATCATAATGGAAAACAAATGCAATTATATTTTTAAAAGAAGAATACAAGGATTTGAAAAGTGATTTAAAGTCCTACATCAAACAAGCTAGAAAATAACATATCTAAAATATAGTCTAGCTAGATTTGGAGCCGGACATTCTGTCTCTAAGGCAAGCTACTTCCGCCTCGAGGCTCTCCATGCGAGACTCCATGAAATCCTTGAGGTTCTCTAACCTCTCATCCATTGAAGCCTGCAATTGCTCAAACCGTGGTGCCAAGAGATCAGCCACTTGCTGAGCCAAGTTTGGTGTGGAGGCAGAGGATTGTCCAATTTTCTGTTCAACCTCTAGAGTCGTCATCTCAACTTGAACTCTTTTCCTTTGCTGGATTCCTTGGAAGCCAGCTTTAAAGTCGTTCGAATCGTTGTCTTCCCAAATAATCTCACCAGCTGTGTTGGTGAAGCGGTAGTAGATCCTCGAGATGAACTATACGAACAACCGCTCCCATTTTGATAAACGACTCGATGTCTAGTCAGTCTCGAGGATGTGCTGGTATAAGGTTGAAGTGGTGCTCCTTTAGCTTCAAATACCCAAGCTTGATAGCAAGGTGAGTCACGTACCCACCAATCATAATGTCTCCGGAAGGCTTGGTGGCAATAGACAGTAGATGATTTGCAAACCATCGAGATAGAGCCACTGTAAGGCCTCTTCGGGCTATCTCCAGGAGAAAGAGCTCGGATTTTTGAATCAATCCATTGCTGTCTCCTCTAGCAAAAATACTATTGGTTAGAAACCTATGCAAGTACTTGTGCACTGGGGATCGAAGGTGAGTGCTTTTCATCTTCTTGACATCCCAGCTGCAGTTAAGCCCAAAATGAGTCCATGCCTCAGTAGCATAGAACTTCACCTCACTCTCATTAAGGATACCATCAGAGGGAAAGTTGAACATGTCACCAAACTCTGTGGCAATGAGGGTGTTTGGATGCTTGCAAAGTTAGAATTTTACCGTGCCGGTAGGAGAGACTTTTAGGGTGCTTAGGAACTCGAGAGTTGATTCCCTCAGTGTCGGTTGATGGATATCAACAAAATCTTTTAGATGACAAGTCTAGAGTTGTTTTGTCATGCTTGTCTTGAGACTAAGTGTTCTGATAGTTTGCCACTCAAATGAGCAAGAGGAAAGGAGTGGTCTTTGCTTGAGAACTGAGTATCTTGGATGACTGTGATCCAGAATAATGTTTAGAAGGTAGTCTGTGTACCTTCTTAGAGCATGAGACTTCTCTCTAGTACCTTTGGAGGAGCCGGGTTCCATTTTTGATTGGGAAATATATTTTTGAAGAGAGAAAATCTGGTGGAATTTTGGAATAGAACCTAAGGTGTTTTGATTTCTGATGATGGAGACAGTTTTTGAGGGTATTTATAGATGGAATGAGTTGCTAGGGGGCCAAAATCTTCAAAATGATATTTAATGGTGATAAATAAGAGAAGTTGGAGAGTTCGAAATGAGAGAAATAACGACAAAAAATGTTTTATAGCCGACATCTTCACGGGCGTGAAATGTCGTGTTCACTGTTTGCTGAAGAGACGTTATACCCGTGATGAGGGATGTGAAACGATTCACGGTCGTGACAAAGGTCACGGGTGTGAATGATGAAATATCACGGTGGTGACAAATGAGTCACGGTCGTAAAAGTACAATCTTCACTACTTGTGACCGTGAGACAGAGCGTGACACAAAGCTTGAACGCTTCTGTAAGTTTTTGGTGGAAATGTTCACAGTCGTGAATAATCATCACGGGGGTGACAGAAAAGGTTATGGGCGTAAAACATAGTCTTTACTACCTTCAACCGTGAAACATGTCGTGAAGCAAGGCGTGAAAGCTACTGGAGCTTTTGGTGATTATGATCACGATCGTGAATATATATCACGAGCGTGAATTGCCTAAAATCCTCATTAAATTAAATTAAGTCTAAAACAAGACTAAAGAATTTCCAAGGAGCTTCTATCCCCTATAACGTATATTTCTATCAAGTTAGCTATTTCATATCTAAAAAGATGAGACAAAACAAAAAAAAAACACAAGATTATCAATCAAAGTTCAACAATTTTGGCAATCATAAAGTTAATCCATCAATCATACCAAGCTCTCTTCTTATGAAATTAAATATTTCCTCATTTAGAGACTTAGTGAAGATATTTGCCAATTGATTGTCTGTGCTTATAAATTCCAATACAACATCTCCATATTGAACATGATCTCTAATAAAATGATGTTTTATATCAATATGCTTACTTCTAGAGTGTTGAATGAGATTCTTAGATAGATTTATAGCACTTGTATTGTCACATATAATAGGTATATGGTCCATACTATGACCATAATTCTTAAGTTGTTGTTTCATCCAAAGGATTTGTGTACAACAATATTCCGCTGCCACATATTCCGCTTCAGAGGTAGAAAGAGCAACTGAAACTTGTTTCTTGCTAAACCAAGAAACTAAGCATTCTCCAATAAAGTGACAAGTACCTAAAGTACTTTTTCTATCTAAAGACTTATAGCGTAATCAGCATCTGAATATCCTACTATGTGAAAGGATGAATTTTTAGGATACCATAAACCTAGATGCAATGAGTCATGTAAATATTTGAAAATTCTTTTTACTGCATTTAAATGTGACACTTTAGGACATGATTGAAAGCGAGCACATAAGCATACACTATACATTATATCAGGTCTAGAGGCAGTAAGATATAAAAGTGATCCGATTATACCTCTATAGAGCTTTTCATTAATGCTCTTACCCTTTTCATCATTATCCAATTTTGTTGATGTGCTCATTTGATAAGAATGTGGACTCCTAACTTCTCCCCAAAAGCACGCTTAAAGGGGAAGGTTTGAACCCAGCCTTATAAACCAGTCCAGGAGTTCCTCCGCAACCGATGTGGGACGCATCATCCCTACCCCCTTAAGACTCTGACTACCTCGGTCGGCGACTGTCCAAATCAATTTGATACAAATCTTAAGTTTAACCAATTGTAAGATTAGACTCTTCACCCCCAAAACAACAAGGAATTGGTAATAAAGAGTATGAAGAGAGAATTGGATTCACGCCACAAATTAATTACCAACCTGATAAGTGAAAACAATCCTTGGTATATCAATGGAGATCACACCTCCCACTTGAAGAACACTCAAATTTTATCTTAATCACTAATCTGATTGTCTTACACGCATAAGGAGGTATTTATACCTCTACAAACCAAACCCTAGGTGCAAAAATGAAGAAAAGACCAATCTGACCCTAATGACTTAAGGATAAACGAATGAGATTAATTTTATAAGGCCTACACACCTAAGACAACTTAAAATAAGGCTGATCATGTGTCTTTAAATGAAATCACATTCCAATAATTAAAATAAAACAGCCCACTAAATTTAATCTTAGGCCCAACCATGACATAACATAAGTCCACCTTAACATAACATATTGCACATGACTTGAACCTTGTAATATAGACTTCTTCTCTAGAACATTAGGCTAGTTGTCTTCACCATCACATGCCCCAATGAGTGTCACAAGCTTTGGATCGCCAACCGATTCCATCTCTTCAAGCCTGACCCAAGTCTCTTCCTTGATATCTCTTGTCACCAAGCTTTGAATATACATTTGCAAGGCTGTCTTGAGCTTGTTTCTACTTGATATTATGATTGGACCAGGTGGCATCACTAATCCATCTCCTCCATGGCATGTAAGATCATTTCTGTTGTCTTGGCTTGCATCATAATTGGAGTCTTGGCATTTTTGCATCATTCCATTCCAAATTTCTTAAGTAAGTCTTTGGCATATTTGGATTGGTTGATGAATATGCCCTCATTGCCTTGTTTTATTTGTAGACCGAGGAAGAATTTTAGCTCACCCATCATGCTCATTTCGAATTCCCTAGTCGTACACTTAGCAAATTCTTAGCAAATCAATTCATTAGTAGACCCAAATATGATGTCATCAACATAAATTTTAACAATTAGAGTATCATGCTTATGCTTTTTAATGAATAATATAGTGTCAACATTTCCCTTTGTAAAATTATTTTCTAAGAGAAAAGAACTTAGTCTTTCATACCAAGCTCTTGGGGCTTGTTTCAAACCATATAAAGCTTTTGAAAGTTTAAATACATGGTTGGGAAAATCATAGCTTTCAAAATCCGGTGGTTGTTCTACATAAACTTCTATAAAGCCATTTAAAAAGACACTTTTTACATCCATTTGAAAGAGTTTGAAATTCATATGGCATGCATATGCTAAAAGTATTCTTATGGCTTCTAATCTAGCTATAGGAGCATAGGTCTCATCATAATCTATTCCTTCTTCCTGATTATATCCTTTTGCAACCAACCTAACCTTATTCCTAGTTATTGAACTTTGTTCATCTAGTTTATTTCTAAATATCCATTTGCTTCCAATGATTTGATGCTCCTTAGGTCTAGGTACAAAGGTTCGTACCTTACTTCTCTCAAATTGGTTGAGTTGCTCTTGCATAGCAATCACCCAACTTTCATCATTAAGAGTCTCATCAATATTTTTAGGCTCAATTTGAGAAACAAAGGCAAGATCAGAAACTAAATGTTTCAGATGAGATCTAGTACTTACTCCCCTTGTAGGATCGCCAATGATTTGCTCTTTGGGGTGATCTTTTGTCAATCTCCATTCCTTTGAGAGCTCTTGCCTGTTTTCCTCTTGAGTTGGAGGTAGAGTATCATCTTGATGTGAATCTTCTTGATCATTTTCTTCTCTTTCATTTTCAAGATCAAGTCTTTCCACGGTACCTACAACATCATCAAGAACACTACCTTTCACAAGATCAAGCTTACTAGATTCATCAAAAACAATATGCATAGATTCTTCAACAGTTAATGACTTTTTATTAAATACTCTATATGCTTTGCTAGTTGTAGAGTATCCTAAAAAGATACCCTTATCAGATTTAGAGGCAAATTTTCCAAGGTTGTCCTTGGTATTCAATATGAAACAATTGCATCCAAATACTCTAAAGTATGATATCATGGGCTTTCTTCCATTCCATAGCTCAAATGAAGTTTTGTTTAAGAGAGGTCTTTTGAAAACTTGATTTGAAATATAACATGCAGTATTTGTGGCTTCGGCCCAAAAGTAAGTTGGTAAACCATACTCATTAAGCATTGTTCGAGCCATTTCAATTAAAGTTCGATTTTTCCTTTCGACTATCCCATTTTGTTGAGGTGTCCTAGAAGATGAAAAATTCTGCGAAATGCCATGTCCAAGACAAAAATTTTCAAAGTTTTCATTTTCAAATTTTTTGCTATAATCACTTCTTATTTTTAAAAGTACAATATCCTTTTTTATTTTGAACTATTTTAGCAAAGTTTCTAAAAGTTTCAAAGGCATCACTCTTTTAAGCTAGAAAATTAACCAAGTAAATCTAAAGTAGTCATCAACAATGACAAAGGTATAGTATTTACTTCATAAGATTGCAATTCTAGTAGGTCCAAAAAGATCTAGATGCAGGAGTTGTAGAGGTTTTGAGATACTTACAATATTTTTGGATTTGAAGGATGACTTGTGTTGTTTTCCTCTTTGGTAAGGTTCACATATCTTGTCTTTTTCAAATTTGATTTTTGGCAGTCTCTTTACCAGCTCTCTTATGCTGAGGCTTTGAATTAAATCCATATTTACATGATCAAGTCTTCTATGCCACAGCCAAGATTCATCACTAGTAATCACAAGATACTTAGATGAATGGTTAGATATTTTGTGTAAGTCTATTATGTAGGTATTGACATCTCTATTTCCTTTAAATATCTTTTGGCTATTGATAGAGGTTACAAGACATTTGTTGGAAGTAAAAATTACTTTGTTTCCTTTATCACATAATTGACTGGTACTTAACAAGTTATGTTTCAAGCCATCAACAAGCAAGATATCTTTAATGAAAGTAGTACTATTAATACCAATAGAGCCAATGCCAATTACCTTACCCTTAGCATTGTTTCCAAAGGTAACTTTACCTCCATCAATACTTTTGATTTCATTGAAAAGTTCTTTGACTCATGTCATATGCCTTGAGCATCCACTGTCTACTAGCCAAACATTTTTGTTTATTGTGGACTTAAGGCATACCTATAGAATCACAATTCAAGTATGTTTTTAGGTATCCAAATGAGCTTGGGTCCTTAGGGGTTAGCACAAGAAGGTTCCCAATGAGCCTTCCTTTTGAATGCCATATTTCTATTAGGTTGAGTTTGAGAGCAATGGCATGCACAAGCATGATGAATTGGTGCTTTTCTAGGTGCATGCTTCTTATACATAAAGACATGATTAGCCTTTTGAGGTTTCCTTCTTAGGCTTACCAATCCTTGATCATCCCTCTTATGTATAGAAGGTTTAGTGTATTTTGTGCACTTAGCCCTTAGTGCTATTACAGCAAATGTGGAGATGTGAGGTTCACTTGACTTAACAAAAGTAGTCTTGTGAGAAGATGATGATGTATCCTTAAACCCTAGACCGTGTCTAATCAAGGGTGGTCTTTGAGACACAATGAGAGTATCTAAACTCTCCTTTCCCTTGTGAAATTGTGAAATGGAGTTTCTAAGTTTCTCAACTTCTTTTTTCAAAATATTGTTTTCTTTAAGCAAGGATTTAGTTGAGGGTCTTGAAGAGTACTCATCTAATGAATTTTGAAAAGATTCATTAGATGATTTAAGCTTAAAGTTCTCCTTTTCTAAAGCATCCATTTTGATTTTCAAATTAGAAATGTTATTCTTATAAGTATTGAATTTACTTCTATATTTCTCTAGTTCTAGATTCAATACTTCTGTTAGGCTTTGCTCATCATCATCTTCACTATTACTATCATTATCACTACTATCATTATTGAAACAGTATGAGTGAAGTGATCCTACCTTATTCGAGACGTGATCCTCTATAGCCATGAAACATAGGTTGACCTCTTCACTTTCATTGTCATCTTTTCACTTGAAGAGCTTTCGTCATCCCATGCGGCTTTGTGATCTTTCTCCCTATTGTCTCTTTGGTATTTGCTCTTGTGCTTCTTGAGGCTTGGACATTCCGGTTTAATATGTCTTTTCTTCCCACATTCATAACACTTTACCTCCTCTTTACTTCTTTATGAGTCATTAGAAGTCTGTTTGAGGTTTCTTTGCCTGAATTTTCTAGAGTTGCTCATTCTCTTCTCAATAATTCTTTTCAGCCTTCTTGAGAGCATAGCAATGTCCTCATTTGCATCATCACTCTTTTCTTCATCATCTTCAACTTCCTCTTGAGATTTTGAAGTAGAGGCTTTAGTGCTGGATACTTTCTTTTTTTCTGGCTCTGCTTCAAGCTCTCTATCTCTTTTCACTGCCATTTGATGTGTAAGAAGTTTGCCAATAAGCATATCGGTATTCATGATGCTCATGTCTTCATTTCTCTCTTCTATATCGGCAATTCTTGAACCGTAATCTTTGAAAGGAAGACTTCTCAGAATTTTGTTATTTACATCTTCCAAGCTCAGGGGTTTCCCAAGCTTTCTCATGCCATTTATGTTGGCTAAAAGACGGTTGGTCATGTCAGTAATTGACTCATTGGATTTCATCTTGAAGAACTCATACTCTGAAGTAAGAAGTTGAATCTTCTTGGATTTAACTTGCTTTATTCCTTCATGATAGTTTTCCAATGTTTTCCACATGCTGTAAGCAGTTGGGCAGTGTTGTATTCTGCCACATTCTTCAATAGATAATGAGCTTGAGAGAATTGTCATTGCCTTCTTGTTTTAGAAGTTTTCTCTTCTTTGAGGCTCTGTCCAATCATCTCTTGACAGAATTTCTTCTTCACCATCAACTCCTCTTCTAGTTGGTGGTGCCCATTCTTTCCGAACACTATCCCAGACTTCAATTCCTTCACTATCCAGATATATCTCCATCTGAAACTTCCAATGAGCATAATTTGCTCCATCAAAGTAAGGCTTGAGACTTTGGAATCCTTCATTGGCCATATCTTGATCTTTGCTAGTGCTGTTTTAGGCTTCGATGCTAGACTAAGCTCTTATACTAATTCTTGCCCATATATTGTACCAAGAAGGGGGGTTGAATTGGATATTAAAATTTATTAACTTTTAAGAGTTGAAAGAAAAGTTAAGTTGAGTAGGGATAGGAAGACATCACACAGGCATTTTTATAGAGATTCGGGTGTTAACAAACCCTACTCATCTCCCCAATCTCAATTGGGAGTTTCATTAACACACTAAGTGTTACAATGGAGTTTTACAAGCTCACTCCCAACTATGGTGTTTCTAACAATGGATCACACCTAACCCAGAAATCCCTTGTATTTTAATGGCTCACACAATAAATCAATTCCTTGTATTTTAAAGGCTCACATAAATAACCCTTACAAGTGTTCTACTCTTAACCCAACATACCCAAACTCACTTGAGTAGTAGATTACAAAGAGAAACACTCACAAATCTATAATGCTCAGAAAATAATGAGCAAAAAGATTTTTTACAAAGAATTAATGTTTGTTTTGAAAGTATTAAATGCACAAATGACTACAAGAAGATTTTGATTCGAAGTATTAGCTATTCTCTTGTTTTGGATTCATAAATTACTTGCATCTATACTTCCATGGCAAATTATAGCTGTTTGGTTGCATTTAATGCGAAAATAGCCATTGCACCAACTCTTAATTTCGCGTTTAATAAACCTCAAATATATCAAAGAATTGAAAAGAAACCCAAACTTGCAATTTTACTCTTTATGGAAGAAATTTTTCCTAAGGTACCTCCAATGGCAGAATTTAAATCTAGCTAAGTTAACAATTAGAAATCAATTTTAAAGGATAGATAATGATTACCTAACCAAAAGCTCTGATACCAAACTGATGTGGAACTCCAAAGACCGTGCCTTGAAACCCCTCCACAAGACAAGGTAAACAAACCTTAAGCTATGGTGATCATAGATTGAATCTGACCCAAAGCTAACCAATGTAGCAAAGAACCAAGATTATATGGTTTATTAAGAATAGCCACGCCACAAGCAAATCTGCCTCACTTTAAAGAAAAACACTCAAATTTATTTTTATTCATTCCTGTCATGTACAAGAAGCCTAGACGAGTATTTATAGCCCTAAGTCTTTGTGATTTGGGGCCTAACTTGTAATTGGGCTTAATTATATATGTGGGCTGCCTAATTTAAATTACCTTAGACTTTAATTAATGATAGACATGTGGGCCAAAGAAATAAAGCCCAACCCATCACTTTTCTTATTTTAGAAGGATTTAATTAGTGTCCTAATTCAAGTAGGACTCTACTTTTTAGAATATGAGTTAGAATATGACTGTAATTTTAGGAGTTGAGTTAGAATATGATTTAGTTATCCTTTACCATAAAGGATTCAAAGACTTAGGGCTATAAATACTCATATAGGCTTCTTGTACATGACATGAATGAATAAAAACGAATTTGAGTATTTTTCTTTAAAGTGAGGCAGATTTTCATCTCTTTATTACTTTTAGGAATTAGTTACTTATCAAGAAATATTGCTTGTGGCAGGGCTATTCTTAATAATCCATATAAACTTGGTTCTTTGTTACATTGGTTAGGTTTGGGTCAGATTCAATCTATGATCATCATAGCTTAAGGTTTGTTTACCTTGTCTTGTTGAGGGGTTTCAAGGTACGGTCTTTGGGGTTCCGCATCAGTTTAGTATCAGAGCTTTTGGTTAGATAATCATTATCTATCATTTACAATTGCTTTCTAATTGTTAACTTAGCTAGATTTAAATTCTGCTATTGGAGCTACCTTAGGAAAAATTTCTTCCATAAAGAGTTAAATTGCAAGTTTGGGTTTCTTTTCAATTCTTTGATATGTTTGAGGTTTATTAAGCATTAGTTCAGTGTTAGTTGCTATAAAAAAAACAAAACAAAAAAAAAGGAAAAAGAAAAAAAATCAGAATTTCGAATTTAGCACTAAAATTGTGAAATTGTGCTATTTTGAGCTTCAAGTTGAAATCTTGTGATTTTTGATTGCTGGAATTGTTTGGTATCATCATAAACTACTGCAATGCAACTTAAATAATTGGTTTTGAGGTTGAAAAGTACTACTTTTGAATTCAGAAACCTTAGTGATCATATTGAGCGTTGATTTGATCTTGAGTTATTGAGCTTATCTATTAAATATACCTTGAGTTATTGCTAGTTGGTGATAAATTAAGGTTGAATACGGGTTCAATTAAGGGACAATCGGCTACTTTCTAGGAGGAAACTGATTCTGAATTTTTTTCAATATTGTCTAATTCTTTGTGCTCTTAAGTTTTCATTCTTTTAATTCTGTCCTTTTTGCATCTAATTACCTTAGTTAAGTCTAATTTGCATTCTTAGATTTAATTTGAACAAAAATCAGTAAGATACACCTATTTAAATTCGTGTATAGCTTTAAATATAAATTTCTTTCGCATCAGTTTGCTTCTAGACATTGTTCCATTCATTCTTGTTAGGGTTCATTTTTAATTCTTTCCATAGATCACTTGCATATTGTTTGTTTTTGTTTCTGGTTCTTACTTGTAATTTTGAGAATCAAATTTTGAGTAGTAAAAGGCAAGAGTGGTGAGCTTAAAAGAGGGTAAAAGCCATTATTTGTGTGAAACACGAGTGGTATATAGTCTGTTTTGAGAGAAGCACGTGAGGGAGTGATTGTGAGGTCCTTTTACTTCATTATTACTTTCTTGAATTACTAACCATGTCAAAGGAAAATGCAAGGGGAAGTAGTGAACGAGAGGACCAGCTGAAACTCATACCATTAGAGGCTGTCCAATCTGAGGTGTTATGTGATGTTGTACCTATGCATGCTAGTCATGTTTTACTTGGAAGGCCTTGGCAATATGATAGACGTCTGATGCATGATGGGTATAGGAATCGGTATTCTTTTAGCTTGAATAAACAAAATTACATTTTTGCACCTTTATCTCCATTGGAAGTATATGAAGACCAAATGAAAATCCAAAAATCCATTGTGGGGAATTCAGGTAGTGAGGCAAGTTCAAGTAAAAGAATTCAGAGAAAAGAGGCATTGAATGATAAAAATGAAAGAAATACAAATAAAGGCCCAATGGTGAGTGATGGAGCAAGAGAGAAAAGTAAGGGCGAGATTGTGAAGAGAGAAAAGAAAGTAAGCCTGTATGCAAGGGAGAAAGACTTGAGAGGTGCTTTTAATGCACAAAGGAGTCTTATTGTACTTAGGTACAAGGAGAATCTTTTAATTTTGACTGACATTGACCCTTGTTTGCCTAGTGTTTTTGTGTCTTTATTGCAGGAATTTGAGGATGTCTTCCCTGAAGAGATTCCTAAAGGCCTCCCTCCATTAAGAGGTATTGAACATCAAATTGACTTTGTTCCCGGGGCTGCCATACCAAATAGACCAGCCTATAGAACCAATCCTGAGGAGACAAAGGAGATACAAAGACAAGTTGAAGAGCTTTTAGAGAAGGGGAACGTGAAGGAAAGCTTGAGTCCATGTGCCGTTCCTGTGTTGTTAGTGCCTAAAAGGATGGATCTTGGAGGATGTGTGTGGATTGTCGTGCCATTAATAAAATAACAGTAAAGTATAGACATCATATTCCTAGACTTGATGATATGCTTGATGAATTATGTGGGGCATGTTACTTTTCCAAAATTGATCTTAAAAGTGGTTATTTTCAAGTTAAGATGAAAGTAGGAGATGAATGGAAAACCGCGTTTAAAACTAAACAAGGTTTATATGAGTGGTTGGTAATGCCTTTTGGTTTAACTAATGCACCTAGTACTTTTATGAGACTTATGAATCATGTTTTGAGACAACTTATTGGTAAGTTTGTTGTGGTTTATTTTGATTATATACTTATATACAGCAAATGTTTTGATGATCATATTATGCATGTTAGGGCTGTATTAGAAGTATTGAGAAAAGAGAAATTATATGCCAACTTAAAGAAGTGCACGTTTGCTAGTGAAAAACTTGTATTTCTTGGATTTGTTGTTAGTGCTAAAGGAATTGAGGTAGATGAGGAAAAAGTGAAAGCTATTAGAGATTGGCCAATGCCTACTAATGTTAGTGAGGTTAGGAGTTTTCATGGATTGGCTAGTTTTTATAGAAGGTTTGTTAAAGATTTTAGTTCCATTGCAGCACCTTTAAATGAGTTAGTTAAAAAGGATGTTAAATTTAAATGGACTGAATCACAGGAAAAGAAATTTAATTTGCTTAAGGATAAACTATGTAGTGCACCTATTTTGTCCTTGCCTGATTTTAAAAAAACTTTTGATTTTGAATGTGATGCCTCAGGAGTTGGCATAGGAGCTGTTTTAATGCAGGAGGGGCGACCAATAGCATACTTTAGTGAGAAGTTGCATGGAGCTCAATTGAATTATTCCACTTATGATAGGGAATTATATGCTTTAGTGAGAGCCTTGGACATGTGGCAACATTATCTCCTTCCTAAAGAGTTTGTCATACATACTGATCATGAGTCCTTAAAGTATTTGAAGGGACAAATGAAACTCAATAGGCGGCATGGTAAGTGGGTGGAATTTTTTGAGACATTTCCATATGTGATAAAATACAAGCAATGTAAAGATAATGTGGTGAACAAGTTGCTTTTCAGAAATTTTATAGGCATGATGGATATTTGTTTAGGGATGGTAAACTTTGTGTTCCTATATGTTCATTAAGGGAGCTGCTTGTGCGTGAAGCTCATAGTGGGGGTTTGATGGGGCATTTTGGTGTTAATAAGACTTTGGATATGTTGCATGAACACTTTTATTGGCCACATATGCGTAAGGATGTTGAAAGAATTTGTGTTAAGTGTGTTGCATGTAAACAAGCTAAATCTAAAGTTATGCCTCATGGATTGTATACACCTTTACCTATTCCTATTGCACCTTGGATTGATATTTCAATGGTTTTTGTATTGGGATTGCCTAAGACTAGGAGAGGTAAAGATAGCATATTTGTTGTAGTTGATAGATTCAGTAAAATGGCTCATTTTATTACGTGTGCTAAAACGAATGATGCAACAAATATAGCTGACTTGTTTTTTAGAGATGTAGTGCGTTTGCATGGCATTCCTAAATCAATTGTTTCTGATAGAGACGCTAAATTCCTTAGTCACTTTTGGCGTGTTTTGTGGGGTAAACTTGGTACTAAATTGCTGTTTTCTACTACTTGTCATCCACAAACTGATGGACAAACCGAAGTGGTCAATAGGACTTTAGGTGCTCTATTGCGTGCTGTTGTGGGTAGAAATTTAAAATCATGGGAAGATTGTTTGCCATTGGTTGAGTTTGCTTATAATAGATGCATACATTCTTCTACTGGTTTTTTACCTTTTGAACTTGTGTATGGTTTTAATCCATTAACTCCATTGGATCTAACATCTTTGCCTTTTAATGAGTTAACTAATTTAGATGGTAAGAAAAAGGCAGATTTTGTGAAAACTATGCATGAGAAAGCTAAACAGCACTTGGAGAAGAAGAATGAGTCATATGCACGATAAGGTAACAAGGGGCGTAGAAAAATGGTGTTTGAACCAGGCGATTGGGTGTGGATGCATATGAGAAAAGAGAGATTTCCTCATCAAAGGAAGAATAAACTTGATCCTAGAGGAGATGGCCCATTTCGCGTACTTGAAAGGATCAATGATAATGCTTACAAGATAGAACTTCCTGGTGAGTATGGTGTTTCTGCAACATTCAATGTTTCTGATCTTACTCCTTTTGACAATGTAGGAATAATAGATTCGAGGACGAATCCTTTTGAGGTGGGGGGAATGATGTTGATCAAGGACATATAAAACAATCTTCACAAAAGGAGAATGATGCACTAGTCATGCTAAGTGGTGCTATCACAAGATCAAGGGCTAACAAACTAAGGCAAGCAATGCAAGGCTATATTCAAGGCTTGGTCACTAAGGAGATCACAAAAGATGCATGCATGATAAAGAAGATGGAGTTGATTGAAGACCCAAGGCCCATTACTTATCTTGGGGTGTGTGAAGAACCATCTTGCATGGACTAGTCCAATGGGCTAAACAAGACAAAGTCCATAAAATTAAAGATTACAAGTCATGTGCCAACCATGTGCCTACTTATGTGATTTGGGGCTTAACTTGTAATTGGGCTTAATTATGTATGTGGGCTGCCTAATTTAAATTACCTTAGACTTTAATTAGTGATAGACATGTGGGCCAAAGAAATAAAGCCCAACCCACCACTTGTCTTATTTTAGAAGGATTTAATTAGTGTCCTAATTCAAGTAGAACTCTACTTTTTGGAATATGAGTTAGAATATGACTGTAATTTTAGGAGTTGAGTTAAAATATGATTTTGTTATCCTTTACCATAAAGGATTCAAAGACCTCTATAAATACTCATATAGGCTTCTTGTACATGACATGAATGAATAAAAACGAATTTGAATGTTTTTCTTTAAAGTGAGGCAGATTTGCATCTCTTTATTACTTTTAGGAATTAGTTACTTATCAAGTAATATTGCTTGTGGCGTGACTATTCTTAATAATCCATATAATCGTGGTTCTTTGCTACATTGGTTAGCTTTGGGTCGGA
This sequence comes from Triadica sebifera, assembly GCA_023653625.1. Taxonomy (NCBI): domain Eukaryota; kingdom Viridiplantae; phylum Streptophyta; class Magnoliopsida; order Malpighiales; family Euphorbiaceae; genus Triadica; species Triadica sebifera. Next base: position 14,340,600 of record CM042899.1, read on the forward strand.
TTCAATCTATGGTCACCATAGGTTAAGGTTTGTTTACCTTGTCTTGTTGAGGGGTTTTAAGGCACGGTCTTTGGGATTCCGCATTAGGTATGAAGGTTGTATACTTGCTGAAGCGATCAATGACTACTATTACACTGCCAAAGCCTTCTGATTTTGGCAAGTAAGTGATGAAGTCCATTGAGACACTCTCCCATGGTCTTTCAGGAATAGGCAATGGTTCTAGCAAACCACCGGTGCACACTGCTTCGTTTTGTCTTATTAGCAAACAAGACAAGTTCTTACGTAGGCTTCAACATCATCCCGTAGTTGAGGCCAATAGTAAATAGACTTGATCAAGGCAAGGGTGCATCTCATTCCTAGGTGTCCAACCCATAGTGAATCATGGCATTCCTTGATCAGCTCATTTCTCAACTTCCCCCACTAAGGTACATAGATGCGGTTTTTCTTGGCATAGAGTAGTCCGTCACTCTGCCAAAATCGCCTTGTCTTTCCTTCTTTGATGAGGACAATGAGGTTTTAAGGCAGGACATCATGCTCCAACCCTTCTTTGATCTTTTCCAGCAAGGGACTGCTTGGTCTACTCAAAGCTTCTTACTCTGCCTTTCAACTTGGCACATTAGCCACCACATTGGCCTTACCGGGCTTGTATTCAAGCTTGTAGTCAAATTATGCCAAAAAGTCTTACCACCGAGCTTGTTTGGGACTCAACTTCTTTTGAGTTTGGAAGTAACTGGTTGCTACATTATCGGTCATGATCACAAAGTGAGAACCCAACAAGTAGTGTCGCCACACCCTTAGACAATGGATGATAGCAGTCATCTTCTTTTCTTGTACCGTGTAGCGGCGTTCGGTGTCATTGAGCTTGTGGCTCTCATATGCTATCGGATGCCCTTCTTGCATCAACACTCCACCGATAGTAAAGTCTGAGGCATCTGTATGCAGCTCGTATATCTTGCAGGGGTTTGGCAAGCCAAGCACTGGTTCTTCGCTAATGGCATTTTTCAAGTCATCAAACGAGGCTTGGCACTTGTTTGTCCACTCCCAAGTCTCGTTCTTCTTGAGTAGGTCAGTTAGTGGGGCTGCTCTTGCTGAATATGACTTGATGAATCTCCGATAGTAGTTCACAAGTCCAAGGAAAGACCTTAACTCGGGGACCTTAGTAGGAGGTTCCCATTTTTAGATGGCTTTCACCTTGTCTCCATCCATCATAAGCTTCCCATCCTTTATCCTATGACCTAAGAACATCACCTCATCTTGGGTAAAGAAACATTTATCCTTCTTAACATATAGCTCATTTTCCCTGAGGACCTCGAACACCTTCCTCAAATGTTCAAGATGTTCTTCCATAGTCCGGCTATATAGCACAATATCATCAAGGTATACTACCACAAACCGATCGAGGTAGGGATGGAAAAGCTTATTCATGAGAGTGCAAAAGGTAGCAGGTGCATTAGTGAGACCAAAAGGCATAACAAGGAACTCATAAGCACCGTACCTTGTTACACACGTGGTCTTCAGTTCATCCCCTTTTGCTATGCGCACCTGGTAGTATCCCGACCGCAAGTCCAACTTTGAGAAGTATCTTGCATTCCCCAATCGATCAAATAAATCAGCAATGAGTGGGATAAGATACTTGTTTTTTACCGTGATCTTGTTTAGAGCGCGGTAGTCAATGCACATTCTTAGTAAGCCATCCTTCTTTTTCTGAAAAAGCACCGGGGCACCAAATGGGGCTTTGGATGGTCTTATGAAGCCAGCATCCAACAGCTCATCCAGTTTCTTCTGCAATTCTGCCAACTCCGAGTTTGCCATCCTGTAAGGACTCATTGTTGGTGGTTTTGTGCCAGGCTCCAGCTCAATTTCATGGTCCACCTCCCTCCTTGGGGGTAACCGTTTCGGCAACGTCTCAGGCATCATATCTTGGAACTCATCCAAGACAACTTGCACCTCCATCGGCAAACTTGGTTGTGATGATGCTTCCTCATCATCATACTCCTTAAAAATGGCCAAGTAACTCTCTTCCTCCATCTTCAATCCCTTCTTGAATTGAAGTGCTGAGAGAACTTGGGTAGTAGGCTTGGTGGTCCTTTCCGTCGGTACTAGACAAGCCTTTGGTCCATCCATAATGCACATAGAGTTTGAATATGGGACAAGGAAAACTCTAACCTGGTCCAAGAACTCCATGCTGAATACCACTGAGAAATCATGCATGGGTGCCACGGATAAATCCACTTGGCCAGTCCATGCACCAAGACTAACCTTAACTCCACAGGCAACTCCTTAGAGAGGTTGTGCCGCTAAGTTAACTACTTTGAGGGAGCCACTGATGTATGCACGGGAACCATACATGAAGGAAATGAATTGCACTTTTTTATCAATGGAGAGGAGCAATCTTATATCATTAAAATGGGCCTAAAAAGAGTTCAAAAGCCTTTTCATATAATCCAATTCAATATGGGGCGTGTTCCAAGTCATAGAAGGCAGCATTGGAGCATTGGTTGCTATGTTGGTGATGCAGCAACCACCTAGAATCTAAGTCTAGACAACCTCCAAATCAATTTGATACAAATCTTAAGTTTTAAACAATTGCAAGATTAGACTCTTCACCCCCAAAACAGCAAGGAATTGGTAACAAAGAGTATGAAGAGAGAATTGGATTCACGCCACAAATTAATTACCAACCTGATAAGTGAAAACAATCCTTGGTATATCAATGGAGATCACACCTCCCACTTGAAGAACACTCAAGAACACTGAAATTTTGATCTTAAATCACCAATCTGATTGTCTTACACGCATAAGGAGGTATTTATACCTCTACAAACCAAACCCTAGCTGCAAACATGAAGAAAAGACCAATCTGACCCTAATGACTTAAGGACAAACGAATGGGCTTAATTTTATAAGGCCTACACACTTAAGACAAGTTCAAATAAGGCTGATCATGTGTCTTTAAATGAAATTACATTCCAATAATTAAAATAAAACAGCCCACTAAAATTAATCTTAGGCCCAACCATGACATAACATAAGTCCACCTTAACATAGCATATTGCACATGAGTTGAACCTTGTAATATAGACTTCTTCTCTAGCCCATTAGGCTAGTTGTCTTCACCATCACATGCCCCAATGAGTGTCACAAGCTTTGGATCGCAAACTGATTCCATCTCTTCAAGCCTGACCCAAGCCTCTTCCTTGATATCTCTTGTCACTAAGCTCTGAATATACATTTGCAAGGCTGCCTTGAGCTTGTTTCTACTTGATCTTATGATTGGACCACGTGGCATCACTAATCCATCTCCTCCATGGCATGTAAGATCATTTTTGTTGTCTTGGTTCGCATCAGTTGGGCCAAAAATCCATAATCAAGCTTATGGGTTAATACTACAGAAAGGGAAGCCTAAAGTGAAGATCAAGGGAGTCCTTCATGAAGATTGAATTCAAATGGGCTAAACAAGACAAAGTCCATAAACCTTGAAGATTACAAGTCATGTGCCAACCATGTGCTCAAGATCATGTGCCAAGCATATAGACACTTATGTGATTTGGGCTTAACTTGTAATTGGGCTTAATTATGTATGTGGACTGCCTAATTTAAATTACCTTAGGCTTTAATTAGTGATAGACATGTGGGCCAAAGAAGTAAAGTCCAACCCACCACTTGTCTAATTTTAGAAAGATTTAATTAGTGTCCTAATTCAAGTAGGACTCTACCTTTTTAGAATATGAGTTAGAATAGGATTTAGTTATCCTTTACCATAAAGGATTCAAAGACTTAAGGTCTATAAATACTCATCTAGGCTTCTTGTACAAGACATCAATGAATAAAAATGAATTTGAGAGTTTTCTTTAAAGTGAGGCACATTTGCATCTCTTTATTACCTTTAGGAATTAGTTACTTATCAAGTAATATTGTTTGTGGCGTGGCTATTCTTAATAAATCATATAATCTTGGTTCTTTGCTACATTGGTTAGCTTTGGGTCGGATTCAATCTATGATCACCATAGCTTAAGGTTTGTTTACCTTGTCTTGTTGAGGGGTTTCAAGGCACGGACTTTGTGGTTCTGCATCAGTTTGGAATCAGAAATCCAAACATGTAATTTTACTCTTTATGGCAGAATTATTTTTTTAAGGTACCTCTAATGGCAGAATTTAAATCTAACTAAGTTAACAACTAGAAATCAATTGTAAAGGATAGATAATAATTACCTAACCAAAAACTCTGATACCAAACTGATGCGGAACCCCAAAGACCGTGCCTTGAAACCCCTCAACAAGACAAGATAAACAAACCTTAAGCTATGGTGATCATAGATTGAATCCGACCCAAAGCTAACCAATGTAGCAAAGAACCACAAGGCAAAGTCCATAAACCTTGAAGATTACAAGTCATTTGCAAATCATGTGCTATGAGTCATGTGCCAAACCCGTGCAAGACATGTGCAAAACATCATGTGCCAACCATGTGCTCAAGCTCATGTGCCAACCATGTGCCTACTTATGTGATTTGGGGCTTAACTTGTAATTGGGCTTAATTATGTATGTGGGCTGCCTAATTTAAATTATCTTAGCCTTTAATTAGTGATAGACATGTAGGCCAAAGAAGTAAAGTCCAACCCACCACTTGTCTTATTTTAGAAAGATTTAATTAGTGTCCTAATTCAAGTAGGACTTTACCTTTTTAGAATATGAGTTAGAATAGGATTTAGTTATCCTTTACCATAAAGGATTCAAAGACTTAGGGCTATAAATACTCATCTAGGCTTCTTGTACAAGACATTAATGAATAAAAACGAATTTGAGAGTTTTCTTTGAAGTGAGGCACATTTGCATCTCTTTATTACCTTTAGGAATTAGTTACTTATCAAGTAATCTTGTTTGTGTCGTGGCTATTCTTAATAAACCATATAATCTTGGTTCTTTGCTACATTGGTTAGCTTTGGGTCGGATTCAATCTATGATCACCATAGCTTAAGGTTTGTTTACCTTGTCTTGTTGAGGGGTTTCAAGGCACGGATTTTGGGGTTCCGCATTAGTTTGGTATCAGAAATCCAAACATGTAATTTTACTCTTTATGGCAGAATTTTTTTTTTAAGGTACCTCTAATGACAGAATTTAAATCTAACTAAGTTAACAACTAGAAAGCAATTGTAAAGGATAGATAATGATTACCTAACCAAAACTCTGATACCAAACTGATGCGGAACCCCAAAGACCGTGCCTTGAAACCTCTCAACAAGACAAGATAAACAAACCTTAAGCTATGGTGATCATAGATTGAATCCGACCCAAAGCTAACCAATGTAGCAAAGAACCACAAGGGAAAGTCCATAAACCTTGAAGATTACAAGTCATTTGCAAATCATGTGCTATGAGTCATGTGCCAAACCCGTGCAAGACATCATGTGCTCAAGCTCATGTGCCAACCATGTGCCTACTTATGTGATTTGGGGCTTATCTTGTAATTAGGCTTAATTATGTATGTGGGCTGCCTAATTTAAATTACCTTAGGCTTTAATTAGTGGGCCAAAGAAGGAAAGTCCAACCCACCACTTGTCTTATTTTAGAAAGATTTAATTAGTGTCCTAATTCAAGTAGTACTTTACATTTTTAGAATATGAGTAACTGATGTGGAACCCCAAAGACCGTGCCTTGAAACCGCTCAACAAGACAAGGTAAACAAACCTTAAGCTATGGTGATCATAGATTGAATCCGATCCAAAGCTAACTAATGTAGCAAAGAACCAAGATTATATGGTTTATTAAGAATAGCCACGCCACAAGCAATATTACTTGATAAGTAACTAATTCCTAAAGGTAATAAGGAGATGCAAATCTGCCTCACTTTAAAGAAAAATACTCAAATTCATTTTTATTCATTGATGTCTTGTACAAGAAGCCTAGATGAGTATTTATAGCCCTAAGTCTTTGAATCCTTTATGGTAAAGGATAACTAAATCCTATTCTAAATCAACTCCTAAAAGTACAGTCATATTCTAACTCATATTCTAAAAAGATAGAGTCCTACTTGAATTAGGACACTAATTAAATCTTTCTAAAATTAGACAAGTGGTGGGTTGGACTTTACTTCTTTGGCCCACATATCTATCACTAATTAAAGCCTAAGGTAATTTAAATTAGGCAGCCCACATACATAATTAAGCCCAATTACAAGTTAAGCCCAAATCACATAAGTAGACATATGCTTGGCACATGATCTTGAGCACATGGTTGGCACATGACTTGTAATCTTCAAGGTTTATGGATTTTGTCTTGTTTAGCCCATTTGAATTCAATCTTCATGAAAGACTCCCTTGATCTTCACTTTAGGCTTTCCTTTCTGTAGTATTAACCCATAAGCTTGATTATGGATTTTTGGCCCAATATATCAACCAATGCTCCAATGCTGCCTTCTATGACTTGGAACACACCCCATATTGAATTGGATTATATGAAAAGGCTTTTGAACTCCTTTTAGGCTCATTTTAATGATATAAGATTGCTCCTCTCCATTGAAAAACAATTGTAATTCATTTCCTTCATGTATGTTTCCTGTGCATACATCATTCCCCCTTTGCTCAAGAAGATTCGTCCTCGAATCTTTGCCTACATAAAAAAAATGCACAACACGGAGAAAAGGATAATTAAAATTGTTAGTAAAAAATTCACTTTTCATCTCTTTCTCCTTTTCACACAAATTCACTATTTTCCCTCTTTGTTCATTACTAACACTTTAATCCCTCAAAACCTCATCTCTCTCAATTCTCTCTTTAGCTTCTCCATAAGCAATCCCTTCTTTCATCTCAATCTCACTCATCGTTACTCCCTCAAGCTCATCCAATTCATGTTCATGACTTACCTCCATGGATTCACTATCATTAGCTAGAAATTCATCTCGAATGATGTTTTCACTTTCAATTGCAATGCTCTCAAAAACACTAACACCATTAACTTTTTAGTGAAATAGAATCAATGCTCTCACCTACAATTTCAACTTCACTAGTATGAGCATCATTAATATACTCATGAATTTGATTCTTACCATCATCCACCATTTTAAATTTAGGAACAAAATCACATTCATAATGAAATTTTGATTTTTGAATTTCACACCTTATTGGATAAGGATTCTTTATTTCATTCTCTTTCTCTTCATGCCCCCACCTATCAATCCTAGCACGCATTTTGTCCATTTCTTTTTGAAAGGCACTCACCGAAGATGCTTTGTCTTTCTTTCTTTCTCTTCTTTGTCTATCATTATCATAATGTTCAAAATACTCTTTTTCTTCATAAGTTTCAACCTTCTAATGCCTTGAGGTCGAGACCTCTCTCTTGATCTTCTTGTTTCAAAGATACTTTGTAACACCACATCATATGCATTTAAGTATAACCTATTTTTGTATAAAATAATCATATACTGCATGTTGGAAATAGAAAATACCCTGATAACAGTAGTACTAAAATTTTTTTCATATCATATCCTGTAAAATCAACTAATGACTTTACAAGTCTTATATCTTGTAATATCACTCAATGACTTTTCAAGTCAACATTAAAAACCACAATACGATATATCACATATATTAAAACATAAACTTCACATACGAAGGATTACGGGTTGTTTCCCTTTATACATTTCAAAACTAATCTAGAGTGATAATACATATTCAAGCATATAAGTCCAAAATACAGATGACATGTTTTCATGCTTGTGTGGAATGCAAGGAGAGAGAGTGATGAGGCTCGGCCAGTGACCTGTGCTCCATGTCTTTTATATGCTACTCAAAATGAGCTATCACTTTTCTTTACCTGAAAAATGATGCAAATTGATGAGTTGCGGCTCAGTGAGAATAACCATCCAATGAGTTCTAAAGTACCAAACAACTCATAGTAATAAATCACAATTCCAATATATACCATGTATTCCATTCATCAGTATCATATAAGTATCAATAAAGTTGAAACATATAATCATTACACTTTATGTATGCAAATGCTTTGCTTATTTTATTTTGTTGTGACCAAGTTAAACAGACATTGCCCCGGGTTTCCATGTGAACATTTGCATTTTCATTTGCTAGTTAGCTTAATTATTTGTTTCATTTGCACATTTGTTGGGCCATAGGCCTCTTCTTTTGCTTTACAATATCAATTAACTAGTCACAACACCTTTTTAATGCATATGCATATGCACTTGTATTTAAGCATCCATCAACCATTGTATCTTTATCATATACAACATACATATATTCCATATATACCTCATATGTCAAGCATATACCTTGCATATACTATACATATATCATGTATATATATCACATTTGTCAAACATATACCTCAAATATACCCCAAGTATACAATTTATATGTACTACAATGTCACAAATTATCCATCATTACATTATCAAGGACCAATCATGACAATCATATGAATCACATAGCAAGAAACATTCATTTGCACTAAAGAATTCAATCGATAATTAGACTCACCGTTCTCCTTTGATTCCAACCCCTAACTTATTGTCTATCTGCTCCTTGTGGGTCTCCAATATGTTGCGAGCCTAATATGAAAACATAATCGATTAACTCATAATTAGAGAGACTTAATGTGGCTTAAACAAATTAATATGCATTGTTCATGTCAATAGTTAAGATTTTTCCTATGAGGCAGTGTGACCTTATGGGACTGTTTAGCCTATCACTTTTTCTATAATTGACCAATTAATCTGATTCTTATTCCTAATTAAAAATAACATATAATTATAGAACATATTAAAATTTCAGACCTATTGGATCATTGTACAATATTTGGTAGAATTTCTAAGAGTGTTCTGTTTTCTGCCTTTAGGCAGTTTCAGGGTACTCATTTGGGTTCATCATAACTTATAATCTATATGTACTATTTTAATGAAACTTTAAGACACTTATAAGGGTTCATATGGAACATGTTTCATGTTTACAACTTTTACCAATTATGTCTCTAAGGTCTTCTAATTATACCAAACATTTTACTGGTCCAGAATAGAATTGACTTCAGGACCAGTATGTCTTACAAAGGCCATAACTTCGTCTATACATAACCAATGAAGCTGAAATTAGTACCACAATTTAGATAAGACATATACCTATAACTTTAATGTTTTGATCATGTACAGAATCGAGCTCTAACAAGCTCAAATTATCCAAACAAGTTACTGTATCTTCCCAGGGCACTCAATATGCAGTTCACACCATGGAACAGTCATGGTTCCATTCACCATAACTCACAATTTAAAAGGTCTATGAATCTGAAATTTGGTAGAAAGATACAACACACATATATCTACAACTTTTATGTTTTTCAAGACTTCAAATAAGGGCTTTAACATATTCGAAATCAAACCACACAGTAGCTAACTTGGTTAGGGTTTACACCCTGACCAGTTTCAGTAAGAAGAGCATATCTCTCCCAATACATAACAGCTTGCAACAAAGTTTACATATCCATAAATCTAAGACATAAAGGAACAATTTTTGTGTTTTACACATTTCCAGAATCAATTGCTATTAACATCAAAATTGGGGTGCAATTCAGTGCCTAATATTGAACCTAAGCAACTCAAATCAACCCTATAGCAATAAAAATTGATTACTTACCAAGAACGAACTTGTTCCTACGAAAATACGTATGAAATGCACGTGTTCAATTGAATTGTATGAAAGATGCTTATGTTCGATGAAATGCATGTGGGGAAGGTCAAGGATGTTACAATTCTCCCCTCCTTTTAAAAATTTCGTCCTCGAAATTAATACCTGAAAACAAGTGTGGATATTGCTTTTTCATATTTTCTTTTGTTTCCCATGTTGCCTTTTCTTGTAAATGGTTACGCCATAATACCTTAACCAAAGGTATTTCTCAATTTCTTAGCTGTTTAGTCTTGTATCCAATGATTTGCACTGGTTCCTCAACATAACTCATGTCTTCTGCAATCTCAATGACTTGATTTTTAAGTACATGTGTAGGATCTGACCTGTATCTTCTAAGCATGCTCACATGATACACATTATGTATCTGAGCCATCTCTAGTGGTAACGCCAATCTATATGCCAGTGGACCAATCTTCTCAAGAATTTCATAAGGCCCTATATACCTTGGGCTCAATTTACCCTTTTTGCCAAATCGAATTATCCCTTTCCATGGAGACACACGAAGAAATACCTTTTCACCCAACTCGTATTTCATTTCCCTTCTATGCTGATCAACATAACTTTTCTGCCTATCCTGTGCTGCCTTTAGCTTGTTCTTGACAACCTTGATCTTATCCACTGTGTCTTGCACTATCTCTGGCCCTTCTAATGCACGTGCTCCTTCTTCATCCCAAATGATAGGGCTTCGGCACTTTCTGCCATACAACGCCTCATATGGTGCCATCTGGATACTGCTATGATACTGGTTATTGTAAGCAAATTCAATCAATGCTATATATTCATCTCAAGCACCTCTAAATTCCATAGAACATGCCCTAAGCATTTCTTCCAATGTCTGTATAGTCCTTTCTAACTGTCCATCAGTCTGTGGGTGGAATGCAATGCTAAAGTTCAATTTTGTTCCCAATGCATTCTGTAAACTCACCCAAAAACGTGAAGTAAACCGTGGATCTCTATCAGACACAATGGACACTGGAATGTCAAGCAATCTGACTATCTCATTCACATATAATTTGGCCAAACTCTCAAGTGTACAGCCCCATCTGATAGGTAGAAAATGTGCTGACTTGGTTAATTTGTCAATAATTACCCATAATGCATCATTTTTTCGTGGAGTTCTTGGCAATCCATAGACAAAATCCATCGTTATTCTTTCCCATTTCCATTCTGGCACTGGCAATGGATGTTGTTTACCAACTGGTGCCTGATGTTCAATTTTAATCTGCTGACATGTCAAACATTTGGAAACATATTCTGCTATATCTTTCTTCATTCTTGGCCACTAGTAATGAGGCCTTAAACTGTGATACATCTTTGTCATCCCTGGGTGCATTGCATATGGTGCATTGTGTGCCTCTTCCATTATTTCCTGACACAAGTTCTCAGTGTCTGGAATACATATGCGTGATTTTAACATCAGTACATCATCCTGCAATTGAAAATCTTTACTGTTTCCCTGCCTTACTGATTCAATTTTCTCACACAATTTAGGATCTTTGCTTTGTGCTTCTTTGATCCTCTCCTTTAGTATAGGTCTGACTTGAAGAGTAGCAATTAGTGATCTTTCATCATGTATATTTAATTCAACATTCATAGATCGTAATTGAATCAAATATGGAAAAGAGGATAATTGCAAGTGAGCTTGGATTGGCCGACCATGATATTTAAGGAAAGAAGGATTAATATTGATTAAGTGTAAAATTGGGAGAAAATGGTCAAATGGTGGGTCCCACATGAAGACTTTTTGGGTACCCTATTTAAGGCTTTTTTTTTCTTCTTATTCTCTTCATTTTCTGCCTTCTTCTCTGTTTTCTCTACCAGTCACGCCAGCTACATTTTTCCTCCATAGCTCATCTTGATTCTAGAGAGAGAAAGGAAGGGAAGAGAAGGGAAAGAGCAAGACAATGTGATTTTCATGTTCCGTAACTCTTAAGGAAGCTGGAAAGAACAAGAAAGAGGAAGAAAAATCAAGTTTGTAGAGAGAGAAAATCTCCAAAGTGGTGATCAAGTGAAGAAGAGAGTAAGGTAAGAAGCATATCTTCTTCTTCATCATCTTTTCTTAAAGGAAGTTCGAATTTTGAACTCATTTAAGACTCATGTGGAATGAGAGATAAATTAGGGTTTTGAGAGAGAAAAAGAGAGTTTAAGAGTCTTGAGGAAATTAGATGATAATAATGATCTATGATGTTGTAGGAGTTCCAAGTGACAAGGAACAAGCTCTAAGGAGCAAAGGAAAAGAGAAAGCTACCTAGAAGAATGAAGGAGAAAGATTGAGGTTTGTGCATAATTTAAGGCAATAGCCTATTTTTGTTTGAAATAATGCATGCTGAACATGATTTTAGATAAATGCAATTTAAAGAATGATGATGATTATGGCATGAAACCATAAGTTTAGACATATATGAATGAGATAATTGTGACATTGAATTAAGGGTGCATGTTAGAGAATCTTGTATGATCAAGACATTTACATGTATAAATGTCCAAATTTCTTAAGTTAATTAGCAATTAATCTCATTAATCCTCAAAATTTTGGTAAATTGCAATTTGACCCCAAAACTTATCAAATTTTTGCAATTTAGTCCTTTACCGTAAATCAACTTCTTTAAACTTTAATATCACTTAATTAGGCATTTATCATTTAATTTAGCCATGACTTGATCAATTTTTGTAAAAAAATCCGAATTTAGACTTCGATCGGTCAAATGCGTCAACTTCGCAACACGTGCGACTCGGGGCCTAAATTAGCGGATATTACAGATCCCTTGCAAGGTCATTTTTGGTAAGTAATAAATTCTTATTGCTATAGGGTTGATTTGAGTTGCTTAGGTTCATTAATAGGCATTGATTTGCAACCCGATTTTGATGCACATAGAAATTGATTCTAGAAAAGTTTAAAACACAAACATTGTTCCTTTATCCCTTATATTTATGTATATGTAAATGGTTTTGCATGATTTGGTGTATAGGAAGAGAAATCCTCTCTCTACTGAAACTGGTCAGGGTGTAAACCCTAACCAAGTTAGCTACTGTATTCTTTGATTTCTAATATGTTAAAGCCATTATTTGAAGTATCTCAAAACACAAAAGTTATAGATATATGGGTTATGTATCTGTATACCAAATTTTAGGATCATTTGACTTGAAGATTTTGAGTTATGGGGAAAGGAACCCTGACTGTTCCATAGTTGAATTGTCTGCTTAGTGCCCTGGGCAGATCCAGAAACTTGTTTGGCCAATTTGAGCTAATTATAGCTAGATTCTGTAAAGTATCAAAACTGAAAGTTATAGGTATATGGCTTAGCTAAAATTAGGTACTAATGTCAGCTTAATATGTTATGTATAGACTAAGTTATGGCCTTTTTAAGTCATACTGGTCCGGAAGCCAATTCTATTCTGGACCAGTGAAATGTTGCTTATGATTTGAAGACATTAGAGGCATAATTGATAAAAGTTTTAAACATGAAAAATGTTACATTTTAACCCATATAAGTGTCTGTAAATTTTTATTAAAATAGGACTTATATATTATAAGTTATGATGAACCAAAATGGGTACCCTGAAACTGCCTAAAGGCAGAAAACAAGGCAGAAAACAGAACACTCTTAGAAATTCCACCAAATATTTTCCAATGATCCAATGGGTCTGATATTTTAATATGTTATATAATTATATATTATTTTTAATTAGGAAGAAAAATCAGATTAATTGGTCAAGTATAGAAAAAGTTATAGGCTAACCAGTCCCATAAGGTCACACTGCCTCATAGGAAAAATCTCAACTATTGACATGAACAATGCATATTAATTTGTTTAAGCCACAATAAGTCTCCCTAATCATAAGTTAATTGATTATATTTTCATATTAGGCTCGCAACATATTGGAGACCCACAAGGAGCGGATAGACAATAAATTAGGGGTCGGAGTAAAAGGAGAAAGGTGAGTCTAATTATCAATTGAATTCTTTAGTGCAAATGAATGTTGCTTGCTATGTGATCCATATGATTGTCATGATTGGTCCTTGATAATGTAATGATGGATAATTTGTGACATTGTGGTACATATAAATGGTATACTTATGGTATATTTGAGGTATATGTTTGACATATGTGATATATGTACATGGTATATGCATAGTATATACAAGGTATATCCATGGCACATGAGGCATATAAGCGGTATATGTATGTTATATGTGATAAGATGCAATGGTTGATGAATGCTTAAATACAAGTGCATATGCATATGGACTAAAAAGGCGTTGTGACTAGTTAATCGATATTGTAAAACAAAAGAAGAGGCCTATGGCCCAACAAATGTGCAAATGAAACAAATGATCAAGCTAGCTAGCAAATACAAATGTTCACATGGCAAATGTTCACATGGAAACCCGGGGCAATGTCTGTTTAACTTGGTCACAATAAAATGAAATAAGCAAAACATTTGCATACATAAAGAGTAATGATTATATGTTTTAACTTTATTGATATTTATATGATACTGATGAATGTAATGGAATACATGGTAAGTATTAGATTTGTGACTTATTATTATGAGTTGTTCGGTACTTTAGAGCTCATTTGATGGTTACTCTTACTGAGCCGCAACTCATCAATTTGCATCATTTTTCAGGTAAAGAAAAGTGATAGCTCATTTTGAGTAGCGTATAGAAGACATGGAGCACATGTCACTGCCCGAGCCTCATCACTCTCTCTCCTTGCATTCCACACAAGCATGAAAATATGTCATATGTGTTTTGTATTTACGTGCTTGAATATGTATAGTCATTTTGGAATGAGTCTAAAAATGTATAAATGAAAGCAACTCAAAAATACTTATGTGTAAAGTTCATGTTTTGATATATGTGATATATTATATTGTGGTGAAAACCTCAGTGTTAACTTTGCAAGATCAGTGAATAATATTACAGGATATGAGACTTGCAAGTCATTGAATGAAATTATAGGATATGAGACTTGCAAAGTTATTGAATTATATTATAGGATATAAACAAAAATTTACTACTATTGTTAACAGGGTATTTTACCTTTCCAGTATGCTATGTATGATTACTTGATATAGGGATAGGTTATACTCAAATGCATAAGATGTGGTGTTACAATTGCTATCACCCTGAGCAAAGATATTATAGGTTAGAAATCAATGAATGTAACGAAGCACTGGTGATATCAGGTGTGTGCTCTTCATCTTCTTGACATCACAGCTGCAGTCACTACTAAAATAGGACCAGACATCATGAGGGTAAAATCCAGCCTCGTTGTCATGGATCAATCTCTTATGTGAGAGCTTGAAAATCTTTTCGAATTCAATTGCAATCAGGGTTGTCTCCTACTTGCATAGTTGGTAGGAGACTTTCCCAATTGGAGAGACCTACAATGTGCTAAGAAATTCCAAAGTTAGCTCCCAATAGGTGGGTCGATAGATGTCAACAAACTCCAATAAGCCACACTTGCATAACCAAACCTTCATGTCAGAGGTAAGGCTTAATGTATTGACACACCTCTAATCAAAGGTCGTCGTTGATAAGAGAGGCCGTTTTTTGAGGCTAGCATATTTTTTATGGCAATGTTGGGGTATGACATTGAGTAAATAAAATGCAAGTAGCTTTGGTGTCATACTTTTCTTTTTCCATTTCGATTGATCCGATCTTGAAGCCATTGAGGAGTATGAAAGTTTGAGAGCAAATAGAAACTCTAGCTTAGGGTTTCAAATAAAACCCTAAAAGTCTAAAATGAAAGAGATTGAGGTGTTTAGTGATTGATTTCGGCAAGGTTATATGGTAAAAAGGTGTTGTGGGAGCCCGGATTTGGCTGGAATGGATGAAAAATCATTACTATTGCGAGTTTAAAGAGAGAGAATAGTGAAATTCAGGTTATATTTTGATCGATTCATTGCCGTGAATAAATGTTCACGGGTGTGAATGATTATGTTCATGGTTAGGCAATGTAATGACTTAAACCGTGACTCAGGGCATGAATGGTATTGCCTAAAATTTGAGGCATTTTCACAGTCATGACACTGAACAGTCACATGCATGAATAAAGTCTGCTATGGGATCAAACCGTGATGCAAGGCATGACACAAACCGTGATCTAATTTGTTGGTTTTGGCTACCATTTTCATGACTGTGAAGATTTATTCATGGGCATGAATATCTAAAAATTTATAAAAATTAAAACTAAGCCCTTTTCAAGAGAATGCAATATCCAAACATTTTCTAAACATTTTAATCATATAAAATAAACACTTTGTCATATAATATGATCATGCAAGTCATCAAATAATCACAATATCATTCAAAGTTCATAAATAAAAAAAATTTAAAGTATACTCATGACATAAGAATTATCATTTAAGACAATGTGGTGCCATCAAGCATTCCAAGCTCTCTTTTTATAAAGCAGAACCTTTCATTATTGAGAGGCTTGGTAAAAATATCAGCCAATTGGTTTTTTGTATTTATGAATTCTAACACTACATCTCCTTTTTGGACATGATCTTTTAGGAAGTGGTGCCAAATGTCTACATGTTTGCTCCTAGAGTGCTGGATAGGGTCTTAGAAAGATTTATAGCACTACTATTGTCATATTTGATAGGAATATGATCTATAATTTGACCTAATATGTAAGTTATTGTCTTATCGAAAGAACTTGAGTGCAATAACACCATGCCGCCACATATTCTACTTCAGTGGCAGATAAGGAAACTGAAACATGTTTCTTACTAAACTAAGAAACTAGGCATTCTCCAATGAAGTGATAAGTACCTGAAGTGTTTTTTCCATCTAATAGACTGTTAGCATAATCAGCATCCAAAAAACCCATGATATGAAAAGAAGTATTCCTAGGATACCAAATACCTAGAAGTAGAGAGCCATGTAAATATTTTAAGATTCTTTTAACAAGATTCAAATGTGATTCTTTAGGACATGATTGAAATCTAGTACATAAGCATACATTGTATATAATGTCAGGTCTAAAAGTATTAAGGTATAAAAGAGATCCAATCATACCTCTATAAAGCTTTTGATCTATACTCTTACCCTCCTCATCTTTGTCCAACTTGGTTGATATGCTCATTAGAATCTTTGCAATCTTACACCTTTTCATTCCAAATTTCTTTAATAGTTCTTTGGTGTACGTGGATTGGTTGATAAAGATGTCATCATTGCATTACTTGATTTGAAGACCAAGAAAGAACTTGAGTGTTAGAGGAGTGCTCTAAAGGCAATCACCTTTAGCACTTATTGTACAAATTTATTTGATTAATAAAAGGCTTTTTCATTAATTTGATGTTCATTTGATATATGAATTGATAAGTGATCTTAAATCAATTAATGAAGTTCTTGATACATAACATAGCATGAAGGAAATCATGATGAGATCATGATATTGAGATTCTTATCATGTGTAATTATGTTAGCATGAAAATTATCCCTAGCCATAGGATTAATGAGACGGAACATTATTAATCCAGACAGACTAGCACATGTTACACTCCTTGATTGGATCGAGTAGTAGATCTCATAATCTATAAACATGAGATGTTTAGAGCTAACATGTGGATGCTTGCTAAGTGTAGCTAGGTATATTGGATGACCAACTATGAGACAATCATATGGATAATCTATTCAAATATCAATGATAGTTTCATCATAACAATGGTGCAAGTATCCTTAGACTTGAGGTACTCAAGGATATCTTGAATATTGATTCTGTATTTTGACACTATTCCTTATTGTCTCAGGGAGGTTGCTTATAGGGCAATGATTGGATACAACTTGAGGTATTCGAAGGTAATTGGGAAACCAACAAAGGATTCACCACTCTTGATAGAAGGAGTGTATACCCATGGCCTCTTGTTGTGGTCATTACTCGGGAATCTCTGGCCGGAGTGGAAATGTCATAAAGATAGTCTTCAATGACATATCTAATAGAGTAATGAGCCTTAAGAACAAGAACTAATATTACTTGGACTAGACGTGACGTAGTCAGTCTAGTGGGAGTTGACACATATCCATACTCTGAACCAAGTGGGGTATAGAATGGTGAAAGGAATAATTGCATGAAAATTGTCTATGGAAAGGTTCAGAGTTAAACCACTGACTTTCCGATCAATTGCAAGTCATGATGTGTTGCTAGATACTGCTTATGACTTGCTTAAATTAATTGTTAATTTAAGTGGCCAACATAATCGGGAACCTAATGGATCACACGCATTGAAGATATGGAGAATGAGTAAAGTGGTATTGGATAGGATCCAAAATATGAGAGAATTGTTTCGGGATGGATCACGATGAAATCACACGAAAAAATCATTCGGGAGGGTCACGAGAATCATATGATTGACATGAATCATATGACACATGTGAATCTTGCTTATTAGGCAAGATGACTAAATTACCCTTTAAGGGAAAGGGTGAACGTGCTAATGGATTTTTAGACTTAATACATTCAGCGATCCAATGTCTACACATGCCAGAGGTGGTTTCATCTACTTCATTACTTGTATCGATGACTACTCACGATATGGGTATGTGTATCTTATGAAATACAAATCTAAAGCTTTTGAAAAGTTCAAAGAATTTAGAAATGAAGTAGAGAAACAACTTGGCAAAAGTATTAAAACACTTTAATCAGATCGATGAGGTGAATACTTGAGCCAAGAGTTTCTAGATTATCTTAGGGATAATGGGATTTTATCTCAATGGACCCCACCTTACACGCCACAATACAATGGTGTGGCTGAAAGAAAAACCGAACCTTGTTAGACATGGTAAGGTCTATGATGAGTTTTGCAGAACTGACTAAATCTTTTTGGGGTTATGCACTTAAGATCGCCATTTATATATTAAATGGAGTTCCTTCAAAGTCAGTTGATGTTACTCCATATGAGATATGATATAACAAAAGACCCACATTTTTTTACATGAGAATTTGGGGCCTGCTTATGTGAAACAGACAATGTCAAATAAGCTAGAAGCTAAGTCTGATCGATGTCTGTTTGTGGGATATCCAAAAGCATCATATGGATATCAATTTTACCACCCCTTGGAACAAAAGGTTTTTGTTTCAAGACATGCTATCTTTTTAGAGAGAGAATTCCCTCTAAAAGGAGATAGTGGGAGCAAAATTGAACTTGAGGAAGTTCAAGATGATCAAACAGATGCTGATCAACTGCCTGAACCTGAGCTTGTTACTCATTATAATAGCTCAACCTTCTGAAGCACAAGAGCTTCGTAGGTCAAGTAGGATATGTACTGTTCCAGGGAGATATAAATTTCTCATTAGTGAACAGAACGACGTATTGCTCATAAAAAATGATGAGCTTACAACCTATGAAGAAGTTCTGAATAGTTCAGAATCTGACAAATGGCTTCAAGCCATGAAGTCAAAAATGGATTCCATGGATGAAAACCAAGTATGGACTTTGGTTGACCCACCTAAAGGAATAAAGCCTATAGGGCGCAAGTGGGTTTTCAAAAAGAAAACTGACATGGATGGTAATGTGATTACCTATAAAGCTAGACTTGTTGCTAAAGGTTATCGTCAAAGACAAGGAATTGACTATGATGAAACTTTTAGCCCAGTAGCTATGCTTAAATCCATAAGGATACTCCTAGCCATTGCTACTCATTATGATTATGAGATATGACAAATGGATGTGAAGACAACTTTCCTTAATGGAAATCTGACTGAGGATGTGTACATGACACAACCAGAAGGCTTCATATCCAAAGATGGCAAAGAGGTATGTAAGCTTCAAAGATACATTTATGGATTAAAGCAAGCATCCAAGAGTTGGAATATTCGGTTTGATGAGACAATCAAACAGTTTGGTTTCTTACAAAATCCGGATGAACCTTGTGTCTACAAGAAGGTTAGTGGGAGTGCAATTGTATTTCTTGTGTTATATGTAGATGACATATTATTAATGGGAAATGATGTCTCAGCCTTACAATCAGTCAAAATTTAGTTATCCAAGAATTTCTCTATGAAAGACTTTGAAGAAGCAGTCTATATTTTGGGGACAAAGATCTATAGAGATAAATCTAAAAGATTGCTTGGTCTTTCACAGTCTACATACATAGATAAGATGCTAAAGAGGTTTAGCATGGAGCAGTCCAATAGGGGATATATTCCCATGACCCATGGGATTACTCTCTCAAAGTTTGTGTCCAAAGACACAAGATGATAGGACACACATGAGTTTGATTCCATATGCTTCAACTATAGGATCAATCATATACGCTATGATATGTACAAAAATCGATGTATCATATGCTCTGAGTGTCATGAGCAGATACCAATCGGACCCAGGTGAGGGTCATTGGGTGGCTGTCAAGAATATCCTTAAGTATTTAAGAAGAACTAAGGATGTATTCTTGGTATATGGAGATCGAGATCTTATTGTGAGTGGGTATACCGATGCCAGCTTCCAATCTAACAATGAAGACTCAAAATCTCAGTCAAGTTATATATTCACACTAAATGGTGGAGCAGTTAATTGGAAGAATTCCAAACAGGAAATGACCGCTGATTCCACAACCGAAGCAGAGTACATTACAGCTTCTGAAGCAGAAAAGGAAACAATTTGGATAAAGAAATTCATCACAGAACTTGGAGTGGTTCCCAGGATTATCGATCCAATACAATTGTATTGTGATAATAATGGAGCAATTGCACAAGCAAAGGAGCCACGGTCTCATCAGAGATCCAAACATGTACTCAGAAGATATCATTTGATTAGAGAAATCATTGGTAGGAATGATGTAAAGATAGAAAGAGTGCCCACTGATCAGAATATTACTGATCCATTAACTAAGCCACTTCCCTAAAAGAAATATGATTCTCATGTACTCGCCTATGGAATTAAATACAAAGGCGATTGGCTTTAGTGCAAGTGGGAGCTTGTTAGAGAAGTGCTCTAAAAGCAATCACCTTTAGCACTTATTGTACAAAATTATTTGATTAATAAAAGGTTTTTTCATTAATTTGATGTTCATTTGATATATGAATTGATAAGTGATCTTAAATCAATTAATGAAGTCCTTGATACATAACATAGCATGAAAGAAATCATGATGAGATCATGATATTGAGATTCTTATCATGTGTAATTATGTTAGTTTGAAAATTATCCCAAGTCATATAGGATTAATGAGACGGGACATTATTAATCCAGGCAGACTAGCATATGTTACACTCCTTAATTGGATCGAGTAGTAGATCTCATAATCTATAAACATGAGATGTTTAGAGTTAACATGTGGATGCTTGCTAAGTGTAGCTAAGTACATTGGATGACCAACTATGAGACAATCATATGGATAATCTATTCAAATGTCAATGATAGTCTCATCATAGCAATGGTGCAAGTATCCTTAGACTTGAGGTACTCAAGGATATCTTGAATATTGATTATGTATTTTGACACTATTCCTTGTTGCCTCAGGGAGGTTGCTCATATGATGGTGATTGGATACAGCTTGAGGTATTCGAAGGTAATTGGGTACCAACAAAGGATTCACCACTTTTGATAGAAGAAGTGTATACCCATGGCCTCTTGTCGTGGTCATTACTCGGGAATCTCTGGCCGGAGTGAAAATGTCATAAAGATAGTCTTCAATGACATATCTAATAGAGTAATGAGCCTCAAGGACAAGAACTAACATTACTTGGACTAGACGTGACGTAGTCAGTCTAGTGGGAGTTGACACATATCCATACTTTGAACCAAGTGGGGTATAGAATGGTGAAAGAAATAATTGCACGAAAATTATCTATAGAAAGGTTTGTAGTCAAACTACTGACTTTTCGATCAATTGGGTGTCATAATATGTTGCTAGATACCGCTCATGACTTGCTTAAATTAATTGTTAATTTAAGTGGCCAACATAACCGAAAACCTAATGGGTCACACGCATTGAAGATATGGAGAATGAGTAAAATGGTCTTGGATATGATCCAAAATATGATAGAATTATTTCGGGATGGATCGCGATGAGATTGCACAGAAAAATCGTTCGAGAGGGTCACGGGCCTGCGCGGGCTAGGCATGCTGTTGGCCTGCCTAGCGAGCTAGTTGGGCTGCCCAGCAGCAGGCCCAGTGCGCTGCTGCCTCCTACCCGTTGGCCAACGACAAATTTTGGCCTTAATTAGGCCAATTATGGCCAATTACTATTCATTCATTTCCCTTTTCTCCATTTTTAACTTTTTATTTTTTCTTTGAATTTGATTCAAATAGAAAAGACATAAAATGGTAGAAAATAGACATGAAAATATTTTTTTGTGGAAAAATATTTTTAAGACACAACAAAATTCTCTCAAGAAAGCTTTCAAAGCTAGCATTTTGAATTTGTTCAAACCATTTCTCTTGATATTTTCTTTTTCATTCTTCGCGTGGATTATCATTAGAGACATCCTAGTGTGGATTGTTGTGGTTTGCTACAATCCAATAAAGTGAAGATTTGAAGAACAAATAAGAAATTAAAAGGTATAATTTTTAACATTTATATTTATATAAATTAGTTTTAATGGTACAAGTATGATCTTTTTGTTTTGGATTTTGAAAATTTTATTTTTCCGCTGCATTTATGAATATGATTCATTCTTCAAAACCCAACATTGAGGTCACCCATCAAGCTCATTTCAAACTCCCTAGTCATACATTTAGCAAATTCTTGGCAAAGTAATTCACTAGTAGACCTGAAAATGATATCATCAACACAAATTTGAATAATTAATATTTCATATTTGTGCTTTTTAATAAAAAGAGTTGTGTCTACATGTCCTTTTAAAAAATCGTTTTCTAATAGAAATGCATTAAGTCTTTCATACCAAGCTCTTGGAGTTTGTTCTAAACCATATAAAGCCTTAGTGAGCTTAAACACATGATTTGGCAATGAATGACTTTCAAAATCAGGAGGTTCAACATAGACTTCCTCTTCTATAAAGCCATTTAAAAAGGCACTTTTGACATCCATTTTAAAAAGTTTTAAATTCATGTGACTTGCAAAAGCTAAAAGTATTCTAATTGCTTCTAATCTAGTGACTGGAGCATAGGTTTCATCATAATCCTTTTGATTGTACCCTTTCGCAACTAATCTAGCTTTATTTCTAGTTATAAGACCTTATTCATCTAACTTGTTTCTAAACACCCATTTACTACCAATGATTAGATAGTCCTTGGTCCAAACCTTATTTCTTTTAAATTGGTTGAGTTCCTCTTGCATAACAATTACCTAATTTTTATCATTTAGAGCCTCATCAATATTTCTTGGCTCAATCTGAGAGATAAAAGCAAGATTAGAATCTAAAAGTTTAAAATTAGATCTAGTACTTACTCCCTTGGTAGGATTACCAATGATTTGTTCCATGGGGTGGTTTCTTATAAATTTCTACTCATTTGGAAGCTCTTGAGTTCCTTGCTCTTAAGCTTGAGGTAGTGAATTATCTTGTTGTTGCTCTTTTTGATCATCATCATCTTTTGTTAAGGTTCCATTATCCTTTTTATGATCAAGATTAAGCTTTTCATTGTTCCTACAATGTCATTAAAAATACTACATTTCACAAGATCAAGTTTACTAGATTCAAAAAAAACAACATGCATATATTCTTCTATAACTAATGATCTTTTATTAAAGACTCTAAAGCTTTGCTATAAGTGGAGTATCCTAAGAAGATACCTTTATCGGATTTAGAAGCAAAATTTCCAAGGTTATCATTGGTGTTTAACATAAAACACTTGCATCCAAATACTCTAAATTATGATATCATAGGTTTTATTCCATTCCATAGTTCAAATGAGGTTTTATTTAAAAGAGGTATTTTGAAAACACGGTTAGAAATATAGCATGCGGTATTTATGGCTTTGACCCAAAAGTAGGTTGGTAAACCATATTCATTGAGTATTATTCGAGCCATTTCAATTAAAGTCCTATTTTTCCTTTCAACTACCCCATTTTGTTGAGGTCTTCTATGAGTTGAAAAATTATGAGAAATTTCATATTCTAAACAAAAGTTTTCGAATTTTTCATTTTCAAACTCTTTGCCATGATATCTTCTTATTTTAGAAATAAAATATCATTTTTCATTTTGAACTCTTTTGGCAAAGTTTTTAAAGGATTTAAAAGCATCACTTTTTTGAGCCAAGAAAATTACCCATGTGAATATAGAGTAATTGTCAATGATAACAAATGCATAGTATTTACCTCTTAAACTAGCAATTCTAGTAGGTCCAAAAAAATCTAAATGTAAAAGTTGTAATTGATGCGTCCCACATCGGTTGCAGAGGAACTCCTGGACTGGTTTATAAGGCTGGGTTCAAACCTTCCCTTTTAAGTGCGCTTTTAGGGTGAAGTTAGGAGTCCATATTCTTATCATATGGTATCAGAGTCAGCCCTGTACACCGGTGTCCCTTCGGGTTACGACAGATCGCCGACCGAGGCAGTCGGGGTCTTAAGGGGGTGGGGATGATGCGTCCCACATCGGTTGCGGTGGAACTCCTGGACTGGTTTATAAGGCTAGGTTCAAACCTTCCCCTTTGAGTGCACTTTTGGGGCGAAGTTAGGAGTCTACATTCTTATTAGTAGTGGTTTAGAGGTACTTACCACATTTTTAGACTTGAATGATGTTTTGTGATGTTTTCCTCTTTGACATGCCTCACATGTCTTATCCTTTTCAAATTTGACTTTTGGTAGCCATTTACCAGCTCTCTTTTGCTAAGGCTTTGAATTAAATTCTTGCTTGCATGACCAAACCTTCTATGCCATAGCCAAGACTCATTGCTAATAGACATTAAGACACTTAGAGGAGAGGTTAGATATCTTATGTAAGTTTATTATTTAAGTATTGCCATCTCTATCTCCTTTGAATATCTCTTGGCCATGTAGAGTGGTTACAAGACATTCATTAGAGGTAAAGGTGACTTGGTTTCCCTTATCACATAATTGAGTTACACTTAAAAAGTTGTGTTTTAAACCATCAACAAGAAACACATCTTCAATTAAAGTTGCACCATTTAAACCAATAGATCTAATGCCAATTACCTTACCATTGGCATTGTTTCCAAAAGTTACATTAGCACTATCAATCCTTTTGATATGGGTGAAAAGACTTTTGTTACCGGTCATATGTCTTAAGCATCCATTATCCACTAGCTAAGAATTTTTCTTTGATGTGGATTTGAGGCATACTTATGAAACCATAATTTAGGTTTGCTTTTTAGGTACCCAAATGAACTTGGGTCCTTAGAGATTAGCACTAGAAGGTTCCTAATAAGCCTTCCTTATAAAGCAATGTTTGTTTATATGTCAAATTCTCATGCAATAGTGACATTATTTAGACTTATGTATGCTTTTCCATTTCTCCATGTATTTAGGCTTGATTATTTTCCTAGGTGGTGTATGTGCATAATGACATGAGCATGCATTTGTCATAGGTGTTTTCCAAGGTGCATGCTTCTTGTATAAGAAAGCATGATTGAATTTTTGAGGTTTCCCTTTTGACCTAAGTGACCCTTGATTACTCTTCTTTTGAGTAGAGGGTATTGTGTGTGCATTGCCTTTAGCCCTTAGGGCTATTACCTCAATTGTAGAGGTTTGTGGTGTGCTTGGTTTAACAAATATGGTTTTGGGTGAGGAGGATGATGATGCTCTTTTGAAGCCTAGACCATGTCTTACTAAGGGAGGTCTTTGTGATATAATTAAAGTATCTAAACTCATTTTCCCTTTGTGGAATTTGGAAATAGAATTTCTAAGCTCATCAACTTCATTTTTGAAAGCATTATTTTCTTTTAAAAGAGAATTTGTTGAGGGTTTTGAAGAAATTTCATGTAATGGTCTTTTTAAAGAATCACTTGAAATTTTTAGCTCTTCAACTACCTTTTGAAGGTCATTGAAATCATTTCTAAGCTTGGAGTTATTCTTTCAATAAAGTTCTAGTTTCTTTTTATATCTTTCTATTTCAAGATTCAAGACTTCAACTATATCATCATCATCAATTAAATCACATAGATAATCACAATGTTGGGATGTAGAGCAAACCTTATCAATGGAGTCATCCTCAATAACCATGAAGCACAAGTTAGCCATCTGTTCATCCTCTTCTTCTTCAATGAATGAGGAGGAGTTATCATCCCAAGTGGCTTTGTGACCCTTTTCTTAATCTTCTTTATTGGATCTCCTCTTGTACTTCTTGAGCTTATGAAACTCCGATTTGATGTGACCTTTTTTCCCACGCTCATAGCATTTTAGTTCCTTTTTGACTTTATTGGATGAGAAGTTTATAGGAGGGAATTTTGAAGCCTTTTAATTGTAGTTTTTGATTGAGCCATATTTGTTGAAGATCAATATCTTGATCCTCCTTGAAAGTAGGGCTATTTGCTCATCTCCTTCATCAATTAATTCTTCATCACTAAGAAGGTTTTCATCTATAGGCATGGAAGTTGAGGCTTTGAGTTCAATTGGCTTTCTCCTCTCTTTTTCTCCTTCATTTTCTTTATCTCTTACTAGAGTCATTTCATGAGTGAGAAGTTTGCCAATTAGGACATCGGTGGGGATCACACTTAAGTCTTCATTTGCTTCTTCTATGCCCGCAACTCTTGAGCTAGACTCTTTAAAATCTTATTGTTTATGTCTTCCAAGCTATAGTGTTTTCCAAGCTTCCTCATGCCATATACAATGGCAAAAAGATGATTTGTCATTTTAGTTATGGTCTTGTTTAGCTTCATCTTGAAGAGCTCATATTCGGTGACAAGAAGTTGAACCTTCTTGGACTTAAATTGTTTGGTGCCTTCTTGGTAGTTCTCCAAAGTCTTCCAAATAGAGTAGGTGGTAAGACAATGTTGAATCCTACCACACTCTTTAAGAGATAAAGAGCTGATTAGGATAGCCATGGCTTTCATGTTATTGCCATTTTCTCTTTTCTGAATTTCTATCCATTGATCCCTTGGTGTGATTTCTTCTTATCCTTCATAATTTCTTCTTTTTGGAGGTGTCCATTCCTTCCGAATGAACTCCCAGACATCTATTCTTTCACTATCAAGATAGATTTATATCTTGAATTTCCAATTCACATAATTAGCTCCATCAAATAAGGGTTGGGGACTATGAAATCCTTCATTGGCCATAGCTTGATCTTTATTAGTGCTTTTTAGGCTTGATTGCTAGTCCTTGCTCTGATACCAATTGTTGCCCAAAATAATAACCAAGAAGGGATGTTGAATTGGTTGGCAAATAAAAATTACTTGAAGAAAGAAGTAACTAAATGATGAATGGTGAAAGAAAGTGAAATATAACACACACAAGACTTATAGAGGTTCGTGCATTAACAAACCCTACTCCTCTCTCCAATCTCAATTGGGTGTTTAACCCTACTCCTCTCCCCAATCTTAATTGGGTGTTTCACTAACACTTGAAGTGTTACAATGGAGTTTGATCTCTAGCTCACTCCCAACTATGGTGCTTCTCTCTTGGCTAACACTTAACCTAGAAACAATCCTTGTGTTTTTAATGGCTAACACAACGACTAAATCCTTGCGTTTTTATGGCTCACATAAAAAAACCCTTACAAGTGTTTCATTCATATCCCAACTCACTCAAACTCACTTTTGAGCAATTGATTACAAGATGAAAATACTCACCAATCAAAATGCCAAGCAATTATGAGCAATTTATGGTTTTACAATCTTAAATAATGAATTTTGTTAAATCAAAATAAATGCACAAGGCTATACAAGATTAGAAGAATGAATGATTGTTTTTCTAACTTGTAGAAGAGCTATTTTCACAGGGGTGGTGATCCTTCACTACGGGTGAGATCTTTTTGATTCACGGGCATGATACTTTGCATTTTATTAATATCTTGATCTTCAATTCTTCTCTTTCAACTTGCTTCAAGGTATGAAGAATGCATAACCTGTCTAACATACTTAGAGCACAAAATGTGGTTAAATTCTTTAATGCCTAATTATTTGTTATCATCAAAATGACAAAAATATCCCGAAAGGTTCAACAAAATATATTCTTATAAAGCAAGCTTGAGAAAACTCAACAACCCTAACTTTAGAAGAACTCTGGCTCCTTCCTCATTAATAGAAGGTGTAAGACTTAATTGTTTATTTAGCGAAGGATTTCTTTGTTAAGTCTTATCATATTATTATTGCATACTTTTATATATCATACATTCATCACATTGATATATAAAGATTGTTATATTAACTATATGGCATGATTATGGACATACTAAAGCCAATCTCTTAAGCCCAAGAGAGATTGAGTAGGTCTTACCTAGGTATATGAATGAATTTATAACCCAAAATAGAAATCAAAATTCCTATTTCTAAGACTTCTTGTTTATGGCACCACCTACTTTGTTTTTTGCTCCTTTGTATCTCAATTCTATCCTAATCCTATATAATCTAATTATATATTTCAAAGTATATAAAACCTCAATATATATTTGAGGGGAATAAGATAAAAAGAGAAATACACGAGAAAGATAGAAAGGTAGAGATACATAGACCCTATTTACCACAAAACAAAACAATTTCATCCATGCTCAATCACATTGGATCTAAGGCCACAACCATCTATCATGTCATTCCATACACCCCTAACATGTATTCTCTAATGCATAAAATGAAATTAAATAAGTTCAATTTTGGATTTCAATTTCAAAATTGATTCAACATTTGAACCAAAATTACCATCTTGTGTTGTTTCGGTTAATTTAATTTTTTATGTCATTTCAATGTTGAATTTAATATTTAATCAAATTAAAATATATTCCACATTTTCAAAATTAATTCAAAATTAATTGACCTTTAAAATTAAATTATTATGATGTCAAAATTAAACAATTTCATTTTAATATACATACCAATTTCTAGTCATAATAGAATTATCATTGCTCAACTTAAATTAATTTCCAAAAATTTCAAACATTTCTAGAACTGATGTAGATCAAGGACATATAAGCCAATCTTCACAAAAGGAGAATGATGCACTAGTCATGCCAAGTGGTGCTATCACAAGATCAAGGGCTAACAAACTAAGGCACGCAATGCAAGGCTATATTCAAGGCTTGTTCACTAAGGAGATCACAAAAGATGCATGCATGACAAAGGAGATGGAGTTGATTGAAGACCCAAAGCCCATTACTTATCTTCGGGTGTGTGAAGAACCATCTTGCATGGACTAGTCCAATGGGCTAAACAAGACAAAGTCCATAAAATTAAAGATTACAAGTCATGTGCCTACTTTTGTGATTTGGGGCTTAACTTGTAATTGGGCTTAATTATGTATGTGGGCTGCCTAATTTAAATTACCTTAGACTTTAATTAGTGATAGACATGTGGGCCAAAGAAATAAATGCCAACCCACCACTTGTCTTATTTTGGAAGGATTTAATTAGTGTCCTAATTCAAGTAGGATCTCTACTTTTAGAATATGAGTTAGAATATGACTGAGTTAGAATATGATTGTAATTTTAGGAGTTGAGTTAGAATATGATTTAGTTATCCTTTACCATAAAGGATTCAAAAACTTAGGGCTATAAATACTCATCTAGGCTTCTTGTACATGACATGAATGAATAAAAACGAATTTTAGTGTTTTTCTTTAAAGTGAGGCAAATTTGCATCTCTTTATTACCTTTAGGAATTAGTTACTTATCAAGTAATATTGCTTGTGGCGTGGCTATTCTTAATAATCCATATAATCTTGGTTCTTTGCTACATTGGTTAGCTTTGGGTCGGATTCAATCTATGATCACCATAGCTTAAGGTTTGTTTACCTTGTCTTGTTGAGGGGTTTCAAGGCACGGTCTTTGGGGTTCCGCATCAGTTTGGTATCAAAGATTTTGGTTAGGTAATCATTATCTATCATTTACAATTGCTTTCTAGTTGTTAACTTAGCTAGATTTAAATTCTGCTATTGGAGGTACCTTAGGAAAATTTTCTGCCATAAAGAGTAAAATTACATGTTTGGATTTCTTTTCAATTCATGATATGTTTGAGGTTTATTAAGCATTAGTTCAGTGTTATTTTCTATAAAAAAACAAAACAAAAAGAAGGAAAAAGGAAAAAAAATCAGAATTTCGAATTTAGCACTAAAATTGTGAATTTGTGCTATTTTGAGCTTCAAGTTGAAATCTTGTGATTTTTGATTGCTGGAATTGTTCGGTATCATTATAAACTACTGGAATCCAACTTAAATAATTGGTTTTGAGGTTGAAAAGTACAACTTTTGAATTCAGATACCTTAGTGATCATATTGAGCATTGATTTGATCTTGAGAAATTGAGCTTATCTATTAAATATACCTTGAGTTCTTGCTAGTTGGTGATAAATTAAGGTTGAATACGGTTTAATTAAGGGACAATCGGCTACTTACTAGGAGGAAACCGATTCTGAATGTTTTTTCAATATTGTCTAATTCTTTGTGCTCTTAAGTTTTCATTCTTTTAATTCTGTCCTTTTTGCATCTAATTACCTTAGTTAAGTCTAATTTGCATTCTTAGATTTAATTTGAACAAAAATCAGCAGCATACACCTATTTAAATTCGTGTATATCTTTAAATATAAATTTCTTTCACATCAGTTTGCTTCTAGACATTGTTCCATTCATTCTTGTTAGGGTTCATTGTTAATTCTTAGCATAGATCACTTGCATATTGTTTGTTTTTGTTTCTAGTTCTTACTTGTAATTTTGAGAATCAAATTTTGAGTGGTAAAAGGCAAGAGTGGTGAGCTTAAAAGAGGGTAAAAGCCATTATTTGTGTGAAACACGAGTGGTATATAGTCTGTTTTGAGAGAAACACGTGAGGGAGTGATTGTGAGGTCCTTTTACTTCATTATTACTTTCTTGAATTACTAATCATGTCAAAGGAAAATGCAAGGGGAAGTGTTGAACGAGAGGACCAGCTGAAACTCATACCATTAGAGGCTGTCCAATCTGAATTCCAAAGGCTATTTTCCATTATTGAATCTTTTAATGAGAAGATGGAGAGACAAGATCGAAAAATTGAAGAGGCGAGACAACAAAGTACTTCAAATTCCAGAAAAACAAGAGAAGAGTCACGGACTCATGGGAAATGGAACATTCACAATTCTGGAATAGGGAGGTTTCGGCCTCAAGAAGAAGATGAGGACTTTGATTCCTATGATGATGAAGATGATACCCATTCAACGAGGAGAGGAGATAAGCGTGATAGCAACATCAATTCCATCAAAATGAAAATTCCACCTTTTAAAGGGAGGAATGATGCTGAAGCATACCTAGAATGGGAGAGAAAAGTGGAGCTCATTTTTTAATGCCACAACTATAGTGAAGAGAAAAAAAATAAAACTTGCTGTTATTGAATTCACTGATTATGCTGTTGTTTGGTGGGATCAGATCATGATGACTAGAAGAAAGAATGGAGAAAGACCCATTAGAAGGTGGGAGGAGATGAAGAGAGTGATGAGAAAACGATTTGTGCCAGCCTATTACTATAGGGAGTTGCACCAAAAATTGCAGCGCCTTACACAAGGATCCATGACCGTTGAAGATTACCATAAGGAGATGGAGATGGCAAACGATTTGCTAATGTGTATGATGCATGTGAACAAGCTGCTTTTCAGAAATTTTATAGGCATGATGGATATTTGTTTAGGGATGGTAAACTTTGTGTGTCTATATGTTCATTAAGGGAGCTACTTGTGCGTGAAGCTCATAGTGGGGGTTTGATGGGGCATTTTGGTGTTAATAAGACTTTGGATATGTTGCATGAACACTTTTATTGGCCACATATGCGTAAGGATGTTGAAAGAATTTGTGTTAAGTGTGTTGCATGTGAACAAGCTAAATCTAAAGTTATGCCTCATGGATTGTATACACCTTTACCTATTCCTATTGCACCTTGGATTGATATTTCAATGGATTTTGTATTGGGATTGCCTAAGACTAGGAGAGGTAAAGATAGCATATTTGTTGTAGTTGATAGATTCAGTAAAATGGCTCATTTTATTGTGTGTGCTAAAACGAATGATGCTACAAATATAGCTGACTTGTTCTTTAGAGATGCAGTGCGTTTGCATGGTATTCCTAAATCAATTGTTTCTGATAGAGACGCTAAATTCCTTAATCACTTTTGGCATGTTTTGTGGGGTAAACTTGGTACTAAATTGTTATTTTCTACTACTTGTCATCCACAAACTGATGGACAAACTGAAGTGGTCAATAGGACTTTAGGTGCTCTATTGCGTGCTGTTGTGGGTCGAAATTTAAAATCATGGGAAGATTGTTTGCCATTGGTTGAGTTTCCTTATAATAGATGCATACATTCTTCTACTGGCTTTTCACCTTTTGAACTTGTGTATGGTTTTAATCCATTAACTCCATTGGATCTAACATCTTTACCTTTTAATGAGTTAAATAATTTAGATGGTAAGAAAAAGGCAGATTTTGTGAAAGCTATGCATGAGAAAGCAAAACAGCACTTGGAGAAGAAGAATGAGTCATATGCACGACAAGCTAACAAGGGGCGTAGAAAAATGGTGTTTGAACCAAGCGATTGGGGTGTGGGTGCATATGAGAAAAGAGAGATTTCCTCATCAAAGGAAGAATAAACTTGATCCTAGAGGAGATGGCCCATTTCGCATACTTGAAAGGATCAATGATAATGCTTACAAGATAGAACTTCCTGGTGAGTATGGTGTTTCTGCATCATTCAATGTTTCTGACCTTACTCCTTTTGACAATGTAGGAATAGTAGATTCGAGGACGAATCCTTTTGAGGAGGGGGGGAATGATGTAGATTAAGGACATATAAGTCAATCTTCACAAAATGAGAATGATGCACTAGTCATGCCAAGTGGTGCTATCACAAGATCAAATGCTAACAAACTAAGGCAAGCAATGCAAGGCTATATTCAAGGCTTGGTCACTAAGGAGATCACAAAAAATGCAATGCTTCTAAAGCCTCTTTCAAGCCCTTTCTCTAACTTGAGAGGGATCTTCCTCACCAGTAATGGTTTCTACCACATAATTACAACAAAACAACATTAAAACCCAAGATCTCCTAATGGTTCCACCTTTCCCCACTCAACATTCAATAAAAGAGGGGTTTTTCTAATCCAAACCCTAGGTTAACCTCAAACCCATAATAAAGAAACTATACATGGAAGATTAAAAGGGAGAAAAAGAGCTACTTACTTGAACCTAGGAGTTATGGTGGTTAGGGTCTCAAAATCCCAACTCTAAGCTTCACTCTACTTCCTTCCCAAGCTATATTTGATGTAGATCAAGGACATATAAGTCAATCTTCACAAAAATAGAATGATGCACTAGTCATGCCAAGTGGTGCTATCACAAGATCAAGGGCTAACAAACTAAGGCAAGCAATGCAAGGCTATATTCAAAGCTTGGTCACTAAGGAGATCACAAAAGATGCATGCATGACAAAGGAGATAGAGTTGATTGAAGACCCAAAGCCCATTACTTATCTTGGGGTGTGTGAAGAACCATCTTGCATGGACTAGTCCAATGGGCTAAACAAGGCAAAGTCCATAAAATTAAAGATTACAAGTCATGTGCCAACCATGTGCCTACTTATGTGATTTGGGGCTTAACTTGTAATTGGGCTTAATTATGTATGTGGGCTGCCTAATTTAAATTACCTTAGACTTTAAATAGTGATAGACATGTGGGCCAAAGAAATAAAGCCCAACCCACCACTTGTCTTATTTTGGAAGGATTTAATTAGTGTCCTAATTCAAATAGGACTCTACTTTTTAGAATATGAGTTAGAATATAACTGTAATTTTAGGAGTTGAGTTAGAATATGATTTAGTTATCCTTTACCATAAAGGATTCAAAGACTTAGGGCTATAAATACTCTAGGCTTCTTGTACATGACATGAATGAATAAAAACGAATTTGAGTATTTTTCTTTAAAGTGAGGCAAATTTGCATCTCTTTATTACCTTTAGGAATTAGTTACTTATCAAGTAATATTGCTTGTGGCGTGGCTATTCTTAATAATCCATATAATCTTGGTTCTTTGCTATATTGGTTAGCTTTGGGTCGGATTCAATCTATGATCACCATAGCTTAAAGTTTGTTTACCTTTTCTTGTTGAGGGGTTTCAAGGCACGGTCTTTGGGATTCCGCATAAAGAACCTTAAATCAATATTCTATGCATATCTTAGGTCAGCTCAAATTTATCAAAATATTTTTGCATAAGAAAAATTACTAAGATAAATTAACCAACACACATAGATGCCTAAAACGACTCATTCAACATCTAGAATTTGTTTGGAATTTTAAATTCAAGAAAAATAATTTTAGAATGTATCTAATATCAAAATAACAGTTTTTTAATCATATAAAAATTATTTCAAAGTATTGAAAAAAAAATAATCATATACAAAAAGATCAAATAAAATAGTCCTAATGGGTATGCCAAAGTAGTCTTATATTTGTATTTGTTTGAAAAATTAATTAAATTTTTTAATTAATTATTGGATACTTATAGAGGCTTAAACACATTCTTAATGTGTAAATAAATTTTTCATAACTAAATTATAAGAAAAATATGAACAACCCCATCAATTAAGTCAAATAACAACACATATTCCTAAAACAATGTAATTCTTAGCATTTTTGAAATAAATCTAAAATTAATTATTTGAATCATATTAAAATCAATTTTCTATCCAAATGATAATCCATAATCATCCCATGATCATATCAGGAAAAACATGTATGAAACAAATTTTACAAATTAATTTTAATTTTTTAAACCTATTGATCCATAATTGTCAAAACCATCCAATTCCATTGCACTTTCAATTAAAATTAATTTTAATGGATACAAGGGGGCTCTGATACCACTGAAGGATTTTCAAGAAGAATCACATTAAAAAATGCAGTAGAAAATTAAAAATTTTAAAACCTGATATAAGAATCTTGCTTGTGCCATTAAAACTAATTCATCAAATTATAAATATTAGAAATTATGCCTTGTAATTTTTTTATTTTTTCATTAAACTTTCACTTTGTTGTGTTGTAGCAAACTATAACAATCCACACTATGATGTCTTTAATTTTAATCCATGCGAAAATATGAGAAAAAAACTATAAGAGAAATGATTGAACACACCTCAAAGTGCTAGCAATAGGGTATACTTAATTTGAGAGAATATGAAAAATAACTATTATTTTTCTTTTTGAATTTCTTAACTTCCAAATATAATTATCAGACTTTTGAACTCTTCAAAAATATTTTTATCCTAAAATTAGTCTAGGTACAAAAAAGCACAAGATAAAGGGAGGGATTTAGGATTTTTTTCTTACCTTAATTGACCTTAGTTGACTAATTAAGGCCAATTAGGCCAGCTGCTGGCCTGCCTAGATCCCACACAGGCCCATGATCCCCCCAAGCGATTTGTTCATAAAATTTTATCGCGATCTAATCCGAAATAATTCTCTTATATTTTTGAATCATATCTTAGACTATTTCACTCATTCTTCATATCTTCAATGCATGTGACTCATTAGGTTTCCAATTATGTTGGTCACTTAAATTAACAATTAATTTAAGCAAATTATGAGCGGTATCTAGCAACACACCATGACCTCCAATTAACTGAAAAAGTCCATGGTTTGACTATAAACCTTTCCATAGACAATTTTCGTGCAATTAAGCCTTTTATTATTCTATACCCCACTTGGTTCAGAGTGATGCAATAACCACCTAGAATTTAAGTCTAGACAACCTCCAAATCAATTTGATACAAATCTTAAGTTTTAACCAATTACAAGATTAGACTCGTCACCCCCAAAACAACAAGGAATTGGTAACAAAGAGTATGAAAAAAGAATTGGATTCACACCACAAATTAGTTACCAACTTGATAAGTGAAAACAATCATTGGTAAATTAATAGAGATCAAACCTCCCATTTGAAGAACACTCAAATTTTGATCTTAATCACCAATCTGCCTGTCTTACATGCATAAGGAGGTATTTATACCTCTACAAATCAAACCCTAAGTGTAAAAGTGAAGAAAAGACCAATCTGACCCTAATGGCTTAAGAACAAACGAATGGGCTTAATTTTATAAGGCCCGCACACCTAAAACAAGTTAAAACAAGGCTGATCATGTGTCTTTAAATGAAATTACATGCCAATAATTAAAATAAAATATCCCACTAAATTTAGTCTTAGGCCCAACTATGAAATAACACAAGCCCACCTTAACATAGCATATTGCACATGACTTGAAGCTTGTAATATGGACTTCTTATCTAGCCTATTAGTCTAGTTTTCGTCACCATCACATGCCCCAATGAGTGTCACAAGCTTTAGATCACCAAATGATTCCATCTCTTCAAACTTGATCTAAGCTTCTTCCTTGATGTCTCTCATGACCAAGCTTTGAATATACATTTGCAAGGCTGCCTTGAGCTTGTTTGCGCTTGATCTTATGATTGGACCAGGTGTCATCACCAATCCATCTCCTCCATGGCATGTAAGATCATCTCTATTGTCTTAGCTCGCATCACAAAGTATGGACATATGTCAACTTGCATTAGACTGACTACATCACATCTAGCCCAAGTAATATTAGTTCATCTCTGAGACTCGTTACTCTATTAGATATATCATGAAAAACTATCTTTATGATATTTCTACTCTAGCCAGAGTAATGACCTCGATAAGAAGCCAAGGATGTACACTTCTTCTACTAGGAGTGGTGAATCCTTTATTAGTTACCCAATTATCTTTGAATATCTCAAGCTGTACCCAATCATCACCCTATGAGCAACCTTTCTGAGACAATAAGGAATAGTATCAAAGTACATAATCAGTACCCAAGATATCCTTGAGTACCTCAAGTCTAAGGATACTTGAATTATTGCTATGTTGAGATTATCATTGACATTTGAATAGATTATACATATGATTATTTCATAGCAGGTCATCCGATGTACTTAGCTATACTTGGAAAACATCTACATGTTAACTCTAAACATCTCATATTTACAGATTATGAGATCTATTGCTTCATCTAATAAAAAAGTATAACATGTGCTAGTATGTTCGGATTAACAATGTTTTGTCTCATTAATTATATGACTAGTAATAATTTAGATAGTAACATAATTACACATGATAAGAATTTCAATATCATGATCTCATCATGATTTCCTTCATACTATGTTATGTATCAAAAACTTCATTAATTGATTTAATATCACTATCAATTCATATATCAAATTAATGAAAATGTTTTTTATTAATCAGATAAATTTGAACAATAAGTGCTCAAGGTGATTGCTTTTAAAGCACTTCTATAATATTTGGCACACATAATCAGTCTTGGTAATACACATTGCCATATGATTTATCCATAAAACCCAGTCTCTCCTCCTTGGAGACTAACTCTGATGCGGAACCCCAAAGACGGTACCTTGAAACCCCTCAACAAGACAAGGTAAACAAACCTTAAGCTATGGTGATCATAGATTGAATCTGACCCAAAGCTAACCAATGTAGCAAAGAACCAAGATTATATGGTTCATTAAGAATAGCCACGCCACAAGCAATATTACTTGATAAGTAACTAATTCCTAAAGGTAATAAAAAGATGCAAATCTGCCTCACTTTAAAGAAAAATACTCAAATTCGTTTTTATTCATTCATGTCATGTACAAGAAGCCTAGATGAGTATTTATAGCCCTAAGTCTTTGAATCCTTTATGGTAAAGGATAACTAAATCATATTCTAACTCAACTCCTAAAATTACAGTCATATTCTAAAAGTAGAGTCCTACTTGAATTAGGATACTAATTAAATCCTACTAAAATAAGACAAGTGGTGGGTTGGGCTTTATTTCTTTGGCCCACATGTCTATCACTAATTAAAGTCTTAGGTAATTTAAATTAGACAGCGCACATACATAATTAAGCCCAATTACAAGTTAAGCCCAAATCCCATAATTAGGCACATGCATGGCACATGATCTTAAGCACATGGTTGGCACATGATGTCTTCCACATGGATGACACATGTCTTGCACATGTTTGGCACATGACTCCTAGCACATGATTTGTAGATGACTCCTAGCACATGATTTGCACATGACTTGTAATCTTCAATTTTATGGACTTTGTCTTGTTTAGCCTATTGACTTGAATCTTCATAAAAGACTCCTTTTATCTTCACTTTAGGTTTGCCTTTGTGTAGTGTTAGCCCATAAGCTTGATTGTAGATTTTAGGCCTATTGTTGCTATCAAAGATCCATTTCTGTCTCATATGGTTTGGAACACGCCCCATAAGAATTTTGATCACATTAATGGGCTTTTGAACTCCTTTTAAACCCTTTTCAATGATATAAGATTGCTCCACTCCATTGATAAAAGATTGTCCTTCATGTTCTTCATACATGGTTCCCATGCATACATCAAACTCAACCAGCTCTACTATCTTGCCATCAAGCTTTTGTGCATCTCTAATCTTTGATCCAAAGTCAGTTGGATGTGTAACTTTTCCAAATCTTCCTACTAAGCACAACGGGCACCATATTGGCATTTCTTGGATGATAATCAATCACGTAGTCGTAATACTTTATCAACTCTAACCATCTTCTGTTCGTTAAACTTAGATCCTGTTGTGTAGGAAAATATTTCGAACACTTGTGATCAGTGAAGATGTGGCATTTCTCTTCGTATAGATAATGACGCCAAATCTTCAATGTGAAGACAATAGTTGCCAGCATTAAATCATGTGTCAGGTAGTTCTTCTCATGAGGTTTCAACTATCTGGATGCATAGACGATGACTTTCCCTTCTTGCATCAGAACACAGCCTAAATCATTGTGAGAAGCATCACTATCAATAACATATTCCTTGTCCGGAATTGATTACATCAAAACTGGAGCTTTTGTCAAAAGACTATTAAACTAGTCTAAACTATTTTGGCATTTGTCTGTCGATTCAAAGTTGGTATCCTTTTGTAACAACTTAGTCAACGGAGAAGCAGTCATAGAAAACCCTTTAATGAATCTCCTATAATATCTTGCCAAGCCGAAAAAACTCCCAATCTCAGTCACATTCTGAAGGGATTGTCAATTCAAGATCACCTCAACCTTGCCTGGATCCACTCTAATCCTATCGAACAATATCATATGCCCGAGAAAGGCAATATCATTAAGCCAAAACTCACATTTGGAGAGTTTGGCA
Source organism: Triadica sebifera (assembly GCA_023653625.1). Classification (NCBI taxonomy): domain Eukaryota; kingdom Viridiplantae; phylum Streptophyta; class Magnoliopsida; order Malpighiales; family Euphorbiaceae; genus Triadica; species Triadica sebifera. Next base: position 14,379,540 of record CM042899.1, read on the forward strand.
TATAAATTTTATTTCCCTAAGAGTCTACAAAATTGTTCTCAAGTGCTGCTCGTGTCCATTCTTGCTTTTCAAATATACCAAGATGTCTTTTATGGAAACCACAACAAATTGGTCCAAAAATGGTCTGAAGAATTAGTTCATCAGATCTATAAAAGCTACCATAGCATTGGTTAACCCAAAGGGCATAACCAAGAACTCATAATCACCATATCTAGTTCGAAAAACTATCTTCTCTTCATCACCTGTCTTGATTCTCAACTGATGGTACCCCGATCTCAAGTCAATCTTCAAGAACACCCTTGCATCCTTTAATTGATTGAAGAGATCATTAATCCATGGTAATAGATACTTGTTCTTAATGGTCACCCAATTCACCTATTTGTACTCTATGCACAGCCTCATAGACCCATCTTTCTTCTTCACAAACAATACTCGTACACCTCATAGAGATACACTCAATCTGATGAAGCCCTTATCCAATAGTTCTTGTAACTGTGCTTTTAACTCTTTCATTTTTTATGGAGCCATACGATACGATGTTACTGATATAGGAGTTGTACCCGGAGAAAGTTCAATCGAGAACTCTATTTCTCTATCGAGTGGTAGCCTGGTAAATCATCTGGAAACACATCTTGGAATTCTTCCACTGTCGAAATATCCCTAAGGTCTAGGCTTTCCCTATTGGTATTGACTACGTGAGCCAAGTAGGCTTCATGCCCTTTCTTATCTTCTTCTATGCCTTCATCATAGAGAAGACCCTCGATTGCTGTGAGGAGCTCTCACCCTGAACAACCACTATCTCTCTCTTTAGTGTTTTCAATTCAACCTTATTCACGTTGCAGTCCACCACTGCACCTTGCTGAGAGAGTCAATCCATACCTAGGATAGCATCATACTCATGAAAGAGCAATTCAATCAAATCCACTGAGAACTCCTTCCCTTGAGCAACAATGGAACAATTTATGTACACTTGTTCACCACTATGCTATGCCCTAAGGGGCTAGTAACCTCTATCTCAAAATCTAATCTCTTTGCTAGCATGTTATAACACCCAACTATATCGGTATATATATATATATATATATATATATATATAAGAATGCATAGAATCTAATTCTATCAAAGCAATTAAAATTGATTCAAAGAGACAAAAAGTACCAATAATCACAATTGAAGTACTCAGATCCTCTCTGGCCTTTATAGCATAGGCCTTTGTTTGTGCTCTACTAGATCCCATCTTGTTCACTGTCTCTGATACAGCCTGGCTAAATGCACCTCTGCCCCCATGGGTCTATCCCTGTCCCTTGGTCTGAGTTGACAATAAACTCTGAGTTCGAGTAGGACTCTCAAATGTCTGCAAAGGACAATATCTCCTATAGTGGTCTCGAGACCCACTCCTATAGATAGCCCCTGAATTAGCACTCTCTTCTATGTTTTTGACCATATGATGCAGACTTTGGTGCTCCCTCTTTCTATGTCTGAGTTTGACTACTAGCAGCTGCAGAAGTGGCTCTGAATGAGGGCGATTGCTTGGTATACCCTGACTGACTTCGACCCTGATCCCATCCTTTAGACTAGAAGGATTCAAAACTAGTGTGAGCCTTCTTGATCAATGTCTGTATAGCATTGTAAGATGATCCCCTTGACTCCCTCCTGAATGACTCATCTGGTCTCTTAAACTTGATCCCATCTTCTCTATACTGATAGCAATATATACTAACTTCAAAAAGTCTTCCATCTGCAATGAAAGAACATGAACCCCAATCTCATCTCTTAGATAATCCTCAAACTCATGGCATTTGTCCACCTCATCCCATATGCATATATGTTCAATTTGGTGGTCTCTTTCTCGTACACTACTATTGTCATGTTCCCTTACCGTAGGTACATGAACTCTTTCTTATTCTCATTAATGTACACTATCAATACCATACTGTTTCTTGAACTCAGCAGCAAAGAAAGTCCAAGTAAGTGAATTTGGAGTCTGAGGTATCTGAAGAACAAACTTCTACCAATAATAGGTATTGTCTAGACAATGAACCAAGAAGGGAGTTGAATTGGTTAGCAAATAAAAATTTGCTTAAGTGAAAGTACGGAATAAATAAAATAGAGGAAGGAAGGAGAGATATCACACACAAGATTTATAGAGGTTCGAGTATTAACAAATTCTACTCTTCTCCCCAATCTCAATTGGGTGTTTCACTAACACACTAAGTGTTACAATGGAGTTTTCAAGCTCACTCCCAACTATAGTGTTTCTCTCAATGGCTAACACCTAACCCAGAGATTCCCTTGTGTTTTTTAATGGCTCACACAAAAACCAATTCCTTGTGTTTTATGCCTCACACAATAAACCCTTGAAAAGTGTTTCACTCTTAACCCAATATACCCAAACTCACTTTTAAGTAATTGATTACAAAGAAAAAAACTCACCAACCTACAATGTTCAGAAGTTATAAGCAATTAGGTTTTCACAAAAAGTAGAGGATTGTTGAAAAACAATTAATGCACAAGGCTACAACAAGATTAAAGATGAAAATAATTGTTGTTCTTCTTATTGGGATTCATAAATGACTTGCATTTATACTCCCTCTATGAATTATAGTCGTCTGGGTGTTAAATGCAAATGTAGCCATTGAACCAACTCTTAAATCGCGCTTGGCATGTTTCTCTATCCTGGTTCTTGGGTGTGACTATATGTGTCATGAACGTGAATGTTCTTCCAAGCCATGGTCCAACTGGTGACTCTAGCTGTGACACTCTCTAGAAGAATTGGAAATATTTGGTCATGGCCGCGACTAACCTTTCACGGGCGTGACTTGTTTGATCATTCACGGTTGGTTTTATCCTTCATGGTCGTGAACTTTGAATGGTGGAAAATTGGCGCTAAGCTATATTCACGGGCATGACATTAGTAGTCACGGGCGTGACACTTTGCTATTTCTTTGATTTTTATCATCAAATGATGTCTTTCAATCTTGCTTCATGTTCTAATCAAAATATATTTTGTTTAACACACTTAGAACACAAACATTGTTAAATACATTATTGCTATTTTATTTGTTATCATCAAAATGATGAAAATACCCCTTAAAGTTCAACAATCTCTCCCTTTTTGATGGTGACAAATAATCTACCAATATGTGCTTTTGAGAAGTCTCCCCCTCAAAATGTGCTTAATATAAGATAATAAAGTGCAAGATTTGAGCAAAATATAGTAAAGGTATTTGCAAACTGTTGAACCTTGAGGGGTATTTTCATCATTTTGATCATAACAAATAAAATAGCAATGATGTATTTAACAATGTTTGCATTCTAAGGGGGGTTTAAACAGGATATACTTTGATTAGAATATGAAGCAAGATTGAAAGACATCAGTTGAAGATAAAAATCAAAGAAATAGCAAAGTCAAGCCCGTGACTACTAATGTCACGCCCACGAATATAGCTGAGCACCAACTTTCCATAATTCAAAGTTCACGGCCATGAAGGATCAAACAAACCGTGAATAGTCAAACAAGTCACGCCCGTGACCTAACATGTCCAATTCTTCCAGAGAGCTTTATGACTAGAGTAACCACTTGGACCACGGCTTGGAATGATATTCACGCCCATGATAGTATTAGTCACGCTCGTGATCAAACACTTCTAATTCTTCCAGAGAGCTTCATGGCCAGAGTCAGCACTTGGACCACGGCTTGGAAGAACATTCATGCCCATGACACATATAGTCACGCCCGTAACGAAGACAGAGAAACATGTCAAGTGCGAGTTAAAAGTTGGTTCAATGGCTATTTTTGCAATAAATGCACCCCAAACGACTATAATTCACAGCGGGAGTATAAATCAAAATCATTTATGAATCCCAATAAGAAGGATAACAAGTACAACAAGAACACAATTATTTTACATCTTTAATCTTCTTGTAGCCTTGTGCATTAATTATTTCTCAACAAACCTCTATTCACTGTGAAAATTTAATTACTCAGAATTCCTAAGTGTTGTAGGTTGGTGAGTGTTTTCATTGTAATCAATTACTCAAAAGTGAGTTTGGGTATATTGGGATAAGAGGGAAACACTTGTAAGGATTTATTGTGTGAGCTATAAAACACAAGGAATTGGTTTTTATGTGAGCCATTGAAAAACACAAGGTAATTTTTGGGTTAGGTGTTAGCCATTGAGAGAAACACTATAGTTGGGAGTCAGCTTGAAAAACTCCATTGTAACACTTAGTGTGTTAGTGAAATACCCAAACGAGATTGGGGAGAGGAGTAGGGTTTATTGATACCGAAATCTATATAAATCTTGTGTGTGATATCACTCCTTCCTTCCTCTATTTTATTTATTCTGCACTTTCAATTAAGCAAATTTTTATTTGCTAACCAAATTAACCCCCTTCTTGGTTCATTGTCTTGGCAACAATTGGTATCAGAGCTTGTCTAGCAATAAAGCCTAATAAGCACTATCAAAGATTAAGAAATGGCCAGTAAGGATTTCAAAGTCTCAAGCCTGACTTTGATGGAACAAACTATGCTTATTGGAAATTTCGGATGGAGATATATCTCGATAGTGAAGGAATTGAAGTTTGTGAAGATGATTGGACAGAGCCTTAACGTAGAGCTAATTTCAAAAACAAAAAGGCAATGACAATCATTGCAAGCTCTTATCTATTGAAGAATGTAGCATAATCCAACATTGTCTTATTGCATATAGCATGTGAAAAACAATGGAGAATTATCATGAAGGAACCAAGCAAGTAAAAAGTAAGAAGATTCAACTTCTTACTTCAGAATATGAACTTTTCAAAATGAAATCCAATGAATCCATCACCGACATGACGAACCATCTTCTAGACATCATCAATGGCATGAGAAAGCTTAGAAAGCACTTGAGCTTGGAAGATGTGAACAACAAAATTCTAAGAAGCCTTCCTCTCAAATACTATGGTTCAAGAGTGAAGAGGCCAATGAAGACATGACCATCATGCCTACCGATGTGCATATTAGCAAACTTCTAACGCGCAAGATGGTTGTAAAAAGAGATAAAGAACTTGAAGTCAAACTAGAAAAGAGAAAGCCTCTAGCACTCAAAGCCTCTACTTCAAAATCTCAAGAAGTAATTGAAGATGATGAAGAAAATAGTAATGATGAAAATGAGGACATTGTCATGCTCTCAAGAAGATAAAAAAAAAATTGAAAAGAGACTTGGTAATTCTAGAAACTTCAAATAAAAAACCCCCAAACACTTCTCAAATGACTCTCAAAGAAATAAAGAAGAGGTAAAGTCTTATGAATGTCGGAAGAAAAGACATATCAAACCAGAATGTCCAAAACTCAAGAAACACAAGAAAAGATTTCCAAAAGATGATAGGGAGAAAGGTCAAAAAGCCACATGGGATGACCAAAGCTCTTCAAGCAAAAAAGATGATAATGAAGGAGAAGAGGTCAATCTATGCCTCATGGGTTTAGAGAATCACTTCACGGATGAAGTAGGTCCTTCTTACTCATACTCTTTTAATAATAATAGTAGTGATAATAATAGTGCTAGTGAAGATGATGATGATAAGCAGAGTTTAATAGAAGTGTTAAATCTAGAATTAGAAAAATATAGAAGTAGACTTAAAACTTATAGAAATAATATTTTAGATTTGAAAAATAAAATGGAAGTTTTACAAAAAGAGAATTCTGATTTTAAGACTTCTAATGAATCTCTTCAAAAATCTTTAGATGAGTATTCCTCTAGGCCCTCAACTAAATCTTTGCTTCAAGAAAATAACATTTTGAAAAATGATGTCGAGGAACTAAGAAACTCAATTTCAAAGTTTCATAAAGGGAAAGAGAGTCTAAATACTCTCATAGTCTCTGAAAGAGGTCAATCTATGCCTCATGGGTTTAGAGAATCACTTCACGGATGAAGTAGGTCCTTCTTACTCATACTCTTTTAATAATAATAGTAGTGATAATAATAGTGCTAGTGAAGAAGATGATGATAAGCAGAGTTTAATAGAAGTGTTAAATCTAGAATTAGAAAAATATAGAAGTAGACTTAAAACTTATAGAAATAATATTTTAGATTTGAAAAATAAAATGGAAGTTTTACAAAAAGAGAATTCTGATTTTAAGACTTCTAATGAATCTCTTCAAAAATCTTTAGATGAGTATTCCTCTAGGCCCTCAACTAAATCTTTGCTTCAAGAAAATAACATTTTGAAAAATGATGTCGAGGAACTAAGAAACTCAATTTCAAAGTTTCATAAAGGGAAAGAGAGTCTAAATACTCTCATAGTCTCTGAAAGAGGTCAATCTATGCCTCATGGGTTTAGAGAATCACTTCACGGATGAAGTAGGTCCTTCTTACTCATACTCTTTTAATAATAATAGTAGTGATAATAATAGTGCTAGTGAAGAAGATGATGATAAGCAGAGTTTAATAGAAGTGTTAAATCTAGAATTAGAAAAATATAGAAGTAGACTTAAAACTTATAGAAATAATATTTTAGATTTGAAAAATAAAATGGAAGTTTTACAAAAAGAGAATTCTGATTTTAAGACTTCTAATGAATCTCTTCAAAAATCTTTAGATGAGTATTCCTCTAGGCCCTCAACTAAATCTTTGCTTCAAGAAAATAACATTTTGAAAAATGATGTTGAGGAACTAAGAAACTCAATTTCAAAGTTTCATAAAGGGAAAGAGAGTCTAAATACTCTCATAGTCTCTAAAAGACCACCTTTAATAAGACATGGTCTATGATTCAATGAAACATCATCTTCATCTCACAAGACTATATTTGTTAAGTCTAATGCACCACAAACCTCCACAATTGAGAAATAATCCCAAGGGCTAAGAGCATAACACACACAAAACCCTTTATTCAAAAGAAGAATAGTCAAAGGTCATCTCGCTTAAGAGGGAAACCTTAAAAGGCCAATCATGTTTTTATGTATAAAAGACATACACCTATTCATCATGCATATGTGTGTCATTGCACACAAACTCATTCTAAAAGAATGTTAATGATGCGGAACCCCAAAGACCGTGCCTTGAAACCCCTCAACAAGATAAGGTAAACAAACCTTAAGCTATGGTGATCATAGATTGAATCCGACCCAAAGCTAACCAATGTAGCAAAGAACCAAGATTATATGGTTTATTAAGAATAGCCACGCCACAAGCAATATTACTTGATAAGTAACTAATTCCTAAAGGTAATAAAGAGATACAAATTTGCCTCACTTTAAAGAAAAACACTCAAATTCGTTTTTATTCATTCATGTCTTGTACAAGAAGCCTAGATGAGTATTTATAGCCCTAAGTCTTTGAATCCTTTATGGTAAAGGATAACTAAATCATATTCTAACTCAACTCCTAAAATTACAGTCATATTCTAACTCATATTCTAAAAAGTAGAGTCCTACTTGAATTAGAACACTAATTAAATCCTTCCAAAATAAGACAAGTGGTGGGTTGGCCTTTATTTCTTTGGCCCACATGTCTATCACTAATTAAAGTCTAAGGTAATTTAAATTAGGCAGCCCATATACATAATTAAGCCCAATTACAAGTTAAGCCCCAAATCACATAAGTAGGCACATGGTTGGCACATGACTTGTAATCTTTAATTTTATGGACTTTGCCTTGTTTAGCCCATTGGACTAGTCCATGCAAGATAGTTCTTCACACACCCCAAGATAAGTAATGGGCCTTGGGTCTTCAATCAACTCCATCTCCTTTGTCATGCATGCATCTTTTGTGATCTCCTTAGTGACCAAGCTTTGAATATAGCCTTGCATTGCTTGCCTTAGTTTGTTAGCCCTTGATCTTGTGATAGCACTACTTGGCATGACTAGTGCATCATTCTCCTTTTGTGAAGATTGACTTATATGTCCTTGATCTACATCAGTTAAGACCTAAAAGTATTCAAAACTAAAAAACATAAATAGAGCTAAACAATGTAATTATTGCATGAACTTTGGTCATATCAAGAAGCATTGTTGGATAAGGAGGGCTTATTAGGAACCTTCAAGTGCTAACCCCCAAGGACCCTAGTTCGTTTGGGTACCTAAAAACCAAACTTGAATTATGGTTTTTATAGGTATGCCTTAAGTCCACTATAAAAGGAAAATGCTTGGCTTGTGGATAGTGGATGCTCTAGGCATATGACCGGAAACAAAGAACTCTTCAATCATATCAAAGGAATTGATGGTGGTAAGGTAACCTTTGGAAACAATGATAAGGGCAAGGTAATTAGCATTGACTCTACTGGTATTAATAATACAACTTTTATTGAAGATGTTTTGCTTGTTGATGGTTTGAAACATAATTTGTTAAGTATAAGTTAATTATATGATAAGGAAAACCAAGTTATCTTTACCTCAAATGAATGTCTTATAACCTTTTTAAGTGGCCAAGAGATATTCAAAGGAGATAGAGATGTCAATACTTACACAATAGACTTACACAAAATATCTAACCTTTTTTCTAAGTGTCTTATGTCTATTAGTGATGAATCTTGGCTATGGCATAAAATGCTTAGTCATGCAAACATGAAATTAATTCGAAGCCTTAGCAAAGGAGAGCTAGTGAGTGGACTTCCAAAAGTCAAATTTGAAAAAGATAAGACATGTGAACCTTGCTAAAGAGGAAAACAACATAAGTCATCCTTCAAATCCAAAAATATTGTAAGTACCTTTAAACCTCTACAACTTTTGCATTTAGACATTTTTGGACCTACTATAGTTGCAAGTTTAGGAGGTAAACACTATGCTTTTGTTATTGTTAATGATTACTCTAGATTCACTTGGGTAATTTTCTTAGCTCAAAAGAGTGATGCTTTTGAATCTTTCAAAAATTATGCTAAAAGAGTTCAAAATGAAAAAGACTATTTTATTTCCAAAATAAGAAGTGATCGTGGCAAAGAATTTGAAAATGAAAATTATGAAATTTTTTGTTTAAAATATGGTATTTCACATGATTTTTCAACTCCTAGGACACCTCAACAAAATGGGGTAGTAGAAAGGAAAACTCGAACTTTAATTGAAATATCTCGAACAATGCTCAATGAGTATGGTTTACCAACCTACTTTTGGGCCAAAGCCACTAATACTGCATGTTATATTTCAAATTGAGTTTTCAAAAAATCACTTTTAAACAAAACTTATTTTGAGCTATGGAATGGAAGAAAACCCATGATATCTTACTTTAGAGTATTTGGATGCAAGTGTTTTATATTAAACACCAAGGACAACCTTGGAAAATTTGCCTCTAAATCCAATGAAGGTATCTTCCTAGGATACTCTACAACTAGCAAAGCTTATAGAGTCTTTAATAAAAGGTCTTAAGTTGTTGAAAAGTCTATGAATGTCGTTTTTTATGAATCTAGTAAGCTTGATCTTGTGAAAGGTAGTGTTCTTGATGATATTGTTGGTACAATGGAGAAGCTTGATCTTGATCATGAGATAGATGATGATGATAAAGAGAAACAACAACAAGATGTCACTCTACATCAAGCTCAAGAGCAAGACAATCAAGAACTTCCAAAGGAATGAAAAATGATAAAAAAATCACCCTAATGAACAAATCATTAGTGATTTTACTAAGGGTGTAAGTACTATATCTCATCTCAAACTCTTAGATTCTAACATTACTAAGATCTCTCAAATTGAGCCTTAAAATATTGATGAGGCTCTTAATGATGAAAGTTTGGTGATTTCCATGCAAGAGGAACTCAATCAATTTGAGAGAAGTAAGGTATGGACCTTAGTTCCTAGACCCAAAGACCATCAAATCATTGGTAGTAAATGGGTGTTTAGAAATAAGTTAGATGAACAAGGTTCAGTAACTAGGAATAAGGCTAGGTTAGTTGCAAAAGCTTATAATCAAGAAGAGGGTATAGATTATGATGAAACCTATGATCCAGTAGCTAGATTAGAAGCCATAATAATACTTTTTGCATTTGCATGCCATAATAAATTTTAAACTTATTCAAATGGATGACAAAAGTGCATTCTTAAATGGTTTTATAGAAGAGGAAGTATATGTAGAACAACCTCTAGGTTTTGAAAGCCATAACTTGCCTAATCATAAGGGAGCTTGAAAATGGCACAAAATGTTGGGCTTTGAAGAATGAATCATATTCATAAACGCAACAGAAAAATAAAATTTTCAAAACCCGAAACAAAAGATCATACTTGTGTCATTAAAACTAATTTATATAAATATAAAGATTAAAAATTATACCTTGTAATTTCTTATTTGTTCTTCAAATCTTCACTTTATTGGATTGTAGCAAACCACAACAATCCACACTAGCATGTCTCTAATGATAATCCACGCGAAAAATGAAGAAGAAACTATCAAGAGAAATGGTTTGAACAAATTCAAAGTGCTATCTTTGAAAAGTATTCTTGAGAGAATTTTGTTGTCTTATGTCAATTTTCTGTCATTTGATATCTTTTCTATTTAAATCAAATTCAAAGAAAAGATAAAAAGTCAAAAATGGAGAAAATGGAAATGAATGAATAGTAATTGGCCATAATTGGCCTAATTAAGGCTAAAATCTGTCGTTTGCCAACAGGTGGGAGGCAGCAGCATGCTGGGCCTACTGTGGGCTGCTGCTGGGCAGCCCAGCTGGCCCGCTAGGCGGGCCAGCAATGTGCATAGCCTGCACAGGCTTGCGCAGGCCCGTGACCCTCCCGAACGATTTTTCCGTGCGATCTCATCGCAATCCATCTCCAAATAATTCTCCCATATTTTGGATCTTATCTAAGACCATTTTACTCATTCTCCATATCTTTAATGCAAGTGACCCATAGGTTCCCGGTTATATTGGCCACTTAAATTAATAATTAATTTAAGCAAGTCATGAGCGGTATCTAGCAACACATCATGACTTCCAATTGACCGGAAAGTCAGTGGTTTGACTTCAAACCTTTCCAATAATAATTTCCGTGCAATTATTCATTTCACCATTCTATACCCACTTGGTTTAGAGTATGGGCATGTATCAACTCCCACTAGACTGACTATGTCACGTCTAGTCGAAGTAATGTTAGTTCTTGTCCTTGAAGCTCATTACTATATTAGATATGTCATTGAAGACTATTTTTATGACATTTCCACTCTAGCTAGAGATTCCCGAGTAATGACCATGACAAGGGGCCATGGGTATATAGTCCTTCTATCAAGACTGGTGAATCCTTTGTTGGTTATCCAATTACCTTCGAATACCTCAAGATATATCCAATCACCACCCTATGAGCAACCTCCCTGAGGCAACAAGGAATAGTGTCGAAATATATAATCAATATTCAAAATATCCTTGAGTACCTCAAGTCTAAGGATACTTGCACCATTGCTATGATTAGACTATTATTGACATTTGAATAGATTATCTATATGATTGTCTCATAGTTGGTCATCTAATATACTTAGCTACATTTAGCAAGCATCCACATGTTAACTCTAAACATCTCATATTTGTAGATTATGAGATCTACTACTCGATCCAATCAAGGAGTGTAACATGTGCTAGTCTGTCTGGATTAATAATGTCTCATCTCACTAATCTTATGACTAGGGATAATCTTCAAACTAACATAATTACACATGATAAGAATCTCGATATCACGATCTCATCATGATTTGCTTCATGCTATGTTATGTATCAAGGACGTCATTAATTGATTTAAGACCACTTATCAATTCATATATCAAATGAACATCAAAGTAATGAAAAATCCTTTTATTAATCAAATAAATTTGTACAATAAGTGCTAAAGGTGATTGCCTTTAGAGCACTTATATGACCAAGGCGACAATGCCATAAATAAGATGATTTCAACATATCTTGTTTTGGCCTTTTATTATCATTGATGTTTAAAATTGTATTTGACATATCTAATATGTATATTCCATTGCATAATGTACCATTAGTATAAAGAATTCCTTTCAACATAATAGAATAACAATTGTTACTAAAAGCTAAAAGGAAACCATCTTTATTTAGACTTGAAACAGAAATAATGTTTTTACTCAAAGTGGGTACATAATATCAATTATCCAAATTTAATATAAGCGCACTAGGAAGGGTCAATACATATGTTCCTACAGCTAATGCAACAATCTTTGCTCTATTTTCAACACGTAGGTCTGACTCTCCCTTATTGAGTTGTCTACTGTTCCTTAGACCCTGCATATCAGTGCATATGTATGAGCCACAACCAGTATCTAATACCCATATATTATTATCAGAAACAGTATTAATTTCAATGACAAAAATACTTGAAGTAGATGGGGCATCAGATGCCTTCTTCTTCAAGGACTCCAAGTAAGCCTTGCAGTTTCTCTTCCAATGGTCATCCTTGCCACAATGGAAGCATATCCCCTTTAGTGCAATCTCCTTGGCCTTCTTCTTGGCCACACCTCTCTCTCTTAGGCTTCATGGACTTCTTCTTCAACTTAAGGTTCTTATTTTTAGAACTTGAAGAGTCCAGCAGCATCATAGCCTTACTGTCATTCTTGACAAATGGCTCAGCTATTTTGAGCAAGTTAATCAGCTCAGGAATAGTGGTGGAGATTTGGTTCATCCTATAGTTAAGCACAAAATGTGAATAACTATCAGACAAACCGATTAGAATTAAGTCAATACTTAATTCATTCTCCATCACAAATCCTAAGGTGGCCAACCTCTCAATGTAGTCATTCATTTTCAATGCATATTGCACTGGAGATGTCCCATCAACCATCTTAGTGCAGACGAGCAACCTCGAAGTTTCGAACCTTTCGAAAAGTGCTTGCTCATCAAAAAGCTCTCTTAGATGGTATACTATGGAATTAGCATCCATAGCCTCATGCTGCTTTTGCAACTCAGCTCACATAGTAGCAAGCATAATGCAGCTTACCATCTCACTATCATCGAGATGCTTTTGATTTACCTTCTGAACATCTTCAGAAGCATTAGCAGCAGGAGGATTAAGGAGTGCCTCATCTAGGACATAGCCAATCTTTTAAGATTTGAGAACTATTCTCAGATTACTTAGCCAATCCAAAAAATTGGGCCCAGTCAACTTATTTGATTCCATTAGCGATCGCAAATTCACACTTGTCATGATGATGATTCTAGCAATCTAGATGTAAAATAGAACATGTTAGAATGTACATAAAATGTAATTTATGGCTCTCACTATTTTATTGTGAATCCATAGCCCTCACTATGAACCCGAGAGAACTTATATAGAAGTTCTCCTAGTGGGTCGATATCCAACTAGCTAAGAATAATCTTATGGCTACTCAACAAGCTATTCTTAGTTTGGTTGGTAGGTATCTAATCCATACCAATTGCATTATTCATGCTTGTGCTATCGACTTATTGACGTGCACACATAAATTGGGCTATCAACTCTTGATATGTGTACATCTCATGTATACAAACCCAACTTCGCCACCAATACACATTACCTTGGCGCAAATCCAACAAGTTAATAATATCGGATAAGTCTAACCCATTAATCATGAAATCTAATTTCAATGGATTGAACATATTCTTATAGAGTGAGCTTGAGGCAACTCAACAACCCTAACTCTAGAAGAACTCTGGTTCTCCCTATATTAATGGAAGGCGTAAGACTTAATTGTTTATTTAGTGAGGGATTTCGTTGTTAAGCCTCATCAAGTTATTATTTCATGCTTTTATATATCATACATTCATCACATAGATATATAAAGATAGTTACATTAACTATATGGCATGATTATAGACATACTAAGTCAATCTCTTGAGCCAAAGAGAAATTGACTGAGTCTTACCTAGGTATATGTATGAATTTACAACCCAAAATAGAAATCAAATTCCTATTTCTAAGTCTTCTTGTTTATGGTACCACCTCATTTGCTTCTTGCTCCTTTGTATCTTCATTTTATCCTAATCCTATGTAATCTAATTCATATTTTAAATTATAGAAAACCTCAATTTACATTTGAGGAAAGTAAGATGAGAAGAGAAATACATAAGAAAAAAAGAGAGGTAGGGACACGCAGACCCTATTTACCATAAAACAAAATAATTTCATGCATGCTCAATCACATTGGGCCTAAGTCTATAATCATCCATCATGCCTTTTCATACACCCCTAACATGCATTCTCTAATGCACAAAATAAAAATGACAATTTTGGATTTCAATTTGTAAATCGATTGAACGTTTGAACCGAAATTGTCTATTTGTGTTATTTCAGTTAATTTAATTTTTTTATGTCATTTTAAAGTGTAATTTAATATTTAATCAAATTAAATTAAATTCCATATTTCCAGAATTAATTCAAAATTAATTCTGCTTAAAATCAGAATATTATGCTGTTAAAATTAAACTATTTAATTTTAATATACATACAATTTTTAGTCATACTAGAATTACAATTGCACAACTTAAATTAATTCAAAATTAATTTCCAAAAATTCTTAAATTTTCTAGAACTTCAAATAATCATTCTAATCATTTTTAGGTCACCTCAAGTTCATCAAAATATTTTTTGGCACAAGCCAAAATTACTAAGACAAACGAATCAACACACTTAAACGCTCAAAATGACTAATTTGATATCTAGAATTTTTTAAAATTTCAAATGCTTGAAAAATAATTTTCGCATGTATATAACATCAAAATAACATATTTTTAATCACATAAAAATTATTTCAAGGTGCTGAAAATAAAATAAACACATAAAAAAATCAAACAAAACAACCCCATCAGGTATGCTTAAACAGTCCCGTTTTTGTATTTGTCTGAAAAATTAATTAATATAATTTTTAATTAATTATTGGACACTTCCAGATGCATAAACATATTCTCAATATGTCTAAATAATTTTTTCATAATCAAATTATAAGAAAAATATAACCAACCCCATCAATTAAACCAAACAACAACACATGTTCATAAATAAGGCAATGGAAAAAAGGAAAATGAATGAATAGTAATTGGAAATGATTGGCCTAATTAAGGCTAAAATCTGCTGTTGGCCAACAGGTGGGAGGCAGCAGAGTGCGGGGCCTGTTGCGGGCTACTGCTGGGTAGCCCAGCTGGCCCGCTAGACTGGCCAGCAACTAGCCTAGCTCGTGCGGGCCTGTACGGTCGGTGACCCTCCCGAACGATTTTTCTGTGCGATCTCATAGCGATTGATCCCGAAATAATTTTTTCATATTTTGGATCCTATCCAAGACCATTTACCTGATATTAGCACTAAAAAAATTATATTTTAATATATTTATTGTCCAATCCTCTCTAAACTTGACTATTCGGATGCGGGATATGAGATAGGGGCATTCAACAACCCGAGTTTAAGTCACCCTACTCACAACCTGTATAAGCTCATCTAAGTAGAGTATCTTAAGAAGATGCCTTCATTAGATTTAGAGGCAAATTTTTCAAGGTTGTCCTTGGTGTTTAATATAAAACACTTGCATCCAAATACTCTAAAGTAAGATATCATGGGTTTTCTTCCATTCCATAGCTCAAAAGAAGTTTTGTTTAAAAGTGGTCTTTTGAAAACTCAATGTGAAATATAACACATAGTATTAGTGGCTTCGACCCAAAAGTAGGTTGGTAAACCATACTCATTGAGCATTGTTCGAGTCATTTCAATTAAAGTTCGATTTTTTTTCTACTACCCCATTTTGTTAAGGTGTCCTAGGAGTTGAAAAATCATGTGAAATACCATATTCCAAACAAAAGTTTTCAAATTTTTTGCCATGATCGCTTCTTGTTTTGGAAATAAAATAGCCTTTTTCATTTTGAACCCTTTTAGCAAAATTTTTGAAAGATTCAAAAGCATCACTCTTTTGAGCTAAGAAAATTACCCTAGTGAATCTAGAGTAATCATCAATAATGAAAAAAATATAGTATTTACCTTCTAAACTAGTAACTCTAGTAGGTCCAAAAAGATCTAAATGCAAAATTTGTAGAGGTTTAAAGGTACTTACCACATTTTTGGATTTGAAGAATGACTTTTTTTGTTTTCCTCTTTGGCAAGGTTCACATGTCTTATCTTTTCAAATTTGACTATTGGAAGTCCACTCACTAGCTCTCCATTGTTAAGGTTTTGAATTAATTCCATACTTGCATGACCAAGCTTTCTATGCCATAGCCAAGATTCATCACTAATAGACATAAGACATTTAGAGGAAATGTTAGATATTTTGTGTAAGTCTATTATGTAAGTATTGACATCTCTATCTCCTTTGAATGTCTCTTGGCTACTTAAAGAAGTTACAAGACATTTATTTGAGGTAAAGTTAACTTGGTGTCCCTTATCACATAATTAACTTACACTTAACAAATTATGTTTCAAACCATCAACAAGCAAAACATCTTCAACAAAAGTTGTATTATTAATACCAATAGAGCCAAGGCCAATTATCTTACCCTTAGCATTGTTTCCAAAGGTTACCTTACCACCATCAATTCTTTTGATGTGATTGAAGAGTTCTTTATTTTCGGTCATTTGCCTTGAGTATCCACTAGCTAAACATTTTCCTTCTATAGTAGACTTGAGGCATACCTATAAAACCACGATTCATGTTTAGTTTTTTGGTACACAAATGAATTTGGGTTCTTGGGGGTTAGCACTTGAAGGTTCCCAATAAGCCTTCCTTATCCAACAGTGCTTGTTGATATGACCAAATTTCATGCAATAATTGCATTGTTTAGCTCTATATATGTTTTTCGATTTTGGAATGCTTTTAGGTCTTAACATTGTTTTAGAATGAGTTTGTGTGCAATGACATACATATGCATGATGAATAGGTGCTTTCCTAGATGTATGCCTTTTAGAGCCTTTTGAAGTTTCCCTCTTAAGCGAAGTGACCCTTGACTATTCTTTTTTTGAATAGAGGGTTTTGTGTGTGCTATGCTCTTAGCCATTGGGACTATTATCTCAATTGTGGAGGTTTGTGGAGTAATAGACTTAACAAATATAGTCTTGTGAGATGAAGATGATGTTTCATTAAAGCCTAGACCATGTCTTATTAAGGTGGTATTTGAAAGACTATGAAAGTATCTAAACTCTCTTTCCCTTTATGAAACTTTGAAATTGAGTTTCTATGTTCTTCAACTTCATTTTTCAATTTTTTTTCTTTAATCAAAGATTTAGTTGAGGGTCTAGAGGAATACTCATTTAAAATTTTTTGCACAGTTTCATTTGAAGTCTCAAAATCAGAATTTTCTTTTTGTAAAACTTCTATTTTATTTTTCAAATCTAAAATATTATTTTCATAAGTTTTAAATCTACTTCTATATTTTTCTAATTCTAGGTTCAACACTTCTATCAAAATTTGCTCATCATCATCTTTTTCACTATCGCTATTATTATCACTACTATTATCATTAAAAGAGTATGAGTAAGAAGGACCTACCTCATTCGTGAAGTAATCCTCTAAAGCCATGAAGCATAGGTTGACCTCTTCTCCTTCATTATCATCTTTTTCACCTGAAGAGCTTTCATCATCCCATGTGGCTTTGTGACCTTTATCCCCATCAAAATTTTGAAATCTTTTATTGTGTTTCTTGATCTTTGGACATTCTGGTTTGATATGTTATGGGAACCATGTATGAAGAACATGAAGGATAATCTTTTTATCAATAGAGTGGAGCAATCTGATATCATTGAAATGGGCTTAAAAAGAATTCAAAATCCCATTAATATGATCAAAATGCTTATGGGGCGTGTTCCAAACTATATGAGGCATAAATGGATCTTTGAGAGCAACAATGGGCCTAAAATTCACAATCAAGCTTATGGGCCAATACTACATAAAGGAAAGCCTAAAGTGAAGATCAAAGAAGTCTTTCATGAAGATTAAATTCAAATGGGCTAAACAAGGCAAAGTCCATAAACCTTGAAGATTACAAGTCATGTGCAAATCATGTGCTAGGAGTCATGTACCAAACCTGTGCAAGACATGTGCCATTCATGTGCAAGACATCATGTTTCAACCATGTGCTCAAGCTATGTGCCAACCATGTGCCTACTTATGTGATTTGGGGCTTAACTTGTAATTGGGCTTAATTATGTATGTGGGCTGCCTAATTTAAATTACCTTAGGCTTTAATTAGTGATAGACATGTGGGCCAAAGAAATAAAGCCCCAACCCACCACTTGTCTTATTTTAGAAGGATTTAATTAGTATCCTAATTCAAGTAGGACTCTACTTGTTAGAATTTGAGTTAGAATATGATTGTATTTTTAGAAATTAAGTTAGAATAGGACTTAGTTATCCTTTACCATAAAGGATTCAAAGACTTAGGGCTATAAATACTCATCTAGGCTTCTTTTACAAGATATCAATGAATGAATGAATGAATGAATAAAAATGAAGTTGAGTATTTTTCTTTAAAGTGAGGCAGATTTGCATATCTTTATTACCTTTAGGAATTAGTTACTTATCAAGTAATATTGCTTGTGGTGTGGCTATTCTTAATAAACCATATAATCTTGGTTCTTTGCTACATTGGTTAGCTTTGGGTCAAATTCAATCTATGATCATCATAGCTTAAGGTTTGTTTACCTTGTCTTGTTGAGGGGTTTCAAGGCACGGTCTTTGGGGTTTCACATCAGTCTGGTATCAGAGCTTTTGGTTAGGTAATCATTATCTATCCTTTAAAATTGTTTTCTAGTTGTTAATTTAGCTAGATTTAAATTCTGTCATTGGAGGTACCTTAGGAAAAATTTCAGCCATAAAGAAGTAAAATTGCAAATTTGGATTTCTTTTCAATTCATGATATGTTTGAGGTTTATTAAGCATTAGTTTAGTGTTATTTGATAAAAAAAAAACAAAAAAAAAAAGAAAAAGAAAAAAAAATCTGAATTTCGAATTTAGCACCAAAATTGTGAAAAGTGTGCTATTTTGAGCTTCAAGTTGAAATCTTGTGATTATTGATTGCTGGAATTGTTTGGTATTTTCATAAACTGCTGCAATCCAACTTATATAATTGGTTTTGAGGTTGAAAAGTGGAACTTTTGAATTCAGGTACCATAGTGATCATATTCAGCATTGATTTGATCTTGAGGAATTGAGCTTATCTATTAAATATACCTTGAGTTCTTGCTAGTTGGTGATAAATTGAGGTTGAATAAGGGTTAAATCGGCTACTCACTAGGAGGAAACCGGTTCTGATTTTTATTCCATATTGTATAATTCTTTGTGCTCTTAAGTTTTCATTCTTTTAATTCTGTCCTTTTTGCATCTAATTACATTAGTTAAGTCTAATTTTCATTCTTTTAATTCTGTCCTTTTTGCATCTAATTACATTAGTTAAGTCTAATTTTCATTCTTTCAATTCTGTCCTTTTTGCATCTAATTACATTAGTTAAGTCTAATTTTCATTCTTAGATTTAATTTGAACAAAAATCAGTAGCATACACCTATTTAAATTCGTGTATAGCTTTAAATATAAATTTATTTCACATCAGTTTGCTTCTAGACTTTGTTCCATTCATTCTTGTTAGGGTTCATTGTTAATTCTTAGCATAGATCACTTGCATATTGTTTGATTTTGTTTCTGGTTCTTGTAATTTTGAGATTCAAACTTTGAGTGGTAAAAGGCAAGAGTTGTGAGCTTAAAAGAGGGTAAAAGCCATTATTTGTGTGAAACAAGAGTGGTACTTTCTTGAGGGAGTGATTGTGAGATCATTTTACTTCATTGTTACTTTCTTGAATTACTAACCGTGTCAAAGGAAAGCACAAGAGGAAGTAGTGGACATGAGGAACATGGTGATTATGTGCCAACAGATGTTGTTCAATCTTACATTCAAATATTGGAGGTAAAGATTGGAAAAATTATAGACAAGATGGAGAGACAAAATGAGCAAATTGAGGATTTGAGGCAGGAAAGTATCTTTGACACAAGAAGATCAAGAGAGGGGTCTCAACCTCAAGGCATTATGAGGTTTCAATTTCATGAAGAAAAAGAGTATTTTGAACATTATGATAATTGATGCGAACCAAGACAACAAAAATGATCTTACATGCCATGGAGGAGATGGATTAGTAATGCCACTTGGTCCAATCATAAGATCAAGTAGAAACAAGCTCAAGGCAGCCTTGCAAATGTATATTCAGAGCTTAGTGACAAGAGATATCAAGGAAGAGGCTGGGGTCAGACTTGAAGAGATGGAATCAGTTGGCGATCCAAAGCTTGTGACACTCATTGGGGCATGTGATGGTGAAGACAACTAGCCTAATGGGCTAGAGAAGAAGTTTATATTACAAGGTTCAACTCATGTGCAATATGCTATGTTAAGGTGGACTTATGTTATGTCATGGTTGGGCCTAAGATTAATTTTAGTGGGCTGTTTTATTTTAATTATTGGAATGTAATTTCATTTAAAGACACATGATCAGCCTTATTTTAACTTGTCTTAAGTGTGTAGGCCTTATAAAATTAAGCCCATTCGTTTGTCCTTAAGTCATTAGGGTCAGATTGGTCTTTTCTTCATATTTGCACCTAGGGTTTGGTTGCGTGTAAGACAATCAGATTGGTGATTTAAGATCAAAATTTCAGTGTTCTTGAGTGTTCTTCAAGTGGGAGGTGTGATCTCCATTGATATACCAAGGATTGTTTTCACTTATCAGGTTGGTAATTAATTTGTGGCGTGAATCCAATTCTCTCTTCATACTCTTTGTTACCAATTCCTTGCTGTTTTGGGGGTGAAGAGTCTAATCTTGCAATTGTTTAAAACTTAAGATTTGTATCAAATTGATTTGGAGGTTGTCTAGACTTAGATTCTAGGTGGTTGCTGCATCAATAATGATAGACAAAGAAGAGAAAGAAAGGAAGACAAAGCATTTTCGATGAGTGCCTTTCAAAAAGAAATGGACAAGATGCGTGCTAGGATTGATAAGTGGGGGCATGAAGAGAGAGAGAATGAAATGAAGAATCCTTATCCAAGAAGGTGTGAAATTCAAAAATCAAATTTTCATTATGAATTTGATTTTGTTCCTAATTTTAAAATGGTGGATGATGGTATGAATCAAATTCATGAGGATATTAATGATGCTCATACTAGTGAAGTTGAAATTGTAAGTGAGAGTATTGATTCTATTTCACTAGAAGAAGTTAATGGTGTTAGTGTTATTGAGAGCATTGCAATTGAAAGTAAAAATATCATTCGACATGAATTTGTAGCTAATGATAGTGAATCCATGGAGGTAAGTGATGAACATGAATTGGATGAGCTTGAGGGAGTAAAGGTGAGTGAGATTGAGATGAAAGAAGGGGTTGTTTTTGGAGACACTAAAGAGAGAATTGAGAGAGATGAGGTTTTGAGGGATAAAAGTAGTAGTAATGAGCAAAGAGAGAAAATAGTGAAAGTATGTGAAAAGGAGAAAGAGGTGAAAAGTAAATTTTTTGCTAACAATTTTAATTATCCTTTGCTTCGTGTTGTGCATTTTTCTTTTGATGTAGGCAAAGATTCGAGGATGAATCTTCTTGAGGAAAGGGGGAATGATGTATGCATGGGAACCATGTATGAAGAACATGAAAGGACAATCTTTTATCAATAGAGTGGAGCAATCTGATATCATTGAAATGGGCTTAAAAAGAATTCAAAATCCCATTAATATGATCAAAATGCTTATGGGGCGTGTTCCAAACCATATGAGGCATAAATGGATCTTTGAGAGCAACAATGGGCCTAAAATTAACAATCAAGCTTATGGGCCAATACTACATAAAGGGAAGCCTAAAGTGAAGATCGAAGGAGTCTTTCATGAAGATTAAATTCAAATGGGCTAAACAAGGCAAAGTCCATAAACCTTGAAGATTACAAGTCATGTGCAAATCATGTGCTAGGAGTCATGTGCCAAACCTGTGCAAGACATGTACCATTCATGTGCAAGACATCATGTGCCAACCATGTGCTCAAGCTCATATGCCAACCATGTGCCTACTTATGTGATTTGGGGCTTAACTTGTAATTGGGCTTAATTATGTATGTGGGCTGCCTAATTTAAATTACCTTAGGCTTTAAGTAGTGATAGACATGTGGGCCAAAGAAATAAAGCCCCAACCCACCACTTGTCTTATTTTAGAAGGATTTAATTAGTATCCTAATTCAAGTAGGACTCTACTTGTTAGAATTTGAGTTAGAAAATGATTGTACTTTAAGAAAGTAAGTTAGAATAGGACTTAGTTATCCTTTACCATAAAGGATTCAAAGACTTAGGGCTATAAATACTCATCTAGGCTTCTTTTACAAGATATCAATGAATGAATGAATAAAAACGAATTTGAGTATTTTTCTTTAAACTGATGCAGATTTGCATCTCTTTATTACCTTTAGGAATTAGTTACTTATCAAGTAATATTGCTTGTGGCGTGGCTATTCTTAATAAACCATATAATCTTGGTTCTTTGCTACATTGGTTAGCTTTGGGTCAAATTCAATCTATGATCACCATAGCTTAAGGTTTGTTTACCTTGTCTTCTTGAGGGATTTCAAGGCATGGTCTTTGAGGTTCCGCATTATATATCCTTTCTTCCAGCATTCATAAACCTTCACCTCCTCTTTATTTCTTTGAGAGTCATTTGAGGAGTCTTTGAAGGTTCTTTGTTTGAAGTTTTAAGAATTGCCAAGTCTCTTTTCAATCATTCTTTTTATTCTTCTTGAAAGCATGACAATATCCTCATTCTCATCATCATTATTCTCTTCATCATCTTCAACATCTTCAATTACCTCTTGAGATTTTAAAGTAGAGGCTTTGAGTGCTAGAGGCTCTCTCTTTTCTGGTCCAGCTTCAAGTTGTCTATCTTTTTTTATCGTCATCTAGTGCGTTAGAAGTTTGCCAATAAGCACATTGGTAGGCATAAAACTCATGTCTTCATTGGCCGCTTCTATACTTGCAACTCTTGAACCATAGTCTTTGAGAGGAAGGCTTCTTAGATTTTTGTTGTTCACATCTTTCAAGCACAAGTGTTTTCCAAGCTTTCTCATGCCATTGATGATGGCTAGAAGACGATTTGTCATGTCAGTGATGGATTCATTGGATTTCATTTTGAAGAGTTCATATTCCGATGTAAGAAGTTGAATCTTCTTGGATTTTACTTGCTTGGTTCTTTCATGATTTTTCTCCAATGTTTTCCACATGCTATATGTGGTAGGACAACGTTGGATTCTGCCAAATTCTTCAATAGATAAAGAGCTTGCAAGGATTGTCATTGCCTTTTTGTTTTTGAAATTAGCTCTTCGTTGAGGCTCTGTCCAATCATCTCTTGAATGACTTTCTTCTTCACCATCAACTTCTTTCTTGGTTGGTGGTGTCTATTCTTTTCGAACACTATCCCAAACTTCAATTCCTTCACTATTGAGATATGTCTCCATCATGAATTTTCAATAAGCATAGTTCGCTCCATCAAAGTATGGGTTGAGACTTTGAAATCCTTCATTAGCCATTTCTTGATCTTTGCTAGCGCTTATTAGGCTTTGTAGCTAGACAAGCTCTGATACCAATTGTTGCCTAGACAATGAACCAAGAAGGGGGTTGAAAGTAAATAAAAATTTGCTTCATTGAAAGTGCGGAATAAATAAAATAGAGGAAGAAATGAGAGATATCACGCACAAGATTTAGAATGGTTCGAGTATTAATAAACTCTACTCCTCTCCCCAATCTCGTTTGGGTATTTCACTAACACACTAAGTGTTACAATGGAGTTTTTCAAGCTCACTCCCAACTATGGTGTTTCTTTCAATGGCTAACACCTAACCCAAAAATTACCTTGTGTTTTTCAATGGCTCACATAAAAACCAATTTCTTGTGTTTTATGGCTCACACAATAAACCTTTACAAGTGTTTTCCTCTTAACCCAATATACCCAAGCTCACTTTTGAGTAATTGATTACAATGAAAAACACTCACCAACCTACAATGCTCAGAAGTTATGAGCAATTAGGTTTTCACAAAAAGTAGAGGATGTTGTTGAAAAATAATTAATGCACAAGGCTACAATAAGATTAAAGATGAAAATAATTATTGTGGTGACATCCCCTCACCCCAACAGCTTGTGCCCGGATGAGGGAGTGCTACGTTGACTTTATCGGTTAAAATATCTATTCTTAAATTATGTATAAATAAAAAATCATTCATATATATATATATATATATATATATATATATATATATATATATATATATATATATATATATCATAATAAAGAAACACAATAGATTTTATATAATAAAGTATTATTTACAAAACATGCAATTGCTTTACAAGTACTATAAAATAAAATCCAAAACATAAATACAACACTGCCAGTTACCTTACCCTTAGCATTGTTTCCAAATGTTACTTTATCTCCATCAATACTTTTGATTTTATTGAAAAGTTCTTTGTCTCCAGTCATATGCCTTGAGCATCCACTATCTGCTAGCCAAGCATTTTTGTTTATTGTGGACTTGAGGCATAGCTATAGAATCACAATTCAATTATTGTTTTTAGGTACCCAAATGAGCTTGGATCCTTGGGGGTTAGCACATGAAGGTTCCCAATGAGCCTTCTTTATCCAGCAATGTTTATTTATGTAACCAAATTTCATACAATAGTTACATTTTTTAGCTCTAAACATGTTTTTTGATCTTACAATGCTTTTAAATGCCATGTTTCTATTAGGTAGAGTTTGAGAGAAATGGCATGCACAAACATGATGACTTTATGTCTCTCTAGGTGCACGCTTCTTGTACATAAAAACATGATTAGCCTTTTGAGTTTTCCTTCTTAGGCTTACCAACCCTTGATCATTCCTCTTATGCATAAAAGGTTTAGTGTATGTTGTGCACTTAGCCCTTGGGGCTGTTACAGCAAATGTGGAGATTTGGGGTTCACTTGACTTAACTAAAGTAGTCTTGTGAGATGAAGATGATGTACCCTTAAATCCTAGACTATGTCTAATTAAGGATGGTCTTTGAGACACAATAAGAGTATCTAAACTCTCATTTCCCTTGTGAAATTTTGAAATAGAGTTTCTAAGTTACTCAACTTCATTTTTCAAAATATTGTTTTCTTTAAGCAAGGATTTAGTTGAGGGTCTTGAAAAGTACTCATCTAATGATTTTTGAAGAGATTCATTAGATGATTTAAGCTCAAAGTTCTCATTTTCTAAAAAATCCATTTTGATTTTCAAATTAGAAATGTTATTTTTATAAGTATTGAATTTACTTTTATATTTCTCTAGTTCTAGATTCAATACTTATATTAGGCTTTGCTCATCATCATCTTCACGATTACTATCATTATTGAATGAGTATGAGTGAAGTGATCCTACCTTATTCGAGATGTGATCCTCTATAGCCATGAAGCATAGGTTGACCTCTTCACTTTCATTGTCATCTTTTTCACTTGAAGAGCTTTCGTCATCCCATGTAGCTTTGTGGCCTTTCTCCACATTGTCTCTTTGGTATTTTCTCTTGTGCTTCTTGAGTCTTGGACATTCCGGTTTAATATGTCATTTCTTCCCACATTCATAGCACTTTACCTCCTCTTTAATCCTTTGTGAGTCATTTGAGGTATGTTTGAGATTTCTTTGCTTGAATTTTCTTGAATTTCCCATTCTCTTCTCAATTATTCTTTTCATCCTTCTTGAGAGCATTGCAATGTCCTCATTTGCATCATCACTCTTTTCTTCATCATCTTCAACTTCTTCTTGAGATTTTGAAGTTGAGGCTTTTAGTGCTAGAGGTTTTCTTTTTTTTTGCTATGCTTCAAGCTCTTTATCTCTTTTCACTGCCATTTCATGTGTAAGAAGTTTGCCAATAAGCACATCGGTATTCATGATGCTCATGTCTTCATTTGCCTCTTCTATACCGACAACTCTTGAACCGTAATCTTTGAGAGGAAGACTTCTCAGAATTTTGTTATTTACATCTTCCAAACACAGGTGTTTCCCAAACTTTCTCATGCCATTTATGATGGCTAGATGATGGTTTTTCATGTCAGTTATTGACTCATTGGATTTCATCTTGAAGAGTTCATACTCTAAAGTAAGAAGTTGAATCTTCTTGGATTTAACTTGTTTTGTTCCTTCATGATAGTTTTCTAATGTTTTCCACATGCTATATGCAGTTGGGCAGTGTTGTATCCTATCACATTCTTCAATGGATAATGACCTTGAGAGAATTGTCAATTCCTTCTTCTTGTTTTTGGAATTTACTCTTCTTTGAGGCTCTATCCAATCATCTCTTGACAGGATTTCTTCTTCACCATCAACTCCTCTTCTAGTTGGTGGCGTCCATTCTTTTCGAACACTATCCCAGACTTCAATTCCTTCACTATCCACATATGTCTCCATCTGAAACTTCCAATGAGCATAATTTGCTCCATCAAAGTAAGGCTTGAGACTTTGGAATCCTTCATTGGCCATTTCTTGATCTTTGCTAGCGTTGTTTAGGCTTCGATGCTAGACTACGCTCTGATACCAATTGTTGTCCAGAAATTGAACCAAGAAGGGGGGTTGAATTGGATATTAAAAATTTTTAACTTTTAAATGCGGAAAGAAAAGTTAAGTAAAGTAGGGATAGGAAGATATCACACAGGAATTTTTATAGAGGTTCGGGTGTTAACAAACCCTACTCCTCTCCTCAATCTCAATTGGGAGTTTCACTGACACACTAAGTGTTACAATGGAGTTTTACAAGCTCACTCCTAACTATGGTGTTTCTAACAATGGATCACACCTAACCTAGAAATCCCTTATGTTTTAATGGCTCACACAATAAACCAATTCCTTGTGTTTTAAAGGCTCACACAAATAACCCTTACAAGTGTTCTACTCTTAATCCAATATACCCAAACTCACTTGAGTAGTAGATTACAAAGAGAAACACTCACAAATCTATAATGCTCAGAAAATAATGAGCAAAAAGATTTTTTACAGAGAATTAATGTTTGTTTGAAAGTAGTAAATGCACAAATGGCTACAATAAGATTTTGATTCGAAGTATTTGCTATTCTCTTGTTCTGGATTCATAAATGACTTGCATTTATACTTTCACTGTGAATTATAGCCGTTTGGTTGCATTTAATGCGAAAATAGCCGTTGCACCAACTCTTAATTTCGGCCTGACATGTTTCTCTTTCCTCTTTCATAGTCATGACTGTTCTTCCAAGCCGTGACTTGAGTGGTGACTTTGGCTGTCAAGCATTTTGGAAGGATTTGAAGTATTTGATCACGGACGTGACATTATTCTTTCACAGGCGTGAACATCCTTCCAAACCGTGGTCCAAGTGGTGACTCTGGCCGTGAAGCTCTCTAGAGGAATTTGACATGTTTTGTCATGGGCGTGATTGATATGATCATTCACCGTTGCTATGATCTTTCATGGCCGTGAACTTTAATTATTGAGTAGTTGGTGCTGAGCTTTATCATGGGCGTGACATAAAATGATGCATCCTACATCGGTTGCGGAGGAACTCCTGGACTGATTTATAAGGCTGGGTTCAAACCTTCTCCTTTGAGCGCGCTTTTGGGGCGAAGTTAGGAGTCCACATTCTTATCATTTGGTATCAGAGCCAGCCCTGAACACCGGTGTCCCTTCGGGTTACCACAGATCGCCGACTGAGGCAGTCGGGGTCTTAAGGGGGTGGGGATGATGCGTCCTACATCGGTTGCGGAGGAACTCCTGGACTGATTTATAAGGCTGGATTCAAACCTTCTCCTTTGAGCGCGCTTTTGGGGCGAAGTTAGGAGTCTACATTCTTATCATAAAAGGTCACGGGCGTGAACATGCTATTTCTTCAATTTTTGTCTTTTTAAGGTTAGTCTTCCATTCTCCATTCTTGCATCATGTTCCATACCCTGTTCAATAAACTTAGAAAACAAGTATGTTAAATACATTATTGCTATTTTATTTGTTAGCATCAAAATGATGGAAATACCCCTCAAGGTTCAACAGAAACAGTGTTAACCTCAATAACATAAATACCCGAAGTAGAAGGTGTATCCAATGTCTTATCCTTTTCCTCCTTTATATACTCCAGATAAGCTTTGCAGTTCCTCTTCCAATGACAACTGTTACCATAATGGAAGCAAGTCTCTTTTTAGAGTGCCTCAATGCCTTTCTTCTCCATCTTAAACGGATGTTGCATTGGAGATGTCCCCTCAATTATCTTGGAGTAGAAGAGCAACTTACATATCTCATATTGCTCGGTTCGAGCTTGCTCATAAAAAAGTGCCTTTAGATGATAGACTATGGTATTTACATTTGTAGTCTCATGTTGTTTTTGAAGCTTAGGAGACATAGAGGTGAGCATAATGCAACTTGCCAACTCACTGTCATCCATTTGCTTCTTGTTTGCCAACTATTCATAACTGATGCATCACTAGTAGTAGGGAAGGGAAACAACTCTTCCAAAACATAGGCTAGCTTTTTGGCTTTAAGAATAATTCATTCCTTAGCCAATCAAGGAAGTTCGAGGCAGTCAATTTGTTGGATTTGAGAATTAAGCATAGGTTCACTTTTGATTAAAAGATTCTAGTAATCTAGATGTAAAGAAAGATCATGTTAGAGTATGTACTACATGCATGATTATTAGGTCTTAAATCAACGTGCATTATTATTCTCACAATTTTATTGCGAACCCATAGCTCTCACTATGAATCTGAGAGAACCTATTGGAAGCTCTCCTAGTGGATCATTATCCAACATCACTAAGAATGACCTTGGGTGTGCCCAATACTTTAGGTCAATTGGTAGGTAGCTCATACCAATTGCATTCATTTATGCAACTACTGAATCATTGGGATATCTACTCTTGATGCATGCACATCTCATGTACATTGGCCCAACATTGCCTCTAATTCACATTGACCTTGGGTGTGTCCAACAAGCCAATGTAACTAGTTAAAACCGACTCATTAATCATCAAATCATATTTCAATGGTTTAAACATATTCTTGTAGAGTGGGCTTGGGTGTGCCCAACAATCCAAACTCTAAAAGAACGCTGATTTTTCCATATTAATAGAAGACATTGACCTTAATATAATTTATGAGGGATTTTCTTTAATTTAGGTCTCATCATGGTTTTTTGGCATGCATAATATATCCATTCATTATATCTAGATATATAAGATAATTACTATCAAGTTCGTCAGTTTAGGCACCAGCTGAAAAGTGCTTTTTGCGACTGAATGCGTCGGACTAAAAGAAAACCGAATGTATTCATGATGGAAATAGAGCCGATACAATCGGAGTCTAAATTCAAACCATTGTATGTGAGAAATTTATTTTGGTTATGGAATGTTAATTTTTTTTTTCACGAAACCCAAGAAACATGGGGTCTAACAGTAATATATGTGATTTTTACACTACCAGCAAATCGTGAATAGATGACACTAAGATATAGAGAATCTTGAGACAAACTTGCCAATGTAATTTCATTCAAAAAATCTAATGTTTAGGGGACAAAATCAAAGACAAAATTTGAGGTACAGTTCTGTGAAAATATCGAAAAAAACACAATATTTGCTCTAGTGCCTCAATTGCAAAACTAAAGTACCAGTGCATAATTTAAATTATTTCATGAATACTAGTGTATTTAATTACAAGAGATTAAATTATTTCAGACTTAAAAATTGAAGAATTAATAATTATGTTTGAAATAAATTAAAAAATAACAATAACAACAACAACAACAACAACAACAACAACAACAACAACAACAACAACAACAACAATAATAATAATAATAATAATAATAATAATAATAATAATAATAATAATAATAATAATATATAAAAAAATAAAATCAAATTCTCTCTCCCATGCTACACATGACCCATACGATGGATGACCACAATTTGGTTATTATTATTATTATTATTATTATTGTTGTTGTTGTTGTTGTTGTTGTTGTTGTTGTTGTTGTTTTCCAGAAAATGAACCAAGAAGGAAGTTGAATTGGTTAGCAAATAAAAATTTGCTTAATTGAAGGTGCCGAATAAATAAAATAGAGGAAGGAATGAGAGATATCACACACAAGATTTATAGAGATTTGGGTATTAACAAACCCTACTTCTCTCCTCAATCTCAATTGGGTATTTCACTAACACCTAACCCAAAAATTCCTTTGTGTTTTTTAATGACTGACATAAAAATCAATTCCTTGTGTCTTATGACTCACACAATAACCAATTTCTTATATTTTATGGCTCACACAAGAAACCCTTAAAGGTTTAACTCTTAACCCAATATACCCAAACTCACTTTTGAGTAATTGATTAGAACAAGAAACACTCACGAACCTACAATGCTCAGAAGTTATGAGCAATTAGGTTTTCACAAAAAGTAGTGGATTGTTGAAAAAAATAATTAATTCATAAGGCTACAACAAGATTAAATATGAAAAATAATTGTTGTTCTTCTTCTATATCTTGTTCTCTTTCATGGGATTCATAATTGACTTGCATTTATACTCCCTTTGTGAATTATAGTCGTTTGGATGCATTTATTGCAAAAATAGTCGTTGAACCAACTTTTAAATCACATATGACATGTTCCTTTGTCTTCGTTCACGGGCGTGACTATATGTGTCACAGGGATGAATGTTCCCATTCACGGGCATGAATGTTCTTCCAAGACGTGATCCAAGTGGTGACTCTGGTCATGACACACTCTAGAAGTATTGGAAATATTTGGTCATTGGCGTGACTATATTTTCACGAGCATGACTTGTTTGATCATTCATAATTGGTTTGATCCTTCATAGTCGTGAACTTGGAATAGTGGAAAATTGGCGCTTAGCTATTTTCACAGGCTTGACTTTGCTATTTATTTGATTTTTATCTTCAAAAGTTTTCTTTTAATCTTGCTTCATGTTCTAATCAAAGTATATCATGTTTAACACACTTAGAACACAAACATTGTTAGATACATTATTGCTATTTTATTTGTTATCATCAAAATGATGGAAGTACCCCTCAAAGTTCAACAATCTCCTTTTTTATGGTGATGAATAATCTAGCAATATCTGATTTTGAGAAGTCTCCCCATTAAAAGGTGCCTAAGATAAAATAATAAAGTGCAAGATTTGAAAGAAATATAGCAAAGGTATTTGCAAACAAATAAGGTATATGCAAGGTATATCTTAAGTATATCTCATCAAATAAAATATGTATAACCAAGTGTATTCAAAGTATATGTGATATATATGTTAAGTATATCGTATGCATTAAATAAAATGAGTTCAAATAAGTTCAAGTTGCAAGGTATATGTGAGGTATAACTTATGCATATCATCAATTGAAATAAAAATTGCATATTTCATTATATAACCACACATTACACATTGCATATTCATGCCATCATATATTGAACACATATATGCTTGTTTCTCCAATTGAAATAAAATTTGCATATTTCATTATTAAACCACACATTGCATATTGCATATTCATGTCATCATATATTGAACACATATATGCTCTTTTCTCCCCCTTTGTCACCATCAAAAAGATTGAAATGTCAATAAGATAGTTGTATTAAAAATTAAAGGATAAGAATTACATGAAAGTTAAAATGCATAAAAGATAAAGTCCTATGACAACAAAGGTAAAGCTACTACAAGATAACTAGGACTCTAAGTAGGCTTAATGCCTAACAAATATTCCTAAGGCATGCTACCTTAGCCTCGAGGCATTCCATATGAGACTCCATAAAGTATTTCAGGTTCTGTAACCTCTCATCAATGGAAGTCTGCATCATGTCAAAATAAGGTGCTAGAAGATCAGCAACCTGCTATGCCAAAGTGGATGTGGAAGAGGCTGATGTCTGACCAACATTCTCAGTCGCCGCTAGTGTCAATATCTCATTACGGACTCACTTTCATTGCTGAACACCCTAGAGGCCAGCTTTGAAAGCTTCAGAGTCATTATCCTCCTAATCAATTTCACCAGCTACAATGGTGAAATGGTAGTAGATGTTTCCTTCATGAAGAATATAGACAGTTGCTCCCATTTTTATAAATGACTCGACATCGAATCGGTCTCGTGCATGTGCTAGAATGAGAGTGTACATATGTTCATCGAGGTTCAAATAATCTCGCTCAATGGCAAGGTGTGTTAGGGCTACAGATAGTCATTTACATGCCATTTCCAACAAAAAGAGCTCCGACTTTTCTGATAGCACCGTTGCTATCACCATGAGCAAATATACTATAGGTGAGAAACCTGTGCATATACTTGTGCACAGGAGACCAAAGATGGGTGCTCTTCATCTTTTTCACATCCCAACTGCATTCTAAGCCAAAATGTGTCCAAGATGGATGAGCATAGAATTCTACCTCACTTTCACTGAGGATGCCATCAGAAGGGAGCTTGAAAATGGTGCCAAATTTCGCTGCAGAAAGAGTGCAAGTATGCTTGCATAGCTGGAATTTAACGGTTCCAGTGGGTGAGACCTGCAATATGCTAAGGAACTCGAGAGTGGGTTCCCTTAGCATTGGACAATAGATGTCCACAAACTCTCGGAAATGACATGCTTGTAGTTGTTCAATCATGCTCATTTCAATACCAAGAGTCTTGATAAAACTCCACTCAAAGGAATGTGATGAGAGCAGAGGTCTTTTCTTGAGAATGGCATAACGCGGATGGCAATGGTCCCGAATGACTTTGAGTAGGAAATCAGTGTAGCGTTTAGGAGCATGTGTTTTCTTCCTAGTGCCCTTGGAGGAAACAGATTCCATTTTTTGATAGCTTGAACAAAAAAAGTGAAGAAATTTGCAAAAAAACAATTGAAACCGTTGAGAAACTTGCGATTTTTTAATAAAAAAAGGGTTTGAGAGAGTTTTAGGGAGGTAAAAGTAAGTGAGGAGGCCGAATTTTGTGAGAAATATTGAATGGGTGTGTTTAAATGCCAGAATTTGGAGAGATGGAAATTAGAAAAGACAGAAAAATTCATTTTATAGCCGATAGCCTCACGACTGTGAATAACTAGTCACGGGGATGAATCATTGGGGTCACGGTTTGTTGAAGGGGCTCTCTAGCCGTGAAAAGGAAAGTGAAACGAGTCACGATCGTGAAAATAAACAGTCACGGGCGTGAAGAAGACTTTTCACAGGTGTGACAAATATAGTAACGAGTGTGAAGCTTAGTCTTCACTACCTCTTCCAGTGAGGCAAGTCGTGAATGGATCTAGAACTTTTTGCGGTCTTTGTTCATAGTTGTGAATATATGTCATGGGCGTGAACCACCTCTAATCTTAAAAAAATAAAACTAAGTCTAAAACAAGACTAGAAGATTTTTAAAAAGTTTTTACGCCTTAAAACACATATTTCTATCATGTTAACCACTTCATACCATAAAATCAATCATGTAAAATGCATCATATGAAGAAATTAACATTCGAGGTTCACATGACATACAATTGGCTTAAAAATAATTAATTAAGACAATGTTAATCCATCAAGCATACCAAGCTCTCTTCTTATAAAACAAAAACTTTCTTCATTAGGAGGTTTGGTAAACATATCTGCCAATTGATTATTTGTATCAATAAAATCTAATACAATATCTCCATATTGAACATAATCCCTAAGAAAATGATGTAATATCAATATGATTACTTCTAGAGTGTTGAATGAGATATTTAGATAGGTTGATGACACTAGTATTGTCACATTTGATGGGTATATGGTCCAAAATATGACCATAATCCTTAAGTTGTTGTCTCACCCACAGGATTTGAGTGCCTGCTATCACATATTTTGCTTCAGCGGTAAATAAGGCAACCAAAACTTATTTCTTGCTAAACCAAGAAACTAGACATTCACCTATAAAGTGATAAGTGCTTGAGGTACTCTTCCTATCCAAAAGACTACCGGCATAATTTGAATTCCAATATCCTATGATATGGACAGATGAATTTCTAGGATACCATAAGCCTATATGAAATGTGCCATTTAAGTATTTTAAAATCCTTTTTACAACATTCAAATGTGATTCCTTAGGGAAAGATTGAAATCTAGCACAAAAGCATGCACTATACATTATATTGGGCCTAGAGGCAATAAGGTATAAAAGTGATCCGATCATACCTCTATAGAGCATTTCATTTCTGCTCTTTCCCTTCTCATCTTTGTCCAATTTTGTTGATATACTCATAGGAATCTTATCTTTTTTGCATCCTTCCATTCCAA
This sequence comes from Triadica sebifera, assembly GCA_023653625.1. Lineage (NCBI taxonomy): Eukaryota > Viridiplantae > Streptophyta > Magnoliopsida > Malpighiales > Euphorbiaceae > Triadica > Triadica sebifera. Next base: position 14,413,718 of record CM042899.1, read on the forward strand.
ATTTCTTGATTAACTCTTTGGTGTACTTGGATTGGTTAATGACTATGCCCTCATTGCTTTGCCTGATTTGTAGACTAAGGAAGAACTTAAGTTTGCCCATCATGCTCATTTCAAATTCCCTAGTCATACGCTTAGCAAATTATTGGCAAAGCAATTCATTAGTAGACCAAAATAATGATATCATTAACATAAATTTGAATAATTAAAATGTCATGCTTATGCTTTTTAATAAACAAGGTTGTATCAACATGTCCTTTTGAAAAATTATTTTCTAAAAGAAAAGAACTTAGTCTTTCATACCAAGCTCTTGGAGTTTGTTTTAATCCATACAAGGCTTTTGAAAGTTTAAAAACATGATTAGGCAAGTTATGGCTTTCAAAACTCAAAGGTTGTTCTACATATACTTCCTTTTCTATAAAACCATTTAAGAATGCACTTTTGACATCCATTTGAAAAATTTTAGAGTTCATATGGCATGCAAATTCTAAAAGTATTCTTATGGCTTCTAATCTAGCTACCAGAGCATAGGTTTCATCATAGTCTATACCTTTTTCTTGATTATAAACTTTTGCAACTAACCTAGCTTTATTCCTAGATATTGAACCTTGTTCATCTAACTTATTTCTAAACACCCATTTACTACCAATGATTTGATGGTCTTTGGGTCTAGGAACTAAGGTCCATACCTTATTTCTCTTAAATTGGTTCAGTTCCTCTTGCATAGCAATCACCTAACTTTCATCATTAAGAGCCTCATCAATATTTTTAGCTCAATTTTAGAGACAAAAGCAAGGTTAGAATCTAAGAGTTTGAGATGAAATCAAGTACTTACACCCTTACTAGGATCACTAATGATTCATTCTTTTGGGTGATTCTTTATCATTTTCCATTTCTTTGGAAGCTCTTGGTTGTCTTGCTCTAGAGCTTGAGGTAGAGAGAAATCTCATTGTTGTTTCTCTTGATCATCATCATCTTTCTCATGATCAAGATCAAGCTTCTCCATTGTTCCTACAATATCATCAAGAACACTACCTTTCACAAAATGAAGCTTACTATATTCTTTTAAAACAACTTGCATAGACTCTTCAACAACTAAAGACCTTTTATTAAAGACTTTATAAGCTTTGCTAGTTGTAGAGTATCCTAAGAAGATACCTTCATTGTGTTAGAGGAGTGCTCTAAAGGCAATCACCTTTAACACTTATTGTACAAATATATTTGATTAATAAAAGGCTTTTTCATTAATTTGATGTTCATTTGATATATGAATTGATAAGTCATCTTAAATCAATTAATGAAGTTCTTGATACATAACATAGCATGAAGGAAATCATGATGACATCATGATATTGAGATTCTTATCATGTGTAATTATGTTAGTATCAAAATTATCCCTAGTCATAGGATTAATAAGATGAAACATTATTAATCCGTACAGACTAGTACATGTTACACTCCTTGATTGGATCGAGGTGTAGATCTCATAATCTATAAACATGAGGTGTTTAGAGTTAACATGTGGATGCTTGCTAAGTGTAGCTAAGTACATTGGATGATCATCTACGATAAAATCATATGGATAATCTATTCAAATGTCAATGATAGTCTCATCATAGCAATGGTGTGAGTATCCTTAAACTTGAGGTACTCAAGGATATCTTGAATATTGATTATGTATTTTGATACTATTTCTTGTTGCCTCAGGGAAGTTGCTCATAGGGTGGTATTTGGATACAACTTGAGGTAATCGAAGGGAATTGGGTAACCAACAAAGGATTCACCACTCCTGAAGGAAGGAGTATATACCCATGGCCTCTTGTTGTGGTCATTACTCGAGAATCTCTGGTCAGAGTGGAAATGTCATAAAGATAGTCTTCAATGAAATATCTAATAGAATAACGAGTCTCAGGGACAAGAACTAACATTACTTGGACTAGACGTGACGTAGTCAGTCTAGTGGGAGTTGACGCATGTCCATACTCTAAACCAAGTGGGGTATAGAATGGTGAATGGAATAATTGCATGGAAATTGTCTATGGAAAGGTTCGTAGTCAAACCACTGACTTTTCGGTCAATTGAGGGTAATGATGTGTTGCTAGATACTCTCATGACATGCTTAAATTAATTGTTAATTTAAGTGGCCAACATAACCGGGAACCTAATGGGTCACACGCATTGAAGATATGGAGAATGAGTAAAATGGTCTTGGATTTGATCCAAAATATGAGAGAATTATTTCAAGATAGATCGCGATAAGATCGCAAGGGAAAAAACGTTAGGCAGGCCAGCGGTAGCCCACAGCAGGCCTAGCACGCTGTTGCCTCCGTTCCGTTGGCCAATGGGTGAATTTGGCCTTAATTAGGCCAATTATGGCCAATTACTATTCATTTATTTCCCTTTTCTCCATTTTTGACTTTTCATCTGTTCTTTGAATTTGATTCAAATAGAAAAGACACCAAATGGTAAAAAATAGACATGAAAATATTTTTTGTGAAAAAAATATTTTTAAGACAACAAAATTCTCTCAAGAACACTTTCAAAGCTAGCACTTTGAATTTGTTCAAACCATTTTCTTTTGATAGTTTCTTCTTCATTCTTTATGTGGATTATCATTAGAGACATCCTAGTGTGGATTGTTGTGGTTTGCTACAATCCAACAAAGTGAGGATTTGAATAACAAATAAGAAATTGCAAGGTATAATTTATAACCTCTATGTTTATATAAATTAGTTTTAATGGCTCAAGTATGATCTTTTGTTTCGGGTTTTGAAAATTTTATTTTTCTGCTGCATTTATAAATCTGATTCATTCTTCAAAACCCAACACATCGGATATAAAGACAAATTTTCCAAGGTTGTCCTTGGTGTTTAATATAAAACACTTGCATCAAAATACTCTAAAGTAACATATCATGGGTTTTCTTCCATTCCATAGCTCAAAAGAAGTTTTGTTTAAAAGTGGTCTTTTGAAAACTTGATTTGAAATATAACACGTAGTATTAGTGGCTTTGGCCAAAAATTAGGTTGGTAAATCATACTCATTAAGCATTGTTTGAGCCATTTCAATTAAAGTTTGATTTTTCCTTTTTGCTACCCCATTTTATTGAGGTGTCCTAGGAGTTGAAAAATCATGTGAAATACCATATTCTAAACAAAAGTTTTCAAAAATTTCATTTTCAAATTCTTTGCCATAATCGATTCTTATTTTGGAAATAAAATAGCCTTTTTCATTTTGAACTCTTTTGGAAAAATTTTTGAAAGATTCAAAAGCATCACTCTTTTGAGTTAAGAAAATTACCTAAGTGAATTTAGAGTAACCATCAATAATGACAAAAATGTAGTGTTTACCTCCTAAACTAGCAACTCTAGTAGGTCCAAAAAGATCTAAATGCAAAAGTTGTAGAGGTTTAAAGGTACTTACTACATTTTTGGATTTGAAGGATGACTTTGGTTGTTTTCCTATTTGGTAAGGTTCACATGTCTTATCTTTTTCAAATTGGACTTTTGGAAGTCCACTCATTAGCTCTCCTTTGCTAAGGCTTTGAATAAATTCCATGCTTGCATGACCAAGCCTTCTACGCCATAGCCAAAATTCATTACTAATAGACATAAGACACTTAGAGGAAAGGTTAGATATTTTTTGTAAGTCTATTATGTAAGTATTGACATCTCTATCTCCTTTGAATATCTCTTGGCCACTTAAAGAGGTTATAACACATTCATTTGAGGTAATTATAACTTGGTTTCCCTTATCACATAATTGACTTACTCTTAACAAATTATGTTTCAAACCATCAACAAGCAAAACATCTTCAACAAAAATTGTATTATTAATACCAATAGAGCCAATGCCAATTACCTTACCTTTAGCATTGTTCCCAAAGGTTACCTTGCCCCCATCAATTCTTTTGATGTGATTGAAGAGTTCTTTGTTTCAACTCATATGCCTAGAGCATCTACTATTTACAAGCCAAGCATTTTCCTTTATAGTGCACATGAGGCATACCTATAAAACCATAATTCAAGTTTAGTTTTTAGGTATCCAAACAAACTTGGGTCCTTCGGGGTTAGCGCTTGAAGGTTCCCAATGAGCCTTCCTTATCCAACAATGCTTGTTGATATGACCAAATTTCATGCAATAATTTTATTGTTTAGCTCTATGTATGTTTTTTGGTTTTAACATGCTTTTAGGTCTTAACATCCTTTTCAAATGAGTTTGTGTACAATTATTATTATTATTATTAGATGGAAGAAAAAAAATACTTTGATTAGTCATGATGTGATTGTTCACCAAAATCTATACATACATGTCATATTTGGTACCTAACTAGATGAATTGAAGTATAACTAAAATGTAAAGGTATGACCGACCCTTTTGCTACCCCCATTTCTTTTCTAAAGATTATTCTAAGAGAGGATATATTTCCATAACCTCTGGGATTGCTCTCTCAAAGTCTATGTGTCCAAAGACAAAAGATGAGAGGATACAGATGAGTTTGGTTCCATTTGCTTCAGCTATAGGATCAATCATGTATGTTATATTATGTACAAGACCTGATGTGTCATATGCTCTCAATGTCATGAGTAGATACTAATCGGACCCTTGTGAGGGTCATTGGGTGGCTATCGAGAATATTCTTAAGTACTTGAGAAGGACTAAGGATGTATACTCGATATATGGAGATGGAGATCTTGTTGTGAACAAGTATACTGATGCTAGCTTCCAATTTGACAAGGATGACTCAAAATCCAAATCAGGTTATATATTCACACTAAATGGTGGAGCAGTCAGTTGGAAGAGTTCCAAATAGGAAATGACTACTGATTCCACAATCAAAGCAGAGTACATTGCGGCTTTCGAAACAATAGAGGAAGCAGTTTGGATAAAGAAATTCATAATAACTTGGAGTGGTTGCTAGCATTATTGTTCCAATACAAGTGTATTGTGACAATAATGAAGCCATTGCACAAGCAAATGAGTCATTATCTCATTAAAGATCCAAATATGTACTCAGAAGATACCATTTGATTAGACAAATCATTGGTAGGAATGGTGTAAAGATAGAAAGAGTGCCCACTAATTAGAATATTACTGATCCCTTGACTAAGCCACTTTCCCAGGAGAAATATTATTTTCATGTACTCACCTATGGAATTAAATATAAAGGCAATTGGCTTTAGTGCAAGTGGGAGTTTGATAGAGAAGTGTTCTAAAGGCAATCAACTTTAGTAATTATCGTACAAATTTATTTAATTAATAAAAAGTATTTTCATTAATTTTATATTCATTTGATAGATAAATTGATAGTGATCTTAAATCAATTAATGAAGTCCATACATAACATAGCATAAAGAAAATCATGATGAGATCATGATATTGAGATTCTTATCATGTGTAAGTATGTTAGTATAGAAATTATCCCTAATTATATGATTAATAAGACAGGACATTGTTAATCTGGATATACTAGCACATATTATACTCCTTGATTGGATCAAGCAGTAGATATCATAATCTATAAACATAAGATATTTAGAGTTAACATGTGGATGCTTGCTAAGTGTAGATAAGTACATTGGATGACCTGCTATGAGATAATCATATGGATAATCTATTCAAATGTCAATGATAGTTTCATCATAGCAATGGTGCAAGTATTCTTAAACTTGAGGTACTTAAGGATATCTTGGATACTGATTCTATACTCTGAAACTATTCCTTATTGCCTCAGAGAGATTGCTCATAGGGTAATGATTGGGTATAGCTTGAGGTATTTGAAGGTAATTATGTAATCAATAAATGATTCATCACTCTTGATAGAAAGAGTGTATACCCATAACCTTTTGTCGGGGTCATTACTTGGAAATCTCTAGCCGGAGTGGAAATATCATGAATAGTCTTCAATGACATATCTAACAGAATAATGAGCCTCATGGACAAGAACTAACATTACTTGGTGTTGGGTTTTGAAGAATGAATCATATTCATAAACGCAGCGGAAAAATAAAATTTTCAAAACCCAAAACAAAATATTATATTTGTACCATTAAAACTAATTTATATAAATATAAATGTTAAAAATTATACCTTGTAATTTCTTATTTGTTCTTCAAATATTCACTTTGTTGGGTTGTAGCAAACCACAACAATCCACAATAGGATATCTCTAATGATAATCCACGCGAAGAATGAAGAAGAAAATATTAAGAGAAATGGTTTGAACAAATTCAAAGTACTAGCTTTGAAAGTGTTCTTAAGAGAATTTTGTTGCGTTTTAAAAATATTTTTATCACAAAAAAATATTTTCATGTCTATTTTCTATTATTTGATGTCTTTTCTATTTGAATCACATTCAAAGAAAAGATGAAAAATCAAAAATGGAGAAAAGGGAAATGAATGAATAGTAATTGGTCATAATTGACCTAATTAAGGCCAAAATCTACCGTTGGCCAACGGGTGGGAGGCAGCAGCGTGTTGGGCCTGCTGCGGACTGCCCAGCTGGCCTGCCTACGGGCCCGTGACCCTTCCGAATGATTTTTCCATGTGATCTCATTGCGATTCATCCCGAAATAATTCTCTCATATTTTGGATCTTATCCAATACCATTTTACACATTCTCCATATCTTCAATGCGTGTGACCCATTAGGTTCTCGGTTATATTGGTCACTTAAATTAACAATTAATTTAAGCAAGTCATGAGCGGTATCTAGCAACACATCATGACCTCCAATTGACCGGAAAGTCAATGGTTTGACTACGAACCTTTCCATAGACAATTTCCTTGCAATTATTCCTTTCACCATTCTATACCCCACTTAGTTCAAAGCATGGACATGTGTCAACTTCCACTAGACTGACTACGTCACGTCTAGTCCAAGTAATATTAGTTCTTGTCCTTGAGGCTCATTACTCTATTAGATATGTCATTGAAGACTATCTTTATGACATTTCCACTCTAGCCAGATATTTCCGAGTAATGACCACGATAAGAGGCCATGGATATACAATCCTTCTATCAAAAGTAGTGAATCCTTTGTTGGTTACCCAATTATCTTCGAATACCTCAAGCTGTATCCAATCACCACCCTATGAGCTACCTCTCTGACGCAACAATGAATAGTATCAAAATACAGAATCAATATTCAAGATATCCTTGAGTACCTCAAATCTAAAGATACTTGCACCATTGCTATGATGAGACTATCATTAACATTTGAATAGATTATCCATATGATTGTCTCAAGTTGGTCATCCAATGTACTTAGCTACACTTAGCAAGCATCCACATGTTAACTCTAAACATCTCATGTTTATAGATTATGAGATCTACTACTTGATCCAATCAAGGAGTGTAACATGTACTAGTCTGTCTGGATTAATAATGTCCCATCTCATTAATCCTATGACTAGAGATAATTTTGATACTAACATAATTACACATGATAAGAATCTCAATATGATCTCATCATGATTTCCTTCATGCTATGTTATGTATCAAGGATTTCATTAATTGATTTAAGATCACTTATCAATTCATATATCAAATAAATATCAAATTAATGAAAAGCCTTTTATTAATCGAATAAATTTGTACAATAAGTGCTAAAGGTGATTGCCTTTAGAGCACTCCTCTAACACTTGGGCTAAATGTGACGTAGTTAGTCTAGTTGATGCAGCAACCACCTAGAATCTAAGTCTAGACAACCTCCAAATCAATTTGATACAAATCTTAAGTTTTAAACAATTGCAAGATTAGACTCTTCACCCCCAAAACAGCAAGGAATTGGTAACAAAGAGTATGAAGAGAGAATTGGATTCACACCACAAATTAATTACCAACCTGATAAGTGAAAACAATCCTTGGTATATCAATGGAGATCACACCTCCCACTTGAAGAACACTCAAGAACACTGAAATTTTGATCTTAAATCACCAATCTGATTGTCTTACACGCATAAGGAGGTATTTATACCTCTACAAACCAAACCCTAGCTGCAAACATGAAGAAAAGACCACTCTGACCCTAATGACTTAAGGACAAACGAATGGGCTTAATTTTATAAGGCCTACACACTTAAGACAAGTTCAAATAAGGCTGATCATGTGTCTTTAAATGAAATTACATTCCAATAATTAAAATAAAACATCCCACTAAAATTAATCTTAGGCCCAACCATGACATAACATAAGTCCACCTTAACATAGCATATTGCACATGAGTTGAACCTTGTAATATAGACTTCTTCTCTAGCCCACTAGGCTAGTTGTCTTCACCATCACATGCCCCAATGAGTGTCACAAGCTTTGGATCACAAACTGATTCCATCTCTTCAAGCCTGACCCAAGACTCTTCCTTGATATCTCTTGTCACTAAGCTCTGAATATACATTTGCAAGGCTGCCTTGAGCTTGTTTCTACTTGATCTTGTGATTGGACCACGTGGCATCACTAATCCATCTCCTCCATGGCATGTAAGATCATTTTTGTTGTCTTGGTTCGCATCACTAGTGGGAGTTGACACATATCCATACTCGAAACCAAGTGGGGTATAGAATGGTGAAATGATTAATTACATGAAAATTGTCTATGGAAAGGTTTGAGGTCAAACCACTGTCTTTCCAGTCAATTAGGGGTCATGTTATGTTGTTAGATTCCGCTCATGACTTTATTAAATTAATTATTATTTTAAGTGGCCAATATAACCGGAAACCTAATTAGTCACACACATTAGAGATGTGAAAAATGAGTAAAATGGTATTGGACAGAATTGAAAAATATGAGAGAATTATTTTGGATCGGATCATGAAGAGATCATACAAAAAATAGCTTAGGCTTGCATGGGCTGCTGGCTTGTCAGCTAGGTCTGGCCTGCCTAGTAGGCCTGGCCAGCAGTTGACCTAATTGGCCTTAATTGGCTAATTAAGACAATAAACCCCAAAATCTCTTCTCTTATTTTGTGCATTTTGTACCTTGACTAATTTTGGGATAAAAACATTTTTGAAGAGTTCAAAAGTCTGAAAATTGTTTTTTGAAACAAAAAAAAAAGAAATTTAAAAATAACAAATAAGAGCTATTTTTCATATTCTCTCAAATAGAGCATACATTATTGCTAGCCCTTTGTGGTATGTTCAACCATTTCTCTTGTAGTTTCTCTTCACATTTTCACATGGATTAACATTAGAGACGTCCTAGTGTGAATTGTTGTGGTTTGCTATAACTCAATGAGGTGAAAATTTGAAGAACAAATAAAAAAATTACAAAGTTTAATTTTTAATCTTTATGATTTGATGAATTAGTTTTAATGGCACAAGCAAGTTTCTTGTTTCGGGATTTTGAAAATTTTAAATTTTCTACATTTATGAATGAGATTCATCTTCAAAACTCAATATTGTATGGCTCATGCCAACTTAGACAATACATATTATTTATTTACCAATCATGTAGTTATCTTGGATCGAAACTAATCTTGTGGTTATTTCGGATCAAATGATATTATTTGGGATCATGTGGTTATTTTTTACCTTAGTCCTATAGTTATTTTGGACCTTAAAATTTGTATTGATTGATGGTATCCCTTATTTCCCTAGCAGTAGGTCTATGGCATCTTAGTATATGGTCTGGACAAAGCATTTTATTTAGTAAATGGATGTAGTTTTTATGTTTTGATTATGTGCTTACTTTAATTACATTAATGGAATTAGTTTCAAAAAGTTTTGTTGTCATATACATTTAAAGTTTTATGAATATACATAAGATTAAAAGTTTATTTATGATTTTATTTCGTGAAAAAAGAACGTCATTGATTTTTAGTTTTATATATTCATGCAAAATGACCTTTACTATAAGTTATTGCACCACTGAGCTAAAACTCAGTGCGAGATTTTATTTTTCTCTCATGCAGGTCTCAGGACAAGTGCTGAGAACAACGAATTAGCTGATAGAGCCACTACACTAATGGACCCTACTGATAGAGCATAGTAGCAGTGGCAGCCACCCAGATAAGGTTGGTTTCTTTTGTATCACTTATATATGTGTATATAAATAGTCTGTAAATATTTATGACCCATTTTGGTATGTAAAATTTTGAACAAATATGAATATGTAAATTAAAATTTTACCATGTGCATATATGATATGTGTATATATTATACTAAATAGGGAACTATGATTAGAATTGAGAATATATATTTATATGAATATTTAATGATATTATACAAATTGATATAAAAGGTTAAAAGAGAGCCTAGTTCCACAAGAGCATTATCACGAGCCTTTAGGCGCCATGTAAGATGCGTTATATCAACAAGGCAAGGAGAAAATAGCCTAATGGGAATAGCTCCAAACCAAAGCAGCCCTCCATCTCGCATAATAATAACATCAATATACTTGAGATTTAGGCGGTTCTAAGACATAAATGGGGTAGAATAAGGGAAATGCTTGTGCATGTATATGCATTGGTTTTAAGTATTTCATAAGTTAAAGTTATTACTACTATTGCTCTTTAATATGGGCAACTGTTATGTATTTTAGGATGAATGAAGGTTGTGAGTGCACCAATCATAGGACGAGACTCCTAATTTACATGACATGTTCACTATTGATTCTTCGTATCATCCCCCATGACAGCGGGTAGCTAAAGTTAATACATCTTCTGATGGGCAAGATAGGCAAGCCTCATCTACGGAGCAACAGAGAGAGAAACTACTTAAGGATATGGCTGATATTTTATGGAGATCAGTCAGGCTTGTTGTTATAGAGTTGAGGTTTGACAAGCTCTGCAAGTTAAGAGCCATTGATTTTTATGGCCGCAAAGAGGATGATGTCACGGTAGCAGAATACTGGCTTGAGAGGACTGAATGAGTCTTTGAGGATATGGACTGCACACCAAAGTAGAAAGTATAGATATACAATGTCTTTGTTGCAGGAAAAGGCGCATGATTAGTGGAAGATAGAAAAGAAGAGGCCCCAGACCCCAGTTCCTCCCACTTGGAAGAGTTTAGAGAGGAGTATATTCCCAAGGAGTATGCAGATTCGAAGAAGCAAAAGTTTTTATATCTAAGATAAAATAATTTGACAATTAGTGAGTTCAAAAAGGTGTACATTCGACTTAGTAAATATGTTGAAGGGATTAAAGATGAGATTGACATGTGTTGGTGGTTTGAGAGGAGGCTTAGGGCACCTATTAGGGGCAGAGTAGCTGTCTTTCAGATTGAGCATTTCACTTGATTGGTGAGGGCTACAGAGAGTGTAGAAGAAGCTGATCCTAATGAAGGGAAGACATTAGTTTAGAGCCGTTGCAAGAGGTCATTTTTTCCACTAGGTATATGATTCTCAATAGGTAAGAAAGCTAGATCTTTTAGAGGTAGATTCAGATCAGGAACAAGGGGTAGAGTGCATTTGGTAGGCAGGGTTAGCTCGGAGGCATAATACCCTCATCTGTTAATACTCCATCTACAGTAGGTGGTAGATTTACTACATACCCCTTGTTCTAGCAATGTGGCAGGTACCATGTTGGAGAGTGCTAGATGTCATCTAGAGTCTGTTACCAGTGTGGAGCAACAGGTCATTTCAAGAAGGATTGCCCATATCGGAATCAGGACACAAAGTCTATTAGGTTGAGACATATATCAACTCGGAGATCTGCATTTGCTAGAGGCAAGGTGAGAGGTGAGATGACAAGATCTGTGCAGGTTGAGTCAAAAACCATGAATAGGCTAGAGGGAAGCACTATGGCACCATCTAGGGCATATGCTTTGAGAGCCAAGGATGAGCAGGATGCTCCAGATGTCATTATTGATACATTTTCTTTACTTGGCTCAAATATTTATGTTTTGATAGATCTAGGGTCTACAAATTCATATATTTACCCAAAACCACCTAGTGAGGGGAATACACATATAGAGATCTTGGGGCACATTGTGGTAACAAATCCTTTAGGCCATAAAGTAAAGGTGAATCGGGTGTATGGACAATTTCCTTTAGTTATTATGGGTGAACGGTTCTTCGCAGATCTTATTAAACTTCCCTCTTATGAATAGGATGCTATCTTGGGTATGGTCTGGTTGGCCCAACATGGTGCAATTGTGGATTGTCAGGGCAAAAAGATAGTGTTTAGAAGGTCTGGACAAGATGACATTGAGATACAAGATGATAGATAGAGATTATCAATCAATGTAATTTCTACCATGAAGGCACAATGATTAATCCAGAAGGGGTGTGAGGCATATTTGGCACATGTGGTGGATACCAAAAGGGAGAGTTTGAAACTTCTGGATATCCATATGATATGTGAATTTCTAAACATTTTTCCTGATGATTTGCATAGTTTACCACTAGATCAAGAGGTAGAGTTTGGAATAGATATGTTACCAGGCACAACTCCTATATCCATCACTCCTTATAGAATGGCTCTAGCAGAATTGAAAGAGTTGAAGGTTTAGCTACAGGAATTGTTGGACAAGGGGTGGTGTGTGTCACCTTTGGGTGCACCAATTTTGTTCATGAAAAAAAGAATGGAACCTTACTACCGTGCATAGATTACAAGAAATTGAACAGGATGACAATAAAGAACAAGTATCCTCTACCCATAATTGATGATCTATCTGATTAGTTGAGGGGTGAAGAGGTGTTTTCTAAAATTGACCTCGAATTAGGATACCACTAACTAATGATCAAGGAGAGTGATGTGCTCAAGACAACTTTCAGAACTCATCACTGCCATTATGAGTTTCTAGCTATGCGGTTTGGTTTGATAAATGCTCCAGCGGCTTTCATGGATATGATGAACATGATCTTCAAACCATATTTAGATTAGTTGATGTTAATTTTTGTCTATGACATTTGGTGTACTCCAAAGTCGAAAGGAGCACGCTCAGCATTTGAGGATTGTACTTCATATTTTGAGGGAAAAAACAATTGTATGCTAAGCTATTGAAATGTGAATTCGGGCTACAAGAAGCAAGCTTTCTAAGTCACATTATATCAGTTGAAGGGATCAAAAGTGATCTTAGCAAGATAGAAGCTATTCTTGATTGAAAGCCACCCTAAAATGTGACATTGGTTAGGAGTTTCTTAGGATTAGCAGGCTATTACAAACGATTTGTGAAGGGATTCTTGTCTATAGTTGCACCCATGAAATGATTGCTCCGAAAGGATGTTAAGTTTGAGTGGATAGATAGGTGATAAGGTAGTTTTGATTGGTTAAAGGCTATGTTGACAGAGGTGCCAATTCTAATGCAACCTACTATAGGGAAAAACTTTGTGGTATACATCGATGTCTCATGAAATGGTTTAGGTTGTGTACTGATGCATGAAAGAAAGATAATAGCATATTCCTCTAGACAACTTAAACCACATAAGCTGAACTATCCAACACATGATCTGGAGTTGGCAACTATTGCATTTTCCTTAAAGATATCATATGTATGGAGAGAAGAGCTTAAATATTTACCTTCACTAAGGGAGTTTAACCTCAGATAGAGGAGATGGTTAAAATTGCTAAAAGACTATGATTATGTGATATACTACCAGTCAGGGAAAGCAAAAGCAATGGTTGATGCTTTGCGTTGAAAAACTCTAGCATAATTATGGGTCCAAATTACTTTGCTTCAGAGAATCAGGAAAGCTTAGAGGTAAGACCCCAAGCTGTGTGAAATAACTAAAGATGTGCATAAAAGGGACAGACCCGAGTATTTAGTAGAGTCTAATGGCAGTGTGCATTTTAAAGGTAGATTGTGTGTATATGATAAGACATAGTTGAAGTAAGAGGTACTAAAGAAGGCACACAAATTAGGTGATTCCATACATTCGGGCAATAACAAAATGTACTAGGATTTGAAAGCACATTATTGGTGGCCTGGTACGAAGTGAAACATGGAAATATTTACTACAATATATTTGATATATCAACAAGTGAAAGCGAAATATCAATTACCTTCAAAGTTGTTATAGCCTATATCCATACTAAAATGGGAGTGGGAAAAACAATGGACTTTTTATCCGGTTTACTTTTGTCCCAAAGTAAACATAATGCAGTATGGGTTATTGTGGATAGGTTGATCAAATCAGCACACTTTTTACCTGTCCGGATGGACTATTCTCTGAATAGATTAGCATAATTATATGTGATGCGGAACCCCAAAGACCGTGCCTTGAAACCCCTCAACAAGACAAGGTAAACAAACCTTAAGCTATGGTGATCATAGATTGAATCTAACCCAAAGCTAACCAATATAGCAAAGAACCAAGATTATAAGTATTATTAAGAATAGTCACGCCACAAGCAATATTACTTGATAAGTAACCAATTCCTAAAGGTAATAAAGAGATGCAAATTTGCTCACTTTAAAGAAAAACACTCAAATTCGTTTTTATTCATTCATGTTATGTACAAGAAGCCTAGATGAGTATTTATAGCCCTAAGTCTTTGAATCCTTTATGATAAAGGATAACTAAATCATATTCTAACTCAACTCCTAAAATTACAATCATATTCTAACTCATATTCTAAAAAGTAGAGTCCTACTTGAATTAAGACACTAATTAAATGCTTCCAAAATAAGACAAGTGGTGGGTTGGGCTTTATTTCTTTGGCCCACATGTCTATCACTAATTAAAGTCTAAGGTAATTTAAATTAGGCAGCCCACATACATAATTAAGCCAAATTACAAGTTAAGCCCCAGATCACATAAGTAGGCACATGGTTGGCACATGACTTGTAATCTTTAATTTTATGGACTTTGCCTTATTTAGCCCATTGGACTAGTCCATGCAAGAACAAATCAGCTATATTTGTTGCATCATTCGTTTTAGCACATGCAATAAAATGAGTCATTTTACTGAATCTATCAACTACAACAAATATGCTATCTTTACCTCTCCTAGTCTTAGGCAATCCCAATACAAAATCCATTGAAATATCAATCCAAGGTTCAATAGGAATAGGTAAAGGTGTATACAATCCATGAGGCATAACTTTAGATTTAGCTTGTTTAGATGCAACACACTTAACACAAATTCTTTCAACATCCTTATGCATATGTGGCCAATAAAAGTGTTCATGCAACATATCCAAAGTTTTATTAACACCAAAATGCCCCATCAAACCCCCACTATGAGCTTCACGCACAAGTAGCTCCCTCAATGAACATATAGGCACACAAAGTTTACCATCCCTAAACAAATATCCATCATGCCTATAAAATTTCTGAAAAGCAGCTTGTTCACATGCATCATACACATTAGCAAAATCAAGATCAGTGGCATAAAGTTCTTTAATTTGTTCAAATCCCAACAATTTAGAACTTAAAGTATAAATTAAAGTATATCTTTTTTAAAGTGCATCAGCCACCACATTATCTTTACCTTGCTTGTATTTTATCACATATGGAAATGTCTCAATAAATTCCACCCACTTACCATACCGCCTATTAAGTTTCATTTGTCCCTTCAAATGCTTTAAGGACTCATAATCAGTATGTATGACAAACTCTTTAGGAAGAAGATAATGTTGCCACATGTCCAAGGCTCTCACTAAAGCATATAATTCCCTATCATTGGTGGAATAATTCAATTGAGCTCCATGCAACTTCTCACTAAAGTATGCTATTGGTCGCCCCTCCTGTATTAAAACAGCTCCTATGCCAACTCCTGAGGCATCAAATTCAAGCTCAAAAGTTTTGTTAAAACCAGGCAAGGACAAAATAGGTGCACTACATAGTTTATCCTTCAGCAAATTAAATGTCTTTTTCTGTGATTCAGTCCATTTAAATTTAACATCCTTTTTAACTAACACATTTAAAGGTGCTGCAATAGAACTAAAATCTTTAACAAACCTTCTATAAAAACTAGTCAATCCATGAAAACTCCTAACCTCACTAACATTAGTAGGCATTGGCCAATCTCTAATAGCTTTCACTTTTTCCTCATCTACCTCAATTCCTTTAGCACTAACAACAAATCCAAGAAATATAAGTTTTTCACTAGCAAACGTGCACTTCTTTAAGTTGGCATACAATTTCTCTTTTCTCAATACTTCTAATACAGCCCTAACATACATAATATGATCATCAAAACATTTGCTGTATATAAGTATATCATCAAAATAAACCACAACAAACTTACCAATAAGTTGTCTCAAAACATGATTCATAAGTCTCATGAAAGTACTAGGTGCATTAGTTAAACCAAAAGGCATTACCAACCAGTCATATAAACCTTGTTTAGTTTTAAACGCAGTTTTCCATTCATCTCCTACTTTCATCCTAACTTGAAAATAACCACTTTTAAGATCAATTTTGGAAAAGTAACATGCCCCACATAATTCATCAAGCATATCATCAAGTCTAGGAATAGGATGTCTATATTTTACTGTTATTTTATTAATGGCACGACAATCCACACACATCCTCCAAGATCCATCCTTTTTAGGCACTAATAACACAGGAACGACACATGGACTCAAGCTTTCCTTCACGTGCCCCTTCTCTAAAAGCTCTTCAACTTGTCTTTGTATCTCCTTTGTCTCCTCAGGATTGATTCTATAGGCTGTCTATTTGGTATGGCAGCCCCGGGAACAAAGTCAATTTGATGTTCAATACCTCTTAATGGAGGGAGGCCTTTAGGAATCTCTTCAGGGAAGACATCCTCAAATTTCTGCGACAAAGACACAAAAACACTAGGCAAACAAGGGTCAATGTCAGTCAAAATTAAAAGATTCTCCTTGTACCTAAGTACAATAAGACTCCTTTGTGCATTAAAAGTACATCTCAAGTCTTTCTCCCTTGCATACAGGCTTACTTTCTTTTCTCTCTTCACAATCTCACCCTTACTTTTCTTTCTTGCTCCATCACTCACCATTGGGCCTTTATTTGTATTTCTTTCATTTTTATCATTTAAGGCCTCTTTTCTCTCAATTCTTTTACTTGAACTTGCCTCACTACCTGAATTCCCCATAATAGATTTTTGGATTTTCATTTGGTCTTCATATACTTCCAATGGAGCTAAAGGTGCAAGAATGTAATTTTGGTTATTCAAGCTAAAAGAATACCGATTCCTATACCCATCATGCATCACACATCTATCATATTGCCAAGGTCTTCCAAGTAAAACATGACTAGCATGCATAGGTACAACATCACATAACACCTCATCCTTATATCTACCAATAGAGAATGCAAGCATCACTTGTTTATTCACTCTTATTTCACCACATTCATGCAACCATTGCAACTTATATGGATTAGGATGTCTAATACAATTCAAACTCAACTTTTCAACAAGTGTTGCACTAGCCACATTAGTAAAACTACCTCTATCAATAATCAATCTACATGCCTTTCCATTGACTATGCAACGTGTTTGAAAAATATTTTCTCTTTGATCACTAGTTTCATCTTTAACATACATATTCAAGGCTCTCCTAACAACCAAAGATTCAATATGCACATCATTCACATATTGCACATCATCATCATCACAATCACTAGCATCCACTAAGGAAGGCATACCATCACTATCACTACTTTCTTCACTTTCACTATCAATTACACTATTATCTTTTAATAACATAGTTTTCTTATTAGGACATTGAGATGCAATATGCCCTACACCCAAACATCTAAAACATTTAATTTTACTATGTTTATCATTAGCATTAGGTGTTTTTGATTTTCCATCATCTTTTACCCATTTTTCTTTCCTTACCTCTTTCGGGTTAGTTACCTTTTCTTTACCCTTTTCTTCCCTTTTAGGCCATTTTGAACTCCATTTGGATGTGGAATTCGTGTAACTCCTTGCTTCCCCCTTGCTTTTTAGTTGCTTTTTAATTTTTATGGCCATATTGACCATGTCTTCAAAGTCCACATAGTGTTGTAAGTCAATAACATTAGCAATATCTTTGTTCAAACTCCCTAGGAAACGTGCCATGGTGACTTCTGGATCCTCCTCCACATTAGCTCTCATCATTGCCATCTCCATCTCCTTATGGTAATCTTCAACAGTCATGGATCCTTCTACAAGGCGCTGCAATTTTTGGTGCAACTCCCTATAGTAATAGTATGGCACAAATCGTTTTCTCATCACCCTCTTCATCTCCTCCCACCTTCTAATGGGTCTTTCTCCATTCTTTCTTCTAGTCATCATGATCTAATCCCACCAAACAAGAGCATAATCAGTGAATTCAATAACAACAAGTTTTATTTTTTTCTCTTCACGATAGTTGTGGCATTCAAAAATGAGCTCCACTTTTCTCTCCCATTCTAGGTATGCTTAAGCATCATTCCTCCCTTTAAAAGGTGGAATTTTCATTTTGATGGAATTGATGTTGCTATCACGCTTATCTCCTCCTCTCCTCGTTGAATGGGTATCATCTTCATCATCATAGGAATCAAAGTCCTCATCTTCTTCTTGAGGCCGAAACCTCCCTCTTCTAGAATTGTGAATGTTCCATTTCCTATGAGTCCGTGACTCTTCTCTTGTTTTTCTGGAATTTGAAGTGCTTTGTTGTATCACCTCTTCAATTTTTCGATCTTGTCTCTCCATCTTCTCATTAAAAGATTCAATCATGGAAAATATCCTTTGGAATTCAGATTGGAAAGCCTCTAATGGTATGAGTTTCAGCTGGTCCTCTCGTTCACTACTCCCCCTTGCATTTTCCTTTGACATGGTTAGTAATTCAAGAAAGTAATAATGAAGTAAAAGGACCTCACAATCACTCTCTCACGTGTTTCTCTCAAAATAGACTATATACCACTCGTGTTTCACACAAATAATGGCTTTTACCCTCTTTTAAGCTCACCACTCTTGCCTTTTACCACTCAAAATTTGAATTTCAAAATTACAAGTAAGAACCAGAAACAAAAACAAACAATATGCAAGTGATCTATGCTAAGAATTAACAATTAACCCTAACAAGAATGAATGGAACAAAGTCTAGAAGTAAACTGATGTGAATGAAATTTATATTTAAAGCTATACACGAATTTAAATAGGTGTATGCTACTGATTTTTGTTCAAATTAAATCTAAGAATGCAAATTAGACTTAACTAAGGTAATTAGATGCAAAAAGGACAGAATTAAAAGAATGAAAACTTAAGAGCACAAAGAATTAGACAATATTGAAAAAAATTCAGAATCGGTTTCCTCCTAGTAAGTAGCCGATTGCCCCTTAATTAAACCCGTATTCAACCTTAATTTATCACCAACTAGCAAGAACTCAAGGTATATTTAATAGATAAGCTCAATTCCTCAAGATCAAATCAATGCTCAATATGATCACTAAGGTATTTGAATACAAAAGTTGTACTTTTCAACCTCAAAACCAATTATTTAAGTTTCGTTGCAGTAGTTTATCATGATACCAAACAATTCCAGCAATCAAAAATCACAAGATTTCAACTTGAAGCTCAAAATAGCACAAATTCACAATTTTAGTGCTAAATTCGAAATTCTCATTTTTTTTCCTTTTTCCTTTTTTTTTGTTTTGTTTTTTTATATAGCAAATAGCACTGAACTAATGCTTCATAAACCTCAAACATATCAAAGAATTGAAAAGAAACCCAAACTTGCAATTTTACTCTTTATGGAAGAAATTTTTCCTAAGGTACCTCCAATGGCAGAATTTTAATCTAGTTAAGTTAACAACTAGAAAGCAATTTTAAAGGATAGATAATGATTACCTAACCAAAAACTCTGATACCAAACTGATGCGGAACCCCAAAGACCGTGCCTTGAAACCCCTCAATAAGACAAGGTAAACAAACCTTGAAATATGGTGATCATAGATTGAATCTGACCCAAAGCTAACCAATGTAGCAAAGAACCAAGATTATAAGTATTATTAAGAATAGTCACGCCACAAGCAATATTACTTGATAAGTAACCAATTCATAAAGGTAATAAAGAGATGCAAATCTGCCTCACTTTAAAGAAAAACACTCAAATTCGTTTTTATTCATTCATGTCATGTACAAGAAGCCTAGATGAGTATTTATAGCCCTAAGTCTTTGAATCATTTATGGTAAAGGATAACTAAATCATATTCTAACTCAACTCCTAAAATTACAGTCATATTCTAACTCATATTCTAAAAAGTACAGTCCTACTTGAATTAGGACACTAATTAAATCCTTCCAAAATAAGACAAGTGGTGGGTTGGGCTTTATTTCTTTGGCCCACATGTCTATCACTAATTAAAGTCTAAGGTAATTTAAATTAGGCAGCCCACATATATAATTAAGCCCAATTACAAGTTAAACCCCAAATCACATAAGTAGGCACATGACTTGTAATCTTTAATTTTATGGACTTTGCCTTGTTTAGCCCATTGGACTAGTCCATGCAAGATGGTTCTTCACACACCCCAAGATAAGTAATGGGCCTTGGGTCTTCAATCAACTCCATCTCTTTTGTCATGCATGCATCTTTTGTGATCTCCTTATTGACCAAGCTTTGAATATAGCCTTGTATTGCTTGCCTTAGTTTGTTAGACCTTGATCTTGTGATAGAACCACTTGGCATGACTAGTGAATCATTCTTGATGTATGCACGGGAACCATAATTGAAGGATATGAACGAAAATCTTTTTTCAATGGAGTGGAGCAATCTTATATCATTGAAATGTTTTTAAAAGGAGTTCAAAAGCCCATTAATATGATCAAAATGCTTATGGGGCGTGTTCCAAATCATATGAGGCAGAAATGGATCTTTCAGAGCAACAATGGCCTAAAATTCACAATCAAGCTTATGGGAAAATACTACATAAAGGGAAGCCTAAAGTGAAGATCAAATGAGTCTTTCATGAAGATTAAATTCAAATGGGCTAAACAAGGCAAAGTCCATAAACCTTAAAGATTACAAGTTATGTACAAAACATGTGCTAGGAGTCATGTGTCAAACCTTTGTAAGACATGTGTCATTCATGTGCAAGACATCATGTGCCAACCATATGCCTACTTATGTGATTTGGGGCTTAACTTGTAATTGGGCTTAATTATGTATGTGGGCTGCCTAATTTAAATTACCTTAGGCTTTAATTAGTGGTAGACATATGAATTTGATTCCTACCTTCATCCACCATTTTAAACTTAGGAACAAAATCAAATTCATAATAAAAATTTGAATTTTGAATTTTACACCTTTTTGGATGAGGATTCTTCATTTCATTCTCTTTCTCTTCATGCCCCCACCTATCAATCCTAGCACGCATTTTGTCCATTTCTTTTTGAAAGGCACTCACCGAAGATGGTTTGTCTTTCTTTCTTTCTCTTCTTTATCTATCATTATCATAATGTTCAAAATACTCTTTTTCTTCATGAAATTGAAACCTCCTAATGCCTTGAGGTCGAGACCCCTCTCTTGATCTTCTTGTGTCAAAGATGCTTTGTTGCCTCAAATCTTCAATTTTCTGATTTTGTCTCTCCATCTTGTACATAATTTTCCCAATCTTTACCTCCAATATTTGAATGTAAGATTGAACAACATCCGTTGGCACATAATCACCATGTTCCTCATGTCCACTACTTCCTCTTGTGCTTTCCTTTGACAGGGTTAGTAATTCAAGAAAGTAACAATGAAGTAAAATGACCGCACAATCACTTCCTCACGTGTTTCACTCAAATCATAATATAACTACTCTCGTGTTTCACACAAATAATGGCTTTTACCCTCTTTTAAGCTCACCTCTCTTGCCTTTTACCACTCAAAGTTTGAATCTCAAGATTACAATTAAGAACCAGAAACAAAATCAAACAATATGCAAGTGATCTATGATAAGAATTAACAATGAACCCTAACAAGAATGAATGGAACAAAGTCTAGAAGCAAACTGATGTGAAAGAAATTTATATTTAAAGCTATACACGAATTTAAATAGGTGTATGCTACTGATTTTTGTTCAAATTAAATCTAAGAATGCAAATTAGACTTAACTAATGTAATTAGACGTAAAAAGGACAAAATTAAAAGAATGAAAACTTAAGAGCACAAAACCCAAACTTGCAATTTTACTCTTTATGGAAGAAATTTTTCCTAAGGTACCTCCAATGGCAGAATTTAAATCTAGCTAAGTTAACAATTAGAAAGCAATTTTAAAAGATAGATAATGATTACCTAACCAAAAGCTCTGATACCAAATTGATGCGGAACCCCAAACACCGTGCCTTGAAACCCCTCAATAAGACAAGGTAAACAAACCTTGAAATATGGTGATCATAGATTGAATCTGACCCAAAGCTAACCAATGTAGCAAAGAACCAAGATTATAAGTATTATTAAGAATAGTCACACCACAAGCAATATTACTTGATAAGTAACCAATTCATAAAGGTAATAAAGAGATGCAAATCTGCCTCGCTTTAAAGAAAAACACTCAAATTCATTTTTATTCATTCATTCATTGATTGATGACTTGTAAAAGAAGCCTAGATGAGTATTTATAGCCCTAAGTCTTTGAATCCTTTATGGTAAAGGATGACTAAATCATATTCTAACTCAACTCTTAAATATACAATCATATTCTAACTCATATTCTAAAAAGTAGAGTTCTACTTGAATTAGGACACCAATTAAGGGTGAGATTGTGAAGAGAGAAAAGAAAGTAAGCCTGTATGCAAGGGAGAAAGACTTGAGAGGTGCTTTTAATGCACAAAGGAGTCTTATTGTACTTAGGTACAAGGAGAATCTTTTAATTTTGACTGACATTGACCCTTGTTTACCTAGTGTTTTTGTGTCTTTGTTGCAGGAATTTGAGGATGTCTTCCCTGAAGAGATTCCTAAAGGCCTCCCTCCATTAAGAGGTATTGAACATCAAATTGACTTTGTTCCCGGGGCTGCCATACCAAATAGACCAACCTATAGAACCAATCCTTAGGAGACAAAGGAGATACAAAGACAAGTTGAAGAGTTTTTAGAGAAGGGGCACGTGAAGTAAAGCTTGAGTCCATGTGTTGTTCCCTGTGTTATTAGTGCCTAAAAAGGATGGATCTTGGAGGATGTGTGTGGATTGTCGTGCCATTAATAAAATAACAGTAAAGTATAGACATCCTATTCCTAGACTTGATGATATGCTTGATGAATTATGTGGGGCATGTTACTTTTCCAAAATTGATCTTAAAAGTGGTTATTTTCAAGTTAGGATGAAATAGGAGATGAATGGAAAACTGCGTTTAAAACTAAACAAGGTTTATATGAGTAGTTGGTAATGCCTTTTGGTTTAACTAATGCACCTAGTACTTTCATGAGACTTATGAATCATGTTTTGAGACAACCTATTGGTAAGTTTGTTGTGGTTTATTTTGATGATATACTTATATACAACAAATGTTTTAACGATCATATTATGCATGTTAGGGCTGTATTAGAAGTATTGAGAAAAGAGAAATTATATGCCAACTTAAAGAAGTGCACGTTTGCTAGTGAAAAACTTATATTTCTTGGATTTGTTGTTAGTGCTAAAGGAATTGAGGTAGATGAGGAAGAAGTGAAAGCTATTAGAGATTGGCCAATGCCTACTAATGTTAGTGAAGTTAGGAGTTTTCATGGATTGACTAGTTTTTATAGATGGTTTGTTAAAGATTTTAGTTCCATTGCAACACCTTTAAATGAGTTAGTTAAAAAGGATGTTAAATTTAAATGGAATGAATCACAGGAAAAGGCATTTAATTTGCTTAAGATAAACTATGTAGTGCACATATTTTGTCCTTGCCTGATTTTAACAAAACTTCTAAGCTTGAATGTGATGCCTCAGGAGTTGGCATAGGAGCTGTTTGAATGCAGGAGGGGCGACCAATAGCATACTTTAGTGAGAAGTTGCATGGAGCTCAATTGAATTATTCCACCTATGATAGAGAATTATATGCTTTAGTGAGAGCCTTGGACATGTGGCAACATTATCTTCTTCCTAAAGAGTTTGTCATACATACTGATCATGAGCTCTTAAAGCATTTGAAGGGACAAATGAAACTCAATAGGCGGCATGGTAAGTGGGTGGAATTTATTGAGACATTTCCATATGTGATAAAATACAAGCAAGGTAAAGATAATGTTGTGGCTGATGCACTTTCAAGAAGATATACTTTAATTTCTACTTTAAGTTCTAAATTGTTAGGATTTGAACAAATTAAAGAACTTTATGCCACTGATCTTGATTTTGCTAATGTGTATGAATCATGTGACAAGCTACTTTTCAGAAATTTTATAGGCATGATGGATATTTGTTTAGGGATGGTAAACTTTGTATGCCTATATGTTCATTAAGGGAGCTACTTGTGCGTGAAGCTTGTAGTGGGGGTTTGATGGGGCATTTTGGTGTTAATAAGACTTTGGATATGTTGCATTAACACTTTTATTGGCCACATATGCGTAAGGATGTTGAAAGAATTTGTGTTAAGTGTGTTGCATGTAAACAAGCTAAATCTAAAGTTATGCCTCATGGATTGTATACACCTTTACCTATTCCTATTGCACCTTGGATTGATATTTCAATGGATTTTGTATTGGGATTGCCTAAGACTAGGAGAGGTAAAGATAGCATATTTGTTATAGTTGATAGATTCAGTAAAATGGCTCATTTTATTGTGTGTGCTAAAACGAATGATGCTACAAATATAGCTGACTTGTTCTTTAGAGATGCAGTGCGTTTGCATGGTATTCCTAAATCAATTGTTTCTGATAGAGACGCTAAATTCCTTAATCACTTTTGGCATGTTTTGTGGGGTAAACTTGGTACTAAATTGTTATTTTCTACTACTTGTCATCCACAAACTGATGGACAAACTGAAGTGGTCAATAGGACTTTAGGTGCTCTATTGCGTGCTGTTGTGGGTCGAAATTTAAAATCATGGGAAGATTGTTTGCCATTGGTTGAGTTTCCTTATAATAGATGCATACATTCTTCTACTGGCTTTTCACCTTTTGAACTTGTGTATGGTTTTAATCCATTAACTCCATTGGATCTAACATCTTTGCCTTTTAATGAGTTAAATAATTTAGATGGTAAGAAAAAGGCAGATTTTGTGAAAGCTATGCATGATAAAGCAAAACAGCACTTGGAGAAGAAGAATGAGTCATATGCACGACAAGCTAACAAGGGGCGTAGAAAAATGGTGTTTGAACCAGGCGATTGGGTGTGTGTGCATATGAAAAAAGAGAGATTTCCTCATCAAAGGAAGAATAAACTTGATCCTAGAGGAGATGGCCCATTTCGCATACTTGAAAGGATCAATGATAATGCTTACAAGATAGAACTTCCTGGTGAGTATGGTGTTTCTGCATCATTCAATGTTTCTGACCTTACTCCTTTTGACAATGTAGGAATAGTAGATTCGAGGACGAATCCTTTTGAGGAGGGGGGAATGATGCAGATCAAGGACATATAAGTCAATCTTCACAAAAGAAGAATGATGCACTAATCATGCCAAGTGGTGCTATCACAAGATCAGGGGCTAACAAACTAAGGCAAGCAATGCAAGGCTATATTCAAAGCTTGGTCACTAAGGAGATCACAAAAGATGCATGCATGACAAAGGAGATGGAGTTGATTGAAGACCAAGGCCCATTACTTATCTTGGGGTGGGTGAAGAACCATCTTGCATGGACTAGTCCAATGGGCTAAACAAGGCAAAGTCCATAAAATTAAAGATTACAAGTCATGTGCCAACCATGTGCCTACTTATGTGATTTGGGGCTTAACTTGTTATTGGGCTTAATTATGTATGTGGGCTGCCTAATTTAAATTACCTTAGACTTTAATTAGTGATAGACATGTGGACCAAAGAAATAAAGCCCAACCCACCACTTGTCTTATTTTGGAAGGATTTAATTAGTGTCCTAATTCAAGTATGACTCTACTTTTTAGAATATGAGTTAGAATATGACTGTAATTTTAGGAGTTGAGTTAGAATATGATTTAGTTATCCTTTACCATAAAGAATTCAAAGATTTAGGGCTATAAATACGCATCTAGGCTTCTTGTACATGACATGAATGAATAAAAATGATTTTGAGTGTTTTTCTTTAAAGTGAGGCAGATTTGCATATCTTAATAACATTTAGGAATTAGTTACTTATCAAGTAATCTTGCTTGTGGCATGACTATTCTTAATAAACCATATAATTTTGGTTCTTTGCTACATTGGTTAGCTTTGGGTCAGATTTAATCTATGATCACCATAACTTAAGGTTTGTTTACCTTGTCTTGTTAAGGGGTTTCAAGGCACGGTCTGTGGGGTTCCGCATCAATACTGGTCCGGAAATCAAGTCTGTTCTAGACCAGTGAAATATTTCTTATAATTTGAGGACTTTAGAGACATAATTCATAAAAGTTGTAAACATATAAAATGTTACATTTTAATCCATCCATTGTTCTACCAAGTTTCATTATAATCTGACTTACATATTGTAAGATATGAAGGACCAAATTTGGTACCTTAAAACTGCCAAAGGGCAGAAACATGGCAGAAAATTGAACACAATTCGAAATTGAACCAAAAATTGTACAATGCTCCAATATCTCTGAAATTTGAGTATGTTATATAATTATATGTTAGTTTTAGTTAGGAATATGAATCATATTAATTGGTCAAGTATAGAAAAAGTTATGTGCTAATCAGTCTCATAAGGTCACATTGCCCCATAGGAAAAAGTCTAACTACATATACGCACTATGCATATTAATTTTTAAGCCACATTAAGTTTTTTTAGTCATAAATTAATTGATTATATGTCCATATTAGGCTCATAACATATTGGAGACCCACAAGGAGGGAATAAATGATAAGTAAGGGTCGGAATCAAAGGAGAACGGTGAGTCTAATTATTAATTGAATTCTTTAGTGCATATGAATGTTATTTGCTATGTGATTCATATGATTGCCAGGATTTTTCCTTGATAATATGATGATGGATAAATTGTGACGTTTGTGGTACATATAAGTGGTATACTTGTGGTATATATAAGTGGTATACTTGTGGTATGTTTGAGGTATATGTTTAACATATGTGATATATATACGTAGTATATGTATAGTATATGCAAGGTATATGTATGACATATGAGGTATATATGTGATATATGTATGGTATATATGATAAAGATGCAATGGTTGATGAATGCTTAGTTATAAATGTATATGCATATGGACTTAAAAGGCATTGTGACTAGTTAATCGATATTGTAAAACAAAAGAAGATGCCTATGGCCCAACAAATGTACAAATGAAACAAATGATCAAGCTAGCTAGCAAATGCAAATGTTCACATGATAAATGTTCACATGGAAACCCGGGGCAATGTCTGTTTAACTTGATCACAACAAAATGAAATAAGCAAAGCATTTGCATACGTAAAGAGTAATGATTATATGTTTCAACTTTATTGATATTTATATGACATTGATGAATGGAATGGAATACGTGGTATGTATTGGATTTATGATTTATTACAATGAGTTATTTGGTACTTTAGAACTCATTTGATAATTAATCTCACTGAGCCGCAACTCATCAATTTGCATCATTTTTCAGGTAAAGAAAAGTGATAGCTCATTTTGAGTAGCGTATAGAAGACATGGAGCACAGGTCACTGGTCGAGCCTCATCATTCTCTCTCCTTGCATTCCACACCAGTATGAAAACATGTCATCTGTATTTTGGACTTATATGTTTGAATATGTATTGTCACTCTGGATTAGTTTTAAAAATGTATAAATGAAAGCAACTCATAAATACTTATATGCAAAGTTTATGTTTTAATATATGTGATATATCATATTGTAGCGAAAGCCTCAATGTTGACTTGAAAAGTCATTGAATGATATTATAGGATATGATGAAAAAAAATTACTATCACTGTTAACAGGATCTTATATCTTGTTAGCATGTCATATGTGATTATTTGACACATGGATAGGTTGTACTCAAATTTATAAGATGTGGTGTTACAAATTATTTGGGATAGACTCAATGCAGCTGGTGATAGATGAAGTCCTATGCAGACTTGAAGTGAAAGGATATACAGTTTGCAGTAGGTGATAAAGTATTCTTGAACATGTCTCCTTGGAAAAAAGTGCTCCGTTTTGGTAAGAAAGACAAGCTAAGTCCCAAATTCATAGGGCCTTATGAAGTGTTGGAAAGAGTGGGACTAGTAGCATACAGATTAGCCTTGTCTCTAGAGTTGGATAAGATTCATAATGTGTTCCATGTGTCTATACTCAGGAGGTATGGGTCTGATCCATCCCATGTCATTCCAGTGGAAAGCATAAAAGTCCAATAGGACTTGACATATGAAGAAGAACTAGTAGTCATTCTAGTAAGAAAGCTGAAACAACTTAGAAATAAGTAGGTGCCTCTAGTGAAAGTTCTTTTGCGTAGTCATTTAGTTGAGGAGGCAACATGGGAAAGCAAAAAGGTCATGTGGAGCCAGTATCCATAGCTATTCAATGGCAACCAATCAGGTACAATTTTGTGCATAAAATCTTTTAAGGGGGAGAGAATTGTCACGTCCATTAGCTCCAGCCCCACCCAATAGACCAACAGAAAATCAAGCACATTCGCGATCGGAACAGAGTCGATACGATCAGAGTCTAAATTTAGACCATTGTGAGTGAGAAAATTTATTTTGATTTTGCAATGCTAAATTTTTCACAAAACCCAAGAAAAAAGGGATCTGACATTAAAATACGCAATTTTTATACTATCGGCGTATCGTGAATTGAGGATATCGAGACATAGAGAATATTGAGACGAACTTACCAATATAATTTCGTTCAAAAACTCTAATGTTTAGGGCATGAATTCAAAGAAATAAAATTTAAGGTACGGTTCTATAAAAATAAAAAAAAATACGATTTTTGCTCCAATGTCCCAATCGCAAAACTAAAGTACTAGTGCATAGAATAAATTATTTTGCAAACACTAGTATATTTAATTACAAGGAGATTAAATTATTTCAGACTTGAAAATTGAAGAATTTAATAATTATGTGTGGAATACTTTAAAAGAATAACAACAATAAGAATAATATGTAAAAAAATCAAATCAACTTCTTTCTCCCATGCTACAAGTAACCCATATGATGGATGACCACAGTTTGGTTATTATTATTATTATTATTATTATTATTATTATTATTATTATTATTATTATTATTATTATTATTATTATTATTATTATAAATGGAAGAGAAAATACTTTGATTAGCCATGATGTGATTGTTCTCCGCCTTTCCTTCAATTTTATTTCAATTTCCTACCTGCCAAACACCATATCACTAGAAAGGTTGGAAACTTAGACTATAAATACCCTCATTCCCCCATAATCCAAGTAAGACTCTTTGGAATGATGTAGATTTGGTCAAAGTGAAAATTCGAGGAAGTGGGGCCTAATCTTGAAGGTGAAGGATTTGGGGTTTGCATATGGCTTTGGGGTAGAGAGAAGATTAAGGCTAAGTATTAAAGACCATGAGTATAAGGAAGCAAAGACTCAAAGGTATATAATCAAACTTGTCCGAGACCTCCAAACTCTTGTTTTCTTGATTCCCTCTATTTATTGTTTTGAGTTTGCAAGCCTAGCATCTTTCTTGTTCCTTTATATTTTGTTATTTTGCTTATTGTAAAAAAATTGTTAGTGACTCAAAAAGATTGAAAACCCAAGTGATCTAAAGGATTATAATGTGAGTTGTGCATATAATTGGACCGAAATGGAAATTGCAGAATGAATGCAAGAATTGAGAAGGGATAAAATCATATTTAATCAAAAGAAAATAATTAAATATGAGCAGTTTTGGTAGTGGGCCGTGGGTCTTAAAAGAGCTAAAAAGTTGATGATGATGATGATGATGATGATGATGATAATAAATTCTAAAATGTAGTTGAGATATTGTTATTGGGTCATGACCTAAAATGGGCCTAACTTGAAATTTTGACGATAAAATGGTAGATCTAGAGTTTAAAAGACGAACGAAAGAAATTGAGACAAAAAATAATTTGTATGGGATAAGATGAAAAATGGACATATCTCGATAAATATGTCACGCTATTGAGACTCGGGTAATATGTTAACCACGTGAAATTCAAATTAAATGAAAATACAAAAACATAAATTGACTTGAGAGACGCTAAGTATTAATTAAAAGGGATAGTAGTTCAATTATTAAAAGAATTATTATTATTATTATTATTATTTCTCTAGATGCCTGATATGTGATTATGTATATTTTATTAGGCGCACCATTAATATAAGTGCTCATACTGGATAAAGGAAAAGGGCCAACATATGTAGGAAAAGTATAGAACAGGTTTATGCATTAACTTATAATACAGTCCAGTAGTGATTTAAATTGATTTTTCATATGCTTTTTGGCATGAAAAGTTTTTATGAGAAATTGATCATGATGGAAATAAAATATTTTGGCATAGAAATTATGTTAGCGAAATAAATATTTTAATATTGTATGTATGATGTTAAACTCATATATTAGCCTAGACAGTGAGCTAAGAAATAATTAGCATGTTAATAGAGTAGAAACTTCATGACCTGTTGTTATCTTAGTCATGAGATATATTGTATGACTCATATGGTTATCTTGAACTATAAATATTATTTATTTACCAATCTTGTAGTTAATTTGGATCGACTCTAGTCCATACATATTATTTTAGGTCATGTAGCTATCTTTGACTTTGGTCATGTGGTTATCTTGGACCCTGATATTTCCGTCGATTAACGGTGTCCCTTATTTTCCTAAGAGTAGGGCTATGACATCTTAGTATATAGGCTGGATGAAGCATTTTATTTAGTAAATAGATGTAATTTTTATTTTTGATTATGTGCTTACTTTAAGTACACTAATGAAATTAGTTTCGAAAAGTTTTGTTGTCACATCTATTTACAGAAAATATTTTATGTCTATTTCTATACATAAGCATAAAATTATATTTATGATTTTATTTCATAGAAAAAGAACTTCATTAATTTTTAGTTTTATATGTTCTTGCAAAATGGGTTTTACTGTAAGTTATTGTACCACTGAACTAAAATTCGGCGTCAAAATTTATTTTTCTTTAGCGCATGTATCAAAACAAGTACCGAGAACAATAAATTGGTTAAGAGAGCTACTAGACCAGTGGACCCTACTTATAAAGGAGAGCAGCAGTGCCAACCACCCAAATAGGGTTAGTTTCTTTTGTATCATTTATATATATATGACCCATTTTGGTCGTGTAAAATTCTATAAAAATAAAAATATGTAAATTAAAAATTTACCATGTGTATATATTATGTTAAACAGGGGACTATAATTAGAATTGAGAATATATATTTATATGTATATTTAATGATATCATATAGGTTTGATATGACAGGTTAACTGTGAGATCAACTTACCTAACTATTATGTAGGGGGTAAGGGGGTGTTACAATTATATTAATTATATGGTCATGATTAAAGACATATCTAACATACTAGATCTCACATAGGTAGATGCATGAAATTACAACTTTGAAATCGAAAACAATTTTCTATTATAAGTCTTCTTGTAATTGGCTCGAACTCCATTGCTTCTTAATCCTTTGTATTTTAATTCTATTTTAATCTTGTGTAATCTAATTATATAAATTATTTATAATAAAATTCCAAGTTACATTTGAGGGGACTAAAATAAGAAAAGAAATACAATAGAGAGAATAGAGAAGGAAAAAAATTCACATGCATTTTTTACCAAAAATAAAATTTTCATGCATGATCAATCACTTTGGTCAAGTTCATAATCATATCATCATGTCATTTCGTGCACCCCTAGCATGCATTCTCTAATGTATAAATAAAGAATTAAATCATATTAAATATCAAATTCAAATATGACCAGTTGTTAATTCATAGTTAAATTACTTTAATTAGTTATTAGTTTGATTCCAAATAGGATTAAACAATCCTAGTTACAATTGCATACTAGAATCCTAGTCAGACTAGGACTTAGAAAATTATTTTCTAATTCAAATCAAATTCCATTTAAAATATTCCAAAATTTATTCTCATTATTATAAAAAACTTATAATCAATTTATACCAATTAAATTTGTTCATTATATAATCTAAATCATTAATCATTCAAATAGCAAACTAGTTACTCAAAAATTACCTAAATTGAATCATACATGAACTAGGATTCTTTAGGAACTTAAGCATAATTTTAATTTAACTTTAGGATGCCATTGACATCAAAATAACATCATGAATATCTCATAAATATGAAATTAATGTTCTGGTTATTAAGTTACAATATATTAAATCAAACATCACAAAACAGTCTCATCATATGGTAATATTTTGACCTAGTTACAAGTTTTGTTTATTCTATGATCAAAAACAATATTTGCATCATATTAGGTGATGTACTGAAGTTAAACACATTCTAAATATATCATAAACATATTTGAATAATTAAATTAACAAACTAAATCTGAACAGTCCTAAAAAGAACTCAATTGGCAATATTAGGTTTCATAAACTCTAAAATTCAGCAACGTGCACAATTTTAAATTTCATGTATAAATCAAATCCAGACCTTAATTATCATCAACAACACCTAATATCATTAAATTTTTAAAGTTAAAATTTTAGGCCAAACTGAATCAAATTCATTTTTAACGGAAGGAGAGAATCCAAATTATTTCTTTTCAATCAATCTCATTGACATTTCAATTACATCCAAATTTAATTTAATAGGGCAGATATGATACCACTATCGGATTTTGAATATGCATCTCATATATATGACAATAAAATTATAAAATTTAATCAAAACTAAAACCCATGAAATGTCCTATGTAATTTAAAATTATATTGAACCAATCAATAGGAGAAGTTGATTACCTTTATTTGTAATTCTTGATCTTCCAAGTTGTGTGTTTTTCTTTTTTTATTAGGTTGTAGCAAACCGCAATAATTCAAAGCTAGGATTACCTCTAGGAGTATCCACATGCAGGAAGAAGAAGAAAACATCCAAGGAGATAGAGTGACAAAGGTCCAAAGTGCTCTAGCTATGGAAAATTGTTTTATGAAAGGGAAAAGGGAAAGAAGAAAAATAACTCTTATTTTTCTTAAAGGGATAACTATGAAATTGACTCCTTAAAAGGAGTATTTATACTCTTTCTAATCCCATTTAGGGTTGGAAAAGCAAAAGCCTTAATAGGCCATTTTTCCTAAGGTACATGGCCCAATGTTGACCAAGTCAACAATCCTAATCCAAATTAGAATTGACCCAATTTATAACTCTTACAAAAGGCCCAATTCTTTTCCTTTGTCACTTAGATCTTATACAAAACCCATTTTATATTTCCTTCTTTCCTTCTATGCACATGACCTAATAGGTTTTCTAGTCATGTTAGTAACTCAAGTCTTGGAAGGAATCCTAATATAATTAGGATTCATAGAGTCATACACTTTTGATCCATAATTGATTTCCAATCAATTTTTCTTAACTTAGTAGATCATAAGCGATATCTAGCA
Organism: Triadica sebifera; assembly: GCA_023653625.1. Lineage (NCBI taxonomy): Eukaryota > Viridiplantae > Streptophyta > Magnoliopsida > Malpighiales > Euphorbiaceae > Triadica > Triadica sebifera. The sequence goes on from CM042899.1 coordinate 14,447,221, forward strand.
ACATATCATAGTCACCCAATTTTTTGGGTAAATCTGAAACAAAATATCATACTTATATCATTAAAACTAATTTATATAAACATAGAGGTTATAAATTATACCTTGTAATTTCTTATTTGTTTTTGAAATCTTCACTTTGTTGGATTGTAGCAAACTACAACAATCAACACTAGGATGTCTCTAATGATAATCCACGTGAAAAATGAAAAAGAAACTATCAAAAGAAATGGTTTGAACAAATTTAAAGTGATAGCTTTGAAAGTGTTCTTGAGAGAATTTTGTTGTCTTAAAAATATTTTTTTTACAAAAAATATTTTCATGTCTATTTTATGTCACTTGATGTCTTTTCTATTTGAATCAAATTCAAAGAAAAGATGAAAAGTCAAAAATGGAGAAAAGGGAAATGAATAAATAATAATTGACCATAATTGGCCTAATTAAGGCCAAATTCTGTCCAAGGCCAACGAGAGGGAGGTAGCAGCGCGTTGGGCCTGCTGCGAGCCCGTGACCCTCCCGAACAATTTTTTCCGTGTGATCTCGTCGCGATCCATCCCAAAATAATTCTCTCATATTTTGGATCATATCCAAGACCATTTTACTCATTCTCCATATCTTTAATGCATGTTAAGATGCAGCAACCACCTAGAATCTAAGTCTAGACAACCTCCAAATCAATTTGATACAAATCTTAAGTTTTAAACAATTGCAAGATTAGAATCTTCACCCCCAAAACAGCAAGGAATTGGTAACAAAGAGTATGAAGAGAGAATTGGATTCACGCCACAAATTAATTACCAACCTGATAAGTGAAAACAATCCTTGGTATATCAATGGAGATCACACCTCCCACTTGAAGAACACTCAAGAACATTGAAATTTTGATCTTAAATAACCAATCTGATTGTCTTACAAGCATAAGGAGGTATTTATACCTCTACAAACCAAACCCTAGGTGCAAATATGAAGAAAAGACCAATCTGACCTTAATGACTTAAGGACAAACGAATGGGCTTAATTTTATAAGGCCTACACACTTAAGACAAGTTAAAATAAGGCTGATCATGTGTCTTTAAATGAAATTACATTTCAATAATTAAAATAAAACAGCCCACTAAAATTAATCTTAGGCCCAACCATGACATAACATAAGTCCACCTTAACATAGCATATTGCACATGAGTTGAACCTTGTAATATAGACTTCTTCTCTAGCCCATTAGGCTATTTGTCTTCACCATCACATGCCCCAATGAGTGTCACAAGCTTTGGATCGCCAACTGATTCCATCTCTTCAAGCCTGACCCAAGCCTCTTCCTTGATATCTCTTGTCACTAAGCTCTGAATATACATTTGCAAGGCTGCCTTGAGCTTGTTTCTACTTGATCTTATGATTGGACCAAGTGGAATTACTAATTCATCTCCTCCATGGCATGTAAGATCATTTTTGTTGTCTTGGTTCGCATCATGTTACCTATTAGGTTCCCCGGTTATGTTGGCCACTTAAATTAACAATTAATTTAAGCAAGTCATGAGTGGTATCTAGCAACACATCATGATCCCCAATTGACCAGAAAGTCAGTGATTTGACTACGAACCTCAAGCTGTATCCAATCACCACCCTATGAGCAACCTCCCTAAGGCAACAAAGAATAGTATCAAAATACAGAATCAATATTCAAGATATCTTTGAGTATCTCAAGTCTAAGGATACTTGCACCATTGCTAGGATGAGACTATCATTGACATTTGAATAGATTATCCATATGTGATAAGAATGTGGACTCCTAACTTCGCCCCAAAAGCGCGCTTAAAATGGAAGGTTTGAACCCAACCTTATAAACCAGTCCAGAAGTTCCTCCGCAACCGATGTGGGATGCATCATCCCCACCCCCTTAAGACCTCGACTGCCTTAGTCGACGATCTGTCGTAACCCGAAGGGACACCGGTGTACAGGGTTGGCTCTGATACCAAATGATAAGAATGTGGACTCCTAACTTTGCCCCAAAAGCGCGCTCAAAGGGGAAGGTTTGAACGCAGCCTTATAAACCAGTCCAGAAGTTCCTCCGCAACCGATGTGGGACGCATCAATGTGATTGTCTCATAGCTGGTCATCCAATTACTTAGATACACTTAACAAGCATTCATATGTTAACTCTAAACATCTCATGTTTATAGATTATGAGATCTACTCCTCGATCCAATCAAGGGGTGTAACATGTGCTAGTTTGTTCGGATTAATAATGTCCCGTCTCATTAATCCTATGACTAGGAATAATTTTGATACTAATATAATTACACATGATAAGAATCTCAATATCATATGATCTCATCATGATTTCCTTCATGTTATGTTATGTATCAAAGACTTCATTAATTGATTTAATATCACTTATCAATTCATATATCAAATGAGCATCAAATTAATGAAAAAATACCTGCATATCAGTGCATATTAGTGCATATGTGTGAGCCGCAACCGATATCTAATACCCATATATTAATATTGGAAATAGTATTAATTTCAATGACAAAACTACCTGAAGTAGATGGGGCATCAGATGCCTTCTTCTTTAAGGACTCCAAGTAAGCCTTGCAGTTTCTCTTCCAATGGCCATCCTTGCCACAATGGAAGCATGTCCCCTTTGGAGAAATCTCCTTGGCTTTCTTCTTGGCCGCGCCTCCCATAGGCTTTATGGACTTCTTCCTCTTCTTCTTTAGGTTCTTATTTTTAGAACTTGAAGAGTCCACCAGCATCACACCTTACTGTCCTTCTTGACAGATGGCTCAGCTGTTTTGAGCAAGTTAATCAGCTCAGGAATAGTGGTAGAGATTTGGTTTATCCTATAGTTAAGCACAAAATATGAAGAACTATCAGACAAACCAGTTAGAATTAAGTCAATAGTGAATTCATAGTCCATGACAAATCCCAAGGTGGCCAACCTCTCAATGTAGCCATTCATCTTCAATGAATATTGCATTAAAGAAATCCCCTCAACCATCTTAGTGCAAAAGAGCAACCCTGAAGTTTTGAACCTTTCGGAACGTATTTGCTTATCAAAAGCTCTCTTAGATGGTGTACCATGGAATTAGCATTCATAGCCTCATGCTGCTTTTGCAACTCAGCTGAATAGTAGCAAGCATAATGCAGCTTGTCATCTCACTATTATCGAGATGCTTTTGATATGCCTTCTGAACATCTTCAGAAGCATTAGCAGCAGGGGGATTAGGGAGTGCCTCATCTAGGACATAACCAATCTTTTTAGATTTGAGAACTATTCTCAGATTCTTTAGCCAATCCAAAAAATTGGGCCCAGTCAACTCCCACTTGACTGACTACATCACGTCTAGTCTAAGTAATGTTAGTTATTGTCCTTGAGGCTCATTACTCTATTAGATATGATGTAGATCAATGACATATAAGTCAATCTTCACAAAAGGAGAATGATGCACTAGTCATGCCAAGTGGTGCTGTCACAAGATCAAGGGCTAACAAACTAAGGCAAGCAATGCAAGGCTATATTTAAAGTTTGGTCACTAAGGACTCTTCTTTTTAGAATATGAGTTAGAATATGACTGTAATTTTAGGAGTTGAGTTAGAATATGATTTAGTTATCCTTTACCATAAAGGATTCAAATACTTAGGGCTATAAATACTCATTTAGGCTTCTTGTACATGACATGAATGAATAAAAATGAATTGAGTGTTTTTCTTTAAAGTGAGGCAGATTTGCATCTCTTTATTACCTTTAGGAATTAGTTACTTATCAAGTAATATTGCTTGTGGCGTGGCTTTTCTTAATAAACCATATAATTTTAGTTCTTTGCTACATTGGTTAGCTTTGGGTCAGATTCAATCTATGATCACCATAGCTTAAGGTTTGTTTACCTTGTCTTGTTGAGGGGTTTCAAGGCACGGTCTTTGGGGTTCCGCATCAGTTTGATATCAGAGCTTTTGGTTAGATAATCATTATCTATCCTTTAAAATTGCTTTCTAGTTATTAACTAAGCTAGATTTAAATTCTGCCATTGGAGGTACCTTAGGAAAAATTTCTTCCATAAAGAGTAAAATTGTAAGTTTGGGTTTCTTTTCAATTCTTTGATATGTTTGAGGTTTATTAAGCATTTGTTCAGTGTTATTTGCTATAAAAAAACAAACCAAAAAAAAAGGAAAAAGGAAAAAAAATCAGAATTTCGAATTTAGCACTAAAATTGTGAATTTGTGCTATTTTGAGCTTCAAGTTGAAATCTTGTGATTTATGATTGCTGGAATTGTTTGGTATCATCATAAACTACTGGAATCCAACTTAAATAATTGGTTTTGAGGTTGAAAAGTACAACTTTTGAATTCAGATCTCTTTAGTGATCATCAGTCCTTAAAGCATTTGAAGGAACAAATGAAACTCAATAGGCAGCATGGTAAGTGGGTGGAATTTATTGAGACATTTCCATATGTGATAAAATACAAGCAAGGTAAAGATAATGTGGTGGTTGATGCACTTTCAAGAAGATATACTTTAATTTCTACTTTAAGTTCTAAATTGTTGGGATTTGAACAAATTAAATAACTTTATGCCACTTATCTTGATATTGCTAATGTGTATGATGCATGTGAACAAGCTGCTTTTCAGAAATTTTATAGGCATGATGGATATTTGTTTAGGGATGGTAAACTTTGTGTGCCTATATGTTCATTAAGGGAGCTACTTGTGCGTGAAGCTTATAGTGGGGGTTTGATGGGGCATTTTGGTGTTAATAAGACTTTGGATATGTTGCATGAACACTTTTATTAGCCACATATGCGTAAGGATGCTGAAAGAATTTGTGTTAAGTGTGTTGCATGTAAACAAGCTAAATCTAAAGTTATGCCTCATGGATTGTATACACCTTTATCTATTTCTATTGCACCTTGGATTGATATTTCAATGGATTTTGTATTGGGATTGCCTAAGACTAGGAGAGGTAAAGATAGCATATTTGTTGTAGTTGATAGATTCAGTAAAATGGCTCATTTTATTGCGTGTGTTAAAACGAATGATGCAACAAATATAGCTGACTTGTTCTTTAGCGAGGTAGTGCGTTTGCATGGTATTCCTAAATCAATTGTTTCTGATAGAGACGCTAAATTCCTTAGTCACTTTTGGCGTGTTTTGTGGGGTAAACTTGGTACTAAATTGTTGTTTTCTACTACTTGTCATCCACAAACTGATGGACAAACCGAAGTGGTCAATAGGACTTTAGGTGCTCTATTACGTGTTGTTGTGGGTAGAAATTTAAAACCATAGGAAGATTGTTTGCCATTGGTTGAGTTTGCTTATAATAGATGCATACATTCTTCTACTGGTTTTCACCTTTTGAACTTGTGTATGGTTTTAATCCATTAACTCCATTGGATCTAACATCTTTGCCTTTTAATGAGTTAACTAATTTGGATGGTAAGAAAAAGGCAGATTTTGTGAAAGCTATGCATGAGAAAGCAAAATAGCACTTGGAGAAGAAGAATGAGTCATATGCACGACAAGCTAACAAGGGGCGTAGAAAAATGGTGTTTGAACCAGGCGATTCGGTGTGGGTGCATATGAAAAAAGAGAGATTTCCTCATCAAAGGAAGAATAAACTTGATCCTAGAGGAGATGGCCCATTTCGTGTACTTGAAAGGATCAATGATAATGCTTACAAAATAGAACTTCCTGGTGAGTATGGTGTTTTTGCATCATTCAATGTTTCTGACCTTACTCCTTTTGATAATGTAGGAATAGTAGATTCGAGGATGAATCCTTTTGAGGAGGGGGGGAATGATGCAGATCAAGGACATATAAGTCAATCTTCACAAAAGGAGAATGATGCACTAGTCATGCCAAGTGGTGCTATCATAAGATCAAGGGCTAACAAACTAAGGCAAGCAATGCAAGACTATATTCAAAGCTTGGTCACTAAGGAGATCACAAAAGATGCATGCATGACAAAGGAGATGGAGTTGATTGAAGACCCAAGGCCTATTACTTATTTTGGGGTGTGTGAAGAACCATCATGCATGGACTAGTCCAATAGGCTAAACAAGGCAAAGTCCATAAAATTAAAGATTACAAGTCATGTGCCAACCATTTGCCTACTTATGTGATTTGGGGCTTAACTTGTAATTGGGCTTAATTATGTATGTGGACTGCCTAATTTAAATTACCTTAGACTTTAATTAGTATAGACATATGGGCCAAAGAAATAAAGCCCAACCCACCACTTGTCTTATTTTGGAAGGATTTAATTAGTGTCCTAATTCAAGTAGGACTCTACTTTTTAGAATATGAGTTAGAATATAACTGTAATTTTAGGAGTTGAGTTAGAATATGATTTAGTTATCCTTTACCATAAATGATTCAAAAACTTAAGGCTATAAATACTCATTTAGGCTTCTTGTACATGACATGAATGAATAAAAACGAATTTGAGTATTTTTCTTTAAAGTGAGGCAGATTTGCATCTCTTTATTACCTTTAGGAATTAGTTACTTATCAAGTAATATTACTTGTAGCGTGGCTTTTCTTAATAAACCATATAATCTTGGTTCTTTGCTACATTGGTTAGCTTTGGGTCAGATTCAATCTATGATCACCATAGCTTAAGGTTTGTTTACCTTGTCTTGTTGAGGGGTTTCAAGGCACGGTCTTTGGGGTTCCGCATCAAGGTATATCATTGAAGACTAACTTTATGACATTTCCACTCCGGCTAGAGACTCCCGAGTAATGACCACGACAAGAGGCCATGGGTATATACTCCTTCTATCAGGAGTGGTGAATCCTTTGTTGGTTACCCAATTACCTTTGAATACCTCAAGTTGTATCCAATCACCACCCTATAAGCAACCTCCCTGAGGCAACTTGGAACAGTGGCAAAATACAAAATCAATATTCAAGATATCCTTGAGTACCTCAAGCCTAAGGATAATTGCACCATTGCTATGATGAGATTGTCATTGACATTTGAATAGATTATCCATATGATTGTCTCATAGCTGGTCATCCAATGTACTTAGCTACATTTAGCAAGCTACATGTTAACCCTAAACATCTCATGTTCATAGATTATGAGATCTACTGCTCGATCCAATCAAGGAGTGTAACATGTGCTAGTCTATTCGGATTAATAATGTTCTGTCTCATTAATCCTATGACTAGGGATAGTTTTGATACTAACATAATTACACATGATAAAAATCTCAATATCATATGATCTTATCATGATTTCTTTCATGCTATGTTGTCAAGGACTTCATTAATTGATTTAAAATCACTTATCAATTCATATATCAAATGAACATCAAATTAATGAAAAAGTCTTTTATTAATCAAATAAATTTGTACAATAAGTGCTAAAGGTGATTGCCTTTAGAGCACTCCTCTAACACAATTAACTAGAAAGCTAATGCTTTGACTTTTAACCCTTCTACAGGCAATTATCGTGCAATTCATCTTTTCACCAAACTATATACCTCATTTGGTTCAGAGCATGGATTGTGTGTCAACTCCCACTAGACTGACTATGTCACATCTATTCCAAATGATATTAGTTCTTGTCTATGAGACTCATTACTCTATTAGAGATGTCCTTGAAGATCTTCTTCAAGACATGTCCACCTTGGCCAAGGATATATGAGTAATGATCTCTACAAGAGGCCATAGTTATACTCTCCTTCTATCAGGAGTGGTGAATCCTCTATTGACTACTCAACTACCTTCGAATACCTCATGCTATACCCAATCATAACCCTATGAGCAACCTCTTAGAGGCATCAAGTTATAGAGTCAAAGCATAAGATTCTATATCTAAGATAACCTTGATCACCTCAAGTCTAAGGATACTTGCACCATTGCTATTATAAGGCTATCACTGACATTGAATAAATATCCATGTAAATATCTCATAGCAGATCATCCAATGTACTTAGCTACTCAGCAAGCATCCACATGTTAACTCTATACATCTCATGTCTTTAACTTATGAGATCAATTGTTTCACTTAGTCAAGGAGTATCACATGTGCTAGTCTATTTGGATTAACAATGTTCTTTCTTATTATTCCTATGACTAGAGATAATTTAGGTATAAGCATAATTCCATATGATAGGAATCCCATCCTCATGATCTCATCATGATTTTCTTCATGTCGTGTTACATACCAAGGACTTTCATTAAATGGTCTAAGATCTATATCAATTCATATGCAAAGAATACCATATAATGAAAATGCTTTTATTAATAATAAATTAGTACATTAAGTGCCTAAGGTGATTGCCTTTAGAGCATCTCTCTATCAAATGTAACATCATTTTATCTGGCTATGCACTAGTATGGTTAGGGGGTGTTACACAATTGATCCCTAAAAATTTGCTAAAGAATCAAACCATATCCTAATTATTTTTTTAGATTCTAGCAGTATCTAGAGTCTTTAAATCAACACTGCTCCTTCACTCTGATGTTGCATACTTCAAGTTTCTGTCTGAAAAACTTAAATATTTCTTTAGGAATAACTTTTGTTAGAATATCAACACTACGGTCTTCATTCTTGGAATGAATTTGATGCACCTCTTCTAGCTTTTGTACTTCCCTCAGAAAATAAAGTTTTATCTTGAACTATTTTCTTCTTCCATGAAATACTAAATTTTTGGCTATTGAAATTGATGCTTGATTATCCATAAAAATATAAGTACTCTCTTTCTGCTCCATGTACAAATCAGCCATAAGTTTTTTGAGCCACAAAGCTTGATTTGCAACTAATGCAGCTGCTACATATTCTGCCTTTGTTGTTAATTGTGCTATGATCTTTTTTTTCTTAACACGATGAAAAAATTCCATAACCAAAATTGAACAATAGCCATGAAGGCTAAAATTTTTAACATGTTGGAATCTTATTCCAAAATCAATTGTGCCCTTACATATCTGAGAATCCTTTTTGTTGTTTAAAAGTGAATTTCACTAGCACAATGTTTGTATCTTGATAATAAACTTACATCATGCATGATGTCTATCCTAATGGTTGTTAAGTAGATTAGATAACCAATTAAGCTTATGTATATCTCTTCATCAACTTTTTTCAGCTCCATCTTCTTTATTGAATTTTTCCTTTTGATTCATTGGAGTTACAGTTAGCTTACGATCCTTGATCTTGAATTTTTTTAACATCTCCTTTACACATTTGGATGGAGTTACAAAGATTACACTTTGGTTTTGTTGCACTTGGATGCCAAGGAAAAATGACATTCTTTTAAGATCTATCATTTCAAAAGCTTAACCTGTCAATAAGCTCCTTATTGCTCCATATGACAAGAAAATCATCAACGTATAGAGATACCACTAATATTTCTTCATCAACCTTTTTAATATATAAAGTAAATTCACTTAGACTCTTTTCAGAGCCTAAATTTATTAAATGTGCATCAATTCTGCTATACCATAATCTTGGGGCATATTTTAACCATACAAGGCCTTTTTCAATCGATATACCTTTTCCTTTTGTCCTTGAACAACAAATCCTTCAAGTTGCTTTACAAAAATTTCCTCCACTAAGTAACTATTTAAGAAGGCTAACTTTACATCCAATACATCATCATCATTCTCCTCCTGAAAAGTCAAGTTGTTTTTCATTTTTCCAACTCTAATTTTCAGATTCAAAGAATTTTACATTTATACTCACAATTACTTTATTGCTTTATGGTAAGTAAATTCTATAAGCCTTTGTTATCAAGCTATATCCTATTAACTTGAGGGATATAAGAAAGCATAAAGAGCTAAAAAATTTCAAATTTAGCAATTTGGGTTTAAAGTCATACCAATCTTCGAATGGTGTCTGTTTAGGAAGAGCTTTTAATGTCAATTTGTTCAACAAAAACACTGTTGTATTTGCTGCCTTAGACCAAAACTTATTTGACAGGCCTTTGTCATGAAGCAAGCATCTTGTCATCTCCATCATTATTATGTTTTTTTGCTCCACCACCCTATTTTTCTGTGGAGATTAAGGTGTTGTCAATTAGTGTTCAACACTTGCATATTCATAAAATTTATTGAACTTTTGAGATGTATGTTTAGTTCCATTATCTAACCATATCATCTACATCTTTATTCCACTTTGAGTTTCCACCCAAGTTTTAAACTTATAAAAGATGTTAGCAACCTAAGTTTTTGTTTCATAAAATAAATCCAACACATTCTTGTGTAATTATAAATGAAAGCAATATAATACTTATTGTCATTCAAATATGGTGATTTTTGTGGTCCTTCCATATATGTGTGCACCAATTGTAGCTTGTGTGTTGCTCTCCAACTTTACCTTTTTGAAAAGGCAGCCTCATTTACTTGCCATATTGACATGCAATGCATACATGTATATCTTGTTCTAATTCAGGTAGCCCCTCTACAAGATTATTCTTTTTCATACAGATCAGAGCATCATAATGAAAATTCTCCAACCTCTTATGCCAAAGGATTGTGTTGTCTTCTTCCTTGTGCATTACAACTTGCTCTTCTTCAATCAAATTTAAAGCAAAACTTTTGCGATTCAATTGAATCTTGAATAATTCTCTAGCTTTTGCATTTCTGATCATGCAGGATTTATCCTAAACAAGAACTTTATAACCCTTTTCCAACAACTAATCAACACTGAAAAGATTTTGATCAATTTAATGAACAAATAAAACATCATAAATTAGTTTCAATGTTGAGCAGCCTTCAATTGCAATAATCCCTTTGCCTTTTACAGCAACATATGCTCCATTTCCAATTCTAACTTTGGAGATATATGTTGTGTTAATATCATTAAATAGGTCTTGATCATGAGTGATGTATGCACGGGAACCACAATTGAAGGATATGAACGACAATCTTTTGTTAATGGAGTGGAGCAATCTTATATCATTGAAATGAGCATTAAAGGAGTTCAAAAGTCTTTTCATATGATCCAATTCAATATGGGGTGTGTTCCAAGTCATAGAAGGCAGCATTGGAGCATTCGTTGCTATATTGGACTTAAAATTCACAATCAAGCTTATGGGCCAATAATACACAAAGCCAAGCCTAAGGTGAAGATAAAAAGGAGTCTTTCATGAAGATTAAATTCAAATGGGCTAAGCAAGGCAAAGTCTATAAACCTTGAAGATTACAAGTCATGTGCAAGTCATGTGCAAATCATGTGCTAGGAGTCCTATGCCAAACATGTACAAGACATGATGTCTTCTATACCAAACTGATGCGGAACCCCAAAGACCGTGCTTTGAAACTCCTCAACAAGACAAGGTAAACAAACCTTAAGCTATGGTGATCATAGATTGAATCTGACCCAAAGCTAACCAATATAGCAAAGAACCAAGATTATAAGTATTATTAAGAATAGCCATGCCACAAGCAATATTACTTGATAAGTAACTAATTCCTAAAGGTAATAAAGAGATGCAAATCTACCTCATTTTAAAGAAAAACACTCAAATTCATTTTTATTCATTCATTCATTCACTGATGTCTTGTAAAAGAAGCCTAGATGAGTATTTATAGCCTTAAGTCTTTGAATCCTTTATGGTAAAGGATAACTAAATCATATTCTAACTCAACTCCTAAAATTGCAATCATATTCTAACTCATATTCTAAAAAGTAGAGTCCTACTTGAATTAGGACACTAATTAAATCCTTCTAAAATAAGACAAGTGGTGGGTTGGGCTTTATTTCTTTGGCCCACATGTCTATCACTAATTAAAAAATTATGGTAATTAAAATAGGGAGCCCACATACATAATTAAGCCCAATTACAAGTTAAGCCCAAATCCTATAAGTAGGCACATGCATGGCACATGATCTTGAGCACATGGTTGGCACATGATGTCTTCCACATGGATGGCACATGTCTTGCACATATTTGGCATAGGACTCCTAGCACATGATTTGCACATGACTTGCACATGACTTGTAATCTTCAAGGTTTATGGACTTTGCCTTGCTTAGCCCATTTGAATTTAATCTTCATGAAAGTCTCTTTTTATCTTCACCTTAGGCTTGCCTTTGTGTATTGTTGGTCTATAAGTTTGATTGTGAATTTTAGGTCCAATATAGCAACGAATACTCCAATGCTGCCTTCTATGACTTGGAACACGCCCCACATTGAATTGGATCATATGAAAAGATTTTTGAACTCCTTTAAGGCTCATTTCAATGATATAAGATTGCTCCACTCCATTGACAAAAGATTGTCGTTCATATCCTTCAATTATGGTTCCCGTGCATACATCAATGAGTCATATTAGAACACTCCCTTACACTTTTGTACCTCAATCAGATAAAATGGTATCTCTAACTGACCAACTAATGTGCCTGCGCAGGACTTATAGATATACAATATATGTAGATCCACTTATAACTCAAAATAAAAGTAAATAATCTTTTTTAAATATATGTAAACTGCGCATTTACAAAACATAATCTAGTATATAAATTTATTTACAGACATGTATTTATTTTAAAATATATCTAATGCATAAAAAGAAAATTTTCATTTATGAGCATGACATGACTATCACTATTTCTATTACTATTGTGCTCCTCTAGTTGAATTTTTGGATCTGCAACTCTCTAAACTTATTCATTGGTATATATTTCCTGCTTACTATTTGCACGAGAGAAAAATAATTCTTATGCTGAGTTTTAGCTTTGTGGTCACTATAAAAAAATAGCAAAATAGTGACCATAAAAATAGCAAAATAGTGACCACATAAATATAGTTACTAAATAGAAACCAATTTACGACCACATTGTGACAAAAAAAACCAATATTAATTTATTAAAATAAAGATCATACATTGACCACTTTACTACCACATTGCGACCACATACAATGACCACGAATTTTGGTTGCTACGCATGGTGCTAGTAGTTGGCACCAAATTTTATGATAGATAATTCAGTGACCATAAATAATGTGGTCTCTATTTAGTGACCATATTTTTGTGTGGTCACAATTTAGAAACCAAATTTATTTGTGGTCTATAAACTAAGACTTCATTTACCATTGTATTAATAAAATAATTAATGTATCAAATTTAATATATTAAAATTCAATTGAAGTTTTAAATTAATACTGAACTATTAAAAATATAAATAAAAATTATAAATATTTTGATTATAACATACTCTTATATCATAAATGTATTATGTATCAGCAAAAAGTATGAAAATTTAGTTGTAAGTTAGTATAACGGCGGTGTCTCAATCACTTGGCAGATAGACCATTCTATTATGTTGGTCGAGTGTGACAACTAAAAGTACTCAATTATGATGATTGCTTAGTTTGAATTTTTTTAAATTATTGTGTATTTTATTAATTTGACCCATTTGTTATAATTAATTATTAATCTCACACAATATTCACAGGTCATTTTTATTCTTAATGTTTTTATGCAAACTATGTATAAATTAGATAATAAATTATAGGTCCTGTTAATTAGAAATTTTAATCACATTTTTAATTATAATCAATAACCAAACTCTTTCTTCTTGTGTTGAAATTTGAAAAAAAAAATTAAATTTTCTTAATGAAAAGCAATCACATAAAGGGATTAGGGGTTAGCAAAGTTGGATTTAATCGATTTAACTTGTTAAAAAGTTAATAAATCAATTTGTATATAGTTAATTTCATTTGATTATTAGTTTGAAGCGATTCAATTAATTTAGCAAAAGAAATTGAAAAAATTGAATTGATTTAATTTTCGTCAATTAAATTCATTTTATATTTTTAATTTTGATCTCTAATTTTTTTTCCTTTAAATTATTTTGTTTTTGTTTTTCAAGGTCCTTCTTTAAATTTTTTCCACTTCACTCGTTTTTCTTTATTTGTTTTTCAATTTATTATATTAAATTTCTTTCATTTTTTTTTCAATTACCTTCTTTAATTAATTTTATTAAGTAAAATTTATTTCCTTTTTTTAATTTCTTCTTTAATATATTTTTAATTAACTCTCTTTCTTTCTTTTTAAACTTCAATCTTTAATCCTTTCTTTTTTTAATTTCATATTTTTACTTAAATTCCTTTTCAATTTTCAATTTTCCTCTTTAATTTATCTTCAGCTAAATTCATTTCTTTTGTTTTTTAATTTTTTCAATTAAATCCCTTTCCTTTATTTTTCAATTAGTCTTCTCCTTTAATTAAATATTGAACCAATTAAATTAAACCAAATTTTTTCAATTTAATCAGTTTGATTGACATATAAGATCAGTTACAGTGTAAGTCTTTTTTTTAGTGAGATCAATTTATAAGTATATTTACAAATCATTATAATTTAAAATTATAAATTCCAATATAGATATTCTTCTTATGCAAAAACTGAAGTTTCTATGAAAAATCATATAGTATTCAAACAAAAAAGGCTCCACCTCTCACATTGCTCAGAAATTGTTTTCCTTGTCGCATAATATCCCTTTTTTGCAGTGCCAACACCCAGATATAGCCATTCATCAGTTGGCTCCACTGCTCCTTCGGTTTGTCTCGTCCTCCGATCGGTCGTGTGTTCCTTTCCTTCACTGTTCGTGTAACGCTCACTTACCCTACTAATCGCTAATAGGATATGGAAGCGCTACTAAGCTCATTTAATTTAAAACCAACGCTCAATTTTGTATAAATATTTTTTTTTCAATTTAAATATATATCTAGTGATGGGAATATTGTGATTCAAAATAACTTATTCATTAAACCATGATATTTAAAAATATAACTACAATAATTTTAGATATATATAATTACCAAATCCATTACTTATAAATATTACAAGCCACAAATTTACATCAACAAAATTCTTAAAACTTAATTTTTACAACATCATTATCAAAACATACAAAAAGAACTAGACTGCTGCAATCTGATCTTGGGGTTCTCTCTTCTTCAGTTGCCCTATCGGAACAGCTACTTCTATTTATCTGCGCGTGAAACACACGCGCTAAGCTACTAGCTTAGTGGTACGTTTGACAACTATCCAATCATTACATAAATAATTCTAAAATAAAATTTTAGATACTACAATTAACCTATTTAGCATGCCAAATATTCAATTAATAATAAACCATTTTCTTCATGCAAAAATATTTAATTCATGAATTATGATATTTTATTCATTAAGCATGCTTGAAATTTTAACAATACAAATATAAAATTTACAATATGAATTTCATACTTCACATTTTTTTTTCTGTTATTTATTTAATAGCCCACGACATCTTAGACTGGAACTAAACACTGGATACAGGGTTTCTGCTCTCCGGCAGTATACTCGGCGCCTACATAATTATTTTATAACTCGGCGTTTAACGCCTACATTTTCAATAACAACTCAGCACCTTTTTGGTGCCTACGTAAATTTCAAACTCAGCACTAATTCTTAGTGCCTAAGTAAATTTCAACTCAGCACTATTATTTTTAGTGCCTACATAATTTTAACTCAGCACTATTATATTTAGTGCCTACATTTCTACCCTTTTATTGGCATGTCAACTTATCCTAATTTCTAGTTCTCGACTAGATGTTATAGGGCTTAAATTACATTTGTTACCTTTATTCATATTTGCATAAATTATGTAGGGAAACATTAATATAAATTCCATATAAATGCAATAATTCTCATTCAATATTTTACAACCTCATACTAGCTCATTTAATCATTATAACTATAAGAAAAATTCAATCAATACATTTTCTAACACATAAATCCACAATCAACACATTTCTACCAGCTGTCCTATTCTGGACAGCATTTCTACCTTATGTTGCTCTGCATTTTTCGTCTATGTTTAGACAGAATTTGGACATGTGATCATCTAACAAAATATAGGTACATGTCTTATCTTTAATTTCCAACTGGAATCACATCAAAACAAATTTTGTATCAAAAGTTATAAATTTTCTCCTAAGTTACGTTCGCTGTAATCTGCCCAGTATTTTACTGGACAGATTTCTGTCTTATCTTTCTATATCTTTTTCATCCATTTCTAGATGGAATTTGGATAAGTGATCAACTATAAAAATGCAGGTACATGTCTTATCTTTAATTTACAACTGGAATCACATTAAAAATAATTTCGTAGCAAAAGTTATGAATTGTTTTCCAACCTATGTTCACTGTAATCTGCCCAGTATTTTTTTTTCTGGACAGATTTCTAGTTCAAAGTTTGAGTCCATTTGTCACCTAATTACAGGCATATTTAGGTCTAATGGTCTGAATGAAAGTTCAAGCCCTATGTCTTAACTTTCCAATCCAGCAAGAATCACTCAGAAATGATTTCCAGAACTCTAGTTATGACCAAAAAACTAGACACTGTTCATAAGACGAATTTTCCAGCACATCAAATAATTCATACATTTTCCATTTTCATGCATCAACCTCATTTTCTAGTCTTTATTTTCACATTCATGGCATCATTTAATCACTCAATCAAATGTTCAGAATTTCATACATAAATTCACTACATCACAAAATCAAAATCAATACTTTTCTATATTGAATTTTTGTCAAATGTACATACCTCAAAGTTTTATTTTTCTTCACTTTTCTCTTCCTCTTAGATAGCCTTTTCCTTGCCCTTACTTCCCATTTGATTTTGGTTCAAAGGTTGTTCACTTCCTTGCCCTAACAATAAATTTTACACTAATCAAACACTAATCACACTAATCCACCCTTAATCACCATTAGCATACTAATAACCCTAATTTACTAGCTATAATGGCAACTAACCTCAAACTCAAAAAAAAGAGAAGAAGAAAGTAAGGAGATGGAAAATCTAAACTCACCTTTGATGATCTTCCAAATGGCTAAAAACTCTTTTTTTTTTTCTTCCTTTCTTCCTTCCTCTTCCTTAGTTTTGCTCACTTTACTTCACTTTCTTCATGATCTTGCCTTAATCCCCTTTTTTTTTCATCTAATCTTAGCTTGATTTGAAGAAAGAAAAACAAAAGTAAATGGGAGAGGAGAAGCTCATGGCAAAGAAGAAGAAAAGAGAGAAAAATGAGTTTGGTCAAGATGAAGAAGAAGAAGAATGGTCAAAAAAGTGAAAATTTGACTTTTTATAGTTGGATTAGGTGGGTGGTTAGGATTAGTTACTAATCTTGCTTCCTATTGGTCCATTAATTTAAATCACTCTTACTTTATTTTAATCAAAAGAATATTCCTTTCCTTAGATAAAGAATATTCCATTTTTATGCCTTCTTAGAATTTCTGTGCCAAAAACACTGCAATTCCAAATTTCGTTCAGCGAAAAATAATTTTTTTCCCAATTTTAATTCCAAACTTCAAAATTCTCAATTAATAATATTCAAAATATTTTTCTCCCATCTTATTATTATTTAAATTTATTTCTTTCATGTCCAAATTTAGACCCCGATCGGTTCAGCGCGCCGGATTTCGGTCAACTGCGACCGTGGCCTAAATTATCGGGCATTACAGTTCGCGTCTCCTACTCCTCTGCTGCATCCCGCTCCACTGCTCCAGTTGTCCCCTATTTTACCTCTCCTTCCTGTTGGTTGTCCTTTCTTCTCCTCCACGCCGGTCATCTCTGTTCTTCTGCACCACTATTGGTATTCCGGTGAAGGTGAGCTTTTTTTTTTTGAATTGTTTATAGTTTTTTTTTGCTATGAATTTTGTTTTTGTTTTAATTATTCACAGTTTTTTTTTTCTATGTATATATTAAAAAAAAATTGAAAATCTGAAAGTTTGAATTTTCTGAAAATCTAAAAATGTGAAAGTTTGGATTAAGAAAATTTACCATTTGAAACACAAATTATATAAAGGGAAAAAAAAAAAGAAGGCAAATGAAGAGAATGGAGGCATAATGCTTCAGGCATGAATGGGGACTGAGAAGGAGAGGACTTCCAAAGGAGAGAAACTGTTTAAGGAAGCTTGAATTTCAATTGATGAAAAAGGAAGAAAGGAAGGATGATTGGGGTTCTATAGGTACTTTCCTTTTGTAGAAAATCTGGTTCTTTATTTTATGGGTTTCTTTTATTTTTGAGGTTTGTTTGATGTTTATGAATTTGGGATTCTTGAAGCTAAGTTGAAGTGAATGCAAATTTATCTCCAAGTTGGCTTACTTAGAAGCGATCTATTCAAAGATTGCAAAGAAAGTCATGTGTTTGATTGGAGAGAGGATATCATTATGTGCTATGGGGGAAGCTATATATTTGCACTCAAAGATTATTGATAGATTGATGCAGCAACCACCTAGAATCTAAGTCTAGACAACCTCCAAATCAATTTGATACAAATCTTAAGTTTTAAACAATTGCAAGATTAGACTCTTCACCCCCAAAACAACAAGAAATTGGTAACAAAGAGTATGAAGAGAGAATTGGATTCACGCCACAAATTAATTACCAACCTGATAAGTGAAAACAATCCTTTATATCAATGGAGATCACACCTCCCACTTGAAGAACACTCAAGAACACTGAAATTTTGATCTTAAATCACCAATCTGATTGTCTTACACGCGTAAGGAGGTATTTATACCTCTACAAACCAAACCCTAGGTGCAAATATAAAGAAAAGACCAATCTGACCCTAATGACTGAAGGACAAACGAATGAGCTTAATTTTATAAGGCCTACACACTTAAGACAAGTTAAAATAAGGCTGATCATGTGTCTTTAAATGAAATTATATTCCAATAATTAAAATAAAACAGCCCACTAAAATTAATATTAGGCCCAACCATGACATAACATAAGTCCACCTTAACATAACATATTACACATGGGTTGAACCTTGTAATATAGACTACTTCTCTAGCCCATTAGGCTAGTTGTCTTCACCATCACATGCCCCAATGAGTGTCACAAGCTTTGGATCGCCAACTGATTCCATCTCTTCAAGCCTGACCCAAGCCTCTTCCTTGATATCTCTTGTCACTAAGCTCTGAATATACATTTGCAAGACTGCCTTGAGCTTGTTTCTACTTGATCTTATGATTGGACCAGGTGGCATTACTAATCCATCTCCTCCATGGCATGTAAGATCATTTTTGTTGTCTTGGTTCGCATCATTCCCTCCCTCCACAAAAGGATTCGTCCTCGAATCACCACCTGCATTATCAAAAGGAGAAAGGTCAGCAATATTAAAAGTTGCTGAAACACCATACTCACCGGGCAAGTCAATCTTATAGGCATTGTCATTGATCCTCTCAACCACTTGAAAAGGTCCATCGCCTCTTGGATCCAACTTGGATTTCCTTTGGTTAGAAAATCTCTCTTTCCTAAAATGCACCCATACCCAATCTCCAGGTTCAAATTTCACAACTTTACGTCCTTGATTGGCTTTTTGTGCATAACTTTTGTTCTTTAACTCAATGTGCTGCTTTGCCTTCTCATGTATGGACTTAATCAAATCTGCCTTCTTTTGCCCATCTAAGTTAGAAATATCATTCACAGGTATAGGCAACAAATCCAAAGGGGTTAGCGGATTAAAACCATAGACAATTTCAAATGGAGAATAACCTGTTGATGAATGAATGCTTCTATTATATGCAAATCCTACTAATAGCAAACAATCTTCCCAAGTTTTCAAATTCTTTCCAACAACAGCACGTAATAATGATCCTAAAGTTCTATTAACCACTTCAGTTTGACCATCTGTTTGAGGATGATAAGTAGTAGAAAATAGCAACTTTGTTCCCAACTTTCCCCACAGCACACGCCAAAAATGACTCAAAAACTTAGAATCTCTATCAGAAACAATAGTTTTAGGAACACCATGCAAACGGACAACATCCTTAAAGAACAAATCAGAAATATATGTAGCGTCATCAGTTTTATGGCAAGCAATGAAATGTGCCATCTTGCTAAACCTATCAACTACAACAAAAATGTTATCTCTTCCCCTTTTAGTCCTGGGCAGTCCCAACACAAAATCCATAGAAATGTCAATCCAGGGCTGACTAGGGATGGGTGAAGGAGTATACAACCCATGAGGTTGAATTCTTGACTTGGCTTGCTTACATGCAACACACCTAGAGCAAATTTTCTCAACATCTTTCTTCATATTAGGCCAATAAAAATGCTCATGCAAGATGTCAAGTGTCTTAGCAATACCAAAATGACCCATCAAACCACCATTATGAGCCTCACATATAAGCAAGTCTCGCATTGAACAATTAGGCACACAAAGTTTATTTTTTCTAAATAAATAACCATCATGCCTATAAAACCTTTGAAATGCAGATTGTTCACATGCATTATAAACATTTGAAAAATCAGAATCAGAAGCATACAATTCCCTTATATATTCAAATCCCATCAATCGAGAACTCAAAGTAGTAATAAGAGTATATCTTCGAGAACTCAAAGTAGTAATAAGAGTATTCCCTTGTTTGTATTGAATCACATAAGGAAAGGTCTCAATGAACTCCAACCATTTGGCATGTTGTTTGTTCAACTTACCTTGACCCTTGAGATGCTTTAAAGACTCATGATCACTATGAATCACAAACTCTTTAGGCCAAAGATAATGCTGCCAAGTCTCCAAAGCCCTCACAAATGCATACAACTCCTTGTCATACGTGGAATAATTGAGTTGTACACCACTCAACTTTTCACTAAAGAAAGCAATTGGTCGCCTACCCTGTATCAAAACAGCACCAATACCTATCTCGGAGGCATCACATTCAATCTCAAAAGTAGAATTAAAATCAGGCAAACTCAAAACAGGTGCAGAACAAAGTTTATCTTTCAAAGTATTAAATGCAAGTTCTTGCGCCTCGCCCCACTTAAACCCCATATCCTTTTTAATGATTTCAGTTAAAGGAGCAGCAATGACACCAAAATCCTTTATAAACCTCCTATAAAAGCTAGCAAGGCCATGAAAGCTTCTAACATCACTCACATTCCTAGGGGTTGGCCATTCATGGATAGCCCTTATCTTCTCCTCATCAACCTCAATTCCATTGGCACTCACCACATACCCTAAGAATATAACTCTATTCATGCAAAATGTGCACTTTTTAAGTTTAGCATACAATTCTTCTCTCCTAAGTGTATCCAAAACAGCCCAAAGATGATGTACATGCTCATCAACAGATTTACTATAAATCAAAATATCATCAAAATAAACAACAACAAATTTTCCAATGAACTGATGCAAAACATGATTCATCAATCTCATAAAAGTGCTAGGGGCATTGGTTAGACCAAAAGGCATAACGAGCCACTCATATAAACCAAGCTTTGTTTTAAATGCTGTTTTCCATTCATCACCAACTTTCATCCTAATTTGGTGATATCCACTCATCAAATCAATCTTAGTAAAGATACAAGCGCCATGCAGTTCATCTAACATATCATCCAATCTGGGTATTGGATGGCGATACTTAACTGTTATGCGATTCACAGCCCTACAATCAACACACATGCGCCAACTCCCATCCTTTTTTGGCACCAAAAGCACCGGCACTGCACACGGACTAAGACTCTCACGGATATGCCCCCTTGCTAACAACTCCTCCACTTGCCTTTGAAGTTCCTTTGTCTCCTCGGGGTTGCTCCTATAGGCTGGTCGGTTTGGAATTTGAGCTCCTGGTATGAAATCAATTTGATGTTCAATTCCTCTTATTGGTGGCAATCCTTGTGGTAACTCTTCAGGAAATACATTCTCATATTCCTACAATAAAGAAACAACAACACTAGGCAAAGAAGGGTTAAGATCAGCTTCATTAAAATAAGATTCCTTGTACATGAGTACAAGTAAACATTGTTGATTCTCAAAAGCCACTCTCATATCCCTTACTTTTGCATAAAAATTGTTTTTCTTTGTACCACTCTCCTTTGGGCCAATTATTTGCTTTTCTTTTTGGGCCTCTTTTCCTCCCATTTTTCTCTCTTTTTTAGCCTCTCCTTTTTCTTTTCCTCTCATCTCTCTTATTTTGAAACTCTCAGCCTTTCCATTTTCTTTTTGCTCCTTTTCTCTCAATTTGGACTTTTCGGCTTCTTTTTGCATTTCTTCCTCCATGCTCTTTTTTAGCTTCATTTGATCTTCATAAACTTCACTAGGAGTCATAGGAGCCAGAATGATACGTTGATCTCCCATCATGAATGAGTGTCTATTTCTATACCCATCATGTGTCACCTTTCTGTCATATTGCCATGGCCTACCAAGCAACACATGACCTGCATGCATAGGTACTACATCACAAAGTACACGGTCAGAATATCTTCCAATGGAGAATGAAATTAAAACTTGTTTATTTACCCTTATCTCTCCACAATCATTAAGCCATTGTAGTCTATATGGCCTAGGATGTTTCAAACAATCCAGCCCCAACTTATCAACTAAAGTAGTACTTGCAACATTAGTACAACTTCCTCCATCAATTATAAGACTACAAATTTTTCCATTTATCAAGCATTTGGAATGGAAGATATTTTCCCTTTGTTCAACCCCATCCTCTTTCAATTGTACATTTAGTACACGCCTAACCACAAGATTTAAATCCCCGCCAACAGCATGCTCGGCCTCATCATCATCACTACAATCTTCAAATGAAGGCATTGAATCAGATTCTTTATCACTTTCGGATTCAATTACACCATTATCTTTCAATATCATAACCTTTTTATTTGGGTATTGAGATGCAATATGTCCATTGCCAAGGCACTTAAAGCATTTTATGTTTCTATGCTTTTCAGTATTGGAAGAAGAAGTAGCATTAGCTTTAGGGTTACCTTTTTGCTCTACTTTACCCTTTTCTTCTCTTACCTTGTCTTTGGCTTTGTCTTCCCTTTTTGGCCATTTTGAGCTCCAATTAGATGTGGAACCCAAATAGGTTGGTTTGTTGGTTCCCTTTTGCTTTAGTTGCTTCTCCACCTTCATAGCCATATTCACCATCTCCTCTAACTCTACATGGTGGTGCAGCTCAATAACATTTGCAATTTCTTTATTTAGACCAGCCAAGAAACGTGCCATGGTAGCCTCCCTATCTTCAACAATATTAGCCCTCATCATAGCTATCTCCATTTCTTTATGATAGTCCTCAACACTTTTATTCCCTTGCCTTAAAGTTTGGAGCCTTTGATGTAGTTCCCTATAATAGTAACTAGGGACAAACCTCTTTCTCATGACTGCCTTCATCCCCACCATGTGTTTATAGGCCTTTCCCCATTCCTACGCCTATTGAGGATGATTTGGTCCCACCATACCAAGGCATAGTCAGTGAATTCCACGGCTGCCAACTTTACTTTTTTTTCCTCATAATAATTATGACATTCAAACACCAATTCTACTTTTCTCTCCCACTCCAAGTAAGCATCAACATCATTCCTACTTTGAAAAGTAGGGATTTTTATTTTAATACTCCCCAAATTACGATCTATCCGATTCTCAACATTCCCAAATCTATCCGCCTCTACCCTGCCTCTATGTTCTCTCCTATTCCTTCCTCTATCATTTCTGCCCCCTCTACCTCCAAACTGATTTCTATCCCTATCATCATCAAAGTCATCAAAATCTTCTTCATAGTCAGATTGAGGTGGAGTTACTAACCTTTCCCTTCTCCCTCCAATTCGACTTTGCAAGGATGTATCTCTTCTAAGATTCTGTAGAGCTTGATCATGGCCTTCTAACCTCCTATCATACTTGTCAAACCGATCATTCATGCCTCGGAGTATAATCTCAAGCCTTCCAAATTGTTGTTGCATAGCCTCCAATGTGAAGAAAGTTTTGTTTCCTTCATCACTACTTCTTTCCTGGTTGCTTGATTTAGACATGATGTAAATAAATGGCCTCACACACTCCCTCACGTGTTTCACTCAAAATGTGTATGTTCGCTCGTGTTTCACTCAATTAAGGCTTTTACCCTCTTTTGAGCTAACCACTCCTGCCTTTTACCGCTCTTGTGTACTCACTATGATATATTTCCGGATCAATTTCAACCAACCAGATCAATAACAATGAGCAGCAATATCCAACAGAAAATTAAAATAGACAATTCCTAAGCAAGAAAGGAAACATCACAAAACTAGAATTCGATGAAATGAGATGAATTAATGAGATGAAAGCAAGGAATGACAAGTATATGCTATATGCACACATGGATGAAGAATGAGGTGTGCAGATATAATATTGTCATTTGAGTAATATGGAATGCAAAATAAATCAACTAATGTAATGGAAACAAGTAGGACAGCAGTCAAGAATATAAAACAAAGAATGCAATAAATTGACAAAACTAGAAAAAATTAAGTGCATATGTGCTACTGCCCTAAAAGAATTCGAACCAGAACCTAAAACTCACTAAACCATTCCCAACTTACTGCCAAATAAGCTAATTGTATGCCTATTAGTAACTATTATCCAACAATTGCACAATTTCCAGCAATAAGCAATGAAATCTCAACTTATACCTCAATATGAAACCAATCAATTTCAATTACGAACTCCACTCAAAATTGCTCAAATTATCAATTTTAATCAGAATAGAGCAAATATATTCAGAGGCAATTCATTTTATTTATGTGTGCAATCAATTGAATCCAAACAGTCCCACTTTTGGCAATCAATGCCAATATGCACGATTTTTTTTTTGTTGTTTTTTTGTAATCTGATAAATAACAAAAAAAAAATTGAAACACCAAAAATTCGTACCCCAAAAAAAAAAGAAATAAACCAAACTTCAATAGACAGCAATATAGGCAAATTCAGCCACAAATAGATAAACTTTTTTTTATATTTTTTTATGCTGTAACTTGAACAAATATCACTAAAACTAGAAAAATAAAGATAAGTACAATTGATTTAGAACCAAAGCTCTGATACCAAATGATGCAGCAACCACCTAGAATCTAAGTCTAGACAACCTCCAAATCAATTTGATACAAATCTTAAGTTTTAAACAATTGCAAGATTAGACTCTTCACCCCCAAAACAGCAAGGAATTGGTAACAAAGAGTATGAAGAGAGAATTGGATTCACACCACAAATTAATTACCAACCTGATAAGTGAAAACAATCCTTGGTATATCAATGGAGATCACACCTCCCACTTGAAGAACACTCAAGAACACTGAAATTTTGATCTTAAATCACCAATCTGATTGTCTTACACGCATAAGGAGGTATTTATACCTCTACAAACCAAACCCTAGGTGCAAATATAAAGAAAAGACCAATCTGACCCTAATGACTGAAGGACAAACGAATGGGCTTAATTTTATAAGGCCTACACACTTAAGACAAGTTAAAATAAGGCTGATCATGTGTCTTTAAATGAAATTATATTCCAATAATTAAAATAAAACAGCCCACTAAAATTAATCTTAGGCCCAACCATGACATAACATAAGTCCACCTTAACATAGCATATTGCACATGAGTTGAACCTTGTAATATAGACTTCTTCTCTAGCCCATTAGGCTAGTTGTCTTCACCATCACATGCCCCAATGAGTGTCACAAGCTTTGGATCGCCAACTGATTCCATCTCTTCAAGCCTGACCCAAGCCTCTTCCTTGATATCTCTTGTCACTAAGCTCTGAATATACATTTGCAAGATTGTCTTGAGCTTGTTTCTACTTGATCTTATGATTTGACCAAGTGGTATTACTAATCCATCTCCTCCATGGCATGTAAGATCATTTTTGTTGTCTTGGTTCGCATCATAGATCGAGTTATTTTTGAAGCAAACTTGTTTACTCTGATTGAAGCTCTTAATGAGAGCTGAATATTCAAACTCTGATGTAAGATATTTTACAGCTGATTGAACATTTTTTATGTATAAATTTTTGTGTATGTATAAAATGGGTTTGTAGATTTTATACCTACAATATATTAGCATCCAACTCCAATTTTTCATATACCTAGATCTTAATTATTTTGTAGCAACCTAGTTCCATTTTCATATATATATATATATCTTAATTATTACTGTATCATGAAAATAAAATAAAATAAAAAAGTTGAAGCATCAATTTGATTCACAAATAGTAGATTTATCTCAAATTCAACTTCTACATCAAATTAACAAGCAATTTTCTATCCATTATGGTATTTTATTATTATTTTTATATTATATTATTATTATTTTTATTTATTATTATATTATATTATTTATTATTATTTTATTTATTTTCTTTTTCCCTCTCTTTTCTTTTGTAGCGGAACTTCTTTGTCTCCCATTTGAAGCTTTTTTATGAGGTTCAAGAATTTGAATTGCATGTGTTAAGCATAACGCTAGAAAACCTTCAATTGGGAAACGTAGCTTGAACCCACTATGCTTGAATCGATTCTCCCAATCTCCCATATAGGAACTGCATCAATTTCTACCACGCTTGGAAAAACTTTAAGTTCCCGGTTCCAAAAGTAAAAAACTTCTGCCTTACGTAAAGTTACCGATCGTATCCATACGATTTTGCACTTCTCGACAAATCTAATCTCTTTCGTTATTCTAAGTGGTTATTCTATTTTAAGTAATGAAGAACTTATTATTCTTAATGATAGAAGCTTCAAAGGCCCTAAAAATACTATGAGGTGATTTATCTAGGAGCCTCTTTCTCTTATGAAAAAAAAGCGATGAAAGACGTGCTTTACGTCAAATAACATCAAAAGTATTGGTTTCAGAATACGGAATGGGAATGTCTAATGTTTTTTTACCCGGAGAACTAATAGACTTAAATACTTAAATATTAAATTCTATTATATAGGAATAATTTATAGGAATTATAGGAATGTGGGTGCTCCTGGCTCGACCTCCTTCCCCTTCTTCAAACTCCGATTCGTATTTTTCATAGAGAAATCTCTGATCAAGGATAGAACAAGATCCATTTTGCATCATATCTAAGGGACTCCTTGGTTCGGGCCGAAGAAGTAATGCACCAATTGCGGTACAATATAGTTGTAATTCACTAGTTATTCCAGATGCTCTCCAAATCTGAAAAAACCGGAGGTTATTTTTATTCCTCAGAAACCTTGATATAATATATTATATAATTCGAAAAAACAAGTAGCAAAGGCAATGCAATAAAAAAAATACTTTATACTTTATAGGATTAGAAAATTATTGCCTTCTTTGTACAATCGTCTGAGACGTATCATGTAACCACCTTTCCGCTTACATTGGTTTAGGGTGTAGATGGTGTTATTGGGAATATAAGAAAGCAATATGTGGACACAAGCATATAGGCTAATCTTTCAACAATGAATGCCAAACTAGACATTGCTACCCAGCACATATGTGAAAATCTTTGAAAGAAAATGAAATTCAGGTTCATATATAAAAAGATTTGCTTAATATACTATAAAAAGAATATAATTAATTACCTTACATTATTGATTATTCCTTTCTTTATATTGTCAGATTGAGGCTATTTGGCATGAAAGTCACAACTGTCATATCTTCATGCACAGATTGATGCCTATTGCATTTCGGGAACTACTACCTGCTAATGTGTGAAAGGCTATCACCGAGCTTAGCTTGTTCTTTAAAAGTCTAATTGTGACAGTAATTACAAATGAAGACATGCCCAAACTTGAATCAGACATCCCATTTATTTTATGTAAGTTAGAGAGAATATTCCCTCCAAGTTTTTTTGATTCTAAAGAACATCTTCCAGTCCACTTGCCTCATGAGGCATGCATTGCTGGGCCGGTACAGTTTCGATGGATGTATCCATTTGCAAGGTTGGTAAAACCTACCTTCTAAGTCATCATTTGAAGTCATAACATTTCATTAGTGCATATATCTTATTCAGCCTATCACTATAAAGGTATCATCAAAAATTAAAGCTCAATGTCAAGAACAAGGCACAAGTAGAAAGCTCAATATGCAATGCATATCTAGTTGAGAAAGCATCAATATTTTGTTCATACTATTTTAAGGATCACAAGTAAACAAAAATAAGGACTGTGCCTCAAAATTATGAAAATGGTGGGGATTATATTCCGTCAAAAAATCCTTTAAACCTATCCATTTTCAAATACAGTAGTAGGCCACTTGGTCATTCCAAAAATAGACATATATGACTTATCAAGAATACAAGGCTGCTCATTCCTATGTTTTGCTTAACTGTGAAGAAGTTGAACCATATGTAAGGTTAGTATTCTTCTGAGTCAAATGTCTCCTCTATATGATACTATTAACAACTCAATATATTATATATTAATTAGATATTCACACTCAATGAAATGGTAGGATTTACACTGATATGTTGCAACACCTTAATCCGAATATTACTAACGCAGAGTTGATGCTAAACTTGAGGTGGACTTTGCTATATGGTTCAAAGCCTATGTGAGCCTTTCTTTCTCATACATGTCATTTAATATTCATATTTTAAAAATGTGTAAACACAATATGATATTGTTTCAGGCACATGATCCAAATTATGGTATTCATTATGACTTCCTCAAAGATCTCACAAAAGGTCCATTGGGAACTGTTAGAACATACAATGACAATTTTGTCAACGGATATCAGTTTCACACAGTTAGTGGGGTTTGCATAAAGGGTCAGAACTATAGCCATAATGCGAATGATTAGTACAGTTAGTTAAGGGAAGTAGTGCAGTTAGAATATCCTAACTGGCCAATTAAGCTAACAGTTTTATTCATGTTCGATTGGTTTGATCCAACTCCTGATGTGGGTACAAAGGTTCACGAGCATTACAACATTATTGAGGTCAACTATAAAGAAAATACAACATGTACGAACCCTTTTGTCTTAGCAATGCAAACAGCTCAAGTGTAAATCTGTTTGTATCCAAGCTTACGAAGGGACAAAAGTGACTAGTGGGTCATTTCAAAAATCAAACCAAAAGGAGTTGTTGAGATGCCAAAAAGCTATTCCCAAAGTACACATATCCAAGAACCTCCTCCATTTTAAGAGGAGACAACTGACATCCATAATATTGAAATTATTGAAGAGGATCAACACAAGACATTGAATGATCCAATAGGTGACTCAGAATACATTATCGATCATGATGATGATGAAGAAAAAGATGAATATGAAGAACTAGAATTATTAACAGAAAGTTCATCTGATTCAGATTATGATGACATAAATGATATGATAGAAAATGATAGTGAATAGAGGTTGTTCTAGCTAAGTAAATTGTGGTATATCTGTTAACTGTCATTAACATGATTCAACTTTTTATTTTAATTTAGTATATGAGGGGTCGAGGTCGTGCTGGAGATGGCCCTATGAGGGGGGGCTGAGGACGAGCCACTGCTAGGGGTTATATTTCATCCACATTTGCTGCTTCTACATCATCACCATCCAGAGCCACCTCTGCAGTAGCTGGCATAGAGACATTTGGCACCTCCACATTAGTTGGTACAGACCCATTCATATCAGCCGGCACAGACCCATCCACATCAGTTGATCCATATTCATCGAGTCCATCTAGCTCTCGGGTACCATCCACAAGGGTACCTTATACATCTTCGCAAGCAGGGATTGAGTCGCAACCACATACCCCTAACACTACACAAAAGCAAACCTAAAGTGAAGATAAAAGGAGTCTTTTATGAAGATTCAAGTCAATAGGCTAAACAAGACAAAGTCCATAAAATTGAAGATTACAAGTCATGTGCAAATCATGTGCTAGGAGTCATGTGCCAAACATGTGCAAGACATATGCCATCCATATGGAAGACATCATGTGCCAACCATGTGCTCAAGATCATGTGCCATGCATGTGCCTACTTATGGGATTTGGGCTTAACTTGTAATTGGGCTTAATTATGTATGTGGGCTGTCTAATTTAAATTACCTTAGGCTTTAATTAGTGATAGACATGTGGGCCAAAGAAATAAAGCCCAACCCACCACTTGTCTTATTTTAGAAGGATTTAATTAGTATCCTAATTCAAGTAGGACTCTACTTGTTAGAATTTGAGTTAGAATATGATTGTACTTTTAGAAATTAAGTTAGAATAGGACTTAGTTATCCTTTACTATAAAGGATTCAAAGACTTAGGGCTATAAATACTCATCTAGGCTTCTTTGTACAAGACATCAATAAATGAATAAAAATGAATTTGAGTGTTTTTCTTTAAAGTGAGGCAGATTTGTATCTCTTTATTACCTTTAGAAATTAGTTACTTATCAAGTAATCTTGCTTGTGGCGTGGCTATTCTTAATAAACCATATAATCTTTGTTCTTTGCTACATTGGTTAGCTTTGGGTCAGATTCAATATATGATAACCATAGGTTAAGGTTTGTTTATCTTGTCTTGTTGAGGGGTTTCAAGGCATGGTTCCCGTGCATACATCATTAACAATGAAGTAAAATGACCTCACAATCACTTCCTCACGTGTTTATCTCAAAATAGACTATATACCACTCGTGTTTCATACAAATAATGGCTTTTACCCTCTTTTAAGCTGACCACTCTTGTCTTTTACTACTCAAAATTTGAATCTCAAAATTACAAGTAAAAACCAGAAACAAAATCAAACAATATGCAAGTGATCTATGCTAAGAATTAACAATGAAACCTAATAAGAATGAATGGAACAAAGTCTAGAAGCAAAATGATGTGAAACAAAAAAAATCAATACATATAAAGCTATACACGGATGCAGAGATGTGTATGCTACTGATTTTTGTTAATTAAGTCTAAGGATGCAAATTAGACTTAACCAATGTAAATAGATACTTAAAAGACAGAATTAAAAGAATGAAAACTTAAGAGCACAAAGAATTAGACAATATTGAATAAAATTCAGAATCGATTTCCTCCTAGTGAGTAGTTGATTTAACCCTTAATCAACCTTCATTTATCACCAACTAGCAAGAACTCAAGGTATATATAATAGATAAGCTCAATTCCTCAAGATCAAATCAATGCTCAATATGATCACTAAAGTATCTGAATTCAAAAGCTGTAATT
Source organism: Triadica sebifera (assembly GCA_023653625.1). Classification (NCBI taxonomy): domain Eukaryota; kingdom Viridiplantae; phylum Streptophyta; class Magnoliopsida; order Malpighiales; family Euphorbiaceae; genus Triadica; species Triadica sebifera. The sequence continues at coordinate 14,478,105 of CM042899.1, forward strand.
TTCAACTTCAAAACCAATTATTTAAGTTAGATTACAGTAGTTTATGATGATATCAAACAATTCCAGCAATCAAAAATCACAAGATTTCAACTTGAAGCTCAAAATAGCACAATTTCATAATTTTGGTGCTAAATTCGAAATCCTGATTTTTTTTCATTTTTTTTGTTTTTTTTGTTTATTATCAAATAACACTAGACTAATGCTTAATAAACCTCAAATATATCAAAGAATTGAATAGAAACCCAAACTTGCAATTTTACTCTTTATGGCTGAAATTTTTCCTAAGGTACCTCTAATGGAAGAATTTAAATCTAGCTAAGTTAACAACTAGAAAGCAATTTTAAAGGATAGATAATGATTATCTAACCAAAACCTCTTATACCAAACTGATGCGGAACCCCAAAGATCGTGCTTTGAAATCCCTCAACAAGACAAGGTAAACAAACCTTAAGCTATTGTGATCATAGATTGAATCCGACCCAAAGCTAACCAATGTAGAAAAGAACCAAGATTATATGGTTTATCAAGAATAGCCACGCCACAAGCAATATCACTTGATAAGTAACTAATTCCTAAAAGTAATAAAGAGATGCAAATCTGCCTCACTTTAAAGAAAAACACTTAAATTTGTTTTTATTCATTCATTGATGTCTTGTACAAGAAGCCTATACGAGTATTTATAGCCCTAAGTCTTTGAATCCTCTATGGTAAAGGATAACTAAATCCTATTCTAACTCAACTCCTAAAAGTACAATCATAATCTAACTCATATTCTAAAAAGGTAAAGTCCTACTTGAATTAGTATACTAATTAAATCCTTCTAAAATACAATAAGTGGTGGGTTGGGCTTTATTTCTTTGGCCCACATGTCTATCACTAATTAAAACCTAAGATAATTTAAATTAGGCAGCCCACATATATAATTAAGCCCAATTACAAGTTAAGCCCAAATCCCATAAGTAGGCACATGCGTGGCACATGTTCTTGAGCACATGGTTGGCACATGATGTCTTCCACATGGATGACACATGTCTTGCACATGTTTGGAACATGACTCCAAGCACATGATTTTGCACATGTTTGACACATGACTCCTAGCACATGATTTGTAATCTTCAATTTTATGAACTTTGTCTTGTTTAGCCCATTTGAATTGAATCTTCATGAAAGACTCCCTTGATCTTCACTTTAGGCTTCCCTTTATGTATTATTGGCCCATAAGCTGTATTGTGAATTTTAGGCCCAATATAGCAACAAATGCTCCAATTCTGCCTTCTATGACTTGGAACACGCCCCACATTGAATTGGATCATATGAAAAGACTTTTGAACTCCTTTAAGGCCCATTTCAATGATACAAGATTACTCCACTCCATTGACAAAAGATTATCGTTCATATCCTTCAATTATGGTTCCCGTGCATACATCAACATACGCCAAGGGTGGTTTCGTCTACTTCATTATTTTTATCGATGACTACTCACGATATGGGTTCGTGTATCTTATGAGATACAAAAATGAAGCTTTTGAAAAGTTCAAAGAATTCAGAAATGAAGTAGAGAAATAACTTGGCAAAAGTATTAAAACACTTCGATCAGATCAAGGAGGTGAATACTTGAGCCAAGAGTTTCTAGATTATCTTAGGGATAATGGGATTTTATCTCAATGGACTCCACCTTACATGCCACAACACAATGGTGTGGCTGAAAGAAGAAACCGAATCTTGTTAGACAAAGTAAGGTCTATGATAAGTTTTGCGGAATTGCCTAAATCCTTTTGGGGTTATGCACTAGAGACCACCATTTATATATTAAATGGAGTTCCTTCAAAGTCAGTTGATGTTACTCCATATGAGATATGGTATAACAAGAGGCCCACATTTTCTTACATGAGAATTTGGATTTGTCTTGCTTATATGAAGCGGAAAATGTCAGATAAGCTAGAAGCTAAGTATGACTGATGTCTGTTTGTGGGATATCCAAAAGCATCATATGGATATCAATTTTACCACCCCTTGGAACAAAAGGTTTTTGCTTCAAGATATGCTATCATTTTAGAGAGAGAATTCCTTCTAAAAGGAGATAGTGGGAGCAAAATTGAACTTAAGGAAGTTCAAGATGCTCAAACAGATGCTGATCAACTGCCTGAACTGAGCTTGTTACTCATACAAATGATATAACAGCTCAACCTTCTGAAGCACAAGAGCTTTGTAGGTCAAGTAGGATACGTACTGTTCTAGAGAGATATGAATTTCTCATTAGTGAACAGAACGACGTATTGCTCATAGAAAATGATGAGCCTACAACCTATGAAGAAGTTCTGAATAGTTCAGAATCTGACAAATGGCTTCAAGCCATGAAGTCAAAAATGGATTCCATGTATGAAAACCAAGTATGGACTTTGGTTGACCCACCCGAAGGAATAAAGCCTATAGGGTGCAAGTGGGTTTTCAAAAAGAAAATTGACAAGGATGGTAATGTGATTACCTATAAAGCTAGACTTGTTGCTAAAGGTTATCGTCAAAGATAAGGAATTGACTACGATGAAACTTTTAGCCCAGTAGCTATGCTTAAATCCATAAGGATACTCCTAGCCATTGCTACTCATATGATTATGAGATATGACAAATGGATGTGAAGACAACTTTCCTTAATGGAAATCTGACTGAGGATGTGTACATGACACAACCAGAAGGTTTCATATCCAAAGATGGCAAAAAGGTATGTAAGCTTCAAAGATCTATTTATGGATTAAAGCAAGCATCCAGGAGTTGGAATATTCGGTTTGATGAGACAATCAAACAGTTTGGTTTCTTACAAAATTCGGATGAACATTGTGTTTACAAGAAGGTTAGTGGGAGTGCAATCGTATTTCTTGTGTTATATGTAGATGACATATTGTTAACGGAAAATGATGTCTCAGCCTTACAATCAGTCAAAATTTGGTTATCCAAGAATTTCTCTATGAAAGACCTTGGAGAAGCAGTCTATATTTTAGGGATACAGATTTATGGAGATAGATCTAAAAGATTGCTTAGTCTTTCACAGTCTACATACATAGATAAGATGCTAAAGTGGTTTAGCATGGAGCAGTCCAAGAGGGGATATATTCCCATGATCCAAGGGATTACTCTCTCAAAGTCTTTGTGTCCAAAGACACAAAATGAGAGGACACACATGAGTTTGATTCCATATGCTTCAGCTATAGGATCAATCATGTACGTTATGATATGCACAAGACCCGATATATCATATGCTCTGAGTGTCACGAGTAGATTCCAATCGGACCCTGGTGAGGGTCATTGGGTGGCTGTAAAGAATATCCTTAAGTACTTAAGAAGAACTAAGGATGTATTCTTGGTATATGAGATGGAGATCTTATTGTGAGAGGGTATGCCGATGCCAACTTTCAATCTGACAAGGATGACTCAAAATCTCAGTCAGGTTATATATTCACACTAAATGGTGGAGTAGTTAGTTGGAAGAGTTTCAAACAGGAAACAACTGCTGATTCCACAACCGAAGCAGAGTACATTGCAGCTTTTGAAGCAGCAAAGGAAGCAGTTTGGATAAAGAAATTCATCACAGAACTTGGAGTGCTTCCCAGCATTATTGATCCAATACAATTGTATTGTGATAATAATGGAGCCATTGCACAAGCAAAGGAGCCACGGTCTGATCAGAGATCCAAACATGTACTCAGAAGATACCATTTGATTAGATAAAATCATTGGTAGGAATGATTTAAAGATAGAAAAAGTACCCACTGATCAGAATATTGCTCATCCTTTAACTAAGCCACTTCTCCAAAACAAATATGATTCTCATGTACTAGCCTATGGAATTAAATACAAAGGCAATTGGCTTTAGTGAAAGTGGGAGCTTGTTAGAGGAGTGCTCTAAAGACAATTACTTTTAGCACTTATTGTACAAATTTATTTGATTAATAAAAGGCTTTTTCATTAATTTGATGTTCATTTGATATATAAATTGATCAGTGATCTTAAATCAATTAATGAAGTCCTTGATACATAACATAGCATGAAGGAAATCATGATGAGATCATGATATTGATATTCTTATCATGTGTAATTATGTTAGTATCAAAATTATCTCTAGTCATAGGATTAATGAGACAAAACATTATTAATCCAAACAGACTAGCACATGTTACACTCCTTGATTGGATCGAGTAGTAGATCTCATAATCTATAAACATGAGATGTTTAGAGTTAACATGTGGATGCTTGCTAAGTAAAGCTAAGTACATTGCATGACCAACTATGAGACAATCATATGGATAATCTATTCAAATGTCAATGATAGTCTCATCATAGCAATGGTGCAAGTATCCTTAGACTTGAGGTATTCAAGGATATCTTGAATATTAATTATGTATTTTGACACTATTCTTTGTTGCCTCAGAGAGGTAGCTCATAGAGTGGCGATTGGATACATCTTGAGGTATTCGAAGGTAATTGGGTAACCAACAAAGGATTTACCACTCTTGATAGAAGGAGTATATACCTATGGCCTCTTGTTGTGGTCATTACTCGGGACTCTCTGGCCGGAGTAAAAATGTCATAAAGATAGTCTTCAATGACATATCTAATAGAGTAATGAGCCTCAAGGACAAGAACTAACATTACTTGGACTAGACGTGATGTAGTAAGTCTAGTGGGAGTTGATACATGTCCATACTCTGAACCAAGTGGGGTATAGAATGGTGAAAGGAATAATTGCATGGAAATTGTCTATGGAAAGGTTCGTAGTCAAACCACTGACTTTCCGGTCAATTGGGGGTCATGATGTGTTGCTAGATACCGCTCATGACCTGCTTAAATTAATTATTAATTTAAGTGGCCAACATAACTGAGAACCTAATGGGTCACACTCATTGAAGATATGAAAAATGAGTAAAATGGTTTTGGATAGGATCCAAAATATGAGAGATTTATTTCGGGATGGATCGCAAGAAAAAATTGTTCGGGAAGGTCACGGGCCCGCGCAGGCTAGACAGGCTGCTGGCCTACCTAATGGGCAGCTGGGCTGCCCAGCAACAGCCCCTGCGCGCTGCTGCCTCCCACCCGTTGGCCAACGGCAGATTTTGGCCTTAATTAGGCCAATTATGGCCAATTACTATTCATTCATTTCCTTTTTCTCCATTTTTGACTTTTCATATTTTCTTTGAATTTGATTCAAATAGAAAAGACATCAAATGACAGAAAATAGACATGAAAATATTTTTTCTGTAAAAAATATTTTTAAGACAACAAAATTCTCTCAAAAACACTTTCAAAGCTAGCACTTCGAATTTGTTCAAACCATTTCTTTTGATAGTTTTTTCTTCATTTTTCGCGTGGATTATCATTAGAGACATCATAGTATGGATTGTTGTGGTTTGCTACAACCCAACAAAGTGAAGATTTAAAGAACAAATAAGAAATTACAAGGTATAATTTTTAACATTTATATTTATATAAATTAGTTTTAATGGTACAAGTATGATCTTTTGTTTTGGGTTTTGAAAATTTTATTTTTCCGCTACGTTTATGAATATGATTCATTCTTCAAAACCCATCAGAGAGAGCGTCAGTCGACAAATCGTCAGAGTAAGACTGGTGGTATCGGATCGAGGCCATCACGACACACATATGGGTCTATATCGATAGCTGAGTACACTAGACGAATTGTAAGGATCCTTATTTTTTTTATGTTTAATAAATTATCACAATTTCTCCATATCTAATATCTAATTTGTTAATTTCAGGAGATGAAGGAGGGTGCCCCACCTAGTAACGTTTGACTCTTCAATGAAACCCATATGAGGAGAGCTTCAAACGAGTTAAAGGAGTACGTTGATCAGCATGCAAGACAAGTTGGGGTAAGTTATCGAAAAACCTAACTTATATTTTAATTAAGATAACTGCTTATTTGATATGACTTTTGTTTTAGGAGCTCATTTCTATAGCATCCTAGGATGAATTTGGAAATCAAATTGATCTGACACAAGACGATGAGGATCGAATATTCTTGAAAGAGATCAAGGCTTCATCGTAGAGCAGATACATATATGGAACATGCCAAAATAAATCATCCAGCTCTACATCCTCAGCACCCCTCCTTGAGGCAGCTCATCAACATGTTAGGGAGCTTGAGGAATCACACTCTCACTTACAGAATGAGGTACATGATCTACGTAGTACTGTTCATAGCTCTAATGAGATGATGTGCTGCATGACAATGCAGATGTAGATGTCAGAGGAGAGAGGATTCGCAACAATCGGCCGCTACCAGATGGTCCTAGCGGGATTCTCACTCAACCGCCACCAAATCCTCATTCTTGAGATTCTATTTTATATTTATTATTTTTATGATAGACATACATATAATATATTTTAAATATTTCATTGTATTTGCACTTTTAATATTTTAATGGATTATAGATTTTACATTTAAATAATAATTACTTAATTATTTATTAATAATTATAAATTTGTTAATTACCAATATAAATTATTATTAATAATAATAATTTAATAATTATTATCATTAATAATAATAATAATAAAATAATGACCACTTTGTGACCACATATAATACTTGGTCGCTATTCAAAGACCACATAAGTGGTCGCTACATTGTGACCATAGATGTGGTCGCTAATTTGTGACTGTATGAGTGGTCTATATTTTGCAAATCATTAATCTGTAACTATAATCGTGGTTGCTAAATTGTGACCACAATAGTGGTCGCTAACTTGTGACTGCAAATAGTGGTATCTATTTGTGAGTTCCTAATCTGTGACCACAAGCATGGTCACCAAACTGTGATAACAAGAATTGGTCTTTAAATTGTAACCACTATCTAGAAACCACATTAAGTGGTCGCTATTTGGTCTACTGTGCTATTTTCTTTTTACTATTACCAACCACAAGAAGAGAATTTTATGACCAATAATATGGTCACAAAATAGAGACCGCAGTTGTGGTAGCTAATTTTAGCAATCACAATATATTGTGGTGGCAATTTATGACCACACTTTTAATGTGGTTGGTAAAATAGGTTAACGACGAGATTTTTTGACACCATATTTTGTGGTCACTAAGTGGCCACTAAACTTTTTTAGTGACCACTTAGTGAGCACATTTGATGGTCGCTATTTTCATTTTTTTTTTGTAATGGGTGTAAATCTTATAGTAACAGTCATTTAAAAATTTGACATTGGGAACTATAATTTATTTCAATAGAAAAAAATATTGCAGAATGGAACAATCATAAATAAATATTTTCTTTTGAAATACAAAATTTACTGATTGTAAATAGATACATCACACTATCGTTTTAAACAGAAAAGCTCATTTCCAAAACAATAATCTCTTATTAAAATAATGAAAACAAAATCATCTTATCAATAATACCAAAATTTTTATGGCAATTTCATAACACATTACATCTAAATATCAATTAAAATTCCTTATCATGCCCATATATTATGACATTATAGACTTTCCTTTAGGGAATCAATGGGTATTAGATACTAAAGATGCCATTCACTAGGTCAAAAATAACCACATAACCTAAAAATGTATCACACGGGCTAAGATAACCACAAGACCGAAAATAATAAGTACATGGTCTAAGAAAACCCATAGGACTAGAAATATACAATCTCATATGACCAAAGATAACCACATGGTTGCAAAGCAACTACCCTATTGGCGTGCCAACAAAACCCTAGTTCATGTCTAGGGTAATATATGGGGTAAAATTATGAAAAAAAATCTCAAGAATCCTTTCATTTCATTTCAACTCATATAATCATTTCTCCATGCAAAAAATAATTTCATAGAACATTTTGTATTATCACACAAGATATATTTAATATTATAATTGAATTAAATATGCATTTGGCCATTACTATAAGAGTTTGTACAAACCTTTATTATGCTCACTAACACGGTCTCTAACCTTCTCACAATCATGTTCCTCCGGTGTCGATGCGTCTGATGCATATTATTTAACAAATTAACCAACGTGACACATGTGTTCAACCACTATCAATTAGCCAACTTTATATGAAGCTTGAAGTGGTAAAGCAAGATACTACAATTAACTTCTCCTCTTTAGGTTGTTCAATGGTAGCTTTTGCTTTCCTTTGTTGTTGTTGAGACTTACAAATCCCTTCTAAATGTCCTAATTGACCATACTTGTTACACTTTGCATCAGGTCTCCACCAACATTTCTTTTGTGGATGATTGGATTTTTTACAATAATGGCATAGAGGGAAATCATGAGAAGTTTTGTTGATGTTGTTATTGTTGTCATTGAAGTTGGTGGAAGTTCTTACCTTGTTGTTGTTCTTTTTATCTTTCTTTTTTTGTTTTACCACCATCATTGTTTTGAAATTTGGCCAACAAAGCTCCTTCAACAAAACCTTCTTGTCTCATAAGTCTTATGTTCCTGAGCTTGAAGTGCAATTAATAATTCTACTAAGGTGATATTTGACAAATCTCTTGAGTTCTCTAAAGAAGTAATTGTAGCTTCAAATTTTTTAGGAATTGTTACAAAAATCTTTTGAACAATTCTAAACTTAGAAAAATCATAACCAATGAGCCTTACCTTATTGGCAAAGCTGAGCAGCTTGTTTGCATAATCTTTAATGTTTTTTTATTCTTTCTCGAATCATATTCAATACTTTCATTCCCTTAATCTTTTACTTCCCTCATATTTTTGCCTTAAGAAATCCAAGATTTCTTTAGCTATTTTCATTTTCACTATTCTGTTGAAAATGATAGAAGAAACAATTGTGAACAAAAATAATATGGTTTTGGATTTTCTTAACCTATGTTATTTATAATTCTTTATTTGTGCAATGGTTGGATTGTTTGCCAAAGGAGGAACTTTATAGTCACACTCAACAACTTTTAATAAGTCATTAACATCAAGATAGGCTTCCATTTTAACAACTCACATTTGATAGTTTGTTCCATCAAATATTGATGGTGAAATAGAAGTGAAAGAGGAGGTTTCTGATTCCATCTTAGCTTGGTTTTGGGTTCTTTTGTGTGTATATAGAAAATGAAGGTTATAATGGGTATTATGGTAGTTGTAAGTTTTTTGGCGCTTCAAATTTAATAGACCCCTTAAGATTTGAAGCTCTAATACCAATTTGTTGGTATAAAATATAAACAAGATGGTTGAAATGAAAGGGAAGAAGCCGATAATTTTCATTCATTAACATCACTTATTTATACAACAAAATCATTAACAAAAAAGGATAGAAAATCAACAGCATAATCCTATCAAATCATAAATATAACATAATCAAATTTGATCCCTAAATATTTTCTAAAGAATCAAATCATATCCTAATTATTTTTACGATTCCAGTAGTATCTAGAGTCATTAAATATGTAACACATGTAAATTAGGGCATATAAGTTATGTGGTTTAGAGAGAGAGATAGAGGATGGGCATAGGCTATTTTTAAAAGTTTAAGTTTTTGTGGAAAAAGAGCTTTTCATGTTCGTGACTATAGATTTATGCTTATGAAAGTCATGTCAGGGTTTAAAATGACAAAATTTTGAATGTGGCAAGATTATTTTTTGTCTTTAAGAGTGGATAGGACATTCATGCCCCTGAATGGTTTAGTCACAGTCGTTAATGGCGATTCACACCCGAGAAGGTTGGTTCACGCTCATAAATGCAAGTTAGCTGGCCATATGAGCAGCTGCACTTTTTTCTCTCCTCTACTCCATATCTTAATTTAACAACTCTCTACTGCCCACAATCTTCCTCTGACTCACCCAAGACTTTTGCTCCATCTTCACCCTCTTTTGGCCTAATCTTCAATTGTTAGAAGTTTGGAAAGCTTGGTATTTAAAGGGTAGAGAAGAGTTCTTGTAATGTGGAGGTAGAACTTAATTTTAGGGTTAGTTGAGCTTATTTGTGTTATATGGATATGATAAGAATATGTTTGTGTTCTTAAGATCTATTTGTGAACAAGGAAATGAATCACAAAAGGGGAAACAAGCTTGAAGTTACTTAAGGCTCCATTTTGTAGGGGTTAGTACATATTGGCATTTAAATTCATTTTTATTGCATTTTGGCATGTGAAATCATTATAAATGCATTATGAAGATGCTAAGTCATGACATATGTTAAAATGGCTTTTGAGTTATAATGCTTGTTATGGTAGTAATGAGTGAAAAATGGTATTTGTGGTATGATTTGTCCTGTAAATGGATTAAATGTTGTTAAAATATGTGGTTTGTATGTTATATAAACTAAATTATTGATAAGAGAGATTGACATTGGTCAATCTTATAGCTTTTGAATGTTTTCTATGGGTTACTCTATTTTGGCTCGTATTTTGCAATGAAAATTCTCAAATTCATGCCCGTGACAAAAGGATTCACAATTGTGAATGCATGAACAAAAGCAGGTTTCACGTCCGTGATTATGGAGTCATACCCGTAAAACATGTGTCTGGAATGGACAGTAGCTCTTCACGACTTGGGAAGCCATTAATGAAAGAGTTCACATCTGTGAACATTTAGTTAGGGTTGTGAACATTGAGACCCTAGTTTTCATGTTTAAACCCAGATTTTCACAGTTTGTTTCACTGTCATGAAGTTATGAAACATAGGTTAACGCCCGCAAAGGATATGTCATGGCCATGAATGATGTGTATTTTACATGTAGTAGTTTTCACATGTTGATTCATGAGTAAGGCACCTTCATGGTTGTGAATGGGTATTCATGCCCGTGAAGCAGTTTTATTTAGTGTTGCTATGTGATGGTTATGTTTAAGCACATGTTATGGGATGGAAGTATATTTGGATGATAGCATGTGAGCGATGTATTATCGTATTTATGTATTAGTAATTTGATGATGCTTAAATGGGGTTAAATGCTAGATAACATATATGTGTTAATGAAATTAAAAGAAAAGGGATATGATATAAATATCCATTTCTCTAATCTACAACTTGACATAGGATAAATGACATGCTATTGAGAGGATTATAGTACTGTAGGATATATATTGATATTTATATTAGGAGAAGGTGGCTTAAATTCAGGTTATGAGCACCAAAGTTGATGGGTCAAGAAGTGGTGTCCATACATAGTTCAGTCAGAGCAAACCCAATCTTTGATTGGTTTTCATACATGGCATTTTTATGATTCTTTTTGTATATGTCATGGGATATGGGTTATGGTTTTGCATAAACCTTTTAATTATGCATTTGATTTTAAGATGTATTTTGTAACAAAGGGCTATTGTAAGCCCAAACATGTTTCATTTTATTACATTGGTCGGTTGGATCGAGTTTTTAGGTACGTGTTGTCTTTTAATTTAAAATTGCATGTTTATGTTTAAACATGTTTTAAATATGTCATAAAATCAACTGTTGTCAAAGACTAATTGACAACTTTTCTAATGAAACAACCTTGATTAATCGACAATGGAGCATATTCTGAAGGAGAAAAGTCAATATCTTGATCATTCCTCATAAGGGAAGTGAGCCTTGTTTCTTCAAAATATATGGAATAACATGTAGATTCATTTGTTCTAGAGGAGAAAAGTCAATATCTTCGTCACCTTCAGTATATTTAGAAGAACATGTTATAGATTCATTTGCTATATACCACTCTGCAACTAAACCTTAAAAATGAGCTCTATTTCTCATATTATATTTCAGTGTTAATAAAAACCCACATACATAATTAAATAAAGAGAAAATATCAAAATTCAAATTAGTTAGGCATTTTCGTTGATAATGCACCAATATGCTAATCTTGCTTCAATTGCTGAATGAACATTTAAATTAATAATTACAGTGAAAAAAGAGGGTGAAAGTACCTTTTGTAGAGGGTGGAAGAACATTTTCACTAACAAAGCATTTCTTCTATTTATTTCTCCACTTCTTCTAGTCAACTTGTTTTAAGAACTTTAGAATAAACCTTCTAAAATTAGAACACTAATCAATTATTATTTGACATACCTTTGCAAACAAAAGTCCCTTTAATATTATAGATAGAAAATCTTGCATCTAAATTTGATTGTCATGGATTTTAAGTCCAATTAATATGTATTTTTGTAAATATACACATCTCAATATGTTTGATGAGTGACTATATAGAACTTTCAATTCTTTTAGCACTTGAAGTAAATTGTCATATCCGCAAATTTATGCTTGAGTCGCGTGTTTCATTAAATTGATGCATTGGTTTGACCAGAGTTTAAATTAGAATTTTGACTGGAAAAAAATTAAAATAATAGAAAATAATTATAAAAAAATATTTAATAAAGTGTTTAAAGTATTTAAAGATGTTAAATTACGGTATGGGACTAAATTGCAAATTTTAAAAAATTTAGGGGTCAATTTGTAATTTACCAAATTTTGGAGGATTAATGAGGATAATTACCAATTAAATGCATGAATTGGGACATTAAATACATATGGTGGTTGGCTTAACCAAGTAGCATGCAACAATTAGCCAAGTGATGTGCATGAATTAGACATTAATGAAAATATCTAGATTATGGCTTAGGTGTCTCTATTAATTAATTAATTTTGTCACTTTGCTCTTAATTTCTTATCCTTTCTTCATTATCACTCTTGATCTGGAATTTTCTATCTCTTAATTGTCTCCCACGTTTCCCTTTGAAACACCATACACCAAGGGAGATGAACACATTAATCAGCCAAAATATCTAGATATTTATGGGCTTAGGTGTCTCATTATTGATTAAATTTGTCTTCTTCCTCTTACTTGCCTCTCCTTCTTCCTTATCACTTAACATATAGAATTCTCTAATCTCTTCAAACCAGCCACGTGTTCCCTGTTGGGTTTTGAAGAATGAATCAAACTCATAAACGTAGAAAAAAATAAAATTTTCAAAATCCGAAACAAAAAATCATACTTGCGCCATTAAAACTAATTTATATAAACATGAAGGTTAGAAATTACACCTTGTAATTTCTTATTTGTTATTAAAACTTTGTTGGGTTGTAGCAAATCACAACAATCCACCCTAGGATGTCTCTAATGATAATCCACGTGAAGAATGAAGAAGAAACTATCAAAAGTTATGGTTTGAACAAATTCAAAGTGCTAGCTTTGAAAGTGTTCTTGAGATAATTTTTTTGTCTTAAAAATATTTTTTATGTCTATTTTATACCATTTGATGTCTTTTCTATTTGAATGAAATTCAAAAAAATATGAAAAGTCAAAAATGGAGAAAAAGGAAATGAATGAATAGTAATTGGCCATAATTGGCCTAATTAAGGCCAAATTCACCCGATGGACAACGGGAGGGAGGCAGCAACATGCTGGGCCTGCTGCGGGCTGCCACTGGACAGGCCATCAATCTGCCTAGTCCGCTCGGGCTCGTGACCCTTCCAAACGATTTTTTCTGTGCGATCTCATTGCGATCCATTCTGAAATAATTCTCTCATATTTTGGATCATATCCAAGACCATTTTACTCATTCTCCATATCTTCAATGTGTGTGACCTATTAGGTTTTCGGTTATATTGACCATTTAAATTAACAATTAATTTAAACAAGTCATGAGCGGTATCTAGTGATGCGGAACCCCAAAGACTGTGCCTTGAAACCCCTCAACAAGACAAGGTAAACAAACCTTAAGCTATGGTGATCATAGATTGAGTCTGACCCAAAGCTAACCAATGTAGCAAAGAACCAAGATTATATGGTTTATTAAGAATAGCTGTCAATTAGTCTTTGACAACAGTTGATTTTATGACATATTTAAAACATGTTTAAACATAAACATGCAATTTTAAATTAAAAGACAACACGTACCTAAAAACTCGATCCAACCGACCAATGTAATAAAATGAAACATGTTTGGGCTTACAATAGCCCTTTGTTACAAAATACATCTTAAAATCAAATGCATAATTAAAAGGTTTATGCAAAACCATAACCCATATCCCATGACATATACAAAAAGAATCATAAAAATGCCATGTATGAAAACCAATCAAAGATTGGGTTTGCTCTGACTGAACTATGTATGGACACCACTTCTTGACCCATCAACTTTGGTGCTCATAACCTGAATTTAAGCCACCTTCTCCTAATATAAATATCAATATATATCCTACAGTACTATAATCCTCTCAATAGCATGTCATTTATCCTATGTCAAGTTGTAGATTAGAGAAATGGATATTTATATCATATCCCTTTTCTTTTAATTTCATTAACACATATATGTTATCTAGCATTTAACCCCATTTAAGCATCATCAAATTACTAATACATAAATACGATAATACATCGCTCACATGCTATCATCCAAATATACTTCCATCCCATAACATGTGCTTAAACATAACCATCACATAGCAACACTAAATAAAACTGCTTCACGGGCATGAATACCCATTCACAACCATGAAGGTGCCTTACTCATGAATCAACATGTGAAAACTACTACATGTAAAATACACATCATTCATGGCCATGACATATCCTTTGCGGGCGTTAACCTATGTTTCATAACTTCATGACAGTGAAACAAACTGTGAAAATCTGGGTTTAAACATGAAAACTAGGGTCTCAATGTTCACAACCCTAACTAAATGTTCACAGATGTGAACTCTTTCATTAATGGCTTCCCAAGTCGTGAAGAGCTACTGTCCATTCCAGACACATGTTTTACGGGTATGACTCCATAATCACGGACGTGAAACCTGCTTTTGTTCATGCATTCACAATTGTGAATCCTTTTGTCACGGGCATGAATTTGAGAATTTTCATTGCAAAATACGAGCCAAAATAGAGTAACCCATAGAAAACATTCAAAAGCTATAAGATTGACCAATGTCAATCTCTCTTATCAATAATTTAGTTTATATAACATACAAACCACATATTTTAACAACATTTAATCCATTTACAGGACAAATCATACCACAAATACCATTTTTCACTCATTACTACCATAACAAGCATTATAACTCATTATAACCCTTAAATCACATAAAAAAATAAAGCCATTTTAACATATGTCATGACTTAGCATCTTCATAATGAATTTACAATGATTTCACATGCCAAAATGCAATAAAAATGAATTTAAATGCCAATATGTACTAACCCCTACAAAATGGAGCCTTAAGTAACTTCAAGCTTGTTTCCCCTTTTGTGATTCATTTCCTTGTTCACAAATAGATCTTAAGAACACAAACATATTCTTATCATATCCATATAACACAAATAAGCTCAACTAACCCTAAAATTAAGTTCTACCTCCACATTACTAGAACTCTTCTCTACCCTTTAAATACCAAGCTTTCCAAACTTCTAACAATTGAAGATTAGGCCAAAAGAGGGTGAAGATGGAGCAAAAGTCTTGGGTGAGTCAGAGGAAGATTGTGGGCAGTAGAGAGTTGTTAAATTAAGATATGGAGTAGAGGAGAGAAAAAAGTGCAGCTGCTCATATGGCCAGCTAACTTGCATTTATGAGCGTGAACCAACCTTCTCGGGTGTGAATCGCCATTAACGACTGTGACTAAACCATTCAGGGGCATGAATGTCCTATCCACTCTTAAAGACAAAAAATAATCTTGCCACATTCAAAATTTTGTCATTTTAAACCCTGACATGACTTTCATAAGCATAAATCTATAGTCACGAACATGAAAAGCTCTTTTTCCACAAAAACTTAAACTTTTAAAAATAGCCTATGCCCATCCTCTATCTCTCTCTCTAAACCACATAACTTATATGCCCTAATTTACATGTGTTACATATTTAATGACTCTAGATACTACTGGAATCGTAAAAATAATTAGGATATGATTTGATTCTTTAGAAAATATTTAGGGATCAAATTTGATTATGTTATATTTATGATTTGATAGGATTATGCTGTTGATTTTCTATCCTTTTTTGTTAATGATTTTGTTGTATAAATAAGTGATGTTAATGAATGAAAATTATCGGCTTCTTCCCTTTCATTTCAACCATCTTGTTTATATTTTATACCAACAAATTGGTATTAGAGCTTCAAATCTTAAGGGGTCTATTAAATTCGAAGCCCCAAAAAACTTACAACTACCATAATACCCATTATAACCTTCATTTTCTATATACACACAAAAGAACCCAAAACCAAGCTAAGATGGAATCAGAAACCTCCTCTTTCACTTCTATTTCACCATCAATATTTGATGGAACAAACTATCAAATGTGAGTTGTTAAAATGGAAGCCTATCTTGATGTTAATGACTTATTAAAAGTTGTTGAGTGTGACTATAAAGTTCCTCCTTTGGCAAACAATCCAACCATTGCACAAATAAAGAATTATAAATAACATAGGTTAAGAAAATCCAAAACCATATTATTGTTGTTCACAATTGTTTCTTCTATCATTTTCAACAGAATAGTGACAATGAAAATAGCTAAAGAAATCTTGGATTTCTTAAGGCAAAAATATGAGGGAAGTAAAAGATTAAGGGAATGAAAGTATTGAATATGATTCGAGAAAGAATAAAAAAACATTAAAGATTATGCAAACAAGCTTCTCAGCTTTGCCAATAAGGTAAGGCTCATTGGTTATGATTTTTCTAAGTTTAGAATTGTTCAAAAGATTTTTGTAACAATTCCTAAAAAATTTGAAGCTACAATTACTTCTTTAGAGAACTCAAGAGATTTGTCAAATATCACCTTAGTAGAATTATTAATTGCACTTCAAGCTCAGGAACATAAGACTTATGAGACAAGAAGGTTTTGTTGAAGGAGCTTTGTTGGCCAAATTTCAAAACAATGATGGTGGTAAAAACAAAAAAAAGAAAGATAAGAAGAACAACAACAAGGTAAGAACTTCCACCAACTTCAATGACAACAATAACAACATCAACAAAACTTCTCATGATTTCCCTCTATGCCATTATTGTAAAAAATCCAATCATCCACAAAAGAAATGTTGGTGGAGACCTGATGCAAAGTGTAACAAGTATGGTCAATTAGGACATTTAGAAGGGATTTGTAAGTCTCAACAACAACAAAGGAAAGCAAAAGCTACCATTGAACAACCTAAAGAGGAGAAGTTAATTGTAGTATCTTGTTTTACCACTTCAAGCTTCATATAAAGTTGGCTAATTGATAGTGGTTGAACACATGTGTCACGTTGGTTAATTTGTTAAATAATATGCATCAGACGCATCGACACCGGAGGAACATGATTGTGAGAAGGTTAGAGACCGTGTTAGTGAGCATAATAAAGGTTTGTACAAACTCTTATAGTAATGGCCAAATGCATATTTAATTCAATTATAATATTAAATATATCTTGTGTGATAATACAAAATGTTCTATGAAATTATTTTTTGCATGGAGAAATGATTATATGAGTTGAAATGAAATGAAAGGATTCTTGAGATTTTTTTTCATAATTTTACCCCATATATTACCCTAGACATGAACTAGGGTTTTGTTGGCACGCCAATAGGGTAGTTGCTTTGCAACCATGTGGTTATCTTTGGTCATATGAGATTGTATATTTCTAGTCCTATGGGTTTTCTTAGACCATGTACTTATTATTTTCGGTCTTGTGGTTATCTTAGCCCGTGTGATACATTTTTAGGTTATGTGGTTATTTTTGACCTAGTGAATGGCATCTTTAGTATCTAATACCCATTGATTCCCTAAAGGAAAGTCTATAATGTCATAATATATGGGCATGATAAGGAATTTTAATTGATATTTAGATGTAATGTGTTATGAAATTGCCATAAAAATTTTGGTATTATTGATAAGATGATTTTGTTTTCATTATTTTAATAAGAGATGATTGTTTTGGAAATGAGCTTTTCTGTTTAAAACGATAGTGTGATGTATCTATTTACAATCAGTAAATTTTGTATTTCAAAAGAAAATATTTATTTATGATTGTTCCATTCTGCAATATTTTTTTCTATTGAAATAAATTATAGTTCCCAATGTCATATTTTTAAATGACTGTTACTATAAGATTTACACCCATTACAAAAAAAAAATGAAAATAGCGACCATCAAATGTGCTCACTAAGTGATCACTAAAAAAGTTTAGTGGCCACTTAGTGACCACAAAATATGGTGTCAAAAAATCTCGTCGTTAACCTATTTTACCAACCACATTAAAAGTGTGGTCATAAATTGCCACCACAATATATTGTGATTGCTAAAATTAGCTACCACAACTGCGGTCTCTATTTTGTGACCATATTATTGGTCATAAAATTCTCTTCTTGTGGTTGGTAATAGTAAAAAGAAAATAGCACAGTGGACCAAATAGCGACCACTTAATGTGGTTTCTAGATAGTGGTTACAATTTAAAGACCAATTCTTGTTATCACAGTTTGGTGACCATGCTTGTGGTCACAGATTAGAAACTCACAAATAGATATCACTATTTGCAGTCACAAGTTAGCGACCACTATTGTGGTCACAATTTAGCAACCACGATTATAGTTACAGATTAAGGATTTGCAAAATATAGACCACTCATACAATCACAAATTAGCGACCACATCTATGGTCACAATGTAGCGACCACTTATGTGGTCTTTGAATAGCGACCAAGTATTATATGTGGTCACAAAGTGGTCATTATTTTATTATTATTATTAATGATAATAATTATTAAATTATTATTATTATTAATAATTTATATTGGTAATTAACAAATTTATAATTATTAATAAATAATTAAGTAATTATTATTTAAATGTAAAATCTATAATCCATTAAAATATTAAAAGTGCAAATACAATGAAATATTTAAAATATATTATATGTATGTCTATCATAAAAATAATAAATATAAAATAGAATCTCAAGAATGAGGATTTGGTGGCGGTTGAGTGAGAATCCCGCTAGGACCATCTGGTAGCGGCCGATTGTTGCGAATCCTCTCTCCTCTGACATCTACATCTGCATTGTCATGCAGCACATCATCTCATTAGAGCTATGAACAGTACTACGTAGATCATGTACCTCATTCTGTAAGTGAGAGTGTGATTCCTCAAGCTCCCTAACATGTTGATGAGCTGCCTCAAGGAGGGGTGCTGAGGATGTAGAGCTGGATGATTTATTTTGGCATGTTCCATATATGTATCTGCTCTACGATGAAGCCTTGATCTCTTTCAAGAATATTCGATCCTCATCGTCTTGTGTCAGATCAATTTGATTTCCAAATTCATCCTAGGATGCTATAGAAATGAGCTCCTAAAACAAAAGTCATATCAAATAAGCAGTTATCTTAATTAAAATATAAGTTAGGTTTTTCGATAACTTACCCCAACTTGTCTTGCATGCTGATCAACGTACTCCTTTAACTCGTTTGAAGCTCTCCTCATATGGGTTTCATTGAAGAGTCAAACGTTACTAGGTGGGGCACCCTCCTTCATCTCCTGAAATTAACAAATTAGATATTAGATATGGAGAAATTGTGATAATTTATTAAACATAAAAAAAATAAGGATCCTTACAATTCGTCTTTAGTAATTGTCTTTAGAGCACTCCTCTAACAAGTGCTCCTCTAACAAGCTCCCACTTGCACTAAAGCCAATTGCCTTTGTATTTAATTCCATAGGCTAGTACATGAGAATCATATTTGTTTTGGAGAAGTGGCTTAGTTAAAGGATGAGCAATATTCTGATCAGTGGGTACTTTTTCTATCTTTAAATCATTCCTACCAATGATTTTATCTAATCAAATGGTATCTTCTGAGTACATGTTTGGATCTCTGATCAGACCGTGGCTCCTTTGCTTGTGCAATGGCTCCATTATTATCACAATACAATTGTATTGGATCAATAATGCTGGGAAGCACTCCAAGTTCTGTGATGAATTTCTTTATCCAAACTGCTTCCTTTGCTGCTTCAAAAGCTGCAATGTACTCTGCTTCGGTTGTGGAATCAGCAGTTGTTTCCTGTTTGAAACTCTTCCAACTAACTACTCCACCATTTAGTGTGAATATATAACCTGACTGAGATTTTGAGTCATCCTTGTCAGATTGAAAGTTGGCATCGGCATACCCTCTCACAATAAGATCTCCATCTCATATACCAAGAATACATCCTTAGTTCTTCTTAAGTACTTAAGGATATTCTTTACAGCCACCCAATGACCCTCACCAGGGTCCGATTGGAATCTACTCGTGACACTCAGAGCATATGATATATCGGGTCTTGTGCATATCATAACGTACATGATTGATCCTATAGCTGAAGCATATGGAATCAAACTCATGTGTGTCCTCTCATTTTGTGTCTTTGGACACAAAGACTTTGAGAGAGTAATCCCTTGGGTCATGGGAATATATCCCCTCTTGGACTGCTCCATGCTAAACCACTTTAGCATCTTATCTATGTATGTAGACTGTGAAAGACTAAGCAATCTTTTAGATCTATCTCCATAAATCTGTATCCCTAAAATATAGACTGCTTCTCCAAGGTCTTTCATAGAGAAATTCTTGGATAACCAAATTTTGACTGATTGTAAGGCTGAGACATCATTTTCCGTTAACAATATGTCATCTACATATAACACAAGAAATACGATTGCACTCCCACTAACCTTCTTGTAAACACAATGTTCATCCGAATTTTGTAAGAAACCAAACTGTTTGATTGTCTCATCAAACCGAATATTCCAACTCCTGGATGCTTGCTTTAATCCATAAATAGATCTTTGAAGCTTACATACCTTTTTGCCATCTTTGGATATGAAACCTTCTGGTTGTGTCATGTACACATCCTCAGTCAGATTTCCATTAAGGAAAGTTGTCTTCACATCCATTTGTCATATCTCATAATCATATGAGTAGCAATGGCTAGGAGTATCCTTATGGATTTAAGCATAGCTACTGGGCTAAAAGTTTCATCGTAGTCAATTCCTTATCTTTGACGATAACCTTTAGCAACAAGTCTAGCTTTATAGGTAATCACATTACCATCCTTGTCAATTTTCTTTTTGAAAACCCACTTGCACCCTATAGGCTTTATTCCTTCGGGTGGGTCAACCAAAGTCCATACTTGGTTTTCATACATGGAATCCATTTTTGACTTCATGGCTTGAAGCCATTTGTCAGATTCTGAACTATTCAGAACTTCTTCATAGGTTGTAGGCTCATCATTTTCTATGAGCAATACGTCGTTCTGTTCACTAATGAGAAATTCATATCTCTCTAGAACAGTACGTATCCTACTTGACCTACAAAGCTCTTGTGCTTCAGAAGGTTGAGCTGTTATATCATTTGTATGAGTAACAAGCTCAGTTCAGGCAGTTGATCAGCATCTGTTTGAGCATCTTGAACTTCCTTAAGTTCAATTTTGCTCCCACTATCTCATTTTAGAAGGAATTCTCTCTCTAAAATGATAGCATATCTTGAAGCAAAAACCTTTTGTTCCAAGGGGTGGTAAAATTGATATCCATATGATGCTTTTGGATATCCCACAAACAGACATCAGTCATACTTAGCTTCTAGCTTATCTGACATTTTCCGCTTCATATAAGCAAGACAAATCCAAATTCTCATGTAAGAAAATGTGGGCCTCTTGTTATACCATATCTCATATGGAGTAACATCAACTGACTTTGAAGGAACTCCATTTAATATA
Source organism: Triadica sebifera (assembly GCA_023653625.1). Classification (NCBI taxonomy): domain Eukaryota; kingdom Viridiplantae; phylum Streptophyta; class Magnoliopsida; order Malpighiales; family Euphorbiaceae; genus Triadica; species Triadica sebifera. Next base: position 14,499,753 of record CM042899.1, read on the forward strand.
TAAATGGTGGTCTCTAGTGCATAACCCCAAAAGGATTTAGGCAATTCCGCAAAACTTATCATAGACCTTACTTTGTCTAACAAGATTCGGTTTCTTCTTTCAGCCACACCATTGTGTTGTGGCATGTAAGGTGGAGTCCATTGAGATAAAATCCCATTATCCCTAAGATAATCTAGAAACTCTTGGCTCAAGTATTCACCTCCTTGATCTGATCGAAGTGTTTTAATACTTTTGCCAAGTTATTTCTCTACTTCATTTCTGAATTCTTTGAACTTTTCAAAAGCTTCATTTTTGTATCTCATAAGATACACGAACCCATATCGTGAGTAGTCATCGATAAAAATAATGAAGTAGACGAAACCACCCTTGGCGTATGTTGATGTATGCACGGGAACCATAATTGAAGGATATGAACGATAATCTTTTGTCAATGGAGTGGAGTAATCTTGTATCATTGAAATGGGCCTTAAAGGAGTTCAAAAGTCTTTTCATATGATCCAATTCAATGTGGGGCGTGTTCCAAGTCATAGAAGGCAGAATTGGAGCATTTGTTGCTATATTGGGCCTAAAATTCACAATACAGCTTATGGGCCAATAATACATAAAGGGAAGCCTAAAGTGAAGATCAAGGGAGTCTTTCATGAAGATTCAATTCAAATGGGCTAAACAAGACAAAGTTCATAAAATTGAAGATTACAAATCATGTGCTAGGAGTCATGTGTCAAACATGTGCAAAATCATGTGCTTGGAGTCATGTTCCAAACATGTGCAAGACATGTGTCATCCATGTGGAAGACATCATGTGCCAACCATGTGCTCAAGAACATGTGCCACGCATGTGCCTACTTATGGGATTTGGGCTTAACTTGTAATTGGCCTAGTGTACACATGATAAGAATATCAATATCATGATCTCATCATGATTTCCTTCATGCTATGTTATGTATCAAGGACTTCATTAATTGATTTAAGATCACTGATCAATTTATATATCAAATGAACATCAAATTAATGAAAAAGCCTTTTATTAATCAAATAAATTTGTACAATAAGTGCTAAAAGTAATTGTCTTTAGAGCACTCCTCTAACAAGCTCCCACTTGCACTAAAGCCAATTGCCTTTGTATTTAATTCCATAGGCTAGTACATGAGAATCATATTTGTTTTGGAGAAGTGGCTTAGTTAAAGGATGAGCAATATTCTGATCAAATGATATTAGTTATTGTCTATGAGACTCATTAGTATATATATATAATAAATTAATGAGTCTCATAGACAATAACTAATATCATTTGGACTATATGTGATATTGTCAGTCTAGTAGAACCAAATAAGGTATAGCTCGATGAAAGGACAAATTGCATAGTAATTGTCTATGGAAGGGTTTATAATTAGACCACAAACATTCTGGTCAATTGGGAGTCATGATGTATTACTAGATACCGCTCATGATCTGCTCAAAATCATATGATAATTTTAGCTGCCAATATAACTGGGAACCAAATAGGTCACATGTATAGAAGGAATAAAGAAAATGTGAAATGGGCCTTGGATTGGATCCAAGATAATGCGGAACCCCAAAGATTGTGCCTTGAAACCCCTCAACAAGACAAGGTAAACAAATCTTAAGCTATGGTGATCATAGATTGAATCTGACCCGAAGCTAACCAATGTAGCAAAGAACCAAGATTATATGGTTTATTAAGAATAGTCAAGCCACAAGCAATATTACTTGATAAGTAACTAATTCCTAAAGGTAATAAAGAGATGCAAATCTGCCTCACTTTAAAGAAAACACACTCAAATTCGTTTTTATTCATTCATGTCATGTACAAGAAGCTTAGATGAGTATTTATAGCCCTAAGTCTTTGAATCCTTTATGGTAAAGGATAACTAAATCATATTCTAACTCAACTCCTAAAATTACAATCATATTCTAACTCATATTCTAAAAAGTAGAGTCCTACTTGAATTAGGACACTAATTAAATCCTTCCAAAATAAGACAAGTGGTGGGTTGGGCTTTATTTCTTTGGCCCACATGTCTATCACTAATTATAATATAAGGTAATTTAAATTAGGCAGCCCACATACATAATTAAGCCCAATTACAAGTTAAGCCCGAAATCACATAAGTAGGAACATGGTTGGCATATGACTTGTAATCTTTAATTTTATGGACTTTGCCTTGTTTAGCCCATTGGACTAGTCCATGAAAGATGGTTCTTCACACACCCCAAGATAAGTAATGGGCCTTGGGTCTTCAATCAACTCCATCTCCTTTGTCATGCATGCATCTTTTGTGATCTCCTTAGTGACCAAGCCTTGAATATAGCCTTGTATTGCTTGTCTTAGTTTGTTAGCCCTTGATCTTATGATAGCACCACTTGGCATGACCAGTGCATCATTCTCCTATTGTGAAGATTGACTTATATGTCCTTGATCGACATCACAAGAGATGAGAGAGAAACATTTTGGCCAAGGAGTTTCACGGAGTGTCAAAGCTCTGATGCATGTCATGTGCACTGGCCATGGCACACACGCGATAATGTTGAGGCATCATGTATAATTCCCGATAATTTAGGCCACAATTGCGGTTGATCGAATCAATCAGGATCTAAATTCGGACATAAAAGAAAAAAAATTAAAATGATAATAAAATATGAGAAAAATATTTTGGATATTATTAATGGAAAATTTTGAAGTTCGAAATTAAAATTTGGAAAAAAAAAAATTTTCTCTGAACAATATTGGAAATTGCAGTGTTTTTGGCACAGATATTTTAAAAAGGTATAAAAATAGAATATTCTTTTGATTAAAATAAACTAAGAGTGATTTAAATTAATGGACCAATGAGGGAAAAATTATCTAATTAATCCTAACCACCCACTTAACCCAACTATAAAAAGTCAAACTCTACTTTTTTGGTCATTATTCTTCTTCCTCATCTAACCAAAGAAAACTCTCTCATTTTTATCTATTGTAGCAGTGACCCTCCTCTCCCCCTAGCTCTTCTTTTTCTTTTTTCAATTAAAGCTAAAGTTAGATGGTAAAAGTTGGATTATGGCAAGCTCATCAAGAAAGAAAAGCAAAGTGAGCATGACCAAGGAAGAGGAAGGAAGAAAATAAGAGAAAAAGAGAAGAAAACAATTTTAGTAATTTTGAAGATCTTCAAATGTGAGGTAAGATTTTCCATCTTCTCACCTTTCCCCCCCTCCTCAAAAGGATTCGTCCTCGAATCTACTATTCCTACATTGTCAAAAGGAGTAAGGTCAGAAACATTGAATTATGCAGAAACACCATACTCACCAGGAAGTTCTATCTTGTAAGTATTATCATTGATCCTTTCAAGTACGCGAAATGGGCCATCTCCTCTAGGATCAAGTTTATTCCTCCTTTGATGATGAATTCTCTCTTTTCTCATATGCACCCACACCCAATCGCCTGGTTCAAACACCATTTTTCTACGCCCCTTGTTAGCTTGTCGTGCATATGACTCATTCTTCTTCTCCAAGTGCTGTTTTGCTTTCTCATGCATAGCTTTCACAAAATCTGCCTTTTTCTTACCATCCAAATTAGTTAACTCATTAAAAGGCAAAGATGTTAGATCCAATGGAGTTAATGGAATAAAACGACACAAGTTCAAAAGGTGAAAAACCAGTAGAATAATGTATGCATCTATTATAAGCAGCAAACTCAACCAATGGCAAACAATCTTCCCATGATTTTAAATTTCTACCCACAACAGCACGCAATAGAGCACCTAAAGTCCTATTGGCCACTTCGGTTTGTCTATCAGTTTGTGGATGACAAGTGGTAGAAAACAACAATTTAGTACCAAGTTTACCCCACAAAACACGCCAAAAGTGACTAAGGAATTTAGCGTCTCTATCAGAAACAATTGATTTAGGAATACCATGCAAACGCACTACATCTCTAAAGAACAAGTCAGCTATATTTGTTGCATCATTCGTTTTAGCACACGCAATAAAATGAGCTATTTTACTGAATCTATCAACTACAACAAATATGTAATCTTTACCTCTCCTAGTCTTAGGCAATCCCAATACAAAATCCATTGAAATATCAATCCAAGGTGCAATAGGAATAGGTAAAGGTGTATACAATCCATGAGGCATAACTTTAGATTTAGCTTGTTTACATGCAACACACTTAACACAAATTCTTTCAACATCCTTACGCATATGTGGCCAATAAAAGTGTTCATGCAACATATCCAAAGTCTTATTAACACCAAAATGCCCCATCAAACCCCCACTATGAGCTTCACGCACAAGTAGCTCCCTTAATGAACATATAAGCACACAAAGTTTACCATCCCTAAACAAATATCCATCATGCCTATAAAATTTCTGAAAAACAGCTTGTTCACATGCATCATACACATTAGCAAAATCAAGATTAGTGACATAAAGTTCTTTAATTTGTTCAAATCCCAACAATTTAGAACTTAAAGTAGAAATTAAAGTATATCTTCTTGAAAGTGCATCAACCACCACATTATCTTTATGATGCGAACCAAGACAACAAAAATGATCTTACATGCCATGGAGGAGATGGATTAGTGATGCCACGTGGTCCAATCACAAGATCAAGTAGAAACAAGCTCAAGGCAGCCTTGCAAATGTATATTCAGAGCTTAGTGACAAGAGATATCAAGGAAGAGGCTTGGGTCAGGCTTGAAGAGATGGAATCAGTTTGTGATCCAAAGCTTGTGACACTCATTGGGGCATGTGATGGTGAAGACAACTAGCCTAGTGGGCTAGAGAAGAAGTCTATATTACAAGGTTCAACTCATGTGCAATATGCTATGTTAAGGTGGACTTATGTTATGTCATGGTTGGGCCTAAGATTAATTTTAGTGGGCTGTTTTATTTTAATTATTGGAATGTAATTTCATTTAAAGATACATGATCAGCCTTATTTGAACTTGTCTTAAGTGTGTAGGCCTTATAAAATTAAGCCCATTCGTTTGTCCTTAAGTCATTAGGGTCAGAGTGGTCTTTTCTTCATGTTTGCAGCTAGGGTTTGGTTTGTAGAGGTATAAATACCTCCTTATGCGTGTAAGACAATCAGATTGGTGATTTTAAGATCAAAATTTCAGTGTTCTTGAGTGTTCTTCAAGTGGGAGGTGTGATCTCCATTGATATACCAAGGATTGTTTTCACTTATCAGGTTGGTAATTAATTTGTGGCGTGAATCCAATTCTCTCTTCATACTCTTTGTTACCAACTCCTTGCTGTTTTGGGGGTGAAGAGTCTAATCTTGCAATTGTTTAAAACTTAAGATTTGTATCAAATTGATTTGGAGGTTGTCTAGACTTAGATTCTAGGTGGTTGCTGCATCATTTGGTATCAGAGCTTTGGTTCTAAATCAATTGTACTTATCTTTATTTTTCTGGTTTTAGTGATATTTGTTCAAGTTACAACATAAAAAAAATAATAAAAAAAAAGTTTATCCATTTGTGGCTGAATTTGCCTATATTGCTGTCTATTGAAGTTTGGTTTATTTCTTTTTTTTTTTGGGTACGAATTTTTGGTGTTTCAATTTTTTTTTTGTTGAATATCATATTAGAAAAAAAAAACAACAAAAAAAAAATTCGTGCATATTGGCATTGATTGCCAAAAGTGGGACTGTTTGGATTCAATTGATTGCACACATATATAAAATGAATTGCCTCTGAATATATTTGCTCTATTCTGATTAAAATTGATAATTTGAGCAATTTTGAGTGGAGTTCGTAATTGAAATTGATTGGTTTCATATTGAGGTATAAGTTGAGGTTTCATTGCTTATTGCTGGAAATTGTGCAATTGGTGGATAATAGTTACTAATAGGCATACAATTAGTTTATTTGGAAGTAAGTTGGGAATGGTTTAGTGAGTTTTAGGTTCTGGTTCGAATTCTTTTAGGGCAATAGCACATATGTACTTAATTTTTTCTAGTTTTGTCAATTTTTTGCATTCTTTGTTTTATATTCTTGACTGCTGTCCTACTTGTTTCCATTACATTAGTTGAGTAATTTTGCATTCCATATTACTCAAATAACAATATTATATCTGCACACCTCATTCTTCATCCGTGTGTGCATATAGCATATACTTGTCATTCCTTGCTTTCATCTCATTAATTTTGCTTCTAGTTTTGTGATGTTTCCTTTCTTGCTTAGGAATTGTCTGTTTTAATTTTCTGTTGGATATTGCTGCTCATTGTTATTGATCTGGTTGGTTGAAATTGATCCGGAAATATATCATAGTGAGTACACAAGAGCGGTAAAAGGCAGGAGTGGTTAGCTCAAAAGAGGGTAAAAGCCTTAATTGAGTGAAACACGAGCGAACATACACATTTTGAGTGAAACACGTGAGGGAGTGTGTGAGGCCATTTATTTACATCATGTCTAAATCAAGCAACCAGGAAAGAAGTAGTGATGAAGGAAACAAAACTTTCTTCACATTGGAGGCTATGCAACAGCAATTTGGAAGGCTTGAGATTCTGCTCCGAGACATGAATGATCGGTTTGACAAGTATGATAGGAGGTTAGAAGGCCATGATCAAGCTCTACAGAATCTTAGAAGAGATACATCCTTGCAAAGTCAAATTGGAGGGAGAAGGGAAAGGTTAGTAACTCCACCTCAATCTGACTATGAAGAAGATTTTGATGACTTTGATGATGATAGGGATAGAAATCAGTTTGGAGGTAGAGGGGGCAGAAATGATAGAGGAAGGAATAGGAGAGAACATAGAGGCAGGGTAGAGGCAGATAGATTTGGGAATGTTGAGAATCGGATAGATCGTAATTTGGGGAGTATTAAAATGAAAATCCCTACTTTTCAAGGTAGGAATGATGCTGATGCTTACTTGGAGTGGGAGAGAAAAGTGGAATTGGTGTTTGAATGTCATAACTATTCTAAGGAAAAAAAAGTAAAGTTGGCAGCCGTGGAATTCACTGACTATGCCTTGGTATGGTGGGACCAAATCATCCTCAATAGGCGTAGGAATGGGGAAAGGCCTATAAACACATGGGTGGGGATGAAGTCAGTCATGAGAAAGAGGTTTGTCCCAAGTTACTATTATAGGGAACTACATCAAAGGCTCCAAACTTTGAGGCAAGGGAATAAAAGTGTTGAGGACTATCATAAAGAAATGGAGATAGCTATGATGAGGGCTAATATTGATGAAGATAGGGAGGCTACTATGGACGTTTCTTGGCTGGTCTAAATAAGGAAATTGCAAATGTTATTGAGCTGCACCACTATGTAGAGTTAGAGGAGATAGTGAATATGGCTATGAAGGTGGAGAAGCAACTAAAGCAAAAGGGGACCAACAAACCAACCTATTTGGGTTCCACATCTAATTGGAGCTCAAAATGGCCAAAAAGGGAAGACAAAGCCAAAGACAATGTAAGAGAAGAAAAGGGTAAAGTAGAGCAAAAAGGCAACCCTAAAGCTAATGCTACTTCTTCTTCCAATACTGAAAAGCATAGAAACATAAAATGCTTTAAGTGCCTTGGCAATGGACATATTGCATCTCAATGCCCAAATAAAAAGGTTATGATATTGAAAGATAATGGTGTAATTGAATCTGAAAGTGATAAAGAATCTGATTCAATGCCTTCATTTGAAGATTGTAGTGATGATGATGAGGCTGAGCATGCTGTTGGTGGGGATTTAAATCTTGTGGTTAGGCGTGTACTAAATGTACAATTGAAAGAAGATGGGGTTGAACAAAGGGAAAATATCTTCCATTCCAGTGCTTGATAAATGGCAAAATTTGTAGTCTTATAATTGATGGAGGAAGTTGTACTAATGTTGCAAGTACTATTTTAGTTGATAAGTTGGGGCTGGATTGTTTGAAACATCCTAGGCCATATAGACTACAATGGCTTAATGATAGTGGAGAGATAAGGGTAAATAAACAAGTTTTAATTTCATTCTCCATTGGAAGATATTCTGACCGTGTACTTTGTGATGTAGTACCTATGCATGCAGGTCATGTGTTGCTTGGTAGGCCATGGCAATATGACAGAAAGGTGACACATGATGGGTATAGAAATAGACACTCATTCATGATGGGAGATCAACGTATCATTCTGGCTCCTATGACTCCTAGTGAAGTTTATGAAGATCAAATGAAGCTAAAAAGGAGCATGGAGGAAGAAATGCAAAAAGAAGCCGAAAAGTCCAAATTGAGAAAAAAGGAGCAAAAAGAAAATGGAAAGGCTGAGAGTTGCAAAATAAGAGTGATGAGAGGAAAAGAAAAAGGAGAGGCTAAAAAAGAGAGAAAAATGGGAGGAAAAGAGGCCCAAAAAGAAAAGCAAATAATTGGCCCAAAGGAGAGTGGTACAAAGAAAAACAATTTTTATGCAAAAGTAAGGGATATGAGAGTGGCTTTTGAGAATCAACAATGTTTACTTGTACTCATGTACAAGGAATCTTATTTTAATGAAGCTGACCTTAACCCTTCTTTGCCTAGTGTTGTTCTTTCTTTATTGCAGGAATATGAGAATGTATTTCCTGAAGAGTTACCACAAGGATTGCCACCAATAAGAGGAATTGAACATCCAATTGATTTCATCCCAGAGCTCAAATTCCAAACCGCCCAGCCTATAGGAGCAACCCCGAGGAGACAAAGGAACTTCAAAGGCAAGTGGAGGAGTTGTTAGCAAGGGGGCATATCCGTGAGAGTCTTAGTCCATGTGCAGTGTCTTTGCTTTTGGTGCCAAAAAAGGATGGGAGTTGGCGCATGTGTGTTGATTGTAGGGCTGTGAATCGCATAACAGTTAAGTATCGCCATCCAATACCCAGATTAGATGATATGTTAGACGAACTGCATGGCGCATGTGTCTTTACTAAGATTGATTTGATGAGTGGATATCACCAAATTAGGATGAAAGTTGGTGATGAATGGAAAACAGCATTTAAAACAAAGCTTGGTTTATATGAGTGGCTCGTTATGCCTTTTGGTCTAACCAATGCCCCTAGCACTTTTATGAGATTGATGAATCATGTTTTGCGTCAGTTCATTGGAAAATTTGTTGTTGTTTATTTTGATGATATTTTGATTTATAGTAAATCTGTTGATGAGCATGTACATCATCTTAGGGCTGTTTTGGATACACTTAGGAGAGAAGAATTGTATGCTAAACTTAAAAAGTGCACATTTTGCATGAATAGAGTTATATTCTTAGGGTATGTGGTGAGTGCCAATGGGATTGAGGTTGATGAGGAGAAGATAAGGGCTATCCAAGAATGGCCAACCCCTAGGAATGTGAGTGATGTTAGGAGCTTTCATGGCCTTGCTAGCTTTTACAGGAGGTTTGTAAAGGATTTTAGTGTCATTGCTGCTCCTTTAACTGAAATCATAAAAAAAGATGTGGGGTTTAAGTGGGGCGGGGCGCAAGAACTTGCATTTAACACTTTGAAAGATAAACTTTGTTCTGCACCTGTTTTGAGTTTGCCTGATTTTAAATCTACTTTTGAAATTGAATGTGATGCCTCCGGGATAGGTATTGGTGCTGTTTTGATACAGGGTAGGTGTCCAATTGCTTTCTTTAGTGAAAAGTTGATTGGTGCACAACTCAATTATTCCACGTATGACAAGGAGTTGTATGCATTGGTGAGGGCTTTGGAGACTTGGCAACATTATCTTTGGCCTAAAGAGTTTGTGATTCATAGTGATCATGAGTCTTTAAAGCATCTCAAGGGTCAAGGTAAGTTGAACAAACGACATGCCAAATGGTTGGAGTTCATTGAGACCTTTCCTTATGTGATTCAATACAAACAAGGTAAGGAAAACGTGGTTGCTGATGCATTATCTAGAAGATATACTCTTATTACTACTTTGAGTTCTCGATTGATGGGATTTGAATATATAAGGGAATTGTATGCTTCTGATTCTGATTTTTCAAATGTCTATAATGCATGTGAACAATCTGCATTTCAAAGGTTTTATAGGCATGATGGCTATTTATTTAGAGAAAATAAACTGTGTGTGCCTAATTGTTCCATGCGTGAGTTGCTTGTGCGTGAGGCTCATAATGGTGGTTTGATGGGTCATTTTGGTATTGCTAAGACACTTGACATCTTGCATGAGCATTTTTATTGGCCTAATATGAAGAAAGATGTTGAGAAAATTTGCTCTAGGTGTGTTGCATGTAAGCAAGCCAAGTCAAGAATTCAACCTCATGGGTTGTATACTCCTTTACCCATCCCTAGTCAGCCCTGGATTGACATTTCTATGGATTTTGTGTTGGGACTGCCCAGGACTAAAAGGGGAAGAGATAGCATTTTTGTTGTAGTTGATAGGTTTAGCAAGATGGCACATTTCATCGCTTGCCATAAAACTAATGACGCTACACATATTTCTGATTTGTTCTTTAAGGATGTTGTGCGATTGCATGGTGTTCCTAAAACTATTGTTTCTGATAGAGATTCTAAGTTTTTGAGTCATTTTTGGCGTCTGCTGTGGGGAAAGTTGGGAACAAAGTTGCTATTTTCTACTACTTGTCATCCTCAAACAGATGGTCAAACTGAAGTGGTTAATAGAACTTTAGGATCATTATTACGTGCTGTTGTTGGAAAGAATTTGAAAACTTGGGAAGATTGTTTGCCATTAGTAGAATTTGCATATAATAGAAGCATTCATTCATCAACAGGTTATTCTCCATTTGAAATTGTCTATGGTTTTAATCCGCTAACCCCTTTGGATTTGTTGCCTATACCTGTGAATGATATTTCTAACTTAGATGGGCAAAAGAAGGCAGATTTGGTTAAGTCCATACATGAGAAGGCAAAACAGCACATTGAGTTAAAGAACAAAAGTTATGCACAAAAAGCCAACCAAGGACGTAAAGTTGTGAAATTTGAACCTGGAGATTGGGTATGGGTGCATTTTAGGAAAGAGAGATTTCCTAACCAAAGGAAATCCAAGTTGGATCCAAGAGGCGATGGACCTTTTCAAGTGGTTGAGAGGATCAATGACAATGCCTATAAGATTGACTTGCCCGGTGAGTATGGTGTTTCAGCAACTTTTAATGTTGCTGACCTTTCTCCTTTTGATAATGCAGGTGGTGATTCGAGGACGAATCCTTTTGTGGAGGGAGGGAATGATGCGAACCAAGACAACAAAAATGATCTTACATGCCATGGAGGAGATGGATTAGTGATGCCACGTGGTCCAATCACAAGATCAAGTAGAAACAAGCTCAAGGCAGCCTTGCAAATGTATATTCAGAGCTTAGTGACAAGAGATATCAAGGAAGAGGCTTGGGTCAGGCTTGAAGAGATGGAATCAGTTTGTGATCCAAAGCTTGTGACACTCATTGGGGCATGTGATGGTGAAGACAACTAGCCTAGTGGGCTAGAGAAGAAGTCTATATTACAAGGTTCAACTCATGTGCAATATGCTATGTTAAGGTGGACTTATGTTATGTCATGGTTGGGCCTAAGATTAATTTTAGTGGGCTGTTTTATTTTAATTATTGGAATGTAATTTCATTTAAAGATACATGATCAGCCTTATTTGAACTTGTCTTAAGTGTGTAGGCCTTATAAAATTAAGCCCATTCGTTTGTCCTTAAGTCATTAGGGTCAGAGTGGTCTTTTCTTCATGTTTGCAGCTAGGGTTTGGTTTGTAGAGGTATAAATACCTCCTTATGCGTGTAAGACAATCAGATTGGTGATTTTAAGATCAAAATTTCAGTGTTCTTGAGTGTTCTTCAAGTGGGAGGTGTGATCTCCATTGATATACCAAGGATTGTTTTCACTTATCAGGTTGGTAATTAATTTGTGGCGTGAATCCAATTCTCTCTTCATACTCTTTGTTACCAACTCCTTGCTGTTTTGGGGGTGAAGAGTCTAATCTTGCAATTGTTTAAAACTTAAGATTTGTATCAAATTGATTTGGAGGTTGTCTAGACTTAGATTCTAGGTGGTTGCTGCATCATTTGGTATCAGAGCTTTGGTTCTAAATCAATTGTACTTATCTTTATTTTTCTGGTTTTAGTGATATTTGTTCAAGTTACAACATAAAAAAAATAATAAAAAAAAAGTTTATCCATTTGTGGCTGAATTTGCCTATATTGCTGTCTATTGAAGTTTGGTTTATTTCTTTTTTTTTTTGGGTACGAATTTTTGGTGTTTCAATTTTTTTTTTGTTGAATATCATATTAGAAAAAAAAAACAACAAAAAAAAAATTCGTGCATATTGGCATTGATTGCCAAAAGTGGGACTGTTTGGATTCAATTGATTGCACACATATATAAAATGAATTGCCTCTGAATATATTTGCTCTATTCTGATTAAAATTGATAATTTGAGCAATTTTGAGTGGAGTTCGTAATTGAAATTGATTGGTTTCATATTGAGGTATAAGTTGAGGTTTCATTGCTTATTGCTGGAAATTGTGCAATTGGTGGATAATAGTTACTAATAGGCATACAATTAGTTTATTTGGAAGTAAGTTGGGAATGGTTTAGTGAGTTTTAGGTTCTGGTTCGAATTCTTTTAGGGCAATAGCACATATGTACTTAATTTTTTCTAGTTTTGTCAATTTTTTGCATTCTTTGTTTTATATTCTTGACTGCTGTCCTACTTGTTTCCATTACATTAGTTGAGTAATTTTGCATTCCATATTACTCAAATAACAATATTATATCTGCACACCTCATTCTTCATCCGTGTGTGCATATAGCATATACTTGTCATTCCTTGCTTTCATCTCATTAATTTTGCTTCTAGTTTTGTGATGTTTCCTTTCTTGCTTAGGAATTGTCTGTTTTAATTTTCTGTTGGATATTGCTGCTCATTGTTATTGATCTGGTTGGTTGAAATTGATCCGGAAATATATCATAGTGAGTACACAAGAGCGGTAAAAGGCAGGAGTGGTTAGCTCAAAAGAGGGTAAAAGCCTTAATTGAGTGAAACACGAGCGAACATACACATTTTGAGTGAAACACGTGAGGGAGTGTGTGAGGCCATTTATTTACATCATGTCTAAATCAAGCAACCAGGAAAGAAGTAGTGATGAAGGAAACAAAACTTTCTTCACATTGGAGGCTATGCAACAGCAATTTGGAAGGCTTGAGATTCTGCTCCGAGACATGAATGATCGGTTTGACAAGTATGATAGGAGGTTAGAAGGCCATGATCAAGCTCTACAGAATCTTAGAAGAGATACATCCTTGCAAAGTCAAATTGGAGGGAGAAGGGAAAGGTTAGTAACTCCACCTCAATCTGACTATGAAGAAGATTTTGATGACTTTGATGATGATAGGGATAGAAATCAGTTTGGAGGTAGAGGGGGCAGAAATGATAGAGGAAGGAATAGGAGAGAACATAGAGGCAGGGTAGAGGCAGATAGATTTGGGAATGTTGAGAATCGGATAGATCGTAATTTGGGGAGTATTAAAATGAAAATCCCTACTTTTCAAGGTAGGAATGATGCTGATGCTTACTTGGAGTGGGAGAGAAAAGTGGAATTGGTGTTTGAATGTCATAACTATTCTAAGGAAAAAAAAGTAAAGTTGGCAGCCGTGGAATTCACTGACTATGCCTTGGTATGGTGGGACCAAATCATCCTCAATAGGCGTAGGAATGGGGAAAGGCCTATAAACACATGGGTGGGGATGAAGTCAGTCATGAGAAAGAGGTTTGTCCCAAGTTACTATTATAGGGAACTACATCAAAGGCTCCAAACTTTGAGGCAAGGGAATAAAAGTGTTGAGGACTATCATAAAGAAATGGAGATAGCTATGATGAGGGCTAATATTGATGAAGATAGGGAGGCTACTATGGACGTTTCTTGGCTGGTCTAAATAAGGAAATTGCAAATGTTATTGAGCTGCACCACTATGTAGAGTTAGAGGAGATAGTGAATATGGCTATGAAGGTGGAGAAGCAACTAAAGCAAAAGGGGACCAACAAACCAACCTATTTGGGTTCCACATCTAATTGGAGCTCAAAATGGCCAAAAAGGGAAGACAAAGCCAAAGACAATGTAAGAGAAGAAAAGGGTAAAGTAGAGCAAAAAGGCAACCCTAAAGCTAATGCTACTTCTTCTTCCAATACTGAAAAGCATAGAAACATAAAATGCTTTAAGTGCCTTGGCAATGGACATATTGCATCTCAATGCCCAAATAAAAAGGTTATGATATTGAAAGATAATGGTGTAATTGAATCTGAAAGTGATAAAGAATCTGATTCAATGCCTTCATTTGAAGATTGTAGTGATGATGATGAGGCTGAGCATGCTGTTGGTGGGGATTTAAATCTTGTGGTTAGGCGTGTACTAAATGTACAATTGAAAGAAGATGGGGTTGAACAAAGGGAAAATATCTTCCATTCCAGTGCTTGATAAATGGCAAAATTTGTAGTCTTATAATTGATGGAGGAAGTTGTACTAATGTTGCAAGTACTATTTTAGTTGATAAGTTGGGGCTGGATTGTTTGAAACATCCTAGGCCATATAGACTACAATGGCTTAATGATAGTGGAGAGATAAGGGTAAATAAACAAGTTTTAATTTCATTCTCCATTGGAAGATATTCTGACCGTGTACTTTGTGATGTAGTACCTATGCATGCAGGTCATGTGTTGCTTGGTAGGCCATGGCAATATGACAGAAAGGTGACACATGATGGGTATAGAAATAGACACTCATTCATGATGGGAGATCAACGTATCATTCTGGCTCCTATGACTCCTAGTGAAGTTTATGAAGATCAAATGAAGCTAAAAAGGAGCATGGAGGAAGAAATGCAAAAAGAAGCCGAAAAGTCCAAATTGAGAAAAAAGGAGCAAAAAGAAAATGGAAAGGCTGAGAGTTGCAAAATAAGAGTGATGAGAGGAAAAGAAAAAGGAGAGGCTAAAAAAGAGAGAAAAATGGGAGGAAAAGAGGCCCAAAAAGAAAAGCAAATAATTGGCCCAAAGGAGAGTGGTACAAAGAAAAACAATTTTTATGCAAAAGTAAGGGATATGAGAGTGGCTTTTGAGAATCAACAATGTTTACTTGTACTCATGTACAAGGAATCTTATTTTAATGAAGCTGACCTTAACCCTTCTTTGCCTAGTGTTGTTCTTTCTTTATTGCAGGAATATGAGAATGTATTTCCTGAAGAGTTACCACAAGGATTGCCACCAATAAGAGGAATTGAACATCCAATTGATTTCATCCCAGAGCTCAAATTCCAAACCGCCCAGCCTATAGGAGCAACCCCGAGGAGACAAAGGAACTTCAAAGGCAAGTGGAGGAGTTGTTAGCAAGGGGGCATATCCGTGAGAGTCTTAGTCCATGTGCAGTGTCTTTGCTTTTGGTGCCAAAAAAGGATGGGAGTTGGCGCATGTGTGTTGATTGTAGGGCTGTGAATCGCATAACAGTTAAGTATCGCCATCCAATACCCAGATTAGATGATATGTTAGACGAACTGCATGGCGCATGTGTCTTTACTAAGATTGATTTGATGAGTGGATATCACCAAATTAGGATGAAAGTTGGTGATGAATGGAAAACAGCATTTAAAACAAAGCTTGGTTTATATGAGTGGCTCGTTATGCCTTTTGGTCTAACCAATGCCCCTAGCACTTTTATGAGATTGATGAATCATGTTTTGCGTCAGTTCATTGGAAAATTTGTTGTTGTTTATTTTGATGATATTTTGATTTATAGTAAATCTGTTGATGAGCATGTACATCATCTTAGGGCTGTTTTGGATACACTTAGGAGAGAAGAATTGTATGCTAAACTTAAAAAGTGCACATTTTGCATGAATAGAGTTATATTCTTAGGGTATGTGGTGAGTGCCAATGGGATTGAGGTTGATGAGGAGAAGATAAGGGCTATCCAAGAATGGCCAACCCCTAGGAATGTGAGTGATGTTAGGAGCTTTCATGGCCTTGCTAGCTTTTACAGGAGGTTTGTAAAGGATTTTAGTGTCATTGCTGCTCCTTTAACTGAAATCATAAAAAAAGATGTGGGGTTTAAGTGGGGCGGGGCGCAAGAACTTGCATTTAACACTTTGAAAGATAAACTTTGTTCTGCACCTGTTTTGAGTTTGCCTGATTTTAAATCTACTTTTGAAATTGAATGTGATGCCTCCGGGATAGGTATTGGTGCTGTTTTGATACAGGGTAGGTGTCCAATTGCTTTCTTTAGTGAAAAGTTGATTGGTGCACAACTCAATTATTCCACGTATGACAAGGAGTTGTATGCATTGGTGAGGGCTTTGGAGACTTGGCAACATTATCTTTGGCCTAAAGAGTTTGTGATTCATAGTGATCATGAGTCTTTAAAGCATCTCAAGGGTCAAGGTAAGTTGAACAAACGACATGCCAAATGGTTGGAGTTCATTGAGACCTTTCCTTATGTGATTCAATACAAACAAGGTAAGGAAAACGTGGTTGCTGATGCATTATCTAGAAGATATACTCTTATTACTACTTTGAGTTCTCGATTGATGGGATTTGAATATATAAGGGAATTGTATGCTTCTGATTCTGATTTTTCAAATGTCTATAATGCATGTGAACAATCTGCATTTCAAAGGTTTTATAGGCATGATGGCTATTTATTTAGAGAAAATAAACTGTGTGTGCCTAATTGTTCCATGCGTGAGTTGCTTGTGCGTGAGGCTCATAATGGTGGTTTGATGGGTCATTTTGGTATTGCTAAGACACTTGACATCTTGCATGAGCATTTTTATTGGCCTAATATGAAGAAAGATGTTGAGAAAATTTGCTCTAGGTGTGTTGCATGTAAGCAAGCCAAGTCAAGAATTCAACCTCATGGGTTGTATACTCCTTTACCCATCCCTAGTCAGCCCTGGATTGACATTTCTATGGATTTTGTGTTGGGACTGCCCAGGACTAAAAGGGGAAGAGATAGCATTTTTGTTGTAGTTGATAGGTTTAGCAAGATGGCACATTTCATCGCTTGCCATAAAACTAATGACGCTACACATATTTCTGATTTGTTCTTTAAGGATGTTGTGCGATTGCATGGTGTTCCTAAAACTATTGTTTCTGATAGAGATTCTAAGTTTTTGAGTCATTTTTGGCGTCTGCTGTGGGGAAAGTTGGGAACAAAGTTGCTATTTTCTACTACTTGTCATCCTCAAACAGATGGTCAAACTGAAGTGGTTAATAGAACTTTAGGATCATTATTACGTGCTGTTGTTGGAAAGAATTTGAAAACTTGGGAAGATTGTTTGCCATTAGTAGAATTTGCATATAATAGAAGCATTCATTCATCAACAGGTTATTCTCCATTTGAAATTGTCTATGGTTTTAATCCGCTAACCCCTTTGGATTTGTTGCCTATACCTGTGAATGATATTTCTAACTTAGATGGGCAAAAGAAGGCAGATTTGGTTAAGTCCATACATGAGAAGGCAAAACAGCACATTGAGTTAAAGAACAAAAGTTATGCACAAAAAGCCAACCAAGGACGTAAAGTTGTGAAATTTGAACCTGGAGATTGGGTATGGGTGCATTTTAGGAAAGAGAGATTTCCTAACCAAAGGAAATCCAAGTTGGATCCAAGAGGCGATGGACCTTTTCAAGTGGTTGAGAGGATCAATGACAATGCCTATAAGATTGACTTGCCCGGTGAGTATGGTGTTTCAGCAACTTTTAATGTTGCTGACCTTTCTCCTTTTGATAATGCAGGTGGTGATTCGAGGACGAATCCTTTTGTGGAGGGAGGGAATGATGCGAACCAAGACAACAAAAATGATCTTACATGCCATGGAGGAGATGGATTAGTGATGCCACGTGGTCCAATCACAAGATCAAGTAGAAACAAGCTCAAGGCAGCCTTGCAAATGTATATTCAGAGCTTAGTGACAAGAGATATCAAGGAAGAGGCTTGGGTCAGGCTTGAAGAGATGGAATCAGTTTGTGATCCAAAGCTTGTGACACTCATTGGGGCATGTGATGGTGAAGACAACTAGCCTAGTGGGCTAGAGAAGAAGTCTATATTACAAGGTTCAACTCATGTGCAATATGCTATGTTAAGGTGGACTTATGTTATGTCATGGTTGGGCCTAAGATTAATTTTAGTGGGCTGTTTTATTTTAATTATTGGAATGTAATTTCATTTAAAGATACATGATCAGCCTTATTTGAACTTGTCTTAAGTGTGTAGGCCTTATAAAATTAAGCCCATTCGTTTGTCCTTAAGTCATTAGGGTCAGAGTGGTCTTTTCTTCATGTTTGCAGCTAGGGTTTGGTTTGTAGAGGTATAAATACCTCCTTATGCGTGTAAGACAATCAGATTGGTGATTTTAAGATCAAAATTTCAGTGTTCTTGAGTGTTCTTCAAGTGGGAGGTGTGATCTCCATTGATATACCAAGGATTGTTTTCACTTATCAGGTTGGTAATTAATTTGTGGCGTGAATCCAATTCTCTCTTCATACTCTTTGTTACCAACTCCTTGCTGTTTTGGGGGTGAAGAGTCTAATCTTGCAATTGTTTAAAACTTAAGATTTGTATCAAATTGATTTGGAGGTTGTCTAGACTTAGATTCTAGGTGGTTGCTCATCACTTTACCTTGCTTGTATTTTATCACATATGGAAATGTCTCAATAAATTCCACCCACTTACCATGCCGCCTATTGAGTTTTATTTATCCCTTCAAATGCTTTGAGGACTCATGATCAGTATGTATGACAAACTCTTTAGGAAGAAGATAATGTTGCCACATGTCCAAGGCTCTCACTAAAAAATATAATTCCCTATCAGAGGTGGAATAATTCAATTGAGCTCCATGCAACTTCTCACTAAAGTATGCTATTGGTCGCCCCTCCTGCATTAAAACAGCTCCTATGCCAACTCCTGAGGCATCACATTCAAGCTCAAAAGTTTTGTTAAAATCAGGCAAGGACAAAATAGGTGCACTACATAGTTTATCCTTAAGCAAATTAAATGCCTTTTCCTGTGATTCAGCCCATTTAAATTTAATATCCTTTTTAACTAACTCATTTAAAGATGCTGCAATGGAACTAAAATCTTTAACAAACCTTCTATAAAAACTAGCCAATCCATGAAAACTCCTAACCTCACTAACATTAGTAGGCATTGGCCAATCTCTAACAACAAATCCAAGAAATACATGTTTTTCAGTAGCAAACGTTCACTTCTTTAAGTTGGCATGTAATTTCTCTTTTCTCAATACTTCTAATACAGCCCTAACATGTATAATATGATCATCAAAACATTTTCTGTATATAAGTATATCATCAAAATAAACCACAACAAACTTACCAAGAAGTTGTCTCAAAACATGATTCATAAGTCTCATGAAAGTACTAGGTGCATTAGTTAAACCAAAAGGCATTACCAACCACTCATATAGACCTTGTTTAGTTTTAAACGCGGTTTTCCATTCATCTCCTACTTTCATCCAAACTTGAAAATAACCACTTTGAAGATCAATTTTGGAAAAGTAACACGCCCCACATAATTCATCAAGCATATCATCAAGTCTACGAATAGGATGTCTATACTTTATTGTTATTTTATTAATGGCACGACAATCCACACACATCCTCCAAGATCCATCCTTTTTAGGCACTAACAACACAGGAACGACACATGGACTCAAGCTTTCCTCACGTGCCCCATCTCTAAAAGCTCTTCAACTTGTCTTTGTATCTCCTTTGTCTCCTCAGGATTGGTTCTATAGGCTGGTCTATTTGGTATGGCAGCCCCGGGAACAAAGTCAATTTGATGTTCAATACCTCTTAATGGAGGGAGGCCTTTAGGAATCTCTTCAGGGTAGACATTGTAACATCCTTGACCTTCCCCATATGCATTTCATCGAACATAAGCATCTTGCATACAATTCAATTGAACACATGCATTTCATACGTATTTCTATAGGAACAAGTTTATGACACGCACTAGCTACGTGTCCTAGTATTTGGCACTTGTATCGAGTCGCACTTGTGTAATTATAACCTAAATGAAGATAACAAAGCATTAGAAATAAATTGAATAAGGTAATTAAATTAAACTAAGAAAAATGATTAGATTAAGATTAGTAAACAATTACATTGTTAATTTAGTTAAATCGGGTCAAATGATTAAGTTGTATTATTGTGTGAATTAATGGAATTATAAATATATGTAAATAATAATAATAAAAATATAAAATAAAATGAAAATGAAACCAAAGAGAAATATAAGAGAAGAGAAATGAGAAATGAGAAATGAGAAGAGAAAAAGAGAAAAAGAGAAAAGGACAAAAAACAAGTTGGCTTTATCTTCATCTTTCTTCTCCATTTCTGCCTCCTCACTTCAGCCCCGTTTTCTTCTTCAATTTCCTCCATTTCAGACTTAAATTCTTCCTTGTTTCACCTAGTTTTTGAAGCTAATTGATCCCTTTCAAGGTTGTTCTTGGTAAGTAATCAATTCTTATTGCTATAGGGTTGATTTGAGTTGCCTAAGTTCAATATTAGGCACTGAATTGCACCCCAATTTTGATATTAATAGAAATTGATTCTAGAAATGTGTAAAACACAAAAGTTGTTCCTTTATATCTTAGATTTGTGGATATGTAAACATTTTTGCAATATGTTATGTATAGGGAGAGATATGCCCTTCGTACTGAAACTGGTCAGGGTATAAACCCTAACCAAGTTAGCTACTGTGTGGTTTGATTTCGAATATGTTAAAGCCCTTATTTAAAGTCTCTAAAAACATAAAAGTTGTAGATATATGTATTTTGTATATGTATACCAAATTTCAGGTTCATAGGTCTTGTAAATGGGGAGTTATGGTGAATGGAACCATGACTGTTCCATGGTTTGAACTGCCTACTGAGTGCCCTGGGCAGATCCAGTACATTGGTTGGCTAATTTGAGCTTGTTAGAGCTACATTATGTACATTATCAAAACATAAAAGTTATAGGTATATGTCTTATCTAAATTTTGGTACTAATTTTAGCTTAATTTGTTATCTATAGACTAAGTTATGGCCTTTGGAAATCATACTGGTCCGGAAGCCAATTCTATTCTGGAACAGTAATATGTTCGGTATAATTAGAAGACCTTAGAGACATAATTGGTAAACGTTGTAAACATGAAACATGTTCCATATGAACCCATATAAGTGTCTGTAAAGTTTCATTAAAATAGGACTTATAGAGTGTAAGTTATGATGAACCCAAATGAGTACCCTGAAACTGCCTAAAGGAAGAAAACAAGGCAGAAAACATAACACTCTTAGAAATTCCACTAAATATTATACAATGATCAAATTGGTCTGAAATTTTAATATGTACTATATATATGTGTTATTGTTAATTAGGAACAAGAATAAGAGTAATTGGTCAATTATAGAAAAAGTTATAGGCTAAACAGTCCCATAAGGTCACACTGCCTCATAGGAAAAATCTTAACTATTGACATGAACAATGCATATTAATTTGTTTAAGCCACATTAAGTCTCTATAATCATGAGTTAATCGATTATGTTTTCATATTAGGCTCGCAACATATTGGAGAACCACAAGGAGCGGATAGACAATAAGTTAGGGGTCAGAATCAAAGGAGAACAGTGAGTCTAATTATCGATTGAATTCTTTAGTGCAAATGAATGTTGCTTGCTATGTGATTCATGTGATTGTCATGATTGGTCCTTGATAATGTAATGATGGATAATTTGTGACATTGTGGTACATATAAATGGTATATTTGAGGTATATGTTTGACAAATGTGATATATATACATGGTACATGTATAGTATATACAAGGTATATGCTTGACATATGAGGTATATAGGGAATATATGTATGTTGTATATGATAAAGATGCAATGGTTGATGAATGCTTAAATACAAGTGCATATGCATATGGGCTAAAAAGACGTTGTGGCTAGTTAATCGACATTGCAAAACAAAAGAAGAGGCCTATGGCCCAACAAATGTGCAAATGAAACAAATGATCAAGCTAGCTAGCAAATGCAAATGCAAATGTTCACATGGAAACCCGGGGCAATGTTCGTTTAATCTGGTCACAACAAAATAAAATGTACAAGCAAAGCATAAGTAAATAACAATTATTGAATACTTGATTTTATCTATATTTATATGTTATTGACTGATGAATGGAATGGAATACATGGTATATATTGGAATTGTGATTTATGACTATGAGTTGTTTGGTACTTTAGAGCTCATTGGATGGTTATTCTCACTGAGCCGCAACTCATCAATTTGCATCATTTTTCAGGTAAAGAGAAGTGATAGCTCATTTTGAGTAGCGTATAAAAGACATGGAGCACAGGTCACTGGCCGAGCCTCATCACTCTTTCTCTCCTTGCATTCCACACAAGCATGAAAATATGTCATATGTGTTTTTTTGTATTTACGTGCTTGAATAGGTATAGTCATTTTGGAATGAGTCTAAATATGTATAAATGAAATCAACTCGAAAATACTTATGTGAAAAGTTTATGTTTTGATATAAGTGATATATTATATTGTGGTGAAAACCTCAGTGTTAACTTTGCAAAGTCAGTGAATAATATTACAGGATATGAGACTTGCAAGTCATTGAATGAAATTATAGGATATGAGACTTGCAAAGTCATGGAATTATATTACAGGATATGAAAAAAAATTTTACTACTATTGTTAACAGGGTATTTTACCTTTCCAGTATGCCATGTATGATTACTGGATGTTTGGATAGGTTATACTAAAATGCATAAGATGTGGTGTTACAGACATCCTCAAATTCCTGCAACAAATACACAAAAACACTAGGCAAACAAGGGTCAATCTCAGTCAAAATTAAAAGATTCTCCTTGTACCTAAGTATAATAAGACTCCTTTGTGCATTAAAAGCACCTCTCAAGTCTTTCTCCCTTGCATATAGACTTACTTTCTTTTCTCTCTTCACAATCTCACCCTTACTTTTCTCTCTTGCTCCATCACTCACCATTGGGCCTTTATTTGTATTTCTTTCATTTTTATCATTTAAGGCCTCTTTTCTCTCAATTTTTTTACTTGAACTTGCCTCACTACCTGAATTCCCCATAATGGATTTTTGGATTTTCATTTGGTCTTCATATACTTCCAATGGAGATAAAGGTGCAAGAATGTAATTTTGGTTATTCAAGCTAAAAGAATACCGATTCCTATACCCATCATGCATCACACGTCTATCATATTTCCAAGGCCTTCCAAGTAAAACATGACTAGCATGCATAGGTACAACATCACATAACACCTCATCCTTATATCTACCAATAGAGAATGCAAGCATCACTTGTTTATTTACCCTCATTTCACCACATTCATGCAACCATTGCAACTAATATGGATTAGGATGTCTCATACAATTCAAACCCAACTTTTCAACAAGTGTTGCACTAGCCACATTAGTACAACTACCTCCATCAATAATCAAACTACATGTCTTTCCATTGACTATGCTATGTGTATGAAAAATATTTTCTCTTTGATCACTAGTTTCATCTTTAACATGCATATTCAAGGCTCTCCTAACAACCAAAGATTTAATATGCACATCATTCCCATATTGCACATCATTATCATCAGAATCACTAGCATCCACTAAGGAAGGCATACCATCACTATCACTACTTTCTTCACTTTCACTATCAATTACACTATTATCTTTTAATAACATGGTTTTCTTATTAGGACATTGAGATGCAATATGCCCTACACCCAAACATCTAAAACATTTAATTTTACTATGTTTATCTTTAGCACTAGGTGTTTTTGATTTTCCATCATCTTTTACCCATTTTTCGTTCCTTACCTCTTTCGGGCCAGTCACCTTTTCTTTACCCTTTTCTTCCCTTTTAGGCCATTTTGAACTCCATTTGGATGTGGAATTCGTGTAACTCCTTGCTGCCCCCTTGCTTTTTAGTTGCTTTTCAATTTTTATGGCCATATTGACCATGTCTTCAAAGTCCACATAGTGTTGTAATTCAATAACATTAGCAATATCTTTGTTCAAACCCCCTAGGAAATGTGCCATGGTGACTTCTGGATCCTCCTCCACATTAGCTCTCATCATTGCCATCTCCATCTCCTTATGGTAATCTTCAACGGTCATGGATCCTTGTGTAAGGCGCTGCAATTTTGGGTGCAACTTCCTATAGTAATAGGCTGACACAAATCATTTTCTCATCCGCCTCTTCATCTCCTCCCACTTCTAATGGGTCTTTCTCCATTCTTTCTTCTAGTCATCATGATCTGATCCCACCATACAAGAGCATAATCAGTGAATTCGATAACAGCAAGTTTTATTTTTTTCTCTTCACTTTAGTTGTGGCATTCAAAAATGAGCTCCACTTTTCTATCCCATTCTAGGTATGCTTCAACATCATTCCTCCCTTTAAAAGGTGGAATTTTCATTTTGAGGGAATTGATGTTGCTATCACGCTTATCTCCTCTCCTCGTTGAATGGGTATCATCTTCATCATCATAAGAATCAAAGTCCTCATCTTCTTCTTGAGGCCGAAACCTCCCTATTCAAGAATTGTGAATGTTCCATTTCCCATGAGTCCGTGACTCTTCTCTTGTTTTTCTGGAATTTAAAGTACTTTTGTTGTCTCACCTCTTCAATTTTTCGATCTTGCCTCTCCATCTTCTCATTAAAAGATTCAATCGTGGAAAATAGCCTTTGGAATTCAGATTGGGCAGCCTCTAATGGAATGAGTTTCAGCTGGTCCTCTCGTTCACTACTTCCCTTTGCGTTTTCCTTTGACATGGTTAGTAATTCAAGAAAGTAATAATGAAGTAAAAGGACCTCACGTTTACTCTCTCACATGTTTCTCTCAAAACAGACTATATACCACTCATGTTTCACACAAATAATGGCTTTTACCCTCTTTTAAGATCACCACTCTTGCCTTTTATCACTCAAAATTTGAATCTCAAAATTACAAGTAAGAACCAGAAATAAAAACAAACAATATGCAAGTGATCTATGCTAAGAATTAACAATGAACCCTAACAAGAATGAATGGAACAATGTCTAGAAGTAAACTGATGTGAAAGAAATTTATATTTAAAGCTATACACGAATTTAAATAGGTGTATGCTACTGATTTTTGTTCAAATTAAATCTAAGAATACAAATTAGACTTAACTAAGGTAATTAGATGCAAAAAGGACAAAATTAAAAGAATGAAAACTTAAGAGCACAAAGAATTAGACAATATTGAAAAAAATTCAGAATCGGTTTCCTTCTAGTAAGTAGCCTATTGTCCCTTAATTAAACCCGTATTCAACCTTAATTTATCACCAACTAGCAAGAAATCAAGGTATATTTAATAGATAAGCTCAATTCCTCGAGATCAAATCAATGCTCAATATGATCACTAAGGTATCTGAATTCAAAAGTTGTACTTTTCAACCTCAAAACCAATTATTTAAGTTGGATTCCAGTAGTTTATGATGATACCAAACAATTCCAGCAATCAAAAATCACATGATTTCAACTTGAAGCTCAAAATAGCACAATTTCACAATTTTAGTGCTAAATTCGAAATTCTGATTTTTTTCCTTTTTCCTTTTTTTTGTTTTGTTTTTTTATAGAAAATAACACTGAACTAATGCTTAATAAACCTCAAACATATCAAAGAATTGAAAAGAAACCCAAACTTGCAATTTTACTCTTTATGGAAGAAATTTTTCCTAAGGTAACTCTAATGGCAGAATTTAAATCTAGCTAACTTAACAACTAGAAAGCAATTGTAAAGGATAGATAATGATTATCTAACCAAAAGCTCTGATACCAAACTGATACGGAACCCCAAAGACCGTGCCTTGAAACCCCTCAACAAGACAAGGTAAACAAACCTTAAGCTATGGTGATCATAAATTGAATCTGACCCAAAGCTAACCAATGTAGCAAAGAACCAAGATTATATAGTTTGTTAAGAATAGCCACGCCACAAGCGATATTACTTGATAAATAACTAATTCCTAAAGGTAATAAAGAGATGCAAATCTGCCTCACTTTAAAAAAAATACTCAAATTCGTTTTTATTCATTCATGTCATGTACAAGAAGTCTAGATGAGTATTTATAGCCCTAAGTCTTTGAATCCTTTATGGTAAAGGATAACTAAATCATATTCTAACTCAGCTCCTAAAATTACAGTCATATTCTAACTCATATTCTAAAAAGTACAGTCCTACTTGAATTAGGATACTAATTAAATCCTTCCAAAATAAGACAAGTGGTGGGTTGGGCTTTATTTCTTTGGCCTACATGTCTATCACTAATTAAAGTCTAAGGTAATTTAAATTAGGCAGCCCACATATATAATTAAGCCCAATTACAAGTTAAGCCTGAAATCACATAAGTAGGCACATGACTTGTAATCTTTAATTTTATGGACTTTGCCTTGTTTAGCCCATTGGACTAGTCCATGCAAGATGGTTCTTCACACACCCCAAGATAAGTAATGGGCCTTGGGTCTTCAATCAACTCCATCTCCTTTGTCATGCGTACATCTTTTGTGATCTCCTTAGTGACCAAGCTTTGAATATAGCCTTGCATTGCTTGTCTTAGTTTGTTAGCCCTTGATCTTGTGATAGCACCAATTGGCATGACTAGTGCATCATTCTCCTTTTGTGAAGATTGACTTGTATGTCCTTGATCTACATCATCTACCAACACATCATGACCCCCAATTGACCAGAAAGTCAATGGTTTGACTACGAACCTTTCCATAGACAATTTCTATGCAAATATTCCTTTCACATACCCCACTTGGTTCAGAGTATGGACATGTGTCAACTCCCAGTAGATTGACTACATCACGTCTAGTCCAAGTAATGTTAGTTTTTGTCCCTGAGGCTCATTACTCTATTAGATATGTCATTGCATACTATCTTTATGACATTTCCTCTCCGGCTAGAGATTCTTAAGTAATGACTACGACAAGAGGTCATAGGTATACACTCCTTGTATCAGGAGTGGTGAATCCTTTGTTGGTTATCCAATTACCTTCGAATACCTCAAGTTGTATCCAATCACCACCCTATGATTAACCTCACTGAGGCAATAAAGAATAGTGTCAAAATACAGAATCAATATTCAAGATATCCTTGAGTACCTCAAGTTTAAGGATACTTGCACCATTGCTATGATGAAACTATCATTGACATTTGAATAGATTATCCATATGATTGTCTCATAGCTGGTCATCCAATGTACTTAGTTACGCTTAGCAAGCATCCATATGTTAACTCTAAACATCTCATGTTTATATATTATGAGATCTACTATTCGATCCAATCAAGGGTGTAACATGTGGTAGTCTGTCCGGATTAATAATTTTCCATCTCATTAATCCTATGACTAAGGATAATTTTGATACTAACATAATTACACATGATAAGAATCTCAATATCATGATCTCATCTTGATTTCCTTCATGCTATGTTATGTATCAAGGACTTCAATAATTGATTTAAGATCACTTATCAATTCATAATCAAATGAACATCAAATTAATGAAAAAACCTTTTATTATTCAAATAAATTTGTACAATAAGTGCTAAAGGTGATTGCCTTTAGAGCACTCCTCTAACAAGCTCCCACTTGCACTAAAGCCGATCGCCTTTGTATTTAATTCCATAGGCGAGTACATGAGAATCATATTTCTTTTGGGGAATTGGCTTAGTTAAAGGATCGACAATATTTTGATCGATGGACACTCTTTCTATCTTTACATCATTCCTACCAATAATTTCTCTAATCAAATGGTATCTTTGATGAGACCGTGGCTCCTTTGCTTGTGCAATGACTCCATTATTATCACAATGCAATTGTATTGGATCAATAATGCTGGGAACCACTCCAAGTTCTATCATGAATTTCTTTATCAAACTGCTTCCTTTGCTGCTTCGGAAGCTGCAAGGTTTGGTTGTGGAATCAGTAGTCATTTTCTATTTGGAACTCTTCAAACTAACTGCTCCACCATTTAGTGTGAATATATAACCTGACTGAGATTTTGAGTCATCCTTGTCAGATTGGAAGTTGGCATCGGTATACCCACTCACAATAAGATCTCCATCTCGATATACCAAGAATACATCCATAGTCCTTCTTAAGTACTTAGGGATATTCTTGACAACCACCCAATGACCCTCACTTAGGTCCGATTGGTATCTGCTCGTGACACTCAGAGCATATGATACATCAAGTCTTGTACATATTATAGCATACATGATTGATCCTATAGCTGAAGCATATGGAATCAAACTCATGTGTGTCCTCTCATCTTGTGTCTTTGGACACAAAGACTTTGAGAGATTAATCCCATGGGTCATGGGAATATATCACTCTTGGACTGCTCCATGCTAAACCTCTTTAGCATCTTATCTATGTATGTAGACTGTGAAAAACCAAGCAATCTTTTAGATATGTATCTATAGATCTTTATCCCCAAAATATAGTCTGCTTCTCCAAGGTCTTTCATAGGGAAATTCTTGGATAAACAAATTTTGATTGATTGTAAAGCTGAGACATCATTTCCTATTAAGAATATGTCATCTACATATAACACAAGAATTACGATTCCACTCCCACTAACCTTTTTGTAAACACAAGGTTCATTCGGATTTTGTAAGAAACCAAACTGTTTGATTGTCTGATCAAACCGAATATTCCAACTCTTGGATGCTTGCATTAATCTAAAAATGGTTATTTGAAGCTTACATACCTTTTTGCCAATTTTGGATATGAATTCTTCTGATTGTGTCATGTACACATCCTCAATCAGATTTCCATTAAGGAAAGTTGCCTTCACATCCATTCACCATATCTCATAATTATAATGAATAGTAATGGCTAGGAGTACCCTTATAGATTTAAGCATAGCTACTGGGCTAAAAGTGATGCGGAACCCCAAAGACCGTGCCTTGAAACCCCTCAACAAGACAAGGTAAATAAATCTTAAGCTATGGTGATCAAATATTGAATCCGACCCAAAGCTAACCAATATAGCAAAGAACCAAGATTATAAGGTTTATTAAGAATAGCCACGCCACAAGCAATATTACTTGATAAGTAACTGATTCCTAAAAGTAATAAAGAGATGCAAATCTTTCTCACTTTAAAGAAAAACACTCAAATTCGTTTTTATTCATTCATGTCATATACAAGAAGCCTAGATGAGTATTTATAGCCCTAAGTCTTTGAATCATTTATGGTAAGTAGAGTCCTACTTGAATTAGAACACTAATTAAATCCTTCCAAAATAAGACAAGTGGTGGGTTGGGCTTTATTTCCTTGGCCCACATGTCTATCACTAATTAAAGTCTAAGGTAATTTAAATTAGGCAGCCCACACACATACATAATTAAGCCCAATTACAAGTTAAGCCCCAAATCACATAAGTAGGCACATGGTTGGCACATGACTTGTAATCTTTAATTTTATGGACTTTGCCTTGTTTAGCCCATTGGACTAGTCCATGCAAGATGGTTCTTCACACACCCCAAGCTAAGTAATGGGCCTTGGGTCTTCAATCAACTCCATCTCCTTTGTCATGCATGCATCTTTTGTGATCTCCTTAGTGACCAAGCTTTGAATATAGCCTTGCATTGCTTGCCTTAGTTTGTTAGCCCTTGATCTTGTGATAGCACCACTTGGCATGACTAGTGCATCATTCTCCTTTGGTGAAGATTGACTTATATATCCTTGATCTATATCAAAAAGTTTCATCATAGTAAATTCCTTGTCTTTGACGATAATTTTTAGCAACAAGTCTAGCTTTATAAGTAATCAGATTACCATCCATGTCATTTTTCTTTTTGAAAACCCACTTGCACCCTATAGGCTTTATGACTTCGGGTGGGTCAACCAAGGTCCATACTTGGAATCCATTTCTGACTTCATGGCTTGAAGCCATTTGTCAGATTCTGAACTATTCAGAACTTGTTCATAGGTTGTAGGCTCATTGTTTTCTATGAGTAATACGTCATTCTGTTCACTAATGAGAAATCCATATCTCTCTAAAATAGTACGTATCCTACTTGACCTACAAAGCTTATATGCTTCAGAAGGTTGAGCTATTAATCTGCATGAGTAACAAGCTCGGGTTCAGGCAGCTGATCAGCATCTGTTTGAGCATCTTGAACTTCCTTAAGTTCAATTTTGTTCCCATTATCTTCTTTTATAAGGAATTCTCTCTCTAAAAAGATAACATGTTTTGAAAAAAAAAAACTTTTTGTTACAAGGGGTGGTAAAATTGATATCCATATGATGCTTTTGGATATCCCACAAACATACATCGGTCAGACTTAGCTTCTAGCATATCAAACATTGTAGTCTTCACATAAGCAGGACAATCCCAAATTCTCATGTAAGAAAATGTGGGCCTTTTGTTATACCATATCTCATATGGAGTAACATCAACTAACTTCATAGAAACTCCATTTAATATATAAATAGCGGTCTCTAGTGCATAACCCCAAAAGGATTTTGGCAGTTTCGCAAAACTCATCATATACGTTATCATGTTTAACAAAGTTCGGTTTCTTCTTTTAGCTAAACCATTGTGTTGTGGCATGTAAGGTGGAGTCTATTAAGATAAAATCTCATTATTCCTAAGATAATCTAGAAACTCTTGGCTCAAGTATTCACCTCATCGATCTGATCGAAGTGTTTTAATACTTTTGCCAAGTTGTTTCTCTACTTCATTTCTGAATTATTTGAACTTTTCAAAAGCTTCATATTTGTATCTCATAAGATACACATACCCATATCGTGAGTAGTCATTGATAAAAGTAATGAAGTAGATGAAACCATCTCTGGCATGTGTAGACATTGGACTACATACATCTGAATGTATTAAGTCTAAAAGTCCCTTAGCACGTTCACCCTTTCCCTTAAAAAGGATAATTTAGTCATCTTGCCTAATAAGCAAGATTCACATGTGTCATATGATTCATAATCAAATGACCCCAAACTACCACTTTTGTGTAGAATAGCCATATGTTTCTCACTTATATGACCTAGGCGACAATGCCATAAGTAAGATGATTTCAACATATCTTGTTTTTGCCTTTTATTATCATTGATGTTTAAAATTGGATTTGACATATCTAATATGTATATTCCATTGCATAATGTACCACTAGCATAAAAAATTTCATTCAACATAATAGAACAACAATTGTTACTAAAAGCTAAAAGGAAACCATCTTTATTTATACTTGAAACAGAAATAATTTTTTTAGTCAAAGCAGGTACATAATATCAATTATCCAAATTTAATATAAGCCCATTAGGGAGGGTCAATACATATGTTCCTATAGCTAATACAACAACCCTTGCTCCATTTCCAACGCGTAGGTCTGACTCTCCCTTATTGAGCTGTCTGCTGTTCTTTAGGCCTTGCATATCAGTGCATATGTGTGAGCCACAACCGATATCTAATACCCATATATTATTATCGGAAACAATATTAATTCCAATGACAAAAATACCTGAAGTAGATGGGGCATCAGATGCCTTCTTCTTCAAGGACTCCAAGTAAACCTTGGAGTTTCTCTTCCAATGGCCATCCTTGCCATAATGGAAGCATGTTCCCTTTGGAGCAATCTCCTTGCCCTTCTTCTTGGCCATGCCTCCTTTAAGCTTCATGGACTTCATCTTCTTCTTAAGGTTCTTCCTTTTAGAACTTGAAGAGTCCACCAGCATCATAGCCTTACTGTCCTTGTTGACAGATGGCTCGGCTGTTTTAAGCAAGTTAATCAGCTTAGAAATAGTGGTAGAGATTTGGTTCATCCTATAGTTAAGCACAAAATGTGAATAACTATCAGACAAACTGGTTAGATTTAAGTCAATACTTAATTCATGGTCCATCACAAATCCCAAGGTTGCCAACCTCTCAATATAGTCATTCATCTTCAATGCATATTGCAATGGAGATGTCCCCTCAACCATCTTATTACGAAAGAGCAACCTCAAAGTTTCAAACCTTTCAGAACGTGTTTGCTCATCAAAAAGATCTCTTATTCATGCTGCTTTTGCAACTCAGTTGACATAGTAGCAAGCATATTGCAACTTGTCATTTCATTATCATCGAGATGCTTTTCATATGCCTTCTGAACATCTTCAGAAGCATTAGCAGTAGGGGGATTAGGGAGTGCCTCATCTAGGACATAGCCAATCTTTTTGTATTTGAGATCAATTCTCAGATTCCTTAGCTAATCCAAAAAATTCGGCCCAGACAACTTATTTGATTCCATTAGTGATCGCAAATTCACACTTGTCATGATGATGATTCTAGCAACCTAGATGTAAAATAGAACATGTTAGAATGTACATAAAATGCATATTTATTAGGTCTTTAATAAATCACATTAGGACTCCCACTATTTTATTACGAATCCATAGCCCTTACTATGAAGCCGAGAGAACTTATGTGGAAGTTCTCCTAGTGGGTCAATATCCAACTAGCTAAGAATAACCTGGAGGCAACTCAGTAAGCTATCCTTAGTTTGGTTGGTAAGTATCTAATCCATACCAATTGCATTATTCATGCAACTATCGAATCTTGTGCTATCAACTTATTGATGTGTGCACATACATTGGGCTATCAACTCTTGATATGTGTACATCTCATGTATACAAACCCAGCTTCACCTCCAATACACATTAACCTTGGCGCAAATCCAACAAGTTTATATCTGTTAAGTCTAACCCATTAATTGCAAAATCTAATTTCAATGGATTGAATATATTCTTATAGAGTGAGCTTGAGGCAACTCAACAACCCTAACTCTAGAAGAACTCTGCTTCTCCTCATATTAATGGAAGACATATGATTTAATTGTTTATTTAGCGAGGGATTTCTTTGTTAAGTCTCATCAAGTTATTATTTCATGCTTTTATATATCATACATTCATTACATGGATATATAAAGATAGTTACATTAACTATATATATGTCATAATTATGGACATGCTAAAGTCAATCTCTTGAGCCAAAGAGAACTTGACTCGGTCTTACCTAGGTATATGCATGAATTTACAACTCAAAATAGAAATCAAATTCCTATTTCTAAGTCTTATTGTTTATGGTACCACCTCCTTTGCTTCTTGCTCCTTTTGTATCTTCATTCTATCATAATCCTATGTAATAAATTACATATTTCAAATTATAGAAAACCGGAATTTACATTTGAGGGGAGTAAGATGAGAAGAGAAATATATAGGAAAGAAAGAGAGGTAGGGACACACAGGCCCTATTTACTATAAAACAAAAAAATTCCATGCATGCTCAATCACATTAGGCCTAAGTCGATAATCATCCATCATGCCTTTTCATACACCCCTAACATGCATTCTCTAATGCACAAAATAAAAATGATAATTTTGGATTTCAATTTGTAAATAAATTCAACGCTTGAACCGAATTGTCTATTTGTGTTCTTTTGGTTAATTTAATTTTGTATGTCATTTTAAAGTGGAATTTAATATTTAATCAAATTAAATTAAATTCCATATTTCCAGAATTAATTCAAAATTAATTCTCCTTAAAATTAGAATATTATGATGTTAAAATTAAACAATTTAATTTTAATATACATACCAATTTCTAGTTATACTAGAATTACAATTGTACAACTTAAATTAATTCAAAATTAATTTTCTAAAATTCTAAAAATTTTCAGAACTTCAAAACATCATTCTAATCATCTTTAGGTCAACTCAAGTTCATCAAAATATTTTTGGCACAAGACAAAATTACTAAGACAAACGAACTAACACACTTAGATGCTCAAAATAACTCATTCAACATCTAGAATTTTTAAAATTTCAAATGCTTAAAAAATAATTTTGTTATGCATCTAACATCAAAATAACATATTTTAAATCCATAAAAAATATTTCATGGTGTTGGAAACAAAATAAACATATACAAAAAAATCAAACAATACAGCTCCACCAGATATTCTAAAACAGTTCCGTTTTTGTGTTTGTTTGAAAAATTAATTAAAATAATTTTTAATTAATTATTGGACACTTCTAGAGGCATAAACATATTCTCAATATTTCTAAATAATTTTTTTTCATAATCAATTTACACGAAAAATATAAATAGCCTAATTAATTAAGCCAAACAACAGCACATGTTTTATAAATAAGGTAGTTTTAGGCATTTTTGAAATAAATCCGAAATTAATTATTTGAATTACATTCAAATCATTTTTCAATCAAAATAATCATCTTAATCATCCCATGATCATATTAGAGAAAGAAAAATATGTAAAATATATTTTATAAATTAATTTCAATTTTTCACAGCTTATTGATCCAAAATCATCTATAACATATTATCCCATTGCACTTTTAATTAAAATTAATTTTAATGGACACAAGAGGTCTCTGATACAACTGCTGGGTTTTAAAGAATGAATCAGATTTTTAAACGTAGTGGAAAAATAAATTTTTCGAAACCCGAAACAAAAGATCATACTTGTGCCATTAAAACTAATTTATATAAATATAGAGGTTAGAAATTATACCTTGTACTTTCTTGTTTGTTATTCAAATCCTCACTTTGTTGGGTTATAGCAAACCACAAAAATACACACTAAAATGTCTATAATGATAATCCACGCGAAGAATGAAGAAGAAACTATCAAAAGAAATGGTTTGAACAAATTCAAAGTGCTGAAAGTGTTATTGAGAGAATTTTGTTGTATCTTAAAAATATTTTTTTCACAAAAAATATTTTTTATATCTATTTTATGCCATTTGATGTCTTTTCTATTTGACTCAAATTCAAAGAAAAGATGAAAATTAAAAAATGGAGAAAAAAAATGAATGAATAGTAATTGACTATAATTGGCCTAATTAAGGCCAAATTCACCCGTTGGCCAAAGATTCTCAAGTAATGACAACGACAAGAGGCCATGGGTATACACTCCTTCTATCAGGAGTGGTGAATCCTTTATTGGTTACTCAATTACCTTCAAATACCTCAAGCTGTATCCAATCACCACCCTATAAGTAACCTCCCTGAGGCAATAAGGAATAGTATCAAAATACATAATTAATATTCAAGATATCCTTGAGTACCTCAAGTTTAAAGATACTTGCACCATTGCTATTATGAGACTATCATTGACATTTGAATAGATTATCCATATGATTGTCTCATAGCTGGTCATCCAATGTGCTTAGCTACACTTAACAAGTATCCACAATCTTGCCCAGATATTGAACCAAGAAGGGGGGTTAAATTGGATATTAAAAATTTTAACTTTTAAGTGCGGAAAGAAAAGTTAAGTTGAGTAGGGATAGGAAGATATGACACAAGAATTTTTATAAAGGTTCGGGTGTTAACAAACCCTATTCCTCTCCCCAATCTCAATTGGAAGTTTCACTAACACACTAAGTGTCACAATGGAGTTTTACAAGTTCACTCCCAACTATGGTGTTTCTAACAATGGATCACACCTAACCCAGAAATCCCTTGTGTTTTAATGGCTCACACAATAAACCAATTCCTTGTGTTTTAAAGGTTCACACAAATAACCCTTACAAATGTTCACACAAATAACCCTTACAAATGTTCTACTCTTAGGTCCAAAATACCCAAACTCACTTGAGTAGTTGATTACAGAGAGAAACACTTACAAATCTATAATGCTCAGAGAATGATGAGCAAAAAGATTTTCACAGAGAATAAATGTTTATTTTGAAAATATCAAATGCACAAATGGCTTACAACAAGATTTTGATTCGAAGTATTAGCTATTCTCTTGTTCTGGATTAATAAATGACTTGCATTTATACTTCCATGGAGAATTATAGCTGTTTGATTGCATTTAATGCAGAAATAGCCGTTGTACCAACTCTTATTTTCATGCCTGACATGTTTCTCTTTCCTCTTTCACGGTCATAAGTATGAGTGTCACGGTCGTGACTATTCTTCCAAGCCGTGATTTGAGTGGTGACTTTGGCTGTGAAGCATTCTGGAAGGATTTGAAGTGTTTGATCACGGGCGTGAACATCATATCTTCACGGGCGTGAACATCCTTCCTAGCCGTGGTCCAAGTAGTGACTCTGGCCGTAAAACTCTTTGGAAGAATTTGTCATGTCTTCTCACGGGCGTGACTTTCTTTCACGGTCGTGACTGATATGATCATTCACAGTTGCTATCATTCTTCATGGTCGTGAACTTTAAATGTTGGATAGTTGGCGCTAAGCTTTATCACGGGCGTGAACATGCTATTTCTTCATTTTTTGTCTTTTTAAGATTAGTCTTTCATTCTCCATTCTTGCTATCATGTTCCATACCCTATTCAATAAACTTAGAAAACATGTTAAATACATTATTGTTATTTTATTTGTTAGCATCAAAATGACAGAAATATCCCTCAAGGTTCAACAATCTCCCCCTTTTTGATGGTGACAAATAATCTAGCAATATTTGCTTTTGAGAAGTCTCCCCCTCAAAACATGCTTAAGATAAAAAATTACTAAAGTGCAAGAATTGTAAAGAATGATGAAGTGTAGCATCAAAATATGCTTCCTAGTTTTAGGTATATGCAAGTTATATGCAAGGTATATCCAATGTATACCAAAACTTTTCCTTAAAACAAGTTAAGTATATGCTAAGTATATTTAAGGTATATTCAAAGTATATCAGGTGCATATTCATTCATGTAACTTGCATCAAGGTATATACAAAGTATACTTAAGGTATATGAGCTCATTTGCATACTTGCATATTCATTTGATTCAAATAAGTATTGCATTTAACTTTAAATATATTGCTAGGTTCTCCCCTTTTGTCATCAACAAAAAGAATAATAAAAAGATAAAACATAATGGAAAACAAAAGCAATTATATTAATATAAAAAGACATACAACGATTTGAAAAGAAATTGAAATTCCTACATTAAACAAGCTAGAAAATAACATAACTAACATATAGTCTAGTCGGACATCCTATCTCTAAGACGAGCTACTTCCGCCTCAAGGCTCTCCATGCGAGACTCCATGAAATCCTTGAGGTTCTCTAACCTCTCATCCATCGAAGCCTGCAATTGCTCAAACCGTGGTGCCAAGAGGTCAACCACTTGCTGAGCCAAGTTTAGTGTGGAGGCAGAGGATTGTCCAATTTCTTGCTCAACTTCTGGAGGCGCCATCTCAACTCAAACTCTCTTCCTCTGCTGGATTCCTAGGAGGCCAGCTTTGAAGTCATCTGAGTCATTGTCCTCCCAAATAATCTCACCAGTAGTGTTGGTGAAGCGGTAGTAAATGTTGTTTTCATGTACGATACGAACAACCGCTCTCATTATAATAAAGGACTCGACGTCTAGTCGGTTTCAAGGATGTGCTGGTATGAGGTTGAAGTGGTGCTCCTCTAGCTTCAAGTACCCCAACTTGATAGCAAGGTGAGTCACGTACCCACCAATCAGAATGTCTCCGGAGGGCTTGGTGGCAATTGACAAAAGATGGTTTGCAAACCATCGAGATAAAGCCACTGTTAGGCCTCTTTGGGCCATCCTTAGGAGAAAGAGCTCTGACTTCCTAATCGACCCATTGCTGTCTCCTCTGGCAAAAATGTTATAGGTTAGAAACCTATGCAAGTACTTGTGCACTGGGGATCGAAAGTGGGTGCTTTTCGTCTTTTTGACGTCCCAACTGCAGTCAAGCCCGAAATGAGTCCATGACTGAGTAGCATAGAACTCCACCTCACTCTCATTCAGGATACTGTCAGAGGGAATGTTGAACATGATGCGACTAGGCCAAGGTATTCCCAGAAAGTCACCCATCCTAGTATTGACCCTGCTCAAGAACTTGAGCCAAGCACTTCCCATGAGGTCACCCATCATGGTACTCCCCCTGCTCCAGCACGTTTAACCGAAAAGAGCGCTTACTGTTCTGCCAAAAGCTTAAGCTAATAGCAGAGGCACAACTCTATTCCTTTATCTAGGATCAAACAAGGGCCACCAGTCTCTTTCGACTTTGTGTGCCACTTGGCCAAACCTGTTCCACACCCCCTAGACCCGAGACGTATCAGAACATATCTCCAAACTCTGTGGCATTGAGGGTGTTCGGATGCTTGCATAGTTGGAATTTTACTGTGTCGGTAGGAGAGACTTGCAGGGTGCTCAGGAATTCTAGAGTTGGTTCCCTTAGTGTCGATTGATGGATATCAACGAAATCTTTCAGATGACAAGTCTGAAGTTGTTCCGTCATACTTGTCTTGAGGCCGAGTGTTTTGATGGTTTGCCACTCAAATGATCGAGAGGAAATGACTGGCCTTTGTTTGAGAAATGAGTATCTAGGATGACAGTGCTCCGGAATAATGTTTAGAAGGTAGTTTGTGTACCTTCTTGGAGCATGAGACTTCTTTTTGGTACCTTTGGAGGAGCCGGTTTCCATTTTTGATTGAGAAATGAACTTTTGAAGAGTGAAAAATCTGATGGAAATTTTGGAGTAAAACCTAATGTGTTGTGATTTCTAATGATGGAGAAGGTTTTTGAAGATATTTATAGATGGAATGAGTTGCTAGGGGGCCGGAATCTTCAAAATAATATTCAATGGTGATAAATGAGAGAAGTTAAGAGAAGTTGGAGAGTTGGAATGAGAGAAATAATGGCAGAAACATTTTATAGCCGACATCTTCACGGGCGTGAAGACTAAGTCACGGGCGTGAAATGTCGTGTTCACGGTTTGCTGAAAAGACGCTCTACCCGTGAAAAGAGAGGTGAAACTATTCGCAGTCATGAAAATTAAAGGTAACGGACGTGAATGATGAACTATCACGGTAGTGACAAACTAGTCGCGGGCGTGAAGTACAATCTTCACTACTTGTGATCGTGAAACAGAGCGTGACACAAAACGTGAATGCTTCTATAAGTTTTTAGTGGAAATGTTCACGATCGTGAATAAGCATCACAGGCTTGAACATAGGGTTTCATGGGGGTGATAGAAAAAGGTTATGGGCAAAAAACATAGTCTTCAGTACCTTCAGCCATGAAGCATGTCGTGAAGTAAGTCGTGAAAGCTACTGGAGCTTTTGGCGATTTTGATCACAGCCGTGAATATATGTCACGGGCGTGAATTGCCTAAAATCCTCATTAAATAAAATTAATTCTAAAACAAGACTAAAGCATTTCTAAGGAGCTTTTATCCCCTATAACATATATTTCCATCAAATTAGCTACCTCATATCTACAAAGATGAGACAAAAAACACAAGATTATCAATCAAGGTTCGACAATTTTGGCAATCATAAAGTTAATCCATCAATCATACCAAGCTCTCTTCTTATGAAATTAAATCTTTCCTCATTTAGAGACTTAGTGAAGATATCTGCCAATTGATTGTTTGTGCTTATAAATTTCAATACAACATCTCCATATTGAACATGATCTCTAATAAAATGATGTCTTATGTCAATATGCTTACTTCTAGAGTGTTGAATTGGATTCTTAGATAGATTTATAGCACTTGTATTGTTACATCTAATAGGTATATGGTCCAACTATGATCATAATCTTTAAGTTGTTGTTTCATCCAAAGGATTTGTGTACAACAACGTCCTGCTGCCACATACTCCGCTTCAACGGTATAAATAGCAACTGAAACTTGTTTCTTGCTAAACCAAGAAACTAAGCATTCTCCAATAAAGTGACAAGTACCTGAAGTACTTTTTCTATCTAAAAGACTTCCAGCGTAATCAACATCTGAATATCCTATAATGTGAAAGGATGAATTTCTAGGATACCATAAATCTAGATGCAATGAGCCATGTAAATATTTTAAAATTCTTTTTACTGCATTTAAATGAGACTCTTTAAGACATGATTGAAAGCGAGCACATAAGCATACACTATACATTATGTTGGGTCTAGAGGCAGTAAGATATAAAAGTGATCCGATCATACCTCTATAGAGCTTTTCATTAATGCTCTTACCCTTTTCATCCTTGTCCAATTTTGTTGATGTGCTCATTGGAGTATTGGCATTCTTGTATCCTTACCATTCCAAATTTCTTAAGTAAGTCTTTGGCATATTTGGATTGGTTGATGAATATGCCCTCATTGCCTTGTTTTATTTGTAGATTGAGGAAGAATTTTAGCTCACCGATCATGCTCATTTCGAATTCCCTAGTCATACACTTAGCAAATTCTTGACAAAGAAATTCATTAGTAGACCTAAATATGATATCATCAACATAAATTTGAACAATTAGAGTATCATGCTTATGTTTTTTAATGAATAATGTAGTGTCAACATTCCCCTTTGTAAAATTATTTTCTAAGAGAAAAGAACTTAGTCTTTCATACCAAGCTTTTGGGGCTTGTTTCAAACCATATAAAGCTTTTGAAAGTTTAAATACATGGTTGGGCAAATCATGGCTTTCAAAACCTGGTGGTTGTTCTACATAAATTTCTTCTTCTATAAAGCCATTTAAAAAAGCACTTTTTACATCCATTTGAAAAGTGTTTGAAATTCATATGGCATCCACATGCTAAAAGTATTCTTATGGTTTCTAATCTAGCTACAGGAGTCATGCGGAACCCCAAAGACTGTGCCTTGAAACCCCTCAACAAGACAAGGTAAACAAAGCTTAATCTATGGTGATCATAGATTGAATCCGACCCAAAGCTAACCAATGTAGCAAATAACCAAGATTATATCATTTATTAAGAATAGTCACGCCACAAGCAATATTACTTGATAAGTAACTAATTCCTAAAGGTAATAAAGAGATGCAAATCTGTCTCACTTTAAAGAAAAACACTCAAATTCGTTTTTATTCATTCATGTCTTGTACAAGAAGCCTATATGAGTATTTATAGCCCTAAGTCTTTGAATCCTTTATGGTAAAGGATAACTAAATCCTATTCTAACTCAACTCCTAAAAGTACAGTCATATTCTAACTCATATTCTAAAAAGGTAGAGTCCTACTTGAATTAAGATACTAATTAAATCCTTCTAAAATAAGATAAGTGGTGGGTTAGACTTTATTTCTTTGGCCCACATGTCTATCACTCATTAAAGCCTAAGGTAATTTAAATTAGGCAGCCCACATACATTATTAAACCCAATTAAAAGTTAAGCCCAAATCCCATAAGTAGGCACATGCATGACACATGATCTTGAGCACATGGTTGGCACATGACTTGTAATCTTTAATTTTATGGACTTTGGGTCCATGCAAGATGGTTCTTCACACAACCCAAAATAAGTAATGGGCCTTGGGTCTTCAATCAACTCCATCTCCTTTGTCATGCATGCATCTTTTGTGATCTCCTTAGTGACCAAGCTTTGAACATAGCCTTGCATTGCTTGCCTTAGTTTGTTAGCCCTTGATCTTGTGGTCGCACCACTTGGCATGACTAGTTCATCATTCTCCTTTTATGAAGATTGACTTATATGTCCTTGATCTACATCATTCCCCCCCTCCTCAAAAGGATTCGTCCTCGAATCTACTAAATCTACTATTCCTATATTATCAAAAGGAGTAAGGTCATAAACATTGAATGATGCAGAAACACCATACTTACCAGGAAGTTCTATCTTGCAAGCATTATCATTGATCCTTTCAAGTACGTGAAATGGGCCATCTCCTCTAGGATCAAGTTTATTCTTCCTTTGGTGAGGAAATCTCTCTTTTCTCATATGCACCCACACCAAATCGCCTGGTTCAAACACCATTTTTCTACGCCCCTTGTTAGCTTGTCGTGCATATGACTCATTCTTCTTCTCCAAGTGCTGTTTTGCTTTCTCATCCATAGCTTTCACAAAATCTGCCTTTTTCTTACCATCCAAATTAGTTAACTCATTAAAAGGCAAAGATGTTAGATCCAATGGAGTTAATGGATTAAAACCATACACAAGTTCAAAAGGTTAAAAACCAGTAGAAGAATGTATGCATCTATTATAAGCAAACTCAACCAATGGCAAACAATCTTCCCATGATTTTAAATTTCTACCCACAACAGCACGCAATAGAGCACCTAAAGTCCTATTGACCACTTTTGTTTGTCCATCAGTTTGTGGATGACAAGTAGTAGAAAACAGAAATTTAGTACCAAGTTTACCCCACAAAACATGCCAAAAGTGACTAAGGAATTTAGCGTCTCTATCAGAAACAATTGATTTAGGAATACCATGCAAACGCACTACCTCTCTAAAGAACAAGTCAACTATATTTGTTGCATCATTCGTTTTAGCACACGCAATAAAATGAGCCATTTTACTGAATCATTCAACTACGACAAATATGCTATCTTTACCTCTCCTAGTCTTAGGCAATCCCAATAAAATAATCCATTGAAATATCAATCCAAGGTGCAATAGTAATAGGTAAAGGTGTATACAATCCATGAGGCATAACTTTAGATTTAGCTTGTTTACATGCAACACACTTAGCACAAATTCTTTCAACATCCTTACGCATATGTGGCCAATAAAAGTGTTCATGCAACATATCCAAAGTCTTATTAACACCAAAATGCCCCATCAAACCCCCACTATGAGCTTCACGCACAAGTAGCTCCCTTAATGAACATATAGGCACACAAAGTTTACCATCCCTCAACAAATATCCATCATGCCTATAAAATTTCTGAAAAGCAGCTTGTTCACATACATCATACACATTAGCAAAATCAAGATCAGTGGCATAAAGTTCTTTAATTTGTTCAAATCCCAACAATTTAGAACTTAAAGTAGAAATTAAAGTATATCTTCTTGAAAGTGCATCAACAACCACATTATATTTACCTTGCTTGTATTTTATCACATATGGAAATGTCTCAATAAATTGCACCCACTTACCATGCCGCCTATTGAGTTTCATTTGTCCCTTCAAATGCTTTAAGGACTCATGATCAGTATGTTTGACAAACTCTTTAGGAAGAAGATAATGTTGCCACATGTCCAAGGCTCTCACTAAAGCATATAATTCCCTATCATAGGTGGAATAATTCAATTGAGCTCCATGCAACTTCTCACTAAAGTATGCTATTGGTCGCCCCTCCTGCATTAAAACAGCTCCTATGCCAACTCCTGAGGCATCACATTCAAGCTCAAAAGTTTTATTAAAATCAGGCAGGGACAAAATAGGTGCACTACATAGTTTATCCTTAAGCAAATTAAATGCCTTTTTCCTATGATTCAGTCCATTTAAATTTAACATCCTTTTTAACTAACTCATTTAAAGGTGCTGCAATGGAACTAAAATCTTTATCAAACCTTCTATAAAGCCTAGCCAATCCATAAAAACTCCTAACCTCACTAACATTAGAAGGCATTGGCCAATCTCTAATAACTTTCACTTTTTCCTCATCTACCTCAATTCCTTTAGCACTTACAACAAATCCAAGAAATACAAGTTTTTCATTAGCAAATGTGCACTTCTTTAAGTTGGCATATAATTTTTCTTTTCTCAATACTTCTAATACAGCCCTAACATCATAATATGATCATCAAAACATTTGTTGTATATAAGTGATACGTCTCGGGTCTAGGGGGTGTGGAACGGGTTTGGCCAGGTGGCACACAAAGTCGAAAGAGACTTGTGGCCCTTGTTTGATCCTGGATAAAGGAATAGAGTTGTCCCTCTACTATCAGCTTAAGCTTTTGGCAGAACGGTAAGCACTCTTTCCAGTTAAGCGTGCTTGAGCAGGCGGAGTACCATGATGGGTGACCTCCTGGAAGTGCTTGACTCAAGGCAGTTAAGCGGCCGATTAAGCATTCTTGAGCAGGGACAGTACTAGGATGAGTGACTTTCTGGGAATACCTTGGCCCAATTTCATCAGTTTGGTATCAGAGCCTGAAGTCGGGTCTGGATCCCACTGCCGTGTGCTAGGTTCGAGGACGAACCTCCTTAAAAGAATGATACGTCTCGGGTTTGGGGGGTGTGGAACGGGTTTGGCCAGGTGGCACACAAAGTCGAAAGAGACTGGTGGCCCTTGTTTGATCCTGGATAAAGGAATATAGTTGCATCTCTACTATTAGCTTAAGCTTTTGGCAGAACGGTAAGCGCTTTTTCCGGTTAAGCGTGCTTGAGCAGGGGGAGTACCAGGATGGGTGACTTTCTGGGAATAGCTTGGCCTAGTCGCATCAATAAGTATATCATCAAAATAAACCATAACAAACT
This sequence comes from Triadica sebifera, assembly GCA_023653625.1. Classification (NCBI taxonomy): domain Eukaryota; kingdom Viridiplantae; phylum Streptophyta; class Magnoliopsida; order Malpighiales; family Euphorbiaceae; genus Triadica; species Triadica sebifera. Next base: position 14,543,918 of record CM042899.1, read on the forward strand.
TACCAATAAGTTGTCTCAAAACATGATTCATAAATCTCATGAAAGTACTAGGTGCATTAGTTAAACCAAAAGGCATTACCAACCACTCATATAAACCTTGTTTAGTTTTAAACACGGTTTTCCATTCATCTCCTACTTTCATCCTAACTTAAAAATAACCACTTTTAAGATCAATTTTGGAAAAGTAACATGCCCCACATAATTCATCAAGCATATCATCAAGTCTAGGAATAGGATGTTTATACTTTATTGTTATTTTATTAATGGCACGAAAATCCACACACATCCTCTAAGATCCATCCTTTTTAGGCACTAAGAACACATGAACGGCATATGGACTCAAGCTTTCCTTCACGTGCCCCTTCTCTAAAAGCTCTTCAACTTGTCTTTGTATCTCCTTTGTCTCCTCAGGATTGGTTCTATAGGCTGGTCTATTTGGTATGGCAGCCCTGGGAACAAAATCATTTTGATGTTCAACACCTCTTAATGGCGGGAGGCCTTTAGGAATATCTTCAGGGAAGACATCCTCAAATTCTTGCAACAAAGACACAAAAATACTAGGCAAACAAGGGTCAATGTTAGTCAAAATTAAAAGATTCTCCTTGTACCTAAGTACAATAAGACTCCTTTGTGCATTAAAAGCACCTCTCAAGTCTTTCTCCCTTGCATACAGGCTTACTTTCTTTTCTCTCTTCACAATCTCACCCTTACTTTTCTCTCTTGCTCCATCACTCACCATTGGGCCTTTACTTGTATTTCTTTCATTTTTATCATTCAAGGCCTCTTTTCTCTCAATTCTTTTACTTGAACTTGCTTCACTACCTGAATTCCCCATAATTGATTTTTGGATTTTCATTTGGTCTTCATATAATTCTAATGGAGATAAAGGTGCAAGAATGTAATTTTGGTTATTCAAGCTAAAAGAATATCAATTCCTATACCCATCATGCATCACACGTCTATCATATTGCCAAGGCCTTCCAAGTAAAATATGACTAGCATGCATAGGTACAACATCACATAATACCTCATCCTTATATCTACCAATAAAGAATGCAAGCATCACTTGTTTATTCACCCTTATTTCACCACATTCACGCAACCATTGCAACTTATATGGATTAGGATGTCTAATACAATTCAAATCCAACTTTTCAACAAGTGTTACACTAGCCACATTAGTACAACTACCTCCATCAATAATCAAACTACATACCTTTCCATTGACTATGCAACGTGTATGAAAAATATTTTCTCTTTGATCACTAGTTTCATCTTTAACATGCATATTCAAGGCTCTCCAAACAACCAAAGATTCAATATGCACATCATTCCCATATTGCACATCATCATCATTACAATCACTAGCATCCACTAAGGAAGGCATACCATCACTATCACTACTTTCTTCACTTTCACTATCAATTACACAATTATCTTTTAATAACATAGTTTTCTTATTAGGACATTGAGATGCAATATGCCTTACACCCAAACATCTAAAACATTTTAATTTTACTATGTTTATCATTAGCACTAGGTGTTTTTGATTTTCCATCATCTTTTACCCATTTTTCTTTCCTCTCGGGTCAGTCACCTTTTCTTTACCCTTTTCTTCCCTTTTAGGCCATTTTGAACTCCATTTGGATGTGGAATTCGTGTAACTCCTTGCTGCCCCCTTGCTTTTTAGTTGCTTTTCAATTTTTATGGCCATATTGACCATGTCTTCAAAGTCCACATAATGTTGTAATTCAATAACATTAGCAATATCTTTGTTCAAACCCCCTAGGAAACGTGCCATGGTGACTTCTGGATCCTCCTCCACATTGGCTCTCATCATTGCCTTCTCCATCTCCTTATGGTAATCTTCAACGGTCATGGATCCTTGTGTAAGGCATTGCAATTTTTGGTGCAACTCCCTATAGTAATAGGCTGGCACAAATCGTTTCTCATTACCCTCTTCATCTCCTCCCACCTTCTAATGGGTCTTTCTCCATTCTTTTTTCTAGTCATCATGATCTGATCCCACCAAACAAGAGCATAATCAGTGAATTCAATAACAACAAGTTTTATTTTTTTCTCTTCACTATAGTTGTGGCATTCAAAAATGAGCTCCACTTTTCTCTCCCATTCTAGGTATGCTTCAGCATCATTCCTCCTTTTAAAAGGAGGAATTTTCATTTTGCTATCATGCTTATCTCCTCCTCTCCTCATTGAATGGGTATCATCTTCATCGTCATAGGAATCAAAGTCCTCATCTTCTTCTTGTGGCCGAAACCTCCCTATTCTCGAATTGTGAATGTTCCATTTCCTATGAGTCCATGACTCTTCTCTTGTTTTTCTGGAATTTGAAGTGCTTTGTTGTCTCACCTCTTCAATTTTTCGATCTTGTCTCTCCATCTTCTCATTAAAAGATTCAATCATGGAAAATATCCTTTGGAATTCAGATTGGATAGCCTCTAATGGTATGAGTTTCAGCTGGTCCTCTCGTTCACTACTTCCCCTTGCATTTTCCTTTGACATGGTTAGTAATTCAAGAAAGTAATAATGAAGTAAAAGGACCTCACAATCACTCCCTCACGTGTTTCTCTCAAAACAGACTATATACCGCTCATGTTTCATGCAAATAAAGGTTTTTACCCTCTCTTAAGCTCACCACTCTTGCCTTTTACCACTCAAATATTGAATCTCAAAATTACAAGTAAGAACCAGAAATAAAAACAAACAATATGCAAGTGATCTATGCTAAAAATTAACAATGAACCCTAACAAAAATGAATGGAACAAAGTCTAGAAGCAAACTGATGTGAAATAAATTTATATTTAAAGCTATACACGAATTTAAATAGGTGTATGCTACTGATTTTTGTTCAAATTAAATCTAAGAATTCAAATTAGACTTAACTAAGGTAATTAGATGCAAAAAGGACATAATTAAAAGAATGAAAACTTAAGAGCACAAAGAATTAGACAATATTGAAAAAAATTCAGAATCGGTTTCCTTCTAGTAAGTAGCCTATTGTCCCTTAATTAAACCCGTATTCAACCTTAATTTATCACCAACTAGCAAGAAATCAAGGTATATTTAATAGATAAGCTCAATTCCTCGAGATCAAATCAATGCTCAATATGATCACTAAGGTATCTGAATTCAAAAGTTGTACTTTTCAACCTCAAAACCAATTATTTAAGTTGGATTTGTTGTAGTTTATGATTATACCAAATAATTCCAGCAATCAATAATCACAGGATTTCAACTTGAAGCTCAAAATAGCACAATTTTCACAATTTTGGTGCTAAATTTGAAATTTTGATTTTTTTTCCTTTTTCCTTTTTTTTTGTTTTGTTTTTTTATATAGCAAATAACACTAAAATAATTCTTAATAAACCTCAAACATATCAAAGAATTGAAAAGAAACCCAAACTTGCAATTTTACTCTTTATGGAAGAAATTTTTCCTAAAGTACCTCTAGTGGCAGAATTTAAATCTAACTAAGTTAACAACTAGAAAGTAATTTTAAAGGATAGATAATGATTACCAAACCAAAAGCTCTGATACCAAACTAATGCGGAACCCCAAAGACCATGCCTTGAAACCCCTCAACAAAACAAGGTAAACAAACCTTAAGCTATGGTGATCATATATTGAATCCGATCCAAAGCTAACCAATGTTGCAAAGAACCGAGATTATATGGTTTATTAAGAATAGTCACGCCACAAACAATATTACTTGATAAGTAACTAATTCCTAAAGGTAATAAAGAGATGCAAATCTGTCTCACTTTAAAGAAAAATACTCAAATTCGTTTTTATTCATTCATGTCTTGTACAAGGAGCCTATATGAGTATTTATAGCCCTAAGTCTTTGAATCCTTTATGGTAAAGGATAACTAAATCCTATTCTAACTCAAATCCTAAAAGTACAGTCATATTCTAACTCATATTCTAAAAAGTAAAGTCCTACTTGAATTAGGACACTAATTAAATCCTTCCAAAATAAGACAAGTAGTGGGTTGGGCTTTATTTATTTGGCCCATATGTCTATCACTAATTAAAGTCTAAGGTAATTTAAATTAGGCAGCCCACATACATAATTAAGTCCAATTACAAGTTAAGCCCCAAATCACATAAGTAGGCACATGGTTGGCACATGACTTGTAATCTTTAATTTTATGGACTTTGCCTTGTTTAGCCCATTGGACTAGTCCATGCAAGATGGTTCTTCACACACCCCAAGATAAGTAATGGGCCTTGGGTCTTCAATCAACTCCATCTCCTTTGTCATGCATGCATCTTTTGTGATCTCCTTAGTGACCAAGCTTTGAACATAGCCTTGCATTGCTTGCCTTAGTTTGTTAACCCTTGATCTTGTGATCGACCACTTGGCATGACTAGTGCATCATTCTCCTTTTGTGAAGATTGACTTATATGTCCTTGATCTACATCAAGGAGCATAGGTCTCATCATAATCTATTTCTTCTTCCTGATTTTAACCTTTTGCAACCAATCTAACCTTATTCTTAGTTATTGAACCTTGTTCATCTAGTTTATTTCTAAATACATTTGCTTCCTATGATTTGATGCTCCTTGGGTCTAGGTACTAAGGTCCATACTTTACTTCTCTCAAATTGGTTGAGTTCCTCTTGCATGGCAATCACCCAACTTTCATCATTAAGAGTCTCATCAATATTTTTAGGCTCAATTTGAGAAACAAAAGCAAGGTCAAAAACTAAATGTTTGAGATGAGATCTAGTACTTACTCCCTTTGTAGGATCATGATGCATCCCACATCGGTTGCGAATGAACTCCTGGACTGGTTTATAAGGTTGGGTTCAAACTTTCCTCTTTGAGTGCGCTTTTGGGGCGAAGTTAGGAGTCCACATTCTTATCATTTGGTATCAGAGCCAGCCCTGTACACCGGTGTCCCTTCGGGTTACGACATATCGCCAACCGAGGCAGTCGGGGTCTTAAGGGGGTGGGGATGATGCGTCCCACATCGGTTGCGGAGGAACTCCTGGACTGGTTTATAAGGCTGGACTCAAACCTTCCCCTTTGAGCACGCTTTTGGGGTGAAGTTAGGAGTCTACATTCTTATCATTATCCCCGCCAACAACATGCTCGGCCTCATCATCATCACTATAATATTCAAATGAAGGCATTGAATCAGATTCTTTATCACTTTCGGATTCAATTACACCATTATCTTTCAATATCATAACCTTTTTATTTGGGCATTGAAATGCAATATATCCATTGCCAAGGCACTTAAAGCATTTTATGTTTCTATGCTTTTCAGTATTGGAAGAAGTAGCATTAGCTTTAGGGTCACCTTTTTGCTCTACTTTACCCTTTTCTTCTCTTACCTTGTCTTTGGCTTTGTCTTCCCTTTTAGGCCACTTTGAGCTCCAATTAGATGTGGAACCCAAATAGGTTGGTTTGTTGGTTCCCTTTTGCTTTAGTTGCTTCTCCACCTTCATAGCCATATTCACCATCTCCTCTAACTCTACATAGTGGCGCAGCTCAATAACATTTGCAATTTCCTTATTTAGACAAGCCAAGAAACTTGCCATGGTAGCCTCCCTATCTTCATCAATATTAGCCCTCATCATAGCTATCTCCATTTCTTTATGAAAGTTCTCAACACTTTTATTCCCTTGCCTCAAAGTTTGGAGCCTTTGATGTAGTTCCCTGTAATAGTAACTAGGGACAAACCTCTTTCTCATGACTGCCTTCATCCCCACCCATGTGTTTATAGGCCTTTCCCCATTCCTACGCCTATTGAGGATGATTTGGTCCCACCATACCAAAGCATAGTCAGTGAATTCCACGGCTGCCAACTTTACTTTTTTTTCTCGGAATAGTTATGACATTCAAACACCAATTTCACTTTTCTCTCCCACTCCAAGTAAGCATCAGCATCATTTCTACCTTGAAAAGTAGGGATTTTCATTTTAATACTCCCCAAATTACGATCTATTCGATTCTCAACGTTCCCAAATCTATCCACCTCTACCCTGCCTCTATGTTCTCTCCTATTCCTTCCTCTATCATTTCTGCCCCCTCTACCTCCAAACTAATTTCTATCTCTATCATCATCAAACTCATCAAAATCTTCTTCATAGTCAGATTGAGGTGGAGTTGCTAACCTTTCCCTTCTCCCTCCAATTCGACTTTGCAAGGATGTATCTCTTCTAAGATTCTGTAGAGCTTGATCATGGCCTTCTAACCTCCTATCATACTTGTCAAACCGATCATTCATATCTCGGAGCAGAATCTCAAGCCTTCCAAATTGTTGTTGCATAGCCTCCAATGTGAAGAAAGTTTTGTTTCCTTCATCACTACTTTTTTCCTGGTTGCTTGATTTAGACATGATGTAAATAAATGGCCTCACACACTCTTTTACCCTCTTTTGAGCTAACCACTCTTGCCTTTTACCATTCTTGTGTCATCACTATGATATATTTCCGGATCAATTTCAACCAACCAGATCAATAATAATGAGCAACAATATCCAATAGAAAATTAAAATAGACAATTCCTAAGAAAGAAAGGAAACATCACAAAACTAGAAGCAAAATTAATGAGATGAAAGCAAGGAATGACAAGTATATGATATATGCACACACGGATGAAGAATGAGGTGTGCAGATATAATATTGTTATTTGAGTAATATGGAATGCAAAATTACTCAACTAATGTAATGGAAACAAGTAGGACAACAGTCAAGAATATAAAACAAAGAATGCAATAAATTGACAAAACTAGAAAAAATTACGTGTATATGTGCTACTACCCTAATAGAATTCGAACCAGAACCTAAAATTCACTAAACCATTCCCAACTTACTGCCAAATAAGCTAATTGTATGCCTATTAGTAACTATTATCCACCAATTGCACAATTTCCAGCAATAAGCAATGAAATCTCAACTTATACCTCAATATGAAACCAATCAATTTCAATTACGAACTCCACTCAAAATTGCTCAAATTATCAATTTTAATCAGAATAGAGCAAATATACTCAGAGGCAATTCATTTTATATATGTGTGCAATCAATTGAATCCAAACAGTCCCACTTTTGGCAATCAATGCCAATATGCACAAATTTTTTTTGTTGTTTTTTTTGTAATCTGATAAAAAAAAAATTAAAAACACCAAAAAATTCGTACCCCAAGATCAAGTCTTTCCATGGTACCTACAACATCATCAAGAACACTATCTTTCACAAGATCAAGTCTACTATATTCATCAAAAACAACATGCATAGATTCTTCAATAGTTAATGACTTTTTATTAAATACTCTATATACTTTGCAAGTTGTATAGTATCCTAAAAAGATACCCTCATCAGATTTAGAGGCAAAATTTCCAAGGTTGTCCTTGGTATTCAATATGAAACACTTGCATCCAAATACTCTAAAGTATGATATCAAGAGCTTTCTTCCATTCCATAGCTCAAATGAAGTTTTATTTAAAAGAGGTCTTTTGAAAACTTGATTTGAATATAACATGCAGTATTTGTGGCTTCGGCCCAGAAGTAAGTTGGTAAATCATACTCATTGGTGACTTTGGCCGCGAAACATTCTGAAAGGATTTGAAGTGTTTGATCATAGGCGTGACATTATATCTTCACGGACGTGAACATCCTTCCTAGTCGTGATCCAAGTAGTGACTCTGGCCATGAAGCTCTCTGGAAGAATTTGTCATGTCTTCTCACAGGCGTGACTTTCTTTTACAGTCGTGACTGATATGATCATTCACAGTTGCTATTATTCTTCATGGCCGTGAACTTTAAATGTTGGATAGTTGGTGCTAAGTTTCATCACGGGCGTGACATATAAGGTCACGGGCGTGAACATGTTATTTCTTCATTTTTTGTCTTTTTAAGATTAGTCTTCCATTCTCTATTCTTGCTATCATGTTCCATACCCTATTTAATAAACTTAGAAAATATATTAAATACATTATTGCTATTTTATTTGTTAGCATCAAAATGACAAAAATATCCCTCAAGATTCAACAATCTCCCCTTTTTTATGGTGACAAATAATCTAGCAATATGTGCTTTTGAGAAGTCTCCCCCTCAAAAGATGCTTAAGATAAAAAAATTACTTAGCAAGTTCAAGTGTTATTCTGTCTGAATTAATAATGTCCCTTCTCATTAATCCTATGACTAGGAATAATTTTGATACTAACATAATTACACATGATAAGAATCTCAATATCATGATCTCATCATGATTTCCTTCATGCTATGTTATGTATCAAGGACTTCATTAATTGATTTAAGATCACTTATCAATTCATAATCAAATGGACATCAAATTAATGAAAAAGTCTTTTATTAATCAAATAAATTTGTACAATAAGTGCTAAAGGTGATTGCCTTTAGTGCACTCCTCTAACATTTTCTTCATCTCCCTCCATGGCCAAAGCTTGATGCTAAGAAGAAAAAGTGAGAAAGAGAGGGAGAGAGCCATGGAAGAGTGGGTCCTCATGCAAAAAGGAGTTTAAGGGAGCAAAAGAGAGGAAGAAAAGCAAGGAAAGAGGAGAGTTAAACCTCCAAAATTTTAGCCATAGGAGGTAAGAGCTTGGGTAAGTGTTGATTATCATCTTGTCTTTAAGTTTCTTTAAAGGATGAGGTAGTCTAGAGCATGGTCCTTGAAGAGAGAGATTTTAGGGGTTAGAGATATATGATAAAAGAAATATTTTTGATGAATTTCTTATATGTTTTAGGAACTCATATTGACAAGGAGCTAGCTCAAAGGAGCAAAGGAAAAGAGAAAGAGAAGTAAAGAGAAAGAAAAGGGAAAAGTAGAGGTTAGTGCATAACTTAAGGCAATAGCCTATGATTTATATTTGAGTTGCATGATTTGAATGTTTGGCATGTTAATAATTCTAAATTAATATTATTTTGTAATATAAATCTTGGAGATGCATATTTGCTAGACTTAGGATTAATTTTGGTAAAAATTGAAGGTTATAATTATGTGTATTGTTTGCTGGAATTGATGAGCAGTAAGTACTTATACTGTTATAACTTGAGTTATGGAGTTCAGCTTTGTGTGTTATTTCTTTGGTTTGAAACATAAGACATAGGGCTATAACTTTTATTTGGACCATAACATCTAAAAATGTATGTAATTGTCCAGAAAAATTTATAAAGTTCAAACTTAGAATCTGTCCAAAAAATTCTGAGCAGAATTGTTAGTGTTCATTTTATCATATATTTTGATACATAACTCAGAATTTAGTGATTAAATTTTCATATTAAAGCTAAGATCTAGAACTAAATTTGTTAAGAAGAACTTGTAACTAAATTTAGATTGTAATAGGACCAAAATTAAGGTCACAAACAGATAACGAAATCTACCAGTGGTAGGGCAGCATATGAGTTGTGGAATTTAAAAAGCAAAATGTTGTGAACCTTGTTATATTATGCAAATACTATTTTTATTAAGTAATTGTGTGATTAATTGAACCTTTACATGCATGAAATTGGTGAATTTAATAACTATGAATTTTAATAATATTGAGTAAGCCCTAGAACACCTAACTAGAACTAGACTTAGGATAGTTTAGCATGCTAAGCAGGGGGAGTATGATTAAAGCCATTAATGGTATGATTAACACCGCCGAGTATGGCACTATTACCTACGCCGGATATGACACTATTATCTACGGCTGGTGTGACACTATTATCTACACCGGGTATTGTAATGCCCGATAATTTAAGTTACGGTCGCTGTTGACCGAAATCCGGCTCGCCGAACCGAGTGGGGTCTAAATTTGGACATGAAAAAAATTAAAATAATAATAAGGTATTAGAAAAATATTTTGGATATTATTAATTGAGAATTTTAAAGTTCGAAATTAAAATTCGGAAGAAAACAAATTTTTTTCGCTGAACGAAATTGGAAATTGTAGTGTTTTTGGCACAGATATTTTAAAAAAGAATAAAAATTGTATGAATTGATGAAATTATGTATGAAATTCTGGATATTTGATTGAGGGATGAATTGGTGATTAAATGATACCATGAATGTGAAAATAAAAACTAGAATATGAGGTTGATGCATGAAAATGGAAATTGTATGAATTAATTGATGTGCAGGAATATTCGTCTTATAAACAGTGTCTACTTTTCTGGTCATAACTTGAGTTCTGGAAATACTTTTTGAGTGATTCTTATTGGGTTGGAAAGTAGGACATAGGGCTTGAACTTTTATTTAGACCATTAGACCTAAATATACCTGAAATTAGGTGAAAAATGGACTCAAAGTTTGAACTAGAAATCTATCCAGTAAAATACTTGGCAGATTGCAGTGAATGTAGCTTAGAAGAAAATTCATAACTTTTGCTACAAAATTCTTTCTAATTTGATTCTAGTTGGATAATAAAGATAAGACATGTTCCTACATTTTGTTAGTTGATCACTTGTTCAAAGTCGATCTAAAAATAGATAAAAAAAAATATATAGGGAAAAATGAGGCAGAAATTTTGTCTAGAATAGGACAGCTTGTAAATATGTGTTGATTGTGAAATTTTGTGAAAAAACAAATATATTAATTGATTTTTCTTATAGTTATAATGATTAAATGAGCAAGTATGATGTTGTAAAATATTTAATGAGAATTATTGTATTTATATGGAATTTTATATTAATGTTACCTACATAATTTATGTAAAAAATAATAAAGCTAACAAATATAATTAAGCCCTATAAGATCTAGTCAAGAACTAGAAATTAGGATAAGTTGACATGCCAATAAAAGGGTAGAAATATAGGCACTAAGAAATAGTGCTGAGTTGAAATTACGTAGGCACTAAGAAATAGTGTTGAGTTCAAAATTACGTAGGCACTAAGAAATAGTGTTGAGTTCGAAATTATGTAGGCACCAAAAAGGTGCTAAGTTGTTATTGAAAATGTAGGCGTTGAACGCCGAGTTATAAAATAATTATGTATGCGTCGAGCATACTGCCTGAGAGCAGAAACCCTGTATCCAGTGTTTAGTTCCATTCTACAATGTTGTAGGCTATCAAATAAATGACAGAAAAAAATATAAATTATTAAATTTATATTTCAAATTGTATATTTTGTATTATTAAAATTTCAAGCATGCTTAATGAATGGAATGTCATAATTGACGAAATGTATATTTTTGCATGACGAAAATAGTTTTACTATTAATTGAATATTTGGCTTGCTTAATAAATTAATTGTAGTTTTTAAAATTCTATTTTAGAAATATTTATTTTATTATTGGATAATTGTCAAACGTACCACTAAGCTAGTAGCTTAGCGCATATATTTCACGTGCAGATAAATAGACGTAGCTATTACGTTAGGGCGATCGAAGATAAGAGGAACCCCAAGATCAAATTGCAGTAGTCTATTTTCTTTTTGTATGTTTTGGAAATTTTATTGTAAAAATTAAATTTTAAGAATTACTCTTTATGTAAAATTGTGGCATGTAGGATTTATAAGGATTGAATTTTGTAATTTATATGTTTGGTATTATTGTAAATATATTTCTAAATATTATGGTTTAATGAATGAGTTCTTTTAAATTAAAATATTTACATCATTAGTTCCATATTTAAATGATGAAAAAAAGAAGAAATATAGTAATAAATATTCTACTAATAATAAACTCAAAAAAAAATATTACAATAATTTGAGAATTGGTTATTTTTACAAAAACAAATGAACTTAGTAGCACTTTCATACTCTATTAACAACTGGTAGGGTAAGGGACAACTACCTTTAGTGGTATCAGAGCTCAGGCTAATTGATTCTTAATCAGTGAGTGTAAATTAGAAAGTGTGTCACATGCATATGCATAAAATGTTGCAATTATCTGATTTGGGTCCCTTCTTCTAGTTTATAGGTAGATATAGATTTGGGATCGGAACAAGATTTTTCAGAAGATGAACTGAGTAATAGTCTCTCAGACTCAGCCAATCTCAGATAACCTCCATCAGTGAGAGATTATGGGCTGAGTGTTGTAGCTTTGTCGAGAGCAGATGGACAGGCTAATTTAGGAGAGGAGCCTCTTATGGAGCATATAGAAATTTTGTTGCAACGGATAGTATAAACAGTTCCACAACTAACTCCACCTCCTCCTCCACCTCAGCCAAAACCCTATATTGATAAGTTGAGAAAATATGGGGCCACAAATTTTATAGGAAGGAGAGATGATGACCCAGCAGCTTCAAAGTTTTGGATTGAATCGACAGAAAGGATGTTTGGGGAACTCGAGTGCCCAGAGGAACAGAAGGTCGGTATGCAATGTCCCTTCTAAAAGATCATGCATATGACTGGTGGAAATCAATCTTATCAAAGCTCCAGATACCGAAACCACCTTCATGGAATTTTTTCAAGGCATAATTTAGCAAGAAATAATGTGAATGAAAAGAAAAGGGAATTTCAAGACTTGAAGCAAGGAAGCATGTCAGTGGCCGAATATGAGATGGAATTCACCAAACTGAGTAAATATGCAACTGGAATCATTACTGATGAGGCAGACAAATGTCGTAGATTTGAGGATGGGTTAATGATGATATTGGGAATATGGTTATCGCCCTTTAGCTTGAGGATTTTGCACATAGAAGCGCCACCACGAAGATCGACAATTAGCATGGCCCAGACATCAGGTAAAAGAGGGTGGACAATGCCCAGGTTTTTCCAGTTACGAGGTTCTGGACCAACCTTTTCAGCTAGGCAAAGTCAACGTCGAGGCCAGAGGGGTCTACAGCTAGTGCACCAGCTTCGAGTAACAGGAGATTCATATCTGTCACATGTCAGCATTGTGGAAGATCACATGCAGGTGATTGTTGTTGGATTACGGGAGCATGCTTACGTTGTGGATCTATTGAGCACAAATAGAAAGATTGCCCTAGAAGAAGAGGTATAGGTGGCGTAGTATCAGTTCAAGTTCAGAATGTCACTCGAGGCAGAGGTAGGGGACATGAACTATCTAGAAGTGATAGGATTGGGCAGAGTGTACCAGAATTAGTGAATAGAGCAGAAGGTAGTCGAGCCCTAGCCCGAGTATATGTCATGAGAGCTCGTGAGGAGCAGGATGCCCTGGATGTCATTATCAGTAAATTTTCTCTTTATGATACTGATTTATTTGCACTGATAGATCTGGGTTCCACACAATATATTTATGCATGTCAACACCTAGTTAGGGTAATAGTAGCAGAGGAATTAGATTATGATATATTAGTGACAAATCCTTTGGGTCATGGAGTGAAAGTTAGTCGAGTCTATAAGAACAGTTCAATCAAAGCTTAGAATGTATAATTCCCAGCTGACCTAATAGAGTTGCCATTATATGAGTTTGATACAATCTTGGGGATGGATTGGTTAACTCAACATAAGGCAGTGGTGGACTGTCAGTATAGGAGAGTGACTTTCAAGAATTCAGGGCAGGATGACGTGATTTGTCTTGGGCGAGAACCAACCATACTTAACTAATGTCATTTCTGTTACAAAAGGCACGTAAGCTTATCAAAAAGGGATGTGAAGCATTTTTGGTACATGTTGTAGATACCAAGAAAGGGAGTCTAGATCTCAGGGAGATTCCTACAGTATGTGAATATCCAGATATCTTCCCTGAAGACTTGCCAGGGTTACTACCTATCAGGGAGATAGAGTTTGCCATAGATGTTTTGCCAGGCACAACCCGATATCAATCACTCCCTACAGAATGACATCTACTGAGCTAAAGGAATTAAAAGTACAGTTGCAAGAGTTATTAGAGAGGGTTTATCAGACCCAGTGTCTCACCTTGGGGTGCTCCGGTTCTATTTGTGAAAAAGAAGGATGACACCTTTCGTTTGTGTATTGATTATCGTCAGTTGAACAAGATGACAATTAAGAATAGATACCATTTGCCGAGAATAGATGACTTGTTTGATCAGTTGAAAGGAGCAGGGGTATTTTCTAAAATTGACCTCTGATCAGGTTATCACCAATTGAGAATTAGAGAATCAGACATTTCAAAAACAACATTTAGGTCTCAATATGATCATTATGAGTTCTTAGTAATGCCTTTTGGCCTGACGAATGCCCCAACAGTGTTTATGGATCTAATGAATAGAATCTTTAGGCCTTATTCGGACCAGTTCATGGTGGTATTCATAAATGATATCCTGGTGTACTCTAAAAGCAAAGAAGAACATGATCAACATCTTTGCATTGTTTTCCATACCTTAAGAGAGAATCAATTATATGCGACATTGTCAAAATGTGCATTCTGGTTAGATGAAGTGGCCTTTCTAGGGCATATTGTCTCAGCTGATGGGATCAGAGTCGACTCCAACAAGGTAGAGGCAATCCACAACTGGAAATCGCTTCAAAATGTGGTAGAGGTGAGAAGTTTTCTTGGTTTGGCTGCTTATTATCAGAGGTTCGTGAAAGGATTTTCAATGATAGCTTCAACATTGACAAAATTGCTTAGAAAGGAGACTAGATTTGAGTGGACAAACCGGTACCAGATTAGTTTTGATAAGTTGAAGAAAATGTTGATAGAGGCACCAGTGTTGACACAACCTACTGCAGGAAAAGATTATGTGGTGTACAATGATACTTCCCTTAATGGTTTAGGCTGTGTACTAATGCAAGAAGGCAAAGTGAGCACTTATGCTCCCAGACAACTGAAGCCTCATGAGAGAAATTATCCAATACATGATCTGGAACTAGCAGTCATTGTGTTTGCTTTGAAAATATGACGACACTACCTGTATTGAGAGCAATGTTATATCTATACAAACCATAAAAGTTGGAAATATTTTCCTTCACAAAAAGAACTCAATTTGAGATAAAGGCAATGGTTAGAATTAATCAATGACTACAATTGTATCATTGATTATCAGCCGAGTAAGGCCAATGTGGTAGTTGACGCTCTGAGTAGAAAAACTCAGGTAGGTAAATGTTAAAACTTAAATTTATTAAGTGAACAAGAATAAAAAAATGAAATAATAATTTTTTATATATTATTTGGGCAAAATTGCGGATTCAACCCACATTAATTCAACAAGTAAAGGACAATCAAAAGCAAGACATGAAATTAAAGAAAATCTTTAAAATGGTGAAAAATCAGGATTTACTATTGAATCAAATGGGAGTTTAAGGCAAAAGGGCAGGTTATATATACCAGACATACCAAAATTGAAACAAGAGATTTTGAAGGAGGCTCACAATGTTATTTATGCAATGCACCCGGGAAGTAACAAAATGTATCATGACTTGAAGACATATTACTGGTGGCCAGGGATAAAAAGAGATATCACAGAGTATACTACCAAATGTTTAACTTTTCAGCAAGTGAAGGCTGAGCATCAAGTGCCAAGTGGATTATTGCAGTCAATTTCAATTCCGGAGTGGAAATGGAAAAGAGTTACGATGGATTTTGTTTCTGATTTGCCTTTGACACAAAAAGTCATGATTCAGTATGGGTAATGGTTGACCGGCTCACCAAATCAGCTTACTTTCTACCAATCAAGATGGATTATTCACTTAACCATTTGGCAGAGATCTATGTTAATGAGATAATCCATTTACATGGTGTGCCAGTTTTAATTATTTTAGATCGAGATCCGAGGTTCACTTTATAATTCTAGAAAAGTTTGCATCAAGCCATGGATACTCGAATCAATTTCAGCACAATTTTCCACCCACAAACAGATGGGCAATCAGAGAGGGTCATACATATATTAGAAGATATGTTGAGGAGTTGTGTGATAAAATTTGAAGGCAGTTGGGACAAACATCTTCCATTGATAGAATTTGCCTACTACAATAATAGTCACCAAACCAGTATCGGTATGGCACCATATGAAGCCTTATATGGAAGGAAATGTAGAACACCTCTATGTTGGATTGAGCTTAGAGAAAATAAAGTAGTGGGCCCAGATCTAGGCAGCAGAAGAGAAAAAAATGAGAGTAATAAGTGATAGGATGAAAGCTGCTACTGATAGACAGAAATCATATGGAAATTTGAAAAGGAGGCATATTGAGTATACAGTTGGTGACAAAGTATTCTTAAAAGTCTCACCTTAGAAAAGGATTTTCCGATTTGGAAAGAAGGGAAAGTTGAGTCTTAGGTTCATTGGACCATACGAGGTACTTGAACCCATAGGTTCCATGGTGTACAAATTAGCTCTATCACCCAATTTAGACAAGATTCACAATGTATTTCATGTGTCCATGTTGAGAAAATATCGATCGGATGCATCTCATATCATATCAATAGAACCTATAGAGATACAACCATACCTAACTTATGACAAGGAGCCAGTGGAAATTATAGCTTGAGAAATGAAAGAGCTACGGAATAAGAAGGTACCATTAGTAAAGTTTATGTGGAAAAATCATAATTCAGAAGAGGCAACTTGGGAAAATGAAGAGGTGATGAAGGCTTAGTATCCACAATTATTCCACTCCAGCTAAAAAGGTAAATTTTGAGGACGAAATTTTTTTAAGGAGGGGAAAATTGTAATGCCCTATAATTTAGGTCACAGTTGCGGTTGACTGAAATCCGACACACCGAACCAATTGGGGTCTAAATTCGGACATGAAAAAATTAAAATAATAATAAGGTATGAGAAAAATATTTTGGATATTATTAATTGAGAATTTTGAAGTTCGGAATTAAAATTTGAAAAAATAATAATTTTTTCGCTGAACGAAAATGAAAATTGCTGTGTTTTTGGCACATATATTTTAAGAAGGGATAAAAATGAAATATTCTTTATCTAAGGAAAGGAATATTCTTTTGATTAAAATAAAGTAAGAGTGATGTAAATTAATGGACCAACAAGGGATAAAATTATCTAATTAATCCTAACCACTCACCTAATCCAACTATAAAAGTCAACTTTCACTTTTTGCCTTTATTCTTCTTCTTTCTCATCTTAATCAAACCCATTTTTCTCCCTTTTTCTTTCCTTTTGTTGTGACCTTCCTCTCCCCCATTTATTCTTCTTTTATTTTCTTCAATCAAGCTAAGATTAGATGGAAAAAAGGTGGAATTAAGGCAAGATCATCAAAAAAGTGAAGTTAAGTGAGCAAAACCAAGGAAGAGGAAGGAAGAAAGGAAGAGAAAAAGAGAAAGAAGACTTTGATAATTTTTAAGATCATCAAAGGTGATTTTAGATTTTCCATCTTCTCAATTTTCTTCTTCTCTTTTCTTTGAGTTTCGGGTTAGTTGCCATTAAAGCTAGTAAATTAGGGTTATTATTATGTTAATGGTGATTAAGAGAGGATTAGTGTGATTAGTATTTTATTAGTATAAAATTTATTGTTAGGACAAAGAAGTGAACAACTTTTGAACCAAAATCAAAAAGGGCAAAGAGAAAGCTAGCCAGGAAGAAGAGAAAAGTGAAGAGAAGCAAAATTTTGAGGTATGTACATTTGGCAAAAATTCAATATAGAAAAATGTTGATTTTGATGTTGTGATGTTTGTGAAATAGTGTATGAAATTCTGGATATTTTATTGAGGGATGAATTTGTGATTAAATGATACCATGAATGTGAAAATAAAAACTAGAATATGAGGTTGATACATGAAAATAGAAATTGTATGAATTAATTGATGTGCTGGAAAATTCGTCTTATGAACAGTGTCTAGTTTTCTGGTCATAACTTGAGTTCTGGAAATATTTTTTGAGTGATTCTTATTGAGTTGGAAATTTAAGACATAGGACTTCAACTTTCATTCAGACTATTAGACCTGAATATGCCTGGAATTAGGTGAAAAATGGATTCAAAATTTGAACTAGAAATCTATCCAATAAATTACTGGGCAGATTGCAGTGAACGTAGTTTAGAAAAAAAAATTCATAACTTTTGCTAACAATTTTTTTTAATGTGATTCCAGTTGGAAAATAAAGATAAGATATGTACCTACATTTTTTAGTTGATCACTGGTCCAAAGTCCATCTAACAATAGATAAAAAAAATACAGGGAAAAATATGGAATAAATGCTGCCTAGAATAGGACAGCTTGTAAATATGTGATGATTGTGAAATTTTGTGATAGAAAATATATTAATTGATTTTTTCTATAGTTATAATGATTAAATGAGCAAGTATGAGATTGTAAAATATTTAATGGAAATTATTGCATTTATATGGAATTTATATTAATGTTATCTACATAATTTATATAAATAATAATAAAGGTAACAAATATAAGCCTTATAACATCTAGTCAATAACTAGAAATTAGGATAAGTTAGCATACCAATATAGGGTAGAAATGTAGGCACTAAGAAATAGTGATGAGTTGAAATTACATAGGCACTAAGAAATAGTGCTAAGTTCAAAATTACATAGATAATAAGAAATAGTGCTGAGTTCGAAATTAAGTAGGCACCAAAAATGTGGTGAGTTATTATTGAAAATGTAGGCATTAAACGCCGAGTTATAAAATAGTTATGCAGACACCAAGTATACTATCGGAGAGTAGAAATCATGTATCCAGTATTTAGTTCCGGTCAATGATGTCGTGGGCTATCAAATAAATTACAGGAAAAAATGTAAATTATTAAATTGATATTTCAAATTGTATATTTTGTATTGTTAAAATTTCAAGCATGTTTAATGAATGGAATGTCATAATTGATGAATTATATACTTTTACATGACGAAAATAGTTTTACTATTAATTGAATATTTGACATGCTTCATAAATTAATTGTAGTTTCTAAAATTCTATACAATTTATTTGATAGCCCACGAAATAATGATTTGATAATGCAATCATTATTTGTTAAAATTTCAATCATGCCAGTAAAGGGTTTTGAAGAATGAATCACATTCATAAACATACATTTCATAAATTGATATTTCCCCTGGGTTATTATACTTTTTAACTCAGGACATGGAATGAGCTAAGATGGTATAAAACAAGGTTGTTTCATATATAACCATAAAGGTAAATTATATATTGTCATAACAAGCAATATATGATGTGTTGGGTTTTGAAGAATGAATCACATTTATAAACGCAATGGAAAAATAAAATTTTCAAAACTCGAAACAAGATATCATACTTGTGCCATTAAAACTAATAAATATAGAGGTTATAAATTATACCTTGTAATTTCTTATTTGTTATTCAAATCTTCACTTTGTTGGGTTGTAGAAAACCATAACAATCCACACTAGGATGTCTCTAATGATAACCCAGGGGAAGAATGGAGAAGAAACTATCAAAAGAAATAGTTCGAACAAATTCAAAGTGCTCACTATGAAAATGTTGCTAAGAGAATTTTATTGTGTTTTAAAAATATTTTTTCACAAAAAAATATTTTTATGTCTATTTTCTGCCATTTGATGTGTTTTCTATTTGTATCAAATTCAAAGAAAAGATCAAAAGTCAAAAATACAGAAAAGAGAATTAAATGAATAGTTAATGTGCTTAATGGCCATAATTGGCCTAATTAAGGCTAAATTCATTTGTTGGCCAACGGGAGGCACCAGCGCGCACACTGGGCAGCCTAGCTCACGTAGGCCCGTGACTCTCCTGAACGATTTTTTCTATGTGATATCATCTCGATCCATCCCGAAATAATTCTTTCATATTTTGGATCCCATCCAATACCATTTTACTCATTTTCCATATCTTCAATGCATGTAACTCATTAGGTTCCCGGTTATGTTGGCCACTTAAATTAATAATTAATTTAAGCAAGTCATGAATGGTATCTAGCAAGTCATGACCCCCAATTGACCAAAAAGTCAGTAGTTTGAATACGAACCTTTCCATAGACAATTTCTGTGTAATTATTCATTTCACCATTTTATACCCCACTTGGTTCAGAGCATGTACATGTGTCAACTCCCACTAGATTGATTACGTCACATCTAGTTCAAGTAATGTTAGTTCTTGTAACTGAGGCTTATTACTCTATTAGATATTTCATTGAAAACTATCTTTATGATATTTTCACTCCGGCTAGAGATTCCCGAGTAAAAACCATGACAAAAGGCCATGGGTATTCCTTCTATCAGAAGTGAAGAATCCTTGGTTGGTCACCCAATTACCTTCGAATACCTCAAGCTGTATCCAATCACCACTCTATGAGCAACATCCTTGAGGCAATAAGGAATAGTGTCAAAATACATAATCTGTATCCAATATATCCTTGAGTACCTTAAGTCTAAGGATACTTGCACCATTGCTATGATGAGATTTTCATTGACATTTGAATAGATTATCCATATGATTGTCTCATAGCTGGTCATCCAATGTACTTAGCTAAACTTAGCAAGCATCCACATGTTAACTCTAAATATCTCATGTTTACAGATTATGAGATCTACTACTCGATCTAATCAATGAGTGTAATATGTGCTAGTTTGTTCGAATTAATAATATCCCATCTCATTAATCCTATAACTATAATTACACAAGATAAGAATCTCAATATCATGATCTCATCATGATTTCCTTCATGTTATGTTATGTATCAATGACTTCATTAATTGATTCAAGATCACTATCAATTCATTTATCAAATGAACATCAAATTAATGAAAAAGCTTTTTATTAATCTAATAAATTTGTATAATAAGTGCTAAAGGTGATTGCCTTTAGAGCACTCCTCTAACATGATGTGGAATCCCTATTGTTCAAATGGATTAACCATCACTTGCCAACCTAAATCAAACATTTGAGGGTCTTTCAACAACTCTTGGCATTAATTATCAAATTGTTTCCATGCAACTTTGGATCTATTGTCAAATTAATTTCAAGCAATGGCGTTAATTGGAAGTCTTAAACACCCATTTTATATACTATAGTTCATCAAAATGACATTGCATTATAAAGGCAGATTTACAGCATATAATCTTTAAAGTCTTAGTTTTATAGGAAGTCATCTCAATACTTTTTTTTCCTTCTTTTTCCTTTTTGGCATAATGTTAGTTGAGTTAACATCATCGTCTTCTTCATTTTCTTCCCATATGGAAACACCACATTTTAAGCATACAATTTCATTTATCATCTCTTTCTAGAATATCATATAGTTGTTAAGACATGCATTACTTTTCTCATAACCTAGACCTAATTTGGAAATGCATCACTTTTCTTATAACTTAGACCTAATTTAGCAATGAGTTTTTTAATCTCATATGATGACTTTTATAAGTTTTCTCCTTTCGATAAGCTTTCTCTTTCAAGGTGACAAGTAACTCTTTGAAAGATTTATTGATCTACTCATTCAATAACTTTTTTTTATGAAAATGATCCAAAATAATTGATAGTTTGTTGTGTCTTTAACACCCAAATGGAAATCTCTTCATCATTTTATTTCAAAAACCAATAAAATTTTTTAGCTTCCCAATTTTAGCACTAGTATAGAAATTACTAATATACATTGGTTATTATCTCTAATATGCTTTTATTAAGGTGAAGATGCATATGAAAACGATGCAAATGGAATGAGTTATATCCATTGGTTGTTAGAACTAATGCTTATAACATAACCATAGGCGTTAGCTCCTATGAAGGAGCTAACGTCTATAGATTTTCTTTTTAAAAAATTTTTACACCATAGGCGCCAATTTTGGGCTAGGAACAAACACTTATAGTCAATTGAACAAAACAGTGGATCAGAAACAACAACAGCAACAATAGAAAATTTCAAAATATATACCAAAGTAAAAAAAAACTGCAATAAATAAACAAATTAATGCTACAAAACTCCATAAGCCATAACTAACCACAATAAACCTCCATAAACCACAAGCAACAACCAAAATTACAACCACCGAAACCACCACAAACCACCACCAAAACCATAATTATCTAAAAAGTACTGCAAACCATCATAAAACACTGCAACATACCACAAAATACCTCAAACAACCATAAAATGCCACAAAACACTTCAAAGAAATACAAGTAATCCCAAACCACCACAAAACACTACAAGCCACAACTAACAAGAAACAACTGCAATCCACAAGAAACCACCACAAACCATAACCAACCACTGAAATCACAACAAACCGTTGCAAAGCACCACCAAAAACCACCACAAAAAACCATAAAACATAATGAGACACCTCAAACCCAAACCATCACAAACCATTACAAAACACCACAAAATGCCACAAACCATCCCAAACCGTAACAAACCGCAAGTACTTCAAAATCCCAATGCAAACCATTCTCATAAATACAAACAAAACCAACTACAAATAGCAACACAAGGCACCTATATATGCAAATTAATCAACATATATGAGCAATTAATAAATTTGATTGTAATTGCAATTTTTGTAAACAAAATAAATTAAATTATGTCGATTAATTGAAATTATTTACAAAAGCATACAAGAATCACATGCACTATTCTTTAAAATAGTTTGACCACATATGTCGAATTTCATCGATTTTGGTCTTGACTACAAAGTTCCTTTTGAAAAGGCTATAAAAAAGACACACGAGAACATATATTAAATAATAAAATAATATACCCCGTGACATGGGGTGTCACAATCATGAATGTTATAGTATTGATTCACAACTATGACAGTTTATCCCAACCGTGAATGAGGGTATTCACATTTGTGAATGGTAAGTCATGGCTGTGAAGCTTGGTCAGTTAGTAGTAGGTGAAGTAGACATGTTTTTTCTCCTTCTGCCATGCCTCTATATCTACTTCACACTCTCTAAAATCCAACCTAACATGCCATCCAAGATCTTCCCTATCATTACAAATCTTCCATCTCTATTTTCTCACCCAAAGAAACAAGTTTCAAAACAAGAAAAGTGAGAGAGAAGAGGAAGAGACTAAACCTGAGTTTTGTGAGATAAAAGTTCTATTGGCTTTGCTAGGAGCTAGAAAGGAGTCTAGAACTCCATCTCAAGGGAGAGGAAAAACTTAAAGATCATAAAGTTCTTGTTTAGGCTCCATCTTAGGTGTAAGGTATGTATATAACTACATTCAAAGTCCTTAGTTGCATTTGTATGTTGGTATGCTTTAATGAATGTTTGAGTAGGCTGTGATATGGTGAAATTGCATAATTTTGGGTTGAAATGCATATTAGGGGTTTATTACACTATTATGTAGATTTATAGATCTGGGTTAGTAAATGTCATGAAGTGTTCAATGTCGATGATTAAAATGGTAAATGGCATGTTGATTGATGTGAAAAGTATGCTGGAATGTTGATAGGGTGAATGACATTGGTCAATCTTAGAGAGATATTGCATGTGATTTGTTGTACTCTATTTTGGTTTGGAAATATGGAAATTTTCTAGATTCTCGGTAGTGAATAGGTAGTTCACAGGCATGAATGTTGTGATATGGTATTTTTGGCTAAAACATAACAGTTCACGGGTAGTTTTATGATTGGATTTACGGTCTAGTTCACATCCGTGAAGGGTTGATCATAGCTGTGAAACCAGTAGTTGATTAACAGGTTAAATCATGGGTAAACTACCCATAAAAAGGTTCTTCACAGCCGTGAAAGGTAGTTGATGGGTATGGAGTTGTTAAACTTGCATTTTCTTATGTTTTGGCATGTGAATCAAGATTGATTCAATTGAGGTGGTATACCTCTGTTGTTATGATTATAAATTGGCATGAAATGGAATATATGGTATGGAAACAAATATGATATGGTATAATTATGATATGGAAGTCATAATTTATGTATGATATGATTATGATGAGTATGTGAACTCGGTTATGCCTAATACTCTAACTAGGATTTGAACCTAGAATAGATGGTGTAACACCCCCTCACCCAACTGTATATACAGTTAAGCAAAAGGAGGTTATGAAGTTCCTCTCAAGTGCTTATTTAAATTATTAATGGAAATTGTACAATAATTTTTTAAAAATACATTTACATTTTAAACTAAAAGAAATGTTTAAAATAACTCTTATACCTTTCTTATAATAAAATTTAAGTGCATTAAAACATTATCTAAATTTTATGTCGACATTATATATATATATATATAAAATCATGTAAAAATGCAATCATCTAAACCAAATGTGTGAATATAATAATCACCCACATTTGGGGATTCATGACTGCTTCACTGACTTTGATTTTCACTAGTCTTTGTCTTTATTTATGGTATAATTTTTCACTTCTACCGTCACCTCTAACCTACTCAAAAAAAATAAACAGCTCTCATGCTTAGCATAAATGCTTAGTGGTGTATACATTAGGCAATAAGCTATAGGCTATGCTATGACAATCATTTATATTTAGATTTAGCATTTATAAAATATGCAACGACTCTAGCCATTTATATCTTTGTTAATTTTTATCTTGTATGCATCTATAATTGTTGTGATTAATGTTATTGTATCATACACCGTATTAATCGACATCTAACATTCTTACTCAACAACATTTAAATTATAATGTATTATTATGTCAACATATAGCTATGCATGTTTTATTTCATTTGGATAACATATATAATTTTATACTAGCCTTATTCTTTATATTTATTCTATAATTGTGACACATTTACTGTTCACATCCCTATTGCATTATATATGAGGTCATCATAATATAACATTACTTACCTGTAGCATTTTGTTTCATCCGCTTCCCTCATATCTCTGTATCACACTATTTATAGGCAATATTTATATAGTAAATGTACATGTACTAAAATTCATGCAAAATTATTAATATTTATGTATGTGCAGTGCTATTCTCAAATTATTCTTTATTCCAAACTATGCATTTCATTTTTGGCAAGCTACATTATTTTTATCATATTGTAAACCAACAACATAAATTTTGTTAAACATGTTAAATCATAAATATTCTTGTACATAATAATAACATATAACATGCATTATGTTTTTATATAAACTTTATTGGTTTGCCCATATCACTCTAAACTGAATTAAACTGGACACGGGTTATGGATTAAGGGTGCTCCCAGAGCTTAAGTCACACTATCCACTATCTAGCTCATTCAAGCTTCTTTGGACAAGGGCACTCCCAAAGATAAAGCCACCTTGACTGAGTAATATTTCATCATATAAGAATTATCGGATCAAGGTTGCTCCTAGAGCTAAAACCACCTTGTCTTTTATCTGTATATACTCAATCGAGCTTCTCAAGTTAATGGCGTTCCCAAAGCTAATGCCAATTTGATTGAGGGATATATCTCATATTCTATGGTACCGTTCTCCTCCTTAATGGCATGTCATCTATCCTAATTCTAATCCTAGTTTAGAGTAATGGGCATATATGTTTCAAAATTAATATCATGTCTCATATCATTACCATCATCACATTTCATTGTTTCTTTTTTCTTTCTTTTCTTTTTGTCCCATAATTTCATTCATTCTTTGTAATAATTATCTCACAACCATATAACATAATTCCTAACATCCATATACTTAACATTTTGTGGCATCATCAAACTTAAAATCAATATATGTATATGAGTAGCATAATCACATACCTTATTCTACCTTATTTTATCTCATATTCTCTTTTATGTATATTCTTTTTTCTTAGGTTACCATTATACATATTTCGTATTTATCCCTTCATAGCATAATCACATCGTCGTCATTCATCTCATATAATCAAACATTTACTATGTCATATTATTCATATGAATTATAATACAAAATCTACTTTGTGATATATAATTGTAATTATTTCATTTCATTTCCAAAATTTAATCCACAACTATAAGGAAATAAACATGTATTCCTCTCTTTTATTATCTCAATCATACAATATTCAACCATAATTTTTATTTCCACATCATTTTTATGGACCTAATAACTCATCTGATTTCTCATATACTTCATTTGAGTAAATTTTACATTACAAGATTTAACCCAATATAACTTAAATTTTTTAATTTCATTTTTTTCAGTTTACCCTGTTCCAGGTAGAATTTGTGCCCTATTTTACACCTCAATTTTATCCATGTTTCCATCTGAATTTGATGACCTTGTCTTCTAGAGAATTATAGTCAATGATCTTATCTTTAATATGAAACTTGAATCATTTAATTTTGAGTCTTTAAGAAAAGATATACTTATTTAAAGGTATACATGTACCCTTTTTTTTCCTTTCTCTTTGGTCTTTCATATCTCCTTCTCCATTCTCTTTTCTTTTCTCTCTTCTTGTGCACCTAAAACATGCAAGAAATTCATCAAAAATCTTTTTTCCATTATATATCTCTAACCCCTTTTTTCTTTCTCTATAAACCCTAAAATCTCTCTCTTCAAAACCAAGCTCTAAATTAGGTTAAAACCTCATCTTCCTTTAGAGAAAAGTGTAAAATGAAGAAAAAGATTTTACCTTCACCCTTTATCTTCCATGGCCAGCCCAAAAAGAGTTTCTCTCTCCTCTTTCAAGCTTCTTTTTCACTTCTTTTTACTCCTTTTAGCTTCCCCTAGATCAATTATGCATGAAAACATATTTTTTTCCATGCTTTTCTCTCTCTCTTTTTCACTTTCTCTCTCTAGGACCAAAGTTTATCTATGGAGGTTTGGGGGGAATGGTTTGAAGTTGTTGGAATGCAGAAAATAAAGGTGAAAAAGAGATAAGGAACAAGAAAGAAGAAGAATAAGGAAGATGGCCAAAATTCTCATATGGTTCCCACCAAAATTTGACCAAAACTTGATATTTTAGGGTAATTAGCATTTTTTTTATCTCTTCTTATTTAGCAATGTCGACCATCACATGGAATTTATGTCCAATTTATGTAGTCAATTGGAAAATATCCCAATTAGTCCTCCAAATTTACCCTAAAACTTTCCAAATTTAATATATACTTTATAGTAATTCTACATCTTTATACCCTTTATATACTTTTGTGAGAATTTTTGGAATTATTTATAATTATTTTAGCTTTTCTCCTATTAAAATTCAAATTTAGATTCTAGTCGGACCGATACGTTGATTTGGAACATTTGTGAGAATTTTTTGTAATTATTTATAATTATTTTAGCTTTTCTGCTATTAAAATTCGAATTTAGATTCTAGTCGGACCGACATGTCGATTTGGTGATACACGCGACTTAGATCCCAATTTAGCAGATATGACATATGGCATGCCATTGAGGGAAGATCGGCACCGGATGACCTAGGTTGGTCACTTTGAAGATTATTTGAAGGACAATGGCTTAAGCTCAATGAGATTTCCTTTGGTTATTACATGTGCCCACTCATTTTTCCTTAGACATGAATTTTGAGAGGCTCAGGTAGATGTCCTAAGGGGCTTAGGTGAGAGCCTTAGTTTTTCATATCCAATTTAGTATAGTTAAGAGTAAAACAGATAACTAAATGGTTTTAATAATTTCTAAGTTTACTATACACTTGTGTGATTGATGGTTGATTATGTTTCTAAGTCATGCTCAAACTTAGGTATCATGGATAAGAACTTTAAAGCATTACATCATTTGGTAAATTATTCATTGTATATGCAAACAATTGAGGTAAGATATATTAGCATGACAGTAAGAATATCATGTATGTTGTTTATATATGCTTGTGCTTTGTATGTTATTATGTACCACTAAGTATTACTTAGCATATGGGTATTTTCTATATGCAGGTTTGGAGCCTAGGAGTTGACCGACAGAGGAGGACACCCAAGTTTAGAGTCAAGGATATTCTCAAGGGGTGGGTGATACACCTTGTATTTCTTTTTGGTTTTAGCTGTTTGTTAGGAACGGGCAGTTATAGATATACATATTTATATTTTAAGAGATATATAGTTTTGTAATTATTCATTTTTGTAAAATCTTTAGGCTAGTGATTGTCCATATATTTATTGCATTTAGTTTCAATAATATTATTAAGTCTTTTTAATTATATATAATATTTTAAATTTTAATAAGTCATCATCCATGTACATCAAAGTTTCTAATTTAAAGTATTTTTAATCATGTGCATTATAATATTCTTTAGAGTAGTTGAGTTTATTCTTGATTAAATTTATAGAGGTTCGGGTGTTAACAAACCCTACTCCTCTCTCAAATCTCAATTGGGAGTTTTCACTAACACACTAAGTGTTACAGTGGATTTTACAAGCTCACTCTCAACTATGGTGTTTTTATCAATGGATCACACCTAACCCAGAAATCCCTTGTGTTTTGATGGCTCACACAATAAACCAATTCCTTGTATTTTATGGCTCACACAAATAACCCTTACAAGTGTTCTACTCTTAACCCAATATATGCAAACTCACTTGAGTAGTAGATTACAAAGAGAAACACTCACAAATCTTTAATACTCAGAAATTATGAGCAAAAAGATTTTTATAGAGAAATAATGTTTTGTTGAAAGTAATTAATGCACAAATGGCTACAACAAGATTTTGATTCGAAGTAATTGCTATTCTATTGTTCTGGATAAATGACTTGCATTTATACTTCCTTGGAGAATTATAGCCATTTGGATGCATTTAATGCAAAAATAGTTGTTACACCAACTCTTAATTTCGCGCCTGACATATTTCTCTTTCCTCTGTCACGGTGGTGAATGTTCTTCCAAGTCGTGGTCTAAGTGATGACTCTAATCATGAAGCATTCTGGAAGGAATTGAATTGTTTGATCATGAGTGTGACTTTATTCTTTCACGGGCATGAATATTCTTCCAAGCTGTGGTCCAAGTGGTGACTCTGGCTATGAAGTTCTCTGGAGAATTTGACATATTTTCTCACGGGCGTGACTACCTTTCATGGGCATGACTGATATGATCATTCACGGTTTCTATGATTCTTCATGATCGTGAACTTTAAATGTTGGATAGTTGGCGCTAAACTACATCACGGGCGTGACATAAATAGTCACGGGCGTGAACATGCTATTTCTTCATTTTTTGTCTTTCAATAACGTCTTCTATTTTTGCATCATATTTCATACCCTGTTCAATAAACTTAGAACATAAGTATGTTAAATACATTATTGCTATTTTATTTGTTAGCATCAAAATGACGGAAGTACCCCTCAAGGTTCAACAATTACAAATTTAGATGACAAATAAATAAACAAATCTAAATTAATTATTGACTCCAAAAAAACTTCAATTTAATTAGTAATTAGGAATATAACATTTATACCAAAAAGTTAGTCTATTTTAACTTAGATCCCTTGTTTTCTCCACTCTATAATAATAAGTTTAAAAGGCTCTGTTGAATAAGAATCAAAATATGTTTTACTCTATGTATAGAAAACTATATAAAATTTGGAGAAACTATATGTTTTTTATCTTATAGGTTAAATATAGGTGTAAATTTGATGGATTTATTTTGAATTAAAGGATCCATGAATAACGCCTCACTCCATTCATAACAAAAAAAATATCAATATCTAGTGGTTATTGCATATACATATATATATATATATATATATATATATATATATATATATATATGCATTTGTTGGATCATGTATGGACAAAAAAACTCGATCCACTGTATTTGAAACTGTTGGTACAAGTCCTAAAGAACCCTATATGCATGAATAAAAAAAGATATATAAGTTATTATTTTCCAAATTAAATATTACAATATGATGCAAGCCAAGACAACAGAAATGATCTTACATGCCATGGAGGAGATGGATTAGTGATGCCACCTGGTCCAATCTTATGATCAAGTAGAAACAAGCTCAAGGCAGCCTTGCAAATATATATTCGAAGCTTGGTGACAATAGATATCAAGGAAGAGGCTTGGGTCAGGCTTGAAGAGATGGAATCGGTTGGCGATCCAAAGCTTGTGACACTCATTGGGGCATGTGATGGTGAAGACAACTAGCTTATGGGGCTAGAGAAGAAGTCTATATTACAAGGTTCAAGTCATGTGCAATATGCTATGTTAAGGTTGACTTATGTTATGTCATGGTTTGACCTAAGATTAAATTTAGTGGGTTATTTTATTTTAATTATTGGAATGTGATTTCATTTAAAGACACATGATCAGCCTTATTTTAACTTGTCTTAGGTGTGTAGGCCTTATAAAATTAAGCCCATTAATTTGTCCTTAAGTCATTAGGGTCAGATTGGTCTTTTCTTCATTTTTGAACCTAGGGTTTGGTTTGTAGAGGGTATAAATACCTCCTTATGCGTGTAAGACAATAAGATTGGTGATTAAGATCAAAATTTGAGTGTTCTTGAGTGTTCTTCAAGTGGGAGGTGTGATCTCCATTGATATACCAATGATTGTTTTCACTTATCAGGTTGGTAATTAATTTGTGGCGTGAATCCAATTCTCTCTTTATACTATTTATTACCAATTCCTTGTTGTTTTGGGGGTGAAGAGTCTAATCTTGCAATTGGTTAAACTTAAAATTTGTATCAAATTGATTTGGAGGTTGTCTAGACTTAGATTCTAGGTGGTTGCTCCATCACAATATTAGTAATAGATAATAAAATCTTACATCCTCAATATCTGCAGCACCGACACATTGAGCCATTCCATGGCGAAGAGTTGAGTGATGTCTTCCATACTCATACGTAGTGATGCGGAACCCCAAAGACCGTGCCTTGAAACCCCTCAACAAGACAAGGTAAACAAAACTTAAGCTATGGTGATCATAGATTGAATCTGACCCAAAGCTAACCAATGTAGCAAAGAACCAAGATTATAAGATTTAATAAGAATAGCCACGCCACAAGCAATATCACTTGATAAGTAACTAATTCCTAAAGGTAACAAAGAGATGCAAATCTGCCTCACTTTAAAGAAAAACACTCAAATTCGTTTTTATTCATTGATTCATTGATGTCTTGTAAAAGAAGCCTAGATGAGTATTTATAGCCCTAAGTCTTTGAATCCTTTATGGTAAAGGATAACTAAATCCTATTCTAACTCAACTCCTAAATGTACAGCCATATTCTAACTCAAATTTTAAAAAGTAGAGTCCTACTTAGATTAGGACACTAATTAAATCCTTCTAAAATAAGACAAGTGGTGGGTTGGGCTTTATTTCTTTGGCCCACATGTCTATCACTAATTAAAGCCTAAGGTAATTTAAATTAGGCATCCCACATACATAATTAAGCCCAATTACAAGTTAAGCCCAAATCCCATAAATAGGCACATGCATGGCACATGATCTTGAGCACATGGTTGGCACATGATGTCTTCCACATGGATGGCACATGTCTTGCACATGTTTGGCACATGACTCCTAGCACATGATTTGCACATGACTTGTAATCTTTAATTTTATGGACTTTGCCTTGTTTAGCCCATTTGAATTGAAGCTTCATGAAAGACTCCCTTGATCTTCACTTTAGGCTTCCCTTTGTGTATTATTGGCCCATAAGCTTGATTGTGAATTTTAGGCCCAATATAGCAACAAATGCTCCAATGCTGCCTTCTATGACTTGGAACACGCCCCACATTGAATTGGATCATATGAAATGGCTTTTGTACTTTTTTAAGGCTCATTTCAATGATATAAGATTGCTCCACTCCATTGACAAAAGATTGTCGTTCATATCCTTCAATTATGGTTCCCGTGCATACATCATTCCCCCTTTCCTCAAGAAGATTCGCCCTCGAATCTTTGCCTACATCAAAAGAAAAATGCACAACACGAAGCAAAGGATAATTAAAATTGTTAGTAAAAAAATTACTTTTCATCTCTTTCTCCTTTTCACACACATTCACTATTTTCTCTCTTTGCTCATTACTACTACTACTTTTATCCCTCAAAACCTCATCTCTCTCAATTCTCTCTTTGGCTTCTCCATAAACAGCCCCTTCTTTCATCTCAATCTCACTCATCGTTACTCCTTCAAGCTCATCCAATTCATGTTCATCACTCACCTTTATGGATTCACTATCATTAGCCACAAATTCATCTTGAATGATGTTTTCACTCTCAATTGCAATGCTCTCAAAAACACTAACACCATTAACTTCTTCTAGTGAAATAGAATCAATACTCTCACCTACAATTTCAACTTCACTAGTATGAGCATCATTAATATCCTCATGAATTTTATTATTACCATCATCCACCATTTCAAACTTAGGAACAAAATCAAATTCATAATAAAAATTTGAATTTTGAATTTTACACCTTCTTGGATAAGGATTCTTCATTTCATTCTCTTTCTCTTCATGCCCCCACCTATCAATCCTCGCACGCATTTTGTCCATTTCTTTTTGAAAGGCACTCACCGAAGATGCTTTGTCTTTCTTTCTTTCTCTTCTTTGTCTAGCATTATCATAATGTTCAAAATACTCTTTTTCTTCATGAGATAGAAACCTCCTAATGCTTTGAGGTTGAGACCCCTCTCTTGATCTTATTGTGTCAAAGATACTTTGCTGCCTCAAATCATCAATTTGCTGATTTTGTCTCTCCATCTTGTCTATAATTTTTCGAATCTTTACCTCCAATATTTGAATGTAAGATTGAACAACATCCGTTGGCACATAATCACCATGTTCCACATGTCCACTACTGCTCCTCATACTTCCCTTAGACATGGTTAGTAATTCAAGAAAGTAATAATGAAGTAAAAGGACCTCACAATCACTCTCTCACGTGTATCTCTCAAAACAGACTATATACCACTCGTGTTTCACACAAATAATGGCTTTTACCCTCTTTTAAGCTCACCACTCTTGCCTTTTACCACTCAAATTTTGAATCTCAAAATTACAAGTAAGAACCAGAAACAAAATCAAACAATATGCAAGTGATCTATGCTAAGAATTAACAATGAATCCTAACAAGAATGAATGGAACAAAGTCTAGAAGCAAACTGATGTGAAAGAAATTAATTATATCTAAAGCTATACACGAATGCAAATAGGTGTACGCTACTGATTTTTGTTCAAATTAAATCTAAGAATGCAAATTAGACTTAACTAATGTAATTAGATGCAAAAAGGACAGAATTAAAAGAATGAAAACTTAAGAGCACAAAAATTAGACAGTATGGAATAAAAATCAGAACCGGTTTCCTCCTAGTGAGTAGCCAATTTAACCCTTATTCAACCTTAATTTATCACCAATCAGTAAGAACTCAAGGTATATTTAATAGATAAGTTCAATTTCTCAAGATCAAATCAATGCTCAACATGATCACTAAGGTACCTGAATTCAAAAGTTGTACTTTTCAACCTCAAAACCAATTATTTAAGTTGGATTGCAGTAGTTTATGATAATACCAAACAATTCCAGCAATCAATAATCACAAGATTTCAACTTGAAGCTCAAAATAGCACACTTTTCACAATTTTGGTGCTAAATTCGAAATTCTGAATTTTTTTTTCTTTTTCCTTTTTTTTTATCAAATAACACTAAACTAATGCTTAATAAACCTCAAACATATCATGAATTGAAAAGAAATCCAAATTTGCAATTTTACTTCTTTATGGCTGAAATTTTTCCTAAGGTACCTCCAATGACAGAATTTAAATCTAGCTAAATTAACAACTAGAAAGCAATTTTAAAGGATAGATAATGATTACCTAACCAAAAGCTCTGATACCAAACTGATGCGGAACCCCAAAGACCGTGCCTTGAAACCCCTCAACAAGACAAGGTAAACAAACCTTAAGCTATGGTGATCATAGATTGAATCTGACCCAAAGCTAACCAATGTAGCAAAGAACCAAGATTATAAGATTTAATAAGAATAGCCACGCCACAAGCAATATCACTTGATAAGTAACTAATTCCTAAAGGTAACAAAGAGATGCAAATCTGCCTCACTTTAAAGAAAAACACTCAAATTCGTTTTTATTCATTGATTCATTGATGTCTTGTAAAAGAAGCCTAGATGAGTATTTATAGCCCTAAGTCTTTGAATCCTTTATGGTAAAGGATAACTAAATCCTATTCTAACTCAACTCCTAAATGTACAGCCATATTCTAACTCAAATTCTAAAAAAGTAGAGTCCTACTTGGATTAGGACACTAATTAAATCCTTCTAAAATAAGACAAGTGGTGGGTTGGGCTTTATTTCTTTGGCCCACATGTCTATCACTAATTAAAGCCTAAGGTAATTTAAATTAGGCATCCCACATACATAATTAAGCCCAATTACAAGTTAAGCCCAAATCCCATAAATAGGCACATGCATGGCACATGATCTTGAGCACATGGTTGGCACATGATGTCTTCCACATGGATGGCACATGTCTTGCACATGTTTGGCACATGACTCCTAGCACATGATTTGCACATGACTTGTAATCTTTAATTTTATGGACTTTGCCTTGTTTAGCCCATTTGAATTGAAGCTTCATGAAAGACTCCCTTGATCTTCACTTTAGGCTTCCCTTTGTGTATTATTGGCCCATAAGCTTGATTGTGAATTTTAGGCCCAATATAGCAACAAATGCTCCAATGCTGCCTTCTATGACTTGGAACACGCCCCACATTGAATTGGATCATATGAAATGGCTTTTGTACTTTTTTAAGGCTCATTTCAATGATATAAGATTGCTCCACTCCATTGACAAAAGATTGTCGTTCATATCCTTCAATTATGGTTCCCGTGCATACATCACGTAGGGTTTATACGGATCCTAGATCTTTTCAAACTAGACCGAAGATGTAATGCCCGATAATTTAAGCCACGATCGCTGTTAACCAAAATCCGGCGCGCTGAATCGATCGGGGTCTAAATTCGAACATAAAAGAAAAACATTAAAATAATAATAAAATATGAGAAAAATATTTTGGATATTATTAATTGAGAATTTTAAAGTTCATAATTAAAATTTAGAAAAAAATAATTTTTCGCTAAACGAAATTTAAAATTGCAGTGTTTTTGGCATAGATATTTTAAGAAGGCATAAAAATGGAATATTCTTTATATAAGGAAAGGAATATTCTTTGGATTAAAATAAAGTAAGAGTGATTTAAATTAATGAACCAATGGAGGACAAGATTATCTATTAATCCTAACCACCCACCTAATCCAACTATAAAAGTCAACTTTTACCTTTTTTCCTTAATGCTTCTTCTTCCTCATCTTAAACAAACCAAAAACTCTCTTTTCTTTCTTCTTTTTCCGTGACCTCTTCCCCCCATTTGTTCTTCTTCTTTTTTTCCTTCAATCAAGCTAAGATTGGATGGAAAAAAAAGTTGGATTAAGGTAAGATCATCAAGGAAGTGAAACAAAGTGAGCAAAACTAAAGAAAAGGAAGGAAGAAAGGAAGAGAAAAAGAGAAGGAAGATTTTAGTTATTTTGAAGATCTCCAAAGGTGAGGTTAGATTTTCCATTCTCACTTTTCTTCTTCTCTTTTCTTTGATTTTGGGGTTAGTTGCCATTAAAGTTAGTATTTTAGGGTGACTATTATGTTAATGGTGATTAAGGGTGGATTAATGTGTTTAGTGCTTGATTAGTGTGAAATTTATTATTAGGGCAAGAAGATGAAAAATCTTTGAATCATAATCAAAGAGGAAGTAAGGGCAAGGAGAAAGCTAACTAGAAAGAAGAGAAAAGTGAAGAGAAGTAGATTCTGTGAGGTATGTACATTTGGCAAAAATTCAATATGAAAAAAGTGATTTTTGATTTTGTGATATTATGTGTAATTGTGTATGTAATTCTTGATATTTTGATTAAATGATGCCATGAATGTGGAAATAAAAATTTGAATATGAGGTTGATGCATGAAGATGGAAATTGTAGAAATTAATTGAAGTACTGGAAAATTCGTCTTATGAATAGTGTCTACTTTTCTGGTCATAACTTGAGTTTTGGAAATAATTTCTAAGTGTTTCTTATTGTGTGGAAAGTTAAGACATAAGCTTCAACTTTTATTTGGATCATTAGACTTGAATATGCCTGAAATTAGGTGAAAATTTGATTCAAATTCCAAACTAGAAATCTATCCAGTAAAGTACTGGGCAGAATGGAATGAATGTATCTTAGAAAAAATTTCATAACTTGCTAAAAAATTCGGTTTGATGTGATTTTAGTTGGAAATTAATGATACGACATTTACCCACATTTTGTTAGTTGATCACTTCTCTAAATTCTATCTAAAAATAGATGAAAAATGCAGGACAATATAAGTCAGAAATGTTATCCAGAATAGGGCTATTTGTATGTGTGTTGATTGTGGAATTTTGTGATGGAAAAATATATTATTTGACTTTTTTTATAGTCATAATGATTAAATGAGCAAGTATGATGTTATAAAATATTTAATGGAGATTAATGCATTTATGTGAAATTATATTAGTGTTACATACATAATTTATGTAAATAATAATAAAGGTAACAAATATAATTAAGCCCTATAACATCTTGTCGAGAACTAGAAATTAGGATAAGTTGGCATGCCTAAAAGGGTAGAAATGTAGGCACTAGAAAATAATACTGAGATTTAATTTACGTAGATACTAAGAAATAGTGCTGAGTTGAAATTACATAGGCACTAAGAAATAGTGCTAAGTTCAAAATTATGTAGGCACCAAAAAGGTGATGAGTTATTGTTGAAAATATAGGCGTTAACCGTCGAGTTATAAAATAATTAAATAGACACCGAGTATACTGCCAGAGAGTAGAAATCATGTATCCAGTATTTAGTTCCAATCTAAGATGTCGTGGGCTATCAAATAAATAACAAAAATAAATGTAAATTATTAAATTGATATTTTAAATTGTATATTTTGTTTTGTTAAACAATTTTAAGCATGCTTAATGAACAAAATGTTATAAGTGATGAATCCTTTTTTCTTACTTGACGTAAATGTATTGATATTATTTAAATATTTTGGCATGCTTAGTAAATCAATTGTAGTTTCTAAAATGTTATGTTAGAAATATTTATATAATTATTGGATAGTTGCCAAACGTATCACTAAGTTAGTAGCTTAGCGCATGTGCTTCACGCGCAGATAAATAGACGTAGCTATTGCATTAGGGCAACCGAAGATAAGAGGAACCCCAAGATTAGATTGCAGCAATTTATTTTCTTTTTGTATATTTTGGAAATTATATTTTAAAAAAATTAAAATTTAAGAATTTCTTTTGATGTAATTTGTGGCATGTAGGATTTATAAGGAGTAAATTTTGTAATTTATATATTTGGTATTATTTTTAAATGTATTTCTAAATATTATGGTTTAATGAATGAGTTCTTTTAAATCAACATCACTAGTTACATATTTAAATGAAAAAAATAAACTTGAAAATTGAAAAAAAAAATACAATAATTTGAGAATTGGTTATTTTTACAAAAATGAGCTTAGTAGCATTTCCATACACTATTATCAATTAGTAGGATAAGGGAGCCCTACATTTAGTGGTATCAAAGCCTAGGTTAATTGATTCTTAATCAGTGGGTGTAAAATAGAAAGTGTATCTCATACATGTGCATAAAATGTTGCAATTACCCGATTGAGGTCCTTTCTTCTGGTTTATAGGTAGATATGGATTCCGGATCGAAACAAGATTTCTTAGAAGATGAACTGAGTAATAGTCTTTCAGACTCAGTCGATCATGGACAACCTCCATCAATGAGAGATTCTGGGCCGAATGTAGTAGCTCCGCCTAGTGCAGAGAGATAGGCTAATTTGAGATAGGAAACTCTTATGGAGTAGATTTGTTGCAACAGATAGTACAAGCAGTACCACAACCAGTTCCACCTCCACCTCCTCCTCAGCCAAAACCCCGGATTGATAAGTTGAGAAAATATGGAGCCACAGATTTTATGGGAAGGAGAGAGGATGACCCAACAACATCTGAGTTTTGGATGGAATCGACAAAAAAGATGTTTGAGGAACTCGAGTGTC
This sequence comes from Triadica sebifera, assembly GCA_023653625.1. Classification (NCBI taxonomy): domain Eukaryota; kingdom Viridiplantae; phylum Streptophyta; class Magnoliopsida; order Malpighiales; family Euphorbiaceae; genus Triadica; species Triadica sebifera. The sequence goes on from CM042899.1 coordinate 14,581,673, forward strand.
CAGAGGAATAGAAAGTCAGGCATGCAATGTAACACCACATCTTATGCATTTTAGTATAACCAATCCAAATATCAAGTAATCATACATGGCGTACTGGAAAGGTAAAATACCCTGTTAACAATAGTAGTAAATTTTTTTTCCATATCATATCCTGTAAAATCAACTAATGACTTTGCAAGTCTCATATCCTATAATTTCATTCAATGACTTGCAAGTCTCATATCCTGTAATATTATTCACTGACTTTGCAAAGTTAACATTGAGGTTTTCACCACAATATAATATATCACATATATCAAAACATAAACTTTACACATAAGTATTTTCGAGTTGATTTCATTTATACATATTTAGACTCATTCCAAAATGACTATACATATTCAAGCACGTAAATACAAAAACACATATGACATATTTTCATGCTTGTGTGGAATGCAAGGAGAGAGAGAGTGATGAGGCTCGGCCAGTGATCTGTGCTCCATGTCTTTTATACGCTACTCAAAATGAGCTATCACTTTTCTTTACCTGAAAAATGATGCAAATTGATGAGTTGCGGCTCAGTGAGAATAACCATCCAATGAGCTCTAAAGTACCAAACAACTCATAGTAATAAATCACAATTCCAATATATACCATGTATTCCATTCCATTCATCAGTATCATATAAGCGTCAATAAAGTTGAAACATATAATCATTACTCTTCATGTATGCAAATGCTTTGCTTATTTCATTTCGTTGTGACTAAGTTAAACAGACATTGCCCCGGGTTTCCATGTGAATATTTTCCATGTGAACATTTGCATTTGCATTTGCATTTGCTAGCTAGCTTGATCATTTGTTTCATTTGCACATTTGTTGGGCCATAGGCCTCTTCTTTTGCTTTACAATATCGATTAACTAGTCACAACGCCTTTTTAGCCCATATGCATATGCACTTGTATTTAAGCATTCATCAACCATTGCATCTTTATCATATACAACATACATATATTCCATATATACCTCATATGTCAAGCATATACCTTGCATATACTATACATATACCATGTGTATATATCACATTTGTCAAACATATACCTCAAATATACCACACGTATACCATTTATATGTACCACAATGTCACAAATTATCCATCATTACATTATCAAGGACCAATCATGACAATCACATGAATTACATAGCAAGCAACATTCATTTGCACTAAAGAATTCAATCGATAATTAGACTCACTGTTCTCCTTTGATTCCAATCCCTAACTTATTGTCTATCCGCTCCTTGTGGTTCTCCAATATGTTGCGAGCCTAATATGAAAACATAATCGATTAACTCATGATTAGAGAGACTTAATGTGGCTTAAACAAATTAATATGTATTGTTCATGTCAATAGTTAAGATTCCTATGAGGCAGTGTGACCTTATGGGACTGTTTAGCCTATAACTTTTTCTATAATTGACCAATTACTCTGATTCTTGTTCCTCATTAACAATAACACATATATATAGTATATATTCAAATTTCATACCAATTGTATCATTGTATAATATTTGGTGGAATTTCTAAGAGTGTTCTGTTTTCTGCCTTGTTTTCTGCTTTTAGGCAGTTTCAGGGTACTCATTTGGGTTCATCATACCTTACACTCTATAAGTCCTATTTTAATGAAACTTTACAGAAACTTATATGGGTTCATATGGAACATGTTTCATGTTTACAATGTCTACCAATTATGTCTCTAAGGTCTTCTAATTATACCAAACATATTACTGTTCCAGAATAGAATTGGCTTCCGGACCAGTATGAATTCCAAAGGCCATAACTTAGTCTATAGATAACCAATTAAGCTAAAATTAGTACCAAAATTTAGATAAGACATATACCTATAACTTTCATGTTTTGAGAATTTACATAATGTAGCTCTAACAAGCTCAAATTATCTAATCAATGTACTAGATCTGCCCAGGGTACTCAGTAGGCAGTTCAAACCATGGAACAGTCATGGTTCCATTCACCATAACTCACCATTTACAAGACCTATAAACCTGAAATTTGGTATAAAGATACAAAACACATATATCTACAACTTTTATGTTTTGAGAGACTTCAAATAAGCGCTTTAACATATTCGATATCAAACCACACAGTAGCTAACTTGGTTAGGGTTTACACCCTGACCAGTTTCAGTACGAAGAGCATATCTCTCCCTATACATAATATCATGAAAAACTATTTACATATCCACAAATCTAAGATATAAAGGAACAACTTTTGTGTTTTACACATTTCCAGAATCAATTTCTATTAATATTAAAATTGGGGTGCAATTCAGTGCCTAATATTGAACCTAAGCAACTCAAATCAACCCAATAGCAATAAGAATTGATTACTTACCAAGAACAACCTTGAAAGGGATCGATTAACTTCAAAAACTAGGTGAAACAAGGAAGAATTGAAGTCTGAAATGGAGGAAATTGAAGAAGAAGTCGGGTTGGAGTGAGGAGGCAGAAATGGGGAAAGATATATGAAGATAAAGCCAACTTGTTTTTTGTCATTTTCTCTTTTTCTCTTCTTCTCTTCTCTTTTCTCTTCTCATTTCTCTTTTCTCTTCTCTTCTATTTCTCTTTTGTGTCATTTTCATTTTATTTTGTCTATATTATTATTATAATTTACATAGATTTATAATTCCACAAATTCACACAATAATACGGCTTAATCATTTGACCCCATTTAACTAAATTAGCAATGTAAATGTTCACTAATCTTAATCTAATCATTTTTCTTACTTTAATTTAGACACCTTATTCATTTCATTTCTAATACTTTGTTATCCTCATTTAGGTTATAATTACACATGTGCAACTCGATACAAGTGCCAAATACTAGGACACATAGCTAGTGCATGCCATGAACTTGTTCCTATAGAAATACGTATGAAATGCATGTGTTCAATTGAATTGTATGCAAGATGCTTATGTTCGATGAAATGCATATGGGGAAGGTCAAGGATGTTACATGCAGTGTCCCTTCTAAAAGATCATGCTTATGATTGGTAGAAATCAATCTTATCAAAGCCCCAAACACCAAAACCACCTTCATGGAATTTCTTCATGGCAGAATTTAGCAAGAAATATATGCCTAGAGTTTATGTTAATGAAAAGAAAAGGGAGTTTCAAGATCTAAAGCAAGGAAGCATGTCAGTGGCAAAATACGAGATGGAATTCACCAGACTGAGTAAATATGCAATTGGAATCATTGCTAAAGAAGCAGATAGATGTCGTAGATTTGAGGATGGGCTTAATGATGATATTGGAAATATGGTTACTATTGGGTTTTGAAGAATGAATCACATTCATAAACGCAGTGGAAAAATAAAAATTTTCAAAACCTGAAACAAAAAGATCATACTTATGCCCTTAAAACTAATTTATATAAACATAGAGGTTATAAATTATACCTTGTAATTTCTTATTTGTTATTCAAATCTTCATCTTGTTGGGTTGTAGCAAACCACAACAATCAACACTAGGATATCTCTAATGATAATCCAAGCGAAGAATGAAGAATAAACTATCAAAAGAAATAGTTTGAACAAATTCAAAGTGCTAGCTTTGAAAGTGTTATTGAGAGAATTTTATTATGTCTTAAAAATATTTCTTTCACAAAAAAATATTTTCATGTCTATTTTCTGACATTTGATGTCTTTTCTATTTGAATCAAATTCAAAGAAGACATCCATAGTCAAAAATGGAGAAAGGAAATATGAATAAATAGTAAATTTGCTTAATGGTGATAATTGGCCTAATAAAAGCCAAATTTACCCATTAGCCAATGGGAGGCAGCAGCGTGTGCACTAGGCCTGCTGCGGGCTACCGCTGGGCAGCTGGGTAGGCCAACAGGCTACCCAGCCTGCGCGACCATGTGACCCTCTCAAACGATTTTTTCTATTCGATCTCATCGCGATCTATCTCAAAATAATTCTCTCATATTTTGGATCCCATCCAACTTCCATTTTACTCATTCTCCATATCTTCAATGGGTGTGACCCATTAGGTTATCGGATATGTTGGCCACTTAAATTATTAATTAATTTAGGCAAGTCATGAGCAGTATCTAGCAACACATCATGACCCCCAATTGACCGGAAAAGTCAATGGTTTGACTACGAACATTTCCATAGATAATTTCTGTGCAATTATTTCTTTCATTATTCTATACTCCCACTTGGTTCAGAGTATGGACGTCAACTTCCACTAGACACACTATGTCACGTCAAGTATAAGTAATGTCAATTCTTCTCCCTGAGGCTCATTACTCTATTAGATATGTCATTCAAGACTATCTTTATGACATTTCCACTCCGACCAGAGATTCTCGAGTAATGACCACGACAAAAGGCCAATGGGTATACACTCCTTCTATCAGGAGTGGTGAATCCTTTACTGGTTATCCAATTACCTTTGAATACCTCAAGTTGTATCCAATCACCACCCTATGAGCAACCACCTTGAGGCAACAAGTAATAGTGTCAAAATACAGAATCAGTATCCAAGATATCCATGAGTGCCTCTGATGTAGATCAAGGACATATAAGTCAATCTTCACAAAAGGAGAATGATGCACTAGACATGCCAAGTGGTGCTATCACAAGATCAAGGGCTAACAAACTAAGGCAAGCAATGCAAGGCTATATTCAAGGCTTGGTCACTAAGGAGATCAGAAAAGATGCATGCATGACAAAAGAGATGGAGTTGATTGAAGACCCAAGGCCCATTACTTATCTTGGGGTGTGTGAAGAACCATCTTGCATGGACTAGTACAATAGACTAAACAAGGCAAAGTCCATAAAATTAAAGATTACAAGTCATGTGCCAACCATGTGCCTACTTATGTGATTTGGGGCTTAACTTGTAATTGGGCTTAATTATGTATGTGGGCTGCCTAATTTAAATTACCTTACACTTTAATTAGTGATAGACATGTGGGCCAAAGAAATAAAGCCCAACCCACCACTTGTCTTATTTTGGAAGGATTTAATTAGTGTCCTAATTCAAGTAGGATTCTACTTTTTAGGAGTTGAGTTAGAATATGATATAGTTATCCTTTACCATAAAGGATTCAAAGACTTAGGGCTATAAATACTCATCTAGGCTTCTTTGTACAAGACATGAATGAATAAAAACGAATTTAAGTGTTTTTCTTTAAAGTGAGGCAGATTTGCATCTCTTTATTACCTTTAGTAATTAGTTACTTATCAAGTAATATTGCTTGTGGCGTGACTATTCTTAATAAACCATATAATTTTAGTTCTTTGCTACATTGGTTAGCTTTGGGTCAGATTCAATCTATGATCACCATAGCTTAAGGTTTGTTTACCTTGTCTTGTTGAGGGGTTTCAAGGCACAGTCTTTGGGGTTCCGCATCAGTAAAGAGTAAAATTGAATCTGACCCAAAGAGTAAAATTGCACGTTTGGGTTTCTTTTCAATTCTTTGATATGTTTGAGGTTTATTAAGCAATGTTCAGTGTTATTTGCTATAAAAAAAACAAAAAAATAAGGAAAAAGAAAAAAAATCAGAATTTCGAATTTAGCACTAAAATTGTGAATTTGTGCTATTTTGAGCTTCAAGTTGAAATCTTGTGATTTTTGATTGCTGGAATTGTTTGATATCATCATAAACTACTACAATCCAACTTAAATAATTGGTTTTGAGGTTGAAAAGTACAACTTTTGAATTCAGATACCTTAGTGATCATATTGACATTGATTTGATCTTGAGGAATTGAGCTTATCTATTAAATATACCTTGAGTTCTTGCTAGTTGGTGATAAATTAAGGTTGAATATGGGTTTAGTTAAGGGACAATCGGCTACTTACTAGGAGGAAACCGATTCTGAATTTTTTTTCAATATTGTCTAATTCTTTGTGCTCTTAAGTTTTCATTCTTTTAATTCTGTCCTTTTTGCATCTAATTACCTTAGTTAGGTCTAATTTGCATTCTTAGATTTAATTTGAACAAAAATCAGTAGCATACACCTATTTAAATTCGTGTATAGCTTTAAATATAAATTTCTTTCACATCAGTTTGCTTCTAGACATTGTTCCATTCATTCTTGTTAGGGTTTATTGTTAATTCTTAGCATAGATCACTTGCATATTATTTGTTTTTGTTTCTGGTTCTTACTTGTAATTTTGAGAATCAAATTTTGAGTGGTAAAAGGCAAGATTGGTGAGCTTAAAAGAGGGTAAAAGCCATTATTTGTGTGAAACACGAGCGGTATATAGTCTGTTTTGAGAGAAACACGTGAGAGAGTGATTGTGAGGTCCTTTTACTTCATTATTACTTTCTTGAATTACTAACCATGTCAAAGGAAAACGCAGCTGAAACTCATACCATTAGAGGCTGTCCAATCTGAATTCCAAAGGCTATTTTCCATGATTGAATCTTTTAATGAGAAGATGGAGAGACAAGATCGAAAAATTCTAGAAATGGAACATTCACAATTCTGGAATAGGGAGGTTTCGGCCTCAAGAAGAAGATGATGACTTTGATTCCTATGATGATGAAGATGATACCCATTCAACGAGGAGAGGAGATAAGCGTGATAGCAACATCAATTCCATCAAAATGAAAATTCCACCTTTTAAAGGGAGGAATGATGCTGAAGCATACCTAGAATGGGAGAGAAAAGTGGAGCTCATTTTTGAATGCCACAACTATAATGAAGAGAAAAAAATAAAACTTGTTGTTATTGAATTCACTGATTATGCTCTTGTTTGGTGGGATCAGATCATGATGACGAGAAAAAAGAATGAAGAAAGACCCATTAGAAGGTGGGAGGAGATGAAGAGGGTGATGAGAAAACGATTTGTGCTAGCATATTACTATAGGGAGTTGCACCAAAAATTGCAGCGCCTTACACAAGGATCCATGACCGTTGAAGATTACCATAAGGAGATGGAGATGGCAATGATGAGAGCTAATGTGGAGGAGGATCCAGAAGTCACCATGACACGTTTCCTAAGGGGTTTGAACAAAGATATTGCTAATGTTATTGAATTACAACACTATGTGGACTTTGAAGACATGGTCAATATGGCCATAAAAATTGAAAAGCAACTAAAAAGCAAGGGGGCAGCAAGGAGTTACACGAATTCCACATCCAAATGGAGTTCAAAATGGCCTAAAAGGGAAGAAAAGGGTAAAGAAAAGGTGTCTGACCCGAAAGAGGTAAGGAAAGAAAAATGGGTAAAAGATGATGGAAAATCAAAAACACCTAGTGCTAATGATGAACATAGTAAAATTAAATGTTTTAGATGTTTGGGTGTAGGGCATATTGCATCTCAATGTCCTAATAAGAAAACTATGTTATTAAAAGATAATGGTGTAATTGATAGTGAAAGTGAAGAAAGTAGTGATAGTGATGGTATGCCTTCCTTAGTGGATGCTAGTGATTGTGATGATGATGATGTGCAATATGGGAATGATGTGCATATTGAATCTTTGGTTGTTAGGAGAGCCTTGAATATGCATGTTAAAGATGAAACTAGTGATCAAAGAGAAAATATTTTTCATACACGTTGCATAGTCAATGGAAAGGCACGTAGTTTGATTATTGATGGAGGTAGTTATACTAATGTGGCTAGTGCAACACTTGTTGAAAAGTTGGGTTTGAATTGTATCAAACATCTTAATCCATATAAGTTGCAATGGTTGCATGAATGTGGTGAAATATGGGTGAATAAACAAGTGATGCTTGCATTCTCTATTGGTAGATATAAGGATGAGGTGTTATGTGATGTTGTACCTATGCATGCTAGTCATGTTTTACTTGGAAGGCCTTGGCAATATGATAGACGTGTGATGCATGATGGGTATAGAATCGGTATTCTTTTAGCTTGAATGAACAAAATTACATTCTTGCACCTTTATCTCCATTGGAAGTATATGAAGACCAAATGAAAATCCAAAAATCCATTGTGGGGAATTCAGGTAGTGAGGCAAGTTCAAGTAAAAGAATTGAGAGAAAAGAGGCCTTGAATGATAAAAATGAAAGAAATACAAATAAAGGCCCAATGGTGAGTGATGGAGCAAGAGAGAAAAGTAAGGGTGATATTGTGAAGAGAGAAAAGAAAGTAAGCCTGTATGTAAGGGATAAAGACTTGAGAGGTGCTTTTAATGCACAAAGGAGTCTTATTGTATTTAGGTACAAGGAGAATCTTTTAATTTTGACTGACATTGACCTTGTTTGCCTAGTGTTTTTGTGTCTTTGTTGCAGGAATTTGAGGATGTTTTCCCAGAAGAGATTCCTAAAGGCCTCCTTCCATTAAGAGGTATTGAACATCAAATTGACTTTGTTCCCGGGGCTGCCATACCAAATAGACCAGCCTATAGAACCAATCCTGAGGAGACAAAGGAGATACAAAGACAAGTTGAAGAGCTTTTAGAGAAGGAGCACGTGAAGGAAAGCTTGAGTCCATGTGCCATTCCTGTGTTGTTAGTGCCTAAAAAGGATGGATCTTGGAGGATGTGTGTGGATTGTCGTGCCATTAATAAAATAACAGTAAAGTATAGACATCCTATTCCTAGACTTGATGATATGCTTGATGAATTATGTGGGGCATATTACTTTTCCAAATTTGATCTTAAAAGTGGTTATTTTCAAGTTGGGATGAAAGTAGGAGATGAATGGAAAACCGCTTTTGAAACTAAACAAGGTTTATATGAGTGGTTGGTAATGCCTTTTGGTTTAACTAATGCACCTAGTACTTTTATAAGACTTATGAATCATGTTTTGAGACAACTTATTGGTAAGTTTGTTGTGGTCTATTTTGATGATATACTTATATACAACAAATGTTTTGATGATCATATTATGCATGTTAAGGCAGTATTAGAAGTATTGAGAAAAAAGAAAATTGTATGCCAACTTAAAGAAGTGCACGTTGGCTAGTGAAAAACTTGTATTTCTTGGATTTGTTGTTAGTGCTAAAGGAATTGAGGTAGATGAGGAAAAAGTGAAAGCTATTAGAGATTGGCCAATGCCTACTAATGTTAGTGAGGTTAGGAGTTTTCATGGATTGGCTAGTTTTTATAGAAGGTTTGTTAAAGATTTTAGTTCAATTGCAGCACTTTTAAATGAGTTAGTTAAAAAGGATGTTAAATTAAAATGGACTGAATCACATGAAAAGGCAGTTAATTTGCTTAAGGATAAACTATGTAGTGCACCTATTTTGTCCTTGCCTGATTTTAACAAAACTTTTGAGCTTGAATGTGATGCCTCAGGAGTTGGCATAGGAGTTGTTTTAATGCAGGAGGGGCGACCAATAGCATACTTTAGTGAGAAGTTGCATGGAGCTCAATTGAATTATTCCACCTATGATAGGGAATTATATAATTTAGTGAGAGCCTTGGACATGTGGCAACATTATCTCCTTCCTAAAGAGTTTGTCATACATACTGATCATGAGTCCTTAAAGCATTTGAAGGGACAAATGAAACTCAATAGGCGACATGGTAAGTGGGTGGAATTTATTGAGACATTTCCATATGTGATAAAATACAAGCAAGGTAAAGATAATGTGGTGGCTGATGCACTTTCAAGAAGATATACTTTAATTTCTACTTTAAGTTCTAAATTGTTGGGATTTGAACAAATTAAAGAACTTTATGCCACTGATCTTGATTTTGCTAATGTGTATGATGCATGTGAACAAGCTGCTTTTCAGAAATTTTATAGGCATGATGGATATTTGTTTAGGGATAGTAAACTTTGTGTGCCTATATGTTCATTAAGGGAGCTACTTGTGTGTGAAGCTCATTGTGGGGGTTTGATAGGGCATTTTGGTGTTAATAAGACTTTGGATATGTTGCATGAACACTTTTATTGGCCACATATGTGTAAGGATGTTGAAAGAATTTGTGTTAAGTGTGTTGCATGTAAACAAGCTAAAGCTAAAGTTATGCCTCATGGATTGTATACACCTTTACCTATTCCTATTGCACCTTGGATTGATATTTCAATGGATTTTGTATTGGGATTGCCTAAGACTAGGAGAGGTAAAGATAGCATATTTGTTGTAGTTGATAGATTCAGTAAAATGGCTCATTTTATTGCGTGTGCTAAAACGAATGATGCAACAAATATAGCTGACTTGTTCTTTAGAGATGTAGTGTGTTTGCATGGTATTCCTAAATCAATTGTTTCTGATAGAGACGCTAAATTCCTTAGTCACTTTTGGCGTGTTTTGTGGGGTAAACTTGGTACTAAATTGCTATTTTCTACTACTTGTCATCCACAAACTGATGGACAAACCGAAGTGGTCAATAGGACTTTAGGTGCTCTATTGCGTGCTGTTGTGGGTAGAAATTTAAAATCATGGGAATATTGTTTGCCATTGGTTGAGTTTGCTTATAATAAATGCATACATTCTTGTACTGGTTTTTCACCTTTTGAACTTGTATACGGTTTTAATCCATTCACTCCATTGGATCTAACATCTTTGCCTTTTAATGAGTTAACTAATTTAGATGGTAAGAAAAAGGCAGATTTTGTGAAAGCTATGCATGAGAAAGCAAAATAGCACTTGGAGAAGAAGAATGAGTCATATGCATGACAACCTAACAAGGGGCATAGAAAAATGGTGTTTGAACCAGGCGATTGGGTGTGGGTGCATATGAGAAAAGAGAGATTTCCTCATCAAAGGAAGAATAAACTTGATCCTAGAGGAGATGACCCATTTTGCGTACTTGAAAGGATCAATGATAATACTTACAAGATAAAACTTCCTGGTGAGTATGGTGTTTCTGTATCATTCAATGTCTCTAACCTTACTCCTTTTGACAATGTAGGAATAGTAGATTCGAGGACGAATCCTTTTGAGGAGGGGGGAATGATGTAGATCAAGGACATATAAGTCAATCTTCACAAAAGGAGAATAATGCAATAGTCATGCCAAGTGGTGCTATCACAAGATCCAGGGCTAACAAACTAAGGCAAGCAATGCAAGGCTATATTCAAGGCTTGGTCATTAAGGAGATCACAAAAGATGCATGCATGACAAAGAAGATGGAGTTGATTGAAGACCCAAGGCCCATTACTTATCTTGGGGTGTGTGAAGAACCATCTTGCATGGACTAGTCCAATGGGCTAAATAAGGCAAAGTCCATAAAATTAAAGATTACAGTCATGTGCCAACCATGTGCCTACTTATGTGATTTGGGGCTTAACTTGTAATTGGGCTTAATTATGTATGTGGGCTACCTAATTTAAATTACCTTAGACTTTAATTAGTGATATACATGTGGGCCAAAGAAATAAAGCCCAACCCACCACTTGTCTTATTTTGGAAGGATTTAATCAATGTCCTAATTCAAGTAGGACTCTACTTTTTAGGAGTTGAGTTAGAATATGATATAGTTATCCTTTACCATAAAGGATTCAAAGACTTAGGGCTATACATACTCATCTAGGCTTCTTTGTACAAGACATGAATGAATAAAAACGAATTTGAGTGTTTTTCTTTAAAGTGAGGCAGATTTGCATCTCTTTATTACCTTTAGGAATTAGTTACTTATCAAGTAATATTGCTTGTGGCGTGGCTATTCTTAATAAACCATATAATCTTGGTTCTTTGCTACATTGGTTAGCTTTGGGTCAGATTCAATCTATGATCACCATAGCTTAAGGTTTGTTTACCTTGTCTTGTTGAGGGGTTTCAAGGCACGATCTTTGGGGTTCCGCATCAGCCTCAAGTCTAAGGATACTTGCACCATTGTTATGATGAGACTATCATTAACATTTGAATAGATTATTCATATGATTGTCTCATAGCTGGTCATCCAATGTACTTAGCTAAACTTAGCAAGCATCCACATGTTAACTCTAAACATCTCATGTTTATAGATTATGAGATCTAATACTCAATCCAATCAAGGAATGTAACACGTGTTAGTCTGTCTGGATTAACAATGCCATCTCTCCTTAATTCTATGACTTGGGATTCTTTTGATACTAACATAATTACACATGATAAAAATCTCAATATCATGATCTCATCATGATTTCCTTCATGCTATGTTATGTATCAAGAACTTCATTAATTGATTTAAGATCATTATCAATTCATATATCAAATGAACATCAAATTAATGAAAAAACCTTTTATTAATCAAATAAATTTGTACAATAAGTTCTAAAGGTGATTGCCTTTAGAGCACTCCTCTTACAGTTACCGTCCTTCAACTTAAGGATTTTGCTACACCAGTATCCTTAGCCATTAGTGTGGAAAAACGGTTAAAGAGAAAAAGGATAGAAGAGCCACCCTGGAGATTGACAATTAGCATGGTCAAGATATGAGATAAAAGAGGGCTAACAACACTTTGAGTTTTTTAGTCACGGGGTTCTGAACCAACCTTTTCAGCTAGATAGAGCCAACAGTCGAGGCCAGAAGGGTCTATAGCTAGTGCACCAGTTTCGGGTTACAGGAGATTTATGTTGGAGGAGTGCTCTAAAGGAAATCACCTTTAACACTTATTGTACAAATTTATTTGATTAATAAAAGTCTTTTTCATTAATTTGATGTTCATTTGATATATGAATTGATAAGTGATCTTAAATCAATTAATGAAGTCCTCGATACATAACATAGCATGTAAGAAATCATGATGAGATCATGATATTGAGATTCTTATCATGTGTAATTATGTTCGTATCAAAATTATCCCTAGTCATAGGATTAATGAGACGGAACATTATTAATCCAAACAGACTAGCACATGTTACACTCCTTGATTAGATCGAGAAGTAGATCTCATAATCTATAAACATGAGATGTTTAGAGTTAACATGTGGGTGTTTGCTAAGTGTGGCTAAGTATATTGGATGACCAGCTATGAGACAATCATATGGATAATCTATTCAAATATCAATGATAGTCTCATCATAGCAATGGTGCAAGTATCCTTAAACTTGAGGTACTCAAGGATATCTTGAATGTTGATTATTTATTTTGACACTATTCCTTATTGCCTCAGGGAGGCTGCTCATAGTGTGGTGATTGGATACAGCTTGAGGTATTCGAAGGTAATTGGGTAACCAACAAAGGATTCACCACTCCTAATAGAATGAGTGTATACCCATGGCCTCTTGTCGTGGTCATTACTCAGGAGTCTCTGGCCGAAGTGGAAATGTCATAAAGATAGTCTTTAATGACATATCTAATAGAGTAATGAGACTCAGGGACAAGAACTAACATTACTTGGACTAGACATGATGTAGTTAGTCTAATGGGAGTTGACACGTGTCAATACTCTGAACCATGTGGGGTATAGAATGGTAAAAGGAATAATTGCATGGAAATTATCTATGGAAAGATTCGTAGTCAAATCAATGACTTTCTGGTCAATTGGGGGTTATGATGTGTTGCTAGATACTGCTCATGACTTGCTTAAATCAATTGTTGATTTAAGTGGCCAACATAACTAGGAACCTAATGGTTCACACGCATTGATGATATGGAGAATGAGTAAAATGGTATTGGATATGATCCAAAATATGAGAGAATTATTTCGAAATGGATTGCGATGAGATCGCACGGGAAAAATCGTTCGGGAGGATCATGGCCCGTATGGGCCTACGTGGGCTAGGTAGGCTACTGGCTTGCCTAGCGGGCCAACTGGGCTGCCTAGCGGTAGCATGCAGCAGGCCCAACGCATTGCTGCCTCCCTCCCGTTGGCCAACGGGTGAATTTGTCCTTAATTAGGCTAATTATGGCCAATTACTATTCATTTATTTCCCTTTTCTCCATTTTTGACTTTTCATCTTTTCTTTGAATTTGATTAAAATAGAAAAGACATCAAATGGCAGAAAATAGACATGAAAATATTTTTTGTGAAAAAAATATTTTTAAGACAACAAAATTCCTTCAAGAACTGATGCGACTGGACCAAGGTATTCCCAGAAAGTCACCCATCCTAATACTGACCCTGCTCAAGAATGCTTAATCGGCCGCTTAACTGCCTTGAGCCAAGCACTTCCCAGGAGGTCACCCATCATGGTACTCCCCCTGCTCAAGCAGGCTTAACCAGAAAGAGCGCTTACCGTTCTGCTAAAAGCTTAAGCTGATAGCAGAGGCGCAACTCTATTCCTTTATCCAGGATCAAACAAGGACCACCAGTCTCTTTCGACTTTGTGTGCCATCTGGCCAAACCCGTTCCACACCCCCCAGACCCGAGACGTATCAAGAACACTTTCAAAGCTAGCACTTTGAATTTGTTCAAACCATTTCGTTTGATAGTTTCTTCTTCATTCTTCGCGTGGATTATCATTAGAGATAGGATTTGAATAACAAATAAGAAATTACAAGGTATAATTTCTAACCTCTATGTTTATATAAATTAGTTTTAATGGTACAAGTATGATATTTTATTTCGGGTTTTGAAAATTTTATTTTTCTACTGTGTTTATGAATCTGATTCATTCTTCAAAACCCAACAATTTATGTTGCCCAGATATTAGATCAAGAAGGGGGGTTGAATTGGAGTTTAAAAAATTAAACTTTAAAGTGCGGAAATAAATAGTTAATTTTAGAAGGGATAGAGAAAATAAGACACAAAGATTTATAGAGGTTCGGGTATTAACAAACCCTACTCCTCTCCCCAATCGCAATTGGGAGTTTTACTAACACACTAAGTGTTACAATGGAGTTTTACAAGCTCACTCCCAATTATGGTGTTTCTCACAATGGCTCACACCTAACCCAGAAATCCCTTGTGTTTTAATGGCTCACACAATAACCAATTCCTTTGTGTTTTACAGGCTCACACAAACAACCTGCACTTTGCATCATTTTTCAGGTAAAGAAAAGTGATAGCTCATTTTGAGTAGCGTATAAAAGACATGGAGCACAGGTCACTGGCCGAGCCTCATCACTCTCTCTCTCCTTGCTTTCCACACAAGCATGAAAATATGTCATATGTGTTTTTGTATTTATGGGCTTGAATATGTATAGTCATTTTGGAATGAGTCTAAATATGTATAAATGAAATCAACTCGAAAATACTTATGTGTAAAGTTTATGTTTTGATATATGTGATATATTATATTGTGGTGAAAACCTCAGTGTTAACTTTGCAAAGTCAGTGAATAATATTACAGGATTCTTGCAAGTCATTGAATGAAATTATAGGATATGAGACTTGCAAAGTCATGGAATTATATTACAGGATATGAAAAAAAAATTTTACTACTATTGTTAACAGGGTATTTTACCTTTCCAGTACGCCATGTATGATTACTTGATATTTGGATAGGTTATACTAAAATGCATAAGATGTGATGTTACAATAAGGGTGTTACAACCCTAGTCTCTATTCTCATGTCTTCGCACCAGAAACATTCTTCCATCAATTTCCTTTGATTCCTAGCTCAAAAAAACACAAGATTATAAATAAATAAAAACGATTTAACCAAGCTCATTAGAGAATGTGGATAAAGGGAGTTTGTTCTTGAAAGGGCAGACCTAGAGGAAGAGAAAGAAAGCTCAAAAACCTAATACACATGGGATTTGCTTCAATTTAGGTAAGGAATCACATTTTCTCTTTTCTTTTACATGTTTCATGCCTTTTTTCATATCATTCCCATTTTGGGTAGAGATCCATTTTCAAATAGGTTATCATTTCTATTCAAGCTTCATTTTAATGGTTAAACACTTCCTTTGGAAGCTTAATAACAAGTAAAAACATGACCTTGAAAGAGATTAGTTGATAAAAAAGTTAACTTGAAGGTTTAATGTTAGGGTTTGGTATCTAATAGTTTTATGTATATGTTTATGGATCAAAGATGTTAAAAGTAGTGTTTCTATATGTTAGGAGTTGCAAGAGAGGGTGGGGAAGATCACTAAAGAGAGAGACAAGCTTGATTTAAGCTTGAGTTTTGAGGCTCCATAGAGGTTGTAAATATGTATGCATCTAAATTTTGAAAGTGGTTTGTTTGCATGTTAAATGCATTTAATGTGCGAATGGTGGCATAAAAATGTGTTAATTATAGAATTAAAATTTCTAATTGTATGAAATAATTGGATAAAGGTCATAAGTGTTATGCATGTCACAAATGTTAGTATTGGGTATAATGAGCTTTAAGGAAGAATGTTGGCAAGATGTCAGAATTGCTATGAGTATGTATTATGTTGTAATAACACAAGTGATGAATGAAACTATTGCATGAACCTTTATATGTAAACATATGAAAGATCATGATGATGTAATTGTGTATGCCCGACTCATATAGTTGCATGAGTCTCTTAAAGTTTCTGTGAATCTGGAAGTGAATTCTATAATAATGTTTGGGAATCTGGCATTAGGACATCGTATTATGCAAGTGTTATGATTCACATAAAGGATGAAATGTAAAAAGGTGGAATATGAACATGTAATTCCCAGGATCTATACTAGGATAAGAAGTATGATATATGACATGCCATTAAGGAGATTTATGATACCATAGAATATGATACAAGTTTTCTATTAAGGACAAGGTGACTTAAGCTTGGAGAGCGTTATTGATCCTATATTACAAGCAAGATATGTATACTTTGTCAATGTGGTTTAAGCTTGGAGAGCACTCTTGACTTGAGGAGCATTGATGAGCATACATGATCATAGGTAGTGGCAGGGTGGCTTAGGTTCAGAGAGTGCCCTTATTCATAACTTGTATCTGAATTGTCCATATAGAGAGTTTTTGTGACGCCCCACTTATATATTAGAAATAATTCCACATATATAAGAAGGATGCCACAAGCTTAACTCGATAATTTGCTCGAATTGAATTTTTTTCATTTTAAATAACTTAATCTATTTATTTATATTGGTTTAGGCAAGTTGTTCTAATTAACAATATATATTTATACTTATATTGTATACATATATGACACCTGATTATGTTACATAATTATTTACATACACACTATTAATATATGAGACATGTCTACCACACCATATACATAGTCAAACTAAAAAAATAATAATAGATAACCAACTCTCTAACTATGCTTTTTGTGTCTATGCTGATATGGGCTTGAACTTCTTCTTGATCAACTCCACTATCTACTATCTACAACTTCAATTTCTGAGTGAGAAAAACCACACTAAGCTATCTCTAGCTTTGTGGTACATATAGGCATTAAAGTTTTCCCCAAGCAGTCACACAAATGCATGTCTCAAATAAAATCATGGCATATCAAATTTTATTGCATATTTATCATATAAAATAAATAAATACATAACATAAAAAAATAAATAAAATAACATTATTCAATAATTAAATTTGCACCACCTCATGTAAGCATTTTACACTTTGTTACTTACATCAATTAATTAAATTTTATATTTTATTCTATGAATTATTCTATGTCCTGTATAATACACTTAAAGCAAGTATGTTAAATACAATATTGCTATATTATTTATTATCATCAAAATGACGGAAATACCCCTCAAGGTTAACAATCTCCCCCTTTTTGATGGCGACAAATAATCTATCAATATATGATTTTGAGAAGTCTCCCCCTCAAAATATACTTAGGATAAAAATTATAATGTGCAAGAATAGTGAATAAGGATGTAGCATTTAAGCTAGAAGCAAGTCATAAGAAAAGTATATCCAATACATACCACAAATCCTTTTCAACACATAAAGTATATGTAAAGTATGTTTAAGGTATATCATGGCATGTTTTTATTTGTAACTTGCTTTTTAAGGTATATGCAAGGTATACTTAGGTTATAATTCTACTTTGCAATCAATTTCAAATTTGATTCACAATTCTTATTGTTGCTAGGTTGATCCTACTTTCCCTTATCATATAAATTCATTCATATATTGCTAGTTTTCTCCCCCTTTTGTCATCAATCAAAAAGAATATGTAGATTGAAGTAAACAAAAGCAAATATATATTATATGAAGGAAAGGATACAGAAACATAATAAATAACAAAATAAAGAAAAATGATCAAACATAACAAGTTTAGGCTACACTCTAGCCTATATCCTAGCTAGACATCCTATCACGAAGCCTAGCTACTTCAGCCTCAAGACTGTCGATCCGAGACTCCATGAAGTCCTTGAGGTTTTCCAACCTCTCATCCATGGAAGTCTGCAGCTGCTCGAAACGTGGTGCCAAGAGGTCGACCACCTGCTGCGCTAAAGACGGTGTGGAGGCTGAGGATTGTCCAATGTCCTGAGCAATGGCTGGAGTGGCTTCCTCAATCCTAGCCCTCTTTTTCTGCTGGACTCCCTGGAGGCCGGTTTTAAAATCCTCCATGTCATGATCTTCCCAGATAATTTCTCCAGCAGTATCAGTGAAGCGATAAAAGATATCGTTATGGTAAACGATTCTCACTGCTGCTCCCATCTTTATGAAAGACTCGATATCCAGCCTATCTCGTGGGTGGGCAGGAATAATGTTGAAATGATGGTCACCCAGCTTCAAGTAATTTAGCTTCACTGCCATATGAGTGACATAAGCCCCAATCAAGATATCTCCTGTGGGCTTGGTTGCGATGGAGAGAAGATGGTTTGCAAACCATCTGGAAAGCGCCACTTTGATTCCCCGGTGAGCCATCTCAAATAGGAAGAGTTCTGACTTCCTAATAGTTCCATTGCTCTCTCCCCGAGCAAAAATGCTATAGGTTAGAAACCTATGCAAATACCTGTGTACTGGGGCCACGAGATGAGTGCTTTTCGTCTTCTTTACGTCCCAGCTACAATTGTATCTGAAATGAGTCCAGGCTGCAGGGCAGAGAATTCTACCTCAGTCTCATTCAGAACGCCATCTGATGGTAGGTTGAGCAATTCTCCAAAAGCAATGGCGCTGAGGGTGTTTTCATTTTTGCAGAGTTGGAATTTCACCACTCCAGTTGGTGAAACCTGCAAGATGCTGAGGAATTCCAGCGTTGGCTCCCGTAGAGTTGGCAGATGAATGTCAACAAAGTCTTTTAGATGACAGGCTTGAAGTTGCTTTGTCATAGCCATCTCGAGTCCTAGATTACGGACTGTCTGCCATTCGAAGGACCTTGATGATAAAATTGGTCGCTTCTTTAAAGTTGCATACCGAGGATGGCAACTTTCGGGTATGATGTTCATGAGGTAATCTGAATATCTCTTTGGTGCATGGGACTTCTTTCTCTTCCCTTTTGACGAAGCAGACTCCATTTTGATTTTGATTTTGATAGGAATGAAAATAAAATATTATGAAATACCCTAGGAATATCTATGTTCACAGTTTGCTGAAGCAGAATTCCACCCGTGAATGAAAGCGTGAATGCTTTCACGGGCGTGCTCGATGAACATGACGGGCGTGAATGATCATAGGTCACGGGGGTGAATATTATGTCACGGGCGTGAAGTGTTGAATTTCACTACTTATACCCGTGAAGCAAGTCGTGACACAAGGCGTGAAAGCGTCTGTGACTTTTTGGGTGTAATTATTCACGGGCATGAAACTCTGTCATGGGCTTGAAACTTCTTTGCACGGTCATGACTCAAACCGTGAAACTATGTTTCACCACTTGAAGCCGTGACTCATGCCGTGACGCAAAGCGTGAAAGCTTCTGTGAGTTTTTGAGGCGTAATGGTTCATGGGAGTGAAAATACGTCACGGGCGTGACTCAAGCCGTGAAACAATGTTTCATTACTTGAAGCTATGAAGCATGTCGTGAACCGAAGTCGTGAACAATACTGCCTCTTTGAGCCACTTAAGTCATGGGCGTGAGTATAAGTCACGGGCGTGACTCCCCTATAATTTTCATTAATTTGAAATTAAGTTCTGCAACAAGACTAAATCATTTCAACAAAGATTTTGCTTCATAAAACATGAATTTTCATCAAAATATTTATCTTCTAACTTGTGATATGTTTTAAGATCAACAATTAAAATTTCATTTTCTTATAATCACAAGGTTAATCCATCAATCATGCCTAGTTCTCTTCTAATGAAATTAAATCTTTCCTCATTTAGAGACTTAGTGAAAATATCTGCTAATTGCTTTTCTGTGCATACAAATTCTAATTCAACATCTCCATATTGAACATGATCTCTAATAAAGTGATGTCTAATGTCAATATGTTTACTTCTAGAGTGTTGAATAGGATTCTTTGAAAGATTTATAGCACTGATGTTGTCACATTTTATAGGTATATGGTTCATTTCATGACCATAGTCCTTAAGTTGCTGTTTCATCCAAAGAATTTGTGTACAACAACATCCAACTGCTACATATTCAGCTTCAGCAGTTGAAAGAGCAACTGAAACTTGTTTCTTGCTAAACCAAGAAACCAAACATTCTCCAATGAAGTGACAAGTACCTAAAGTACTTTTTCTATCCAAAAGACTACCAGCATAGACTGCATGTGAATATCCTATTATATAGAAAGATGAATTCTTAGGATACCACAAACCTAGATGAAATGTTCCATGTAAATATTTTAAAATCCTTTTTACAGCATTTAGATGAGATTCTTTGGGACATGATTGAAATCGTGCACATAAGCAAACAATATACATAATATCAGGTCTAGAAGCAGTGAGATATAAAAGTGATCCGATCATACCTCTATAAAGCTTTTCATTAATGCTCTTACCCTTTTCATCTTTGTCCAATTTTGTTGATGTGCTTATAGGAGTCTTAGCATTTTTGCATCATTCCATACCAAATTTTTTGATTAAATCTTTGGCATATTTGGATTGGTTGATGAATATGCCCTCATTGCTTTGTTTGATTTGTAGACCAAGGAAATACTTAAGTTCTCCCATCATGCTCATTTCAAATTCCCTAGTCATGCACTTAGCAAAATCTTGACAAAGCAGGTCATTAGTAGAACCAAATATTATATCATCAACATAAATTTGAACTACTAGTATTTCATGCTTATGCTTTTTGATGAACAGTGTAGTGTCTACATTTCCCTTTGTGAAGCTATTTTCTAGTAAAAAAGAACTTAGTCTTTCATACCAAGCTCTTGGAGCTTGTTTTAAACCATACAAAGCTTTTGAAAGTTTAAAAACATGATTTGGTAAATTATAGCTTTCAAAACCTGGTGGTTGTTCTACATACACTTCTTCATCTATATAGCCATTTAGAAATGCACTTTTCACATCCATTTGAAAAAGTTTGAAATTCATGTGACATGCATATGCTAAGAGAATTCTTATAGCTTCTAATCTAGCTACCAGTGCATATGTTTCATCATAGTCAATACCTTCTTCCTGATTATATCCTTTTGCAACTAGTCTTGCTTTATTCCTGGTTATTAACCCTTGTTCATCTAACTTATTTCTAAATACCCATTTGCTGCCTATGATTGGATGATTCTTAGGTCTTGGTACTAGGTTCCATACTTTATTTCTCTCAAATTGGTTAAGTTCCTCTTGCATGACAATTATCCAACTTTCATCATTAAGAGCCTCATCAATGTTTTTAGGCTCAATTTGTGAAATAAATGCAATGTCAGTGATTAAATGCTTGAAATGCGATCTAGTACTTACTCCCCTTGATAGATCACCAATTATTTGCTCTTTTGGATGATTTCTGTTCATTCTCCATTCTTTTGGAAGGTCTTGCTCCATTTGTTCTTGATTTTGAGGTAGTAGTTTTTCTTGATCGTTTTCTTCTTTTCCATTTTCAATGACAGGTTTTTCCATATTATCTACAACATCATCAAGAGCACTACCTTTCACAAGATCAAGTCTACTAGATTCATTAAAAACAACATGCATGGATTCTTTCACAGTTAATGATCTCTTATTAAATACTCTATATGCTTTGCTGGTTGTAGAGTATCCTAGAAAGATACCATCATCAGACTTAGAGGCAAATTTTCCAAGATTGTCCTTGGTGTTCAATATAAAACACTTGCATCCAAATACTCTAAAGTATGATACCAAGGGCTTTCTTCCATTCCATAGCTCAAATGAGATTTTGTTTAAAAGAGGTCTTTTGAAAACTCGATTTGAAATATAGCATGCAGTGTTTGTGGCTTCTGCCCAAAAATAAGTTGGTAATGCATATTCATTAAGTATTGTTCTTGCCATTTCAATTAATGTTCGATTTTTCCTTTCAACTACACCATTTTGTTGAGGTGTTCTAGGAGATGAGAAATTATGTGAAATGCCATATTCAAGACAAAAACTTTCAAAGTTTTCATTTTCAAATTCTTTCCCATGATCACTTCTTATTTTTGAAATGCAGTATCCTTTTTCATTTTGAACTCTTTTAGCAAAGTTTTTGAAATTTTCAAAAGCATCACTCTTTTGAGCTAAGAAAATTACCCAAGTAAATCTAGAGTAATCATCTACGATGACAAATGCATAATGTTTTTCTCCTAAGCTAGCAACCCTAGTAGGTCCAAATAAGTCTAAATGTATGAGTTGAAGAGGTTTTGAAGTACTTACTATGTTTTTGGCTTTGAAAGATGACTTGTGCTGCTTTCCTCTTTGACAAGGTTCACATGTCTTGCCTTTTTCATATTTAACTCTTGGTAATCCTTTTACTAGCTCTCCTGTGCTGAGACTTTATATTAAGTCCATGTTAGCATGACCAAGTCTTCTATGCCATAGCCAAGATTCATCACTAGTAGTCACAAGACACTTAGAGGAATAGTTAGAGAGTTCATGTAAGTTTATTATGTATGTATTGATATCTCTATTTCCTTTAAATATTTCTTGACCATCAATAGAGATTACAAGACATTCATTTGAGGTGAAAATTACTTTGTTTCCTTTATCACATAATTGACTTACACTTAGCAAGTTATGTTTTAAGCCATCAACAAGTAAAACATCCTTAATAAAAGTAGTACCATTAATACCAATAGAACCAATGCCAATTACCTTACCCTTTGCATTGTTTCCAAAGGTAACTTTACCTCCATCAATACTTTTGATTTCATTGAAGAGTTTTTTGTCTCCTGTCATATGCCTTGAGCATCCACTGTCTACTAGCCATGCATTTTTGTTTATTGTTGAGGCATACCTACAGAGTTACAAATCAAGTATGATGTTTAGGTACCCAAATGAGTTTGGGTCCTTGGGGGTTAGCACATGAAGGTTGCCAATGAGCCTTCCTTATCCAGCAATTTCTATTTATATGACCCATTTTCATACAATAATTACATTGTTTCGGTCTAAACTTGCTTTTTGGTCTTACACTGTATTTAAATGCCATAATTCTAATAGACTGATTTTGAGAACAATGACATGCACATTCATGAATAATTTGCGTTTTTCTTGATGCATGCTTCCTATACATAAAGGCATGATTATTCTTTTTCTGTATAGAAGGTTTAACATTCTTATTTCTTGGCACAGTTCTAATAGATGTGGAGATATTATGTTCTTTAGACTTAACAAATATTGTTTTGTTAGAAGATGATGATGTGTCCTTAAACCCTAGACCATGTCTAACTAAAGGTGGTCTTTGAGATACAATGAGAGTATCTAAGTTCTCTTTACCCTTGTGAAATTTAGAAATGGAATTTCTAAGTTCTTCAACTTCATTTTTCAAAGTATTATTTTCTTTTAACAGTGAAGTTGTTAAAGGTTTTGATGAGTATTCATCTAAAGACTTTTGAAGAGATTCATTTGAAGATTTAAGCTTTATGTTCTCCTTTTCTAAGCAATCTATCTTATTTTTTAAATTAGAGACATTACTTCTATAGGTACTAAATTTAGTTCTATATTTTTCTAATTCTATATTTAATTCTTCTATTAGGCTTTGCTCATCATCATCATCATCACTATCATTATTACTATCATTATCACTACTATCATTATTGAAAGAGTATGAGTGTAGTTATCTTACTTTGTCCGAGACGTGATCCTCAATAGCCATGAAACATAGGTTGACCTCTTCACTTTCATTATCATCTTTTTCACTTGAAGAGCTTTCGTCATCCCATGTGGCTTTGTGACCTTTCTCCCCATTGTCTCTTTGATATTTGCTCTTATGCTTCTTGAGTCTTGGACATTCTGGTTTGATATGTCCTTTCTTTCCACATTCATAACATTTCACCTCTTCCTTACTTCTATGTGTTTCATTAGAAGTTTGTTTGAGGTTTCTCTGCCTGAATTTTCTGGAATTGCTCATTTTCTTTTCAATGATTCTTTTTAATCTCCTTGAAAGCATAGCGATGTCCTCATTTTCATCATCACTCACTTATTCATCATCTTCACTTTCTTCTTGAGATTTTGAAGTAGAGGCTTTTAGTGCTAAGGGTTTTCTTTTCTCTGGCTCTGCTTCAAGCTCTCTATCTCTCTTTACTGCCATCTCATGTGTGAGAAGCTTGCCAATCAGCACATCAGTATTCATGATGCTCATATCTTCATTTGCTTCTTCTATGCCAGCAACTCTTGAACCATAGTCTTTAAGAGGAAGACTTCTCAGGATTTTATTGTTTATATCTTCCAAGCTCAGATGCTTCCCAAGTTTCCTCATTCCATTTATAATGGATAGAAGACGGTTAGTCATGTCAGTGATTGACTCATTTGATTTCATCTTGAAGAGCTCATATTCTGAGGTTAGAAGTTGAATATTCTTGGATTTGACTTGCTTAGTTCCCTCATGATAGTTCTCCAATGTCTTCCACATACCAAATGCTGTTGAGCAATGTTGTATTCTCCCACATTCTTCAATAGATAATGAGCTTGATAGAATTTTCATTGCCCTCTTGTTTTTGAAATTTGCTCTTCTTTGGGGCTCAGTCCAATCATCTCTTGATAGGATTTCCTCTTCACCATCAGCTTCTCTTCTGGTTGGTGGTGTCCATTCTTTTCGTACACTATCCCAGACTTCAATTCCTTCACTATCCAAGTATGTCTCCATCCTAAACTTCCAATGGGCATAGTTTGCTCCATCAAAGTAAGGTTTGAGACTTTGGAATCCTTCACTGGCCATATCTAACTCTTTACAAGCGCTT
Source organism: Triadica sebifera (assembly GCA_023653625.1). Taxonomy (NCBI): domain Eukaryota; kingdom Viridiplantae; phylum Streptophyta; class Magnoliopsida; order Malpighiales; family Euphorbiaceae; genus Triadica; species Triadica sebifera. The sequence continues at coordinate 14,606,635 of CM042899.1, forward strand.
TTTAGGCTTTGATGCTAGACAAGGCTCTGATACCAATTGTTGCCCAGATATTAGACCAAGAAGGGGGGTTGAATTAGAGTTTAAAAAATTAAACTTTAAAGTGCGGAAATAAATAGTTAATTTTAGAAGGGATAGAGAAAATAAGACACAAAGATTTATAGAGGTTCGGGTATTAACAAACCCTACTCCTCTCCCCAATCGCAATTGGGAGTTTTACTAACACACTAAGTGTTACAATGGAGTTTTACAAGCTCACTCCCAACTATGGTGTTTCTCACAATGGCTCACACCTAACCCAGAAATCCCTTGTGTTTTAATGGCTCACACAATAACCAATTCCTTTGTGTTTTACAGGCTCACACAAACAACCTACACTTTGTGTTTTACAGGCTCACACAAACAACCTACACTTTTGTGTTTTACAGGCTCACACAAACAACCTACACTTTGTGTTTTACAGGCTCACACAAACAACCTTTTAATTTGTGTTTTGGAGGTTCACACAACTAACCCTTACAAGTATTATTCTCTTAACCCAGAACTACCCAATGCTTACTTGAGTAAAGATTACAGAGATAACTACTTATAAATCTTTATTGCTCAAATATGAGGAGCAATAAGATTTTTACAGAGAATGAATTAGGTTGTAATAACACAAGTGATGAATGAAACTATTGCATGAACCTTTATATGTAAACATATAAAAGATCATGATGATGTAATTGTGTATGCCCGACTCATATAGTTGCATGAGTCTCTTAAAGTTTCTGTGAATCTGGAAGTGAATTCTAGAATAATGTTTGGGAATCTGGCATTAGGACATCGTATTATGCAAGTGTTATGATTCACATAAAGGATGAAATGTAAAAAGGTGGAATATGAACATGTAATTCCCAGGATCTATACTAGGATAAGAAGTAGGATATATGACATGCCATTAAGGAGATTTACGATACCATAGAATATGATACAAGTTTTCTATTAAGGACAAGGTGACTTAAGCTTGGAGAGCGTTATTGATCCTATATTACAAGCAAGATATGTATACTTTGTCAATGTGGTTTAAGCTTGGAGAGCACTCTTGACTTGAGGAGCATTGATGAGCATACATGATCATAGGTAGTGGCAGGGTGGCTTAGGTTCAGAGAGTGCCCTTATTCATAACTTGTATCTGAATTGTCCATATAGAGAGTTTTTGTGACGCCCCACTTATATATTAGGAATAATTCCACATATATAAGAAGGATGCCACAAGCTTAACTCGATAATTTGCTCGAATTGAATTTTTTTTCATTTTAAATAACTTAATGTATTTATTTATATTGGTTTAGGCAAGTTGTTCTAATTAACAATATATATTTATCCTTATATTGTATACATATATGACACCTGATTATGTTACATAATTATTTACATACACACTATTAATATATGAGACATGTCTACCACACCATATACATAGTCAAACTAAAAAAATAATAATAGATAACCAACCCTCTAACTATGCTTTTTGTGTCTATGCTGATATGGGCTTGGACTTCTTCTTGATCAACTCCACTATCTACTATCTACAACTTCAATTTCTGAGTGAGAAAAACCACACTAAGCTATCTCTAGCTTTGTGGTACATATAGGCATTAAAGTTTTTTCCAAGCAGTCACACAAATGCATGTCTCAAATAAAATCATGGCATATCAAATTTTATTGCATATTTATCATATAAAATAAATAAATACATAACATAAAAAAATAAACAAAATAACATTATTCAATAATTAAATTTGCACCACCTCATGTAAGCATTTTACACTTTGTTACTTACATCAATTAATTAAATTTTATATTTTATTCTATGAATTATTAGCCCAAAATCTCGTTTCCAGACTGTCAGGATACGGGCTGTGAAATAAGGGTGCTCGCAGAGCTTAAGCCATCCTACTCACTATAATCTCAAGTCAAGGGTGCTCGTGGAGCTTCAGTCACCTTGACCTAGTATAATCATTTATCTGTGTGTAATTAGGATCAGGGGCGCTCTCGGAGCTATAACCACCCTATCCATAAATCATATCAATATCGGTACCGAAATTTCCCTCTAATGGTGCACCATCTATCCTATGTCAGTCCTTAGGTAGATAAATGGACAATTAACATCATTAATTACTTGTTTCTATAACCAATACTCATTTCATATTAACATAATAATATAAGAACAATTTATTTCAAACCCATATAATAGCATGATATTTTATAAAATATTAGCATAATGTTAAGTTCATAGTTAATAACATTTCTATAATGTTAAAACATGCCATAATATATTATTTCATCATGGTGACAAATAATTCATGTCATGCACATACAATCATGCATAAGGGGCAAACTAGAATAATTATATGTACAAACCTCGATACGGTTTTTCTTTTCCAAAATATAAGCTCAGAGCTTGTTCACTTTTGTTGGTCTTCTTCTTGTTGAAATTCTAATTTAAAAATATAATTAATTAATACCTTGATAAAATATTTATTCTTAATATAATTTAAATAAATAACTACAATTTCTTTTAAGCTAGAACAAGACCTCTAAGGACTGTTGGATCAATAACTTTTTCTACACTTATCCAATTTATATGATTCTTGATTTTGATTAAATACAACATGTAGAACTAAAATATACTAAAATTTCAGAATTTTTGAACCTTTACATAATGTTTGGTATAATTTTAAATATTACCCTGTTTTCTGCCCTTAGGCAATTTCGAAGTATCCAATTCAAAATTTCATAGATTTCAATGTGTAGCTTCAATTATGTTGCCCAGATATTAGACCAAGAAGGGGGGTTGAATTAGAGTTTAAAAAATTAAACTTTAAAGTGCGGAAATAAATAGTTAATTTTAGAAGGGATAGAGAAAATAAGACACAAACATTTAAAGAGGTTCGGGTATTAACAAACCCTACTCCTCTCCCCAGTCGCAATTGGGAGTTTTACTAACACACTAAGTGTTACAATGGAGTTTTACAAGCTCACTCCCAACTATGGTGTTTCTCACAATGGCTCACACCTAACCCAGAAATCTCTTGTGTTTTAATGGCTCACACAATAACCAATTCCTTTGTGTTTTACAGGCTCACACAAACAACCTACACTTTGTGTTTTACAGGCTCACACAACTAACCCTTACAAGTGTTCTACTCTTAACCCAGAACTACCCAATGCTCACTTGAGTAAAGATTACAGAGAGAACCACTTATAAATCTTTATTGCTCAAATATGAGGAGCAAAAATATTTTTACAGAGAATTGATTTGTTCTCAAAGTATGAAAGTACAAGATAGCTTGTAATTTGAAGTATATGCTAATCTTTTATTTTTCTTATCATTCCCTTATCATCCTCTTATTTCTTAATGTATAAATGACTTCTATTTATACTCTCATGGCTGAATATAGCCGTTGGGGTGCATTAAATAAAAAACTAGCCATTGTACCAACTAAAAAATCGCGCATGTCATTTTTCTCTTTCATTGGTCACGGGCGTGAATATGCTTGTCACGGGGGTGACAGTTCTTCCCAAGCCGTGACTGAAGTGGTGACCTTGGTCGTGAAGCTCTCTGGTATGTTTTGACATATAGAGTCACGGGCGTGACTTTAATCCTTCACGGGCGTGACAAAATTTCCAGCCGTGAGCCAAGTGGTGACTCTGGTCGTGAAGCTCTCTAGATTAAATTGAGAGAATCATTCACGGGGGTGACACCATCATTCACGGGGGTGAACATCTTCCCAGCCGTGACCCTAGTGGTGACTCTGATTGTGAAGCTCTCTGGTTGAAATTTCATGACTCTTCACGGGGGTGACACCTTTAGTCACAGGGGTGACTGAAATGCCCACTTCACGATTTGTTCTTCCTTCATGGCCGTGAACTTCAAATGTTGGTTTTGGTAACGGCTAGCTTTGTTCACAGGAGTGACTCCTAGAGTCACGGCAGTGAACATGCTACTCTTTACTTTTTGTTTCTCAAGGATTATTCTTCCAATTCTCCATTCTTGCTATTTTTAATTTATGTCCTGTATAATACACTTAAAGCAAGTATGTTAAATACAATATTGCTATATTATTTATTATCATCAAAATAACGGAAATACCCCTCAAGGTTAACAATTTATATATGTCACATGTCAGCATTGTAGAAGATCACATGCAGGTGATTGCTGGTGGATTACTGGAGCATGCTTATGATGCAGATCTACTGAGCAAAAATAGAAGGATTGCCCTAGAGGAAGCGGTACAGGTGGTGTAGTATCGGTTCAGGTTCAGAATGTCACTCGAGGCAGAGGGAAGGGACATGGACAGTCTAAAAGCAGCAGGATTGGGCAGAGTGTATCAGAATCAGTGAATGGAGGAAAAAGTTGTCGAGCCCCAGCCCGAGCATATGCCATGAGAGCTCGTGAGGAGCAGGATGCCCCGGATGCCATCATTGGTAATTTTTCTCTTTATGATACTGATTTATTTCCACTGATAGATTTGGGTTCTACATATTCATCTTTATGCATGTCACCATCTAGTCAGGGTAATATGGTAGCAGAAGAATTAGATTATGATATATTAGTGACAAATCCTTTGGGTCATGGAGCGAAAGTTAGTCGAGTCTATAAAAACAGTCCAATCAAAGATCAAAATGTAGAATTCTCAGCTGACCTGATAGAGTTGTCATTCCGTGAGTTTGATGCAATCTTGGGGATGAATTGGTTAACTCAGCATAGGGCAGTGGTGGATTGTCAGTATAGGAGAGTGACTTTTAAGAATTCAGGGCAGGATGACGTGATTGTCTTGGGCGAGAACCGACCATACTTGACTAATGTCATTTCTATTACAAGGGCACGTAAGCTTATCAAAAAAGGATGTGAAGCATTTTTGACACATATTGTAGATACAAGGAAAGGGAGTTTAGATCTCTGGGAGATTCCTACAGTATGTTAATATTCAGATATCTTCCTTGAGGATTGGCTAGGGTTACCACCTGTTAGGGAGATAGAGTTTGGCATAGATGTTTTGCCAGGCACAGCCCCGATATCGATCACTTCCTACAGAATGGCACTTGCTGAGCTAAAGGAATTAAAAGTGCAGTTGCAAGAGTTGTTAGAGAAAGGGTTTTATCAGACCCAATGTCTCACTTTAGGGTGCTTCGGTTCTATTTGTGAAAAAGAAGGATGGCACCTTTCGTTTTTATTTCGATTATCGTCAGTTAAACAAGATGACAATTAAGAATGGATATCCCTTGTCAAGAATAGATGACTTATTTGATCAGTTCAAAGGAGTAGGGGTATTTTCTAAAATTGACCTTAGATCAGGTTATCACCAATTGAGAATTAGACAATCAGACATTTCAAAAACAATATTTAGGACTCGGTATGGTCATTCTGATTTCTTAGTAATGCTTTTGACTTGACGAATGCCCCAGCAGCATTTATGGATCTAATGAATTGAATCTTTAGGCCTTATTTGGACCATTTCGTGGTGGTGTTCATAGATGATATCCTAGTGTACTCCAGAAGTAGAGAGCATGATCAACATCTTCGTATTGTCTTCCATACCTTGAGAGAGAATCAATTATATGCGAAGTTGTCAAAATGTGCATTCTGGTTAGATGAAGTGGTCTTTCTAAGGCATATTTTCTCAGCCGTTAAGATTAGAGTCAACTCTAGTAAGGTAGAGGCAATCGTCAACTGGAAACTGCCTCGGAATGTGGTAGAGGTGAGAAGTTTTCTTGGTTTGGCTAGTTATTATAGAAGATTTGTGAAAGGATTTTCAATTATAGCCTCACCACTAACAAAATTGCTTAGAAAGGAGACTAGATTTGAGTGGAAAAATCGGTGCTAGACTAGTTTTACAGAGGCACCAGTGTTGACACAACCTACTGCAAGAAAAGATTATGTGGTGTATAGTGATGCTTCCCTTAATAGTTTGGGTTGTGTACTAATGCAAGAAGGCAAAGTGATCACTTATGCTTCCAAACAATTAAAGCCTCATGAGAAAAATTATCCGCCACATGATATGGAACTAGCAGCCATTGTGTTTGCATTGAAAATATGGCGACACTACCTGTATGGCGAACAATGTTATATCTATACAGACCATAAAAGTCTTTAATATTTTCCTTTACAAAAGGAACTCAATTTGAGATAGAGGCGATGGCTAGAATTAATCAAAGACTACAATTGTATCATGGATTATCAGCCGGGTAAGGCCAATGTGGTAGCTGACGCTTTGAGTAGAAAAACTCTGGTAGGTAAACATTAAGACTTAAATTTACTAAGGGAATAAGATTAAACAAAAAAAAATAAGTAATTTATATATTATTTTGGCAGAATTGCAGATTCAATCCACATTGATTCAACAAGTAAAGGACAATCAGAAGCAGGACACAAAATTAAAGGGAATCTTTGAAATGGTGAAAAATGGTGAAAAACCAGAATTTACTATTGAAGTTGATGAGAGTTTAAGGCATAAGGGTAAGTTATGTGTGCCAGACATACCAGAATTGAAACAAGATATTTTGAAAGAGGCTCACAATGTTATTTATGCAATGCACCCGGAAAGTAACAAAATGTATCATGACTTGAAGGTATATTACTGGTGGCCATGAATGAAATGAGATATCATAGAGTATACTACCAAATGTTTAATTTGTCAACAAGTGAAGGCTAAGCATCAAGTACCAAGTGGATTATTGCAGTCAATTTTAATTTCATAGTGGAAATGGAAAAGTGTAACATCCAGTGATTTAGGCCTCGATTGCATATGACCGTAGTGGGATGCGTTGGTTCAATCAGAGTCTAAATTTGAACCCATAAAAAATGACTAATAATACGGAAAAATAATTAAGGGTATTATTATTTAGGAATTAAAAAGATTAGTGCTAGAACTAGAAAAAAAATAAAATAAAATTACCCTCAAACAAAATCGGTATTATTGGAATTGTTGGAGGAGAAAGTGTGAAGATGAGGGAATTGGTGGATAATAAGAAATTTCTTAAAATTTAAAAGTTAATTAAGATTAATTAAGTTAATGAACCAATAAAAATAAGAATTAATTTTAATTAATGGGGCCCACTCGTTACTCATAGTATAAAAGTCAAAAAAAAGAGGAATTTCCACATTCTTCAACCCAAAATATCTAACTCATCTTCTTCCTCTCTTTCACCCTTTGTCCCATCCATCTATGCCTCCAAAAGCTTCCATTTTTGCTTCAATTCAAGCTTGAAAAAGAGAGAAAAAAATAATTTTTGAGAGAGAAAAATTCAAAAAATAAAGAGTTCTTGCCATAAAGAGAGCTAAGGAGCAAGAAGGAAGGAAAAAGGAAGAAAAGAAATGGGAGAAATTTTAGGGGGAATTTCGGCCCACTTTGGAGAGTCATTAAGGTGAGTTTATTCTTCTTAAATTCAATATTTTTCCTTCCATTTGAAACCCATAAGGATGATAGATATGATTAGGATTGGTAGATAAAGTTATTTGCCAAGATTGGAACTAGAATTTGAGATTTGTAACTAGTTGAAGAAAAGTGTAGCTAAACTTTTAATTAATGATAATTGATGTTAGTTAATTATTTTATTACTTGAAAATTAGATAAAGGTAACTCTAACGGAGGAATGAGAGGCTGCCTTGGTTAAGTTAATTTGGGGAAAATTGAAATTAACCGAGGAACAATATAATTGGTGATAAAATGAAGTGTGATGAGAGTGTTGATTTGAAAAAAGTAAATTAGGACCTATGATAAAGTTTTTGAGCAGCCATGACATATCTAGAAGGAAGTTCAACCATAGTACATTTTGGCTAAATTAAACTATAAAACATATTAGGAGCATTAGAATTTTAGGTAGGCATGAAAAGTTTTGATAATGAATTATAGGAATGAGATATAGTATGGTTGTGTAGGAAAAACAAGTGAACAAATGAGAGGCCCTCAAGAGGGTGACAAAGGAAAGGAGAAAGAAAATTAGTAAGGGGAGGAAAAGAAGAAAAAAGGGAAGCTCCAAGGCTGATTAGGTACGTGCTTCATTGATAAAAATCTTACATGTTTAATTGTGTGAAATTATGTTTTAATACTTGAAATGAATATAGTTTGACATGAAATGTGATTAGTTGTTGCTTTTAATGTTTTTTTTGGTAATGAGACCAAATTATGTGAAATCATTAAGATATATGAATGTAATTGTGATCTAGAAACTTTGGCATAAAATAAATACATATGATGAATGTAAGTAGTATATAGATTGGTGTCAATTGATGACCCTACTGTAGAAATTTTGGAGCAGTCTTGACTATTTTGATCATAACTAATTCTCTAGTAATGATATTGAGGTGTAATGAGTTGTAAATGAAATTGGACTCATATTAATAAAACTTTCATTAAGAATGCAAGTTTAAAATCTACCTGCAAATGAGTCAAAAATTGTACACAAAATCCCAAACCTGTAGGTACCTAGAAAATACTGGATAAAATTTTTGGAATGCCTTTCAGTAAAAGGGGCATAACTTTTGATAGAAAATATGAATTTGAGTGATTTTTAATGCATCAAAAAGAGGAGACAATAAGATACAAATATTAGAAGACCACAAGTTCAAATTTGAATCATAAAATGGCTAAAAATGAAGCCCAAAATCAGGGCCAAAATCTGCCATAGATAAAAACTTGAAATATTGAGCTTTTGCATGTGGTATGATGAGTATATGTAGTAATTAATGTGAATTTTGACTTTAATGGTAATTATAAATATTTAATAAATTATTTATGTGTGATATTCTAATGTAATAAAAATGGAAACAAAGAACAAAAATATATAAACATATATGTGAAAATTTAGTACAATTATCATTTTTGAAAATATTGTGAATAAATATAAAAATAGTTAAGCCCTAAGACACCTAATCTAGAACTAGAATAGAGAATAATTTGGCATGCCAATCAGGGGATTTAAGGTACTCGGTACTAAATATTAAAGTCAGTAATGACATTATTATAAAAGTGTTCGGTGCAATATTATGAAAACCGGTAATGACGATCATGTTATTCCTATTAGTTAGTTTAGTTATAGGTATTATGGTCACAAGAAAAATGAAAAATAATAATAATATAAAAGTAGGTCATTTTGATAATGTCATGTTAAATTTAAAATTGTTAAATATTAAATGTTTGATGAAATTTATTTGATTTCATATAATTCTTTTATTTTATGCCTTATTTGTGGAATTAATAAATGATATGTAAGAAAATATATGTATGTAAGATTTTTATCCTTGAAGCACCACTAAGTTAGTAGCTTAGCGGGAGTGGTTTCCTCTAGTGCAAGTTTAAATGGTAGCCATAGATAATATAGTTGTAAAAAAAAGGGTACCCGGACGAAAAGCAGCTAAAAGCTTTGGACTTATTTTTGGTATATTTTATCCAAAGCTTTGTAAATTAAATTATAGTTCTATTTCATTTAATGTGTATTAGAGATGTGACTTATAATGTAATGGACAGAGTTTGAATGTAAATTAATATATTTTATAAATAAATAAAATTTTGAATATCGGTGTTGGTAATAAATTTATGTTAGTGTTTCTAATATTTTTGCAAAAAAAAAAATTATATTTCATTTAGCTAAGATTATAAGACAGTTAGTCGGGTAATGCTCACTTACCTTGCTGAACTAAAGTGGGGTAAGGGGGTGTTAGGTATAAGAGCCAGGTTTAGACGGTTCTTACTTAATGGGTGTAGGAAGATAAGTGCATGTTTTCAGTATTTGCATTGTTTTAAGTTGATATATTCTGACAATGGACCTTTTTTTTTTTATAACAATATAGTTTTAATGGATTTGGAATCAAGATAAAGTCACGAAGAATAAGAGGGTAAGAATATAGCTAACTCAGTTGCTCATAGTTAGTCAGCATCAATTAGAGCCTCGAAGCCCAGTGTGATAGCTCCATAACAAACTGAAGAACATATTGATCTGGGTCAAGTACCCCTTATGTAATATATGGCTACTTTGTTATAGTAGATAGCATAGGTTGTGCCACCACCAACTTCACCACCTTCCCTGATGCAGAACCCCAAAGACCGTGCCTTGAAACCCCTCAACAAGATAAGGTAAACAAACCTTAAGCTATGGTGATCATAGATTGAATCTGACCCAAAGCTAACCAATATAGCAAAGAACTAAGATTATATGGTTTATTAAGAATAGCCACGTCACAAGCAATATTACTTTATAATTAACTAATTCCTAAAGGTAATAAAGAGATGCAAATCTGCCTCACTTTAAAGAAAAACACTCAAATTCGTTTTTATTCATTCATATCTTGTAAAAGAAGCCTAGATAAGTATTTATAGCCCTAAGTCTTTGAATCCTTTATGGTAAATGATAACTAAGTCCTATTCTAACTTAATTTCTAAAAGTACAATCATATTCTAACTCAAATTCTAACAAGTAGAGTCCTACTTGAATTAGGCTACTAATTAAATCCTTCTAAAATAAGACAAGTGGTGGGTTGGGCTTTATTTCTTTGGTCCACATGTCTATCACTAATTAAAGCCTAAGGTAATTTAAATTAGACAGCCCACATACATAATTAAGCCCAATTACAAGTTAAGCCCAAATCCCATAAGTAGGCACATGCATGGCACATGATCTTGAGCACATGGTTGGCACATGATGTCTTCCACATGGATGGCACATGATTCCTAGCACATGATTTGCACATGACTCCTAGAACATGATTTGCACATGACTTGTAATCTTCAATTTTATGGATTTTGTCTTGTTTAGCCCATTTGAATTGAATCTTCATGAAAGACTCCCTTGATCTTGAATTTAGGCTTCCCTTTGTGTATTATTGGCCCATAAGTTTGATTGTGAATTTTAGGCCCAATATAGCAACAAATGCTCCAATGCTGCCTTTTATGACTTGGAACACGCCCCACATTGAATTGGATCATATGAAATGGCTTTTGTACTTCTTTAAAGTTCATTTCAATGATATAAGAGTGCTCCACTCCGTTGACAAAAGACTGTCATTCATATCCTTCATTTATGGTTCCCGTGCATACATCATTCCCCCTTTCCTCAAGATTATTCATCCTCGAATCTTTGCCTACATCAAAAGAAAAATGCACAACACGAAGCAAAGGATAATTAAAATTGTTAGTAAAAAATTTACTTTTCACCTCTTTATCCTTTTCACATACATTCACTATTTTCTCTCTTTGCTCATTACTACTACTTTTATCCCTCAAAATCTCATCTCTCTCAATTCTCTCTTTAGAATCTCCAAAAACAACCCCTTCTTTCATCTCAATCTCACTCACCTTTACTCCCTCAAGCTCATCAAATTCATGTTCATCACTTACCTCCATGGATTCATTATCATTAGCTACAAATTCATATCGAATGATCTTTTTATTTTCAATTGCAATGCTCTCAATAACACTAACACCATTAACTTCTTCTAGTGAAATAGAATCAATACGACCTACAATTTCAACTTCACTAGTATGAACATCATTAATATCCTCATGAATTTGATTCTTACCATCATCCACCATTTTAAACTTAGGAACAAAATCAAATTCAGAATAAAAATTTGAATTTTGAATTTTACACCTTATTGGATAAGGATTCTTTATTTCATTCTCTTTCTCTTCATGCCCCCACCTATCAATCCTAGCACGCATTTTGTCCATTTCTTTTTGAAAGGCACTCACCGAAGATGCTTTGTCTTTTTTTTTTTCTCTTCTTTGTCTATCATTATCATAACGTTCAAAATACTCTTTTTCTTCATGAAATTGAAACCTCCTAATGCCTTGAGGTCGAGACCCCTCTCTTGATCTTCTTGTGTCAAAGATACTTTGCTGCCTCAAATCCTCAATTTGCTCATTTTGTCTCTCCATCTTGTCTATAATTTTGCCAATCTTTACCTCCAATATTTGAATGTAAGATTGAACAACATCTGTTGGCACATAATCACCATGTTCCTCATGTCCACTACTTCCTCTTGTGCTTTCCTTTGACATGGTTAGTAATTCAAGAAAGTAACAATGAAGTAAAATGACCTCACAATTACTCCCTCATGTGTTTCTCTCAAAACAGACTATATACCACTCTTGTTTCACACAAATAATGGTTTTTACCCTCTTTTAAGCTCACCACTCTTGCTTTTTACCACTCAAAGTTTGAATCTCAAAATTACAAGTAAGAACCAGAAACAAAATCAAACAATATGCAAGTGATATATGCTAAGAATTAACAATGAACCCTAACAAGAATGAATGGAACAAAGTCTAGAAGCAAACTGATGTGAAAGAAATTTATATTTAAAGCTATACACGAATTTAAATAGGTGTATGCTACTGATTTTTGTTCAAATTAAATCTAAGAATGCAAATTAGACTTAAATAATGTAATTAAATGCAAAAAGGACAGAATTAAAAGAATAAAAACTTAAGAGCACAAAAAATTAGACAATATGGAATAAAAATCAGAACCGATTTCCTCCTAGTGAGTAGCCGATTTAACCCTTATTCAACCTCAATTTATCACCAACTAGCAAGAACTCAAGGTATATTTAATAGATAAGGTCAATTCCTCAAGATCAAATCAATGCTCAATATGATCACTATGGTACCTGAATTCAAAAGTTGCAGTTTTCAACCTCAAAACCAATTATTTAAGTTGGATTGCATTAGTTTATGATAATACCAAACAATTCCAGCAATCAATAATCACAAGATTTCAACTTGAAGGTCAAAATAGCACACTTTTTACAATTTTGGTGCTAAATTCGAAATTCTGAATTTTTTTCTTTTTCCTTTTTTGTTTTGTTTTTTTTATTATCAAATAACACTAAACTAATGCTTAATAAACCTCAAACATATCATGAATAGAAAAAAAATCCAAACTTGCAATTTTACTTCTTTATGGCTGAAATTTTTCCTAAGGTACCTCCAATGACAGAATTTAAATCTAAATAAATTTACAACTAGAAAGTAATTTTAAAGGATAGATAATGATTACCTAACCAAAAGCTCTGATACCAAACTGATGCGGAACCCTAAAGACCGTTCCTTGAAACCCCTCAACAAGACAAGGTAAACAAACCTTAAGTTATGGTGATCATAGATTGAATCTAAACCAAAGCTAACTAATATAGCAAAGAACTAAGATTATATGGTTTATTAAGAATAGCCACGCCACAAACAATATTACTTGATAAGTAACTAATTCCTAAAGGTAATAAATAGATGCAAATCTGTCTCACTTTAAAGAAAAACACTCAAATTCATTTTTATTCATTCATATCTTGTAAAAGAAGCCTAGATGAGTATTTATAGCCCTAAGTCTTTGAATCCTTTATGGTAAAGGATAACTAAGTCCTATTCTAACTTAATTTCTAAAAGTACAATAATATTATAACTGAAATTCTAACAAGTAGAGTCCTACTTGAATTAGGATACTAATTAAATCCTTCTAAAATAAGACAAGTGGTGGGTTGGGCTTTATTTCTTTGGCCCACATATCTATCACTAATTAAAGCCTAAGGTAATTTAAATTAGACAACCCACATACATAATTAAGCCCAATTACAAGTTAAGCCCAAATCCCATAAGTAGGCACATGCATGGCACATGATCTTGAGCACATGGTTGGCACATGATGTCTTCCACATGGATGGCACATGACTCCTAGCACATGATTTGCACATGACTTGTAATCTTCAATTTTATGAACTTTGTCTTGTTTAGCCCATTTGAATTGAATCTTCATGAAAGACTCCCTTGATCTTGAATTTAGGCTTCCCTTTGTGTATTATTGGCTCATAAGCTTGATTGTGAATTTTAGGCCCAATATAGCAACAAATGCTCCAATGCTGCCTTCTATGACTTGGAACACGCCCCACATTGAATTGGATCATATGAAATGGCTTTTGTACTTCTTTAAGGCTCATTTCAATGATATAAGATTGCTCCACTCCGTTGACAAAAGACTGTCGTTCATATCCTTTATTTATGGTTCCCGTGCATACATCATTCCCCACCTCAACCAAAACCCCAAATTGATAAACTAAGAAAATATGGGGCCACAGATTTTATGGGAAAGAAATTGGATGATCCAGCAGCAACAGAATTTTGCTGGAAAAGACAGAGCAGGTTTTTGAGGAGCTTCAATGTCTGGAGGAGTACAAGGTTAGATATGCAGTGCCCCTCCTTCAGGAGCATGCCTACGACTGGAGGAAATTGGTATTAGCGAAACTTTAGACTCCCAACCCTCAGACATGGGATTTCTTTGTGACAAAGTTAAAAAAGAAATATGTGCCAAGAATTTATGTTGATGAGGAAAAGCGAGAATTTCTGAATTTGAAGTAGAGGGATATGACAATAGCTGAGTATGAGATGGAGTTTACCAAGCTGAGTAAGTATGCAACGGGGATTATTGGAGATGAAGCTAATAATGTTATAGATTTGAAGATGGCCTCGATGAGGATATTGGATATTTAATGTGTTCCCACCAGCATACAGATTTTGCTACATTAGTGTCCTCTGCCTCTAGTGTTGAAAAAAGGAAAAGCTGAAGACAGAAGAACTCTGTAAGAAATCAATGGCTAGTGTGGCCTAGACACTGCTAGGAAAGGGCAGATAGCACCCAGACCATTTCAATCACGAGTTGTTGGACATACTTTTTCTGGTAGGTGAGGTCAGCATTTTTGACTCGTAGCATCATCTGCTCATTCACCAGTAGCATTGTCTAAAAGACCAGCTCCCGCTATGTGTCAGCATTATGGTAGATCTCATATAGAAGAGTGTTGATGGTTAACTGGGGCATGTTTGAGATGTGGAGCTACTAACCATATGAAGAGAGATTGTCCCATACTTAGTAAAGGTAGTATGGCACCAACACAGATTATGGTACCGATACAGAGCCATGGTAGAGGTCGAGGCCAGTTTAGAGGTGTTCGTATCGGACAAAGTCAGGGGGTATTAGAGACAGTGGACAAACCCGAAGGTACTAGTGTAACACCCTCTCACCCCAGCAATACGTGCCTGAATAAGGGAGTGTTATGCTGACTTCATCGATTAAAAATATCATTTCATATATAAGAATAAATAAAAGACACTCGTATATTTTTTTTCTTTATTTACTTTGCAGTGTAAAGAAAATCATAACAAGAAAGAAAAAATACATTTTATATAATAACATATTATTTACAAAACTTATTATTTATTTTACAAATACTATAAAATAAAATTCAAACTACCTTTACTTACTATCGTCTACTTATTCTTTACTATATATGTGCGAGAGAAATTCCCACACTAAGCTCTTGGCTTAGTGGTGTATATAAATAAGAGAATAAACTATTTCATGCAACATGCATTGTCATATATCAATTTATGCTCAATCATCTTTTCATGCAAATATACATCTCATAATATTTTAGTATGCATAAACATCAAATTATATTTTTTTATCTCATACTTGTTTTACTTAATTAACACATCATTATATAATCTATCATAATTAATCATATCACAAGTTATAATTCCATTTATTTTCCATAACTTATTTATGCCTATAGCACTTATGAACCACTGACTGGGATAACGGAGTTGTCATCCAGACACTTAGGAGTGTCATCCGGGTAATATGACATGCGCATACAAGTGTCATTATCGGCTTCAAAAATAGTGTCATTTCTGGTTTCAATAATAGTGTCATTACTGGCTTTAATAATTCCACCATTACCAACTTCAAAAATAGTGCCATTATCGGCTTCAATAATCATACCATTAATGGATTTCATCATACTCCCCCCTGCTTGGCATGCCAAACTATCTTGAGTCTAGTTTCAAGTTAGGCATTCTAGGGCTTAATTAATGTCATTAAAATTTATAGCATAAAATTCACACTTTTCATGCATTTAAAGACTCAATTAATCACATAATTACTCAATAAAAAAAAATATTTTCATAATATAACAAGGTTCATATTATTTTACTCATTAAGTTCCTCAACTCATATGTTGCCCTGTCATTAGCAAATTCTATGCTCTATTTTGGACCTTCATTTTGATCCTGTTACAATCCGAATTTAATTACAAGGTCTTCTTAACAAATTTATTTTTGAATCTTATCTTTAATATACAACTTGAATAACTTAATTTGGAGTTATGTATCAAAAGATATGATCAAATTAACACTGACTGGTCACTAATACATTTGCCCAGAATTTCCTGGACAGATTCTAAGTCCGAATTTTATGTATTTTTCTGGGAAAATATAGACATATCTGGATTTTATGGTCTGAATAAAATTTCAAGCCATATGTCTTAGATTGCAAACCCAACAAAGAACATAAAAATCTGAATTCCATAACTTAAGTTATAATAGTTTATGTACTCACTGCTCATCAATTCTAGCAAAGAACACACATATTTACCATCTTCAATTTTTACCAAAATTAATCATAAGACTAGCAAACATGCATCCCCAAGATTTTTATCACAAAATAATATTAATTCAGAATCATTAACATGCTAAATGCTCAAATCATACAACTAAAAAAATAAGACATAGGCAATAGCCTTAGGTTATGCACAAACCTTTTTTTTCTTTTTTTTTTCTCTTTAGTTCTTTTGCTCTTACCGTAATTTAACATCTTTAAATATTTTAAATACTTTATTGGATATTTTCCATAATTATTTGCTATTATTTTAATTATTTTTCAGTCAAGATCCAAATTTAGACTCCGGTCAAACTGTCAAATCGATTTAACAACTCGCGCGACTAGGGGCCTAAATTTGCGAATATGACATTTTCTCCCCTTTAAAATAAATTTCATCCTCAAAATTTTACTTGTTCATTCTTTGTTGAACAACTGAGGATATTGCTTCCTCATTATCTCTTCACTTTCCCATGTGGCTTCTTCAGTAGCATGATTCCACCATAGAACTTTAACTAATGGAACTTTTTTGTTTTGTATAACTTTTTCTTCATGTGCTAATATAGCCACCGGTTCCTCTTCATATGTCAAGTCGGTTTGTACTTCTATGTCATTAGTTGGAATAATATGAGTTGGGTCTGATCTATATCTCCTTAGCATCGACACATGAAAAACATTATGGATTTTATCCAACTCTGGTGGAAGTGCTAACCGATATGCCACTGGCCCAATTCTATCCAAAATCTCATAAGGACCGATGAACCTTGGACTTAACTTTTCCTTTTTATCGAATCTCAATACTTTCTTCTAAGGAGAAACCTTGAGAAACACTTTATTTCCCTCATACTCTATATCTTGCCTCTTGATGTTAGCATATGCTTTCTGTCGATCTTGTGCTACTTTCAATCTTTCTTGGATAATTCTAACCTTTTTGTCTATTTGTTGCACTAACTCTGGCCCTATCAATTTCTTTTCACTCAATTTGGTCCAACAAACTGGTGTCGTACACTATCTTCCATATAATGCCTCAAAAGGAGTCATACCTATACTTGTCTGATTATTGTTGCTGTAGGCAAACTCCATAAGAGGTAGATGTCGATCCCAACTTCCCTCAAATTCAAGCACACAACTTCTCATCATGTCCTCTAACAACTGGATAATCCGATCTAACTGTCCATCTATTTGTGGATCAAAAGTCATGCTGAAATTGAGTCGAGTTTCGCAAACTTGTTGTAAGCTCCTCCAAAATTGTAATGTAAATTTGGGATCTCTATCAAAGTGATAGATACTGGCACTCCATGAAGTCTCACTATCTCACTTACATAAATTTTGGCTAGCTTGTTCAATGAGTAATTGATGCATCCCACATCGGTTGCGGAGGAACTCCTGGACTGGTTTATAAGGCTGGGTTCAAATCTTCCCCTTTGAGCGCACTTTTGGGGTGAAGTTAGGAGTCCGCATTCTTATCATTTGGTATCAGAGCCAGCCCTGTATACCGGTGTCCCTTTGAGTTATGACAGATCGCCGATCGAGGCAGTCGGGGTCTTAAGGGGGTGGGGATGATGCGTTCCACATCGGTTGCAGAGGTAACTCCTGGACTGGTTTATAAGGCTGGGTTTAAACCTTCCCCTTTGAGCGTGCTTTTGGGTGAAGGAGTGTGTGAGGCCATTTATTTACATCATGTCTAAATCAAGCAACCAGGAAAGAAGTAGTGATGAAGGAAACAAAACTTTCTACACATTAGAGGCTATGCAACAAGAATTTGGAAGGCTTGAGATTCTGCTCCGAGATATGAATGATCGGTTTGACAAGTATGATAGGAGGTTAGAAGGCCATGATCAAGCTCTACATAATCTTAGAAGAGATACATCCTTGCAAAGTCAAATTGGAGAGAGAAGGGAAAGGTTAGCAACTCCATCTCAATCTGACTATGAAGAAGATTTTGATGAGTTTGATGATGATAGGGATAGAAATCAGTTTGGAGGTAGAGGGGGCAGAAATGATAGAGGAAGGAATATGAGAGAACATAGAGGCAGGATAGAGGCGGATAGATTTGGGAACGTCGAGAATCGGATAGATCGTAATTTGGGGAGTATTAAAATAAAAATCCCTTCTTTTCAAGGTAGGAATGATGCTGATGCTTACTTAGAGTGGGAGAGAAAAGTGGAATTGGTGTTTGAATGTCATAACTATTATGAGGAGAAAAAAATAAAGTTGGCAGCCGTGGAATTCACTGACTATGCCTTGGTATGGTGGGACCAAATCATCCTCAATAGACGTAGGAATGGGGAAAGACCTATAAACAGATGGGTGGGGATGAAGGCAGTCATGAGAAAGAGGTTTGTCCCTAGTTACTATTATAGGGAACTACATCAAAGGCTCCAAAGTTTGAGACAAGGGAATAAAAGTGTTGAGGACTATCATAAAGAAATGGAGATAGCTATGATGAGGGCTAATATTGATGAAGATAGGGAGGCTACCATGGCACGTTTCTTGGCTGGTCTAAATAAGGAAATTGCAAATGTTATTGAGCTGCACCACTATATAGAATTAGAGGAGATGGTGAATATGGCTATGAAGGTGGAGAAGCAACTAAAGCAATAGGGAACCAGCAAACCAACCTATTTGGGTTCCACATCTAATTGGAGCTCAAAGTGGCCTAAAAGGGAAGACAAAGCCAAAGTCAAGGTAAGAGAAGAAAATGGTAAAGTAGAGCAAAAAGGTAACCCTAAAGCTAATGCTACTTCTTCCAATACTGAAAAGCATAGAAACATAAAATGCTTTAAGTGCCTTGGCAATGGACATATTGCATCTCAATGCCCAAATAAAAAGGTTATGATATTGAAATATAATGGTGTAATTGAATCCGAAAGTGATAAAGAATCTGATTCAATGCCTTCATTTGAAGATTGTAGTGATGATGATGAGGCCGAGCATGCTATTAGCGGGGATTTAAATCTTGTGGTTAGGCGTGTACTAAATGCACAATTGAAAGAAGATGGGGTTGAACAAAGGGAAAATATCTTCCATTCCAGATGTTTGATAAATGACAAAATTTGTAGTCTTATAATTGATGGAGGAAGTTCTACTAATGTTGCAAGTACTACTTTAGTTGATAAGTTGGGGCTGGATTGTTTGAAACATCCTAGGCCATATAGACTACAATGGCTTAATGATTGCAGAGAGAGAAGGGTAAATAAACAAGTTTTAATTTCATTCTCCATTGGAAGATATTCTGACCGTGTACTTTGTGATGTAGTACCTATGCATGCAGCTCATGTGTTGCTTGGTAGGCCATGGCAATATGACAGAAAGGTGACGCATGATGGGTATAGAAATAGAAACTCATTCATGATGGGAGATCAATGTATCATTCTGGCTCCTATGACTCATAGTGAAGTTTATGAAGATCAAATGAAGCTAAAAAGGAGCATGGAGGAAGAAATGCAAAAAGAAGCCGAAAGGTCCAAATTGAGAAAAAAGGAGCAAAAAGAAAATGGAAAGGCCGAGAGTTGCAAAATAAGAGAGATGAGAGGAAAAGAAAAAGGAAAGGTTGAGAAAGAGAGAAAAATGGGAGGAAAAGAGGTCTAAAACGAAAAGCAAATAATTGGCCCAAAGGAGAGCGGTACAAAGAAAAATAATTTTTATGCAAAAGTAAGGGATATCAGAGTGGCTTTTGAGAATCAACAATGTTTACTTATACTCATGTACAAGGAATCTTATTTTAATGAAGCTGACCTTAACCCTTCTTTGCCTAGTGTTGTTGTTTCTTTATTGCAGGAATATGAGAATGTATTCCCTGAAGAGTTACCACAAGGATTGCCACCAATAAGAAGAATTGAACATCAAATTGATTTCATACCAGGAGCTCAAATTCCAAACCGCCCAGCCTATAGGTGCAACCCCGAGGAGACAAAGGAACTTCAAAGGCAAATGGAGAGTCTTAGTCCGTGTGCAGTGCCAGTGCTTTTGGTGCCAAAAAAGGATGGGAGTTGGCTCATGTGTGTTGATTGTAGGGCTGTGAATCGCATAATAGTTAAGTATCGGCATCCAATACCCATATTGGATGATATGTTAGACAAACTGTATAGCGCATGTGTCTTTACTAAGATTGATTTGATAAGTGGATATCACCAAATTAGGATGAAAGTTGGTGATGAATGGAAAACAACATTTAAAACAAAGCTTGGTTTATATGAGTGGCTCGTTATGCCTTTTGGTCTAACCAATGCCCCTAGCACTTTTATGAGATTGATGAATCATGTTTTGCGTCAGTTCATTGGAAAATTTGTTGTTGTTTATTTTGATGATATTTTGATTTATAGTAAATCTGTTGATGAGCATGTACATCATCTTAGGGCTGTTTTGGATACAGTTAGGAGAGAAGAATTGTATGCTAAACTTAAAAAGTGCACATTTTGCATGAATAGAGTTATATTCTTAGGGTATGTGGTGAGTGCCAATGGAATTGAGGTTGATGAGGAGAAGATAAGGGCTATCCAAGAATGGCCAACCCCTAGAAATGTGAGTGATGTTAGGAGCTTTCATGGCCTTGCTAGCTTTTACAGGAGGTTTGTAAAGGATTTTAATGTCATTGTTGCTCCTTTAACTGAAATCATTAAAAAAGATGTGGGGTTTAAGTGGGGCGAGGTGCAAGAACTTGCATTTAATACTTTGTCTCCGGGATAGGTATTGGTGCTGTTTTGATGCAGGGTAGGTGTCCAATTGCTATCTTTAGTGAAAAGTTGAGTGGTGCACAACTCAATTATTCCATGTATGACGAGGAGTTGTATGCATTGGTGAGGGCTTTGGAGACTTGGCAGCATTATCTTTGGCCTAAAAAGTTTGTGATTCATAGTGATCATGAGTCTTTAAAGCATCTCAAGGGTCAAGATAAGTTGAACAAACGACATGCCAAGTGGTTGGAGTTCATTGAGACCTTTCCTTATATGATTCAATACAAACAAGGTAAGGAAAATGTGGTTGCTGATGCATTATCTAGAAGATATACTCTTATTAATACTTTGAGTTCTCGATTGATGGGATTTGAATATATAAGATAATTGTATGCTTCTGATTCTAATTTTTCAAATGTTTATAATGCATGTGAACAATATGCGTTTCAAAGGTTTTATAGGCATGATGGTTATTTATTTAGAAAAATAAACTTTGTGTGCCTAATTGTTCAATGCGTGAGTTGCTTGTGCATGAGGCTCATAATGGTGGTTTGACGGGTCATTTTGGTATTGCTAAGACACTTGACATCTTGCATGAGCATTTTTATTGGCCTAATATAAAGAAAGATGTTGAAAAAATTTGCTATAGGTGATGTATGCACGGGAACCATACATGAAGGAAATGAATTACAATTTTTTGTCAATGGAGAGGAGCAATCTTATATCATTAAAATGGGCCTAAAAGGAGATCAAAAGCCTTTTCATATAATCCAATTCAATATGGGGCGTGTTCCAAATCATAGAAGGCAACATTGGAGCATTGGTTGCTATATTGGGCCAAAAATCCATAATCAAGCTTATGGGTTAATACTACAGAAAGGGAAGCCTAAAGTAAAGATCAAGGGAGTCTTTCATGAATATTGAATTCAAATAGGCTAAACAAGACAAAGTCCATAAACCTTGAAGATTACAAGTCATGTGCCAACTATGTGCTCAAGATCATGTGCCAAGCATATGTCTACTTATGTGATTTGGGCCTAACTTGTAATTGGGCTTAATTATATATGTGGGCTGCCTAATTTAAATTAACTTAGGCTTTAATTAGTGATAGACATGTGGGCCAAAGAAGTAAAGTCCAACCCACCACTTGTCTTATTTTAGAAAGATTTAATTAGTGTCCTAATTCAAGTAGGGCTCTACCTTTTTAGAATATGACTGTACTTTTAGGAGTTGACTTAGAATAGGATTTAGTTATCCTTTACCATAAAGGATTCAAAGACTTGGGGATATAAATACTCATCTAGGCTTCTTGTACAAGACATCAATGAATAAAAACGAATTTGAGAGTTTTCTTTAAAGTGAGACACATTTGCATCTTTTTATTACCTTTAGAAATTAGTTACTTATCAAGTAATCTTGCTTGTGGCGTGGCTATTCTTAATAAACCATATAATCTTGGTTCTTTGCTACATTGGTTAGCTTTGGGTCGGATTCAATCTATGATCACCATAGCTTAAGGTTTGTTTACCTTGTCTTGTTGAGGGGTTTCAAGGCACGGTCTTTGGGGTTCTGCATCAGTTTGGTATCAGAGCTTTTGGTTAGGTAATCATTATCTATCCTTTACAATTGCTTTCTAGTTGTTAACTTAGTTAGATTTAAATTCTGCCATTAGAGGTACCATATAATCTTGGTTCTTTGCTACATTGGTTAGCTTTGGGTCTGATTCAATCTATGATCACTATAGCTTAAGGTTTGTTTACCTTGTCTTGTTGAGGGGTTTCAAGGCACGGTCTTTGGGATTCCGCATCACTAGGTGTGTTGCATGTAAGCAAGCCTAGTCAAGAATTCAACCTCATGGGTTGTATACTCCTTTACCCATCCCTGGTCAGCCCTGGATTGACATTTCTATAGATTTTGTGTTGGAACTACCCAGGACTAAAAGGGGAAGATATAGCATTTTTGTTGTAGTTGATAGGTTTAGCAAAATGGCACATTTCATCGCTTGCCATAAAACTGATGACGCTACACATATTTCTGATTTGTTCTCTAAGGATGTTGTGCGTTTGTATGGTGTTCCTAAAACTATTGTTTCTGATAGAGATTCTAAGTTTTTGAGTCATTTTTGGCGTGTGCTGTGGGGAAAGTTGGGAACAAAATTGTTATTTTCTACTATTTGTCATCCTCAAACAGATGGACAAACTAAAATGGTTAATAGAACTTTAGGATCATTATTATGTGCTGTTGTTGGTAAGAATTTGAAAACTTGGGAAGATTGTTTGCCATTAGTAGAATTTGCATATAATAGAAGCATTCATTCATCAACAGGTTATTCTCCATTTGAAATTTTCTATGGTTTTAATCCGCTAACCCCTTTGGATTTGTTGCCTATACCTTTGAATGATATTTCTAACTTAGATGGGCAAAAGAAGGCAAATTTGGTTAAGTCCATACATGAGAAGGCAAAGCAGCACATTGAGTTAAAGAATAAAAGTTATGCACAAAAAGTCAATCAAGGACATAAAGTTGTGAAATTTGAACCTGGAGATTGGGTATGGATGCATTTTAGGAAAGAGAGATTTCCTAACCAAAGGAAATCCAAGTTGGATCCAAGAGGCGATGAACCTTTTCAAGTGGTTAAGAGGATCAATGACAATGCCTATAAGATTGACTTGCCCGGTGAGTATGGTGTTTCAGCAACTTTTATTGTTGTTGACCTTTCTCCTTTTGATAATGCAGGTGGTGATTCGAGGACGAATCCTTTTGAGGAGGGAGGGAATGATGCAAGCCAAGACAACAGAAATGATCTTACATGCCATGGAGGAGATGGATTAGTGATGCCACCTGGTCCAATCATAAGATCAAGTAGAAACAAGCTCAAAGCAGCCTTGCAAATGTATATTCAAAGCTTGGTGACAAGAGATATCAAGGAAGAGGCTTGGATCAGACTTGAAGAGATGGAATCGGTTGGCGATTCAAAGCTTATGACACTCAGTAGGGCATGTGATGGTGAAGACAACTAGCCTAATGGGCTAGAGAAGAAGTCTATATTACAAGGTTCAAGTCATGTGCAATATGCTATGTCAAGATGGACTTATATTATGTCATGGTTGGGCCTAAGATTAAATTTAGTGGGCTGTTTTATTTTAATTATTGGAATGTGATTTCGTTTAAAGATACATGATCAACCTTATTTTAACTTGTCTTAGGTGTATAAGCCTTATAAAATTAAGCCCATTTGTTTGTCCTTAAGTCATTAGGGTCAGATTGGTCTTTTCTTCATTTTTGCACCTAGGGTTTGGTTTGTAGAGGTATAAATACCTCCTTATACGTGTAAGACAATCAGATTGGTGATTAAGATCAAAATTTGAGTGTTCTTCAAGTGGGAGGTGTGATCTCCATTGATATACCAAGGATTGTTTTCACTTATCAGGTTGGTAATTAATTTGTGGCGTGAATCCAATTCTCTCTTCATACTCTTTGTTACCAATTCCTTACTGTTTTGGGGGTGAAGAGTCTAATCTTGCAATTGGTTAAACTTAAGATTTGTATCAAATTGATTTGGAGGTTGTCTAGACTTAGATTCTAGGTGGTTGCTGCATCAGTAATCCATTCTGACCGGTAAGAAATGTGCCAATTTTGTCAATCGATCCACTATCATCCATACTGCATCATGCTTTCTCTAAGGCAGAGGTAAGCTGGACACAAAATCCATCATGATTCTTTCCCATTTCCAATCTACAATCGGTATTGGTTGCAATAATCTCGTGGGTAACTAGTGTTCTACTTTCACTTGTTGACAGGTTAGACACTTAGCAACATACTCAGTGATATCCTTCTTCGTCCCTGGCCACTAGTATTGAGTTTTCAAGTCTTGATATATTTTGCTCCCACCTGGATGCATGGTATATACCGTTTTATGTACTTCTCTTAAGATATCAAACTTCAACTCTTCTATATTAGGAACACAAATCCTATTTTGGAAGTATATTGTGCCATATTTCGTCAATGAAAACTCATCATTTTCTCCCTTTTTCACTACCACGACTATCTCTATTAATTTCTCATCTTGCTTATGAACATCTTTGATCCTCTGCATTAAAATGGATTGAACTTGCATCTCAGCTAAAATCTTTCTACTTAGTGCATCTATAACAACATTTGCTTTTCCTGGCTGGTAATCGATCACACAGTCATAATCTTTAATCAACTCTAATCATCTTCATTGTCTCAAATTCAATTCTTTCTTTGGGAGAAGGTATTTAAGACTTTTGTGATATGTATAGATATAACATTTTTCCCTATATAGATAATGTGTCTAGATCTTCAAAGCAAAAATAATAGCAGCTAACTCCAAATTGTGTGTCAGGTAATTAAGCTTGTGAGGCTTAAGTTGTCTTGAGGTGTAAACAATCAGCTCTCCTTCTTGCATAAGAACACAGCCTAAACCAGCAATCATCACTGTACACAACAAAGTCTTTTCCAGGTATGGGCTGAGTCAACACTAGTGCTTCAATTAACATTTCCTTCAGTCGATCAAAACTTGCTTGACACCTATCTGTCTACTTGAAATGAACCTCTTTTCATAGCAGTCATGTCAAAGGAGTCGCTATGGATGAAAATCTCTTTATGAATCTCCTATAATATCTAGCTAATATGAGGAAACTTTTCACTTCTATCACATTTTGAGGTGATTGCCAATTAAGAATAACCTCAATTTTACTAGGGTCAACTCGAATACCTTCTGCCAAAACTACGTGACCCAGAAAACTGACTGATTCAAGCCAAAACTCGCACTTAGATAGCTTTGCATACAACTACTTTCCCTCAGTGTTTGTAGCATTATTCTGAGATGTTAATCATGTTCTTCTCGGTCTTAAGAGTATACAAGGATGTCATCAATAAACACCACTATAAATTGATCAAGATATGGCTTGAACACTTGATTCATCAGGTCTGTAAAAGCTGTCGGTCCATTGGTCATTCCAAAAGGCATAACCAGGAACTCATAATGACTATAACGAGTCCTGAATGTCATCTTAGGTACATTTGACTCCTTGATCTTCAACTGATGATACCCTGATTGAAGATCTATCTTTGAAAATATGGCTGCACCTTTCAACTGATCAAATAAATCACCAATTCTAGGCAGCAAGTATTTATTCTTAATAGTAACCTTATTAAGCTGCCTGTAGTCGATGCAAAGATGAAGGGTGTCATCTTTTTTCTTCACAAATAACACTAGAGCACCCCATGGTAATACACTGGGTCATATAAAACCCTTATCTAACAACTCTTGCAACTGTATCTTCAACTCCTTCAACTCTGCTAGTGTCATCCTATATGGTGTAATGGAAATAGGAGTGGTATTGGGTACCAAATCGATAGCAAACTCAATTTCTCCATTCGACAGTAACCCTCGTAACTCCTTTAGAAACACATTAGGAAATTCCCTAACAGTAGGTATATCCACTAACTTCGGACTTGCTTTTTTCATATCAATCACATACGCTAAGTATACTTCACATCCTTTACTGATGAGGTTCCAAGCTTTCAATATTGATATCACATTGTCTGGATATCTTCTATTCTCACCCATCACCACTATCTCATCTTGTTCTGGAATTTTGATGATCATTTGTCTCCTCCCACAATCAACTACCACTCCATAATGAGTCAACCAATCCATTCCCAAGATCACATTGAACTCGAGGAATTGTAACTCTATCAAGTCTGCTAGGAATTGCCTACTTTGAATTTCAACTGGGCAACCCCTAAACAATTTGCTAACCCTTACAATGTGCTCCAATGGTTTAGTCACTAGAATCTCAAACTCTAGAGCCTATGCTTCTAAACCCTTTTGACCCGGTGGTGGTGCACATATGTATGAATGCATTGAACTTGGATCTATCAATGCATGTATGTCAAGGCCAAAGGGAAGGAATTTACCAATTATGACATTAGGTGCATCTTGCTCCTCTTGGCCTCGTATAGCATACGCCCTAGCTGAGGCAGCTCCACTTCCTTCTGTTCTCTCAAGTGTCTCTGATCTAAACTGACTGGGCCCTGATCGGCCTCCTCTGTCTTGTCCTCGATCTCGGCCTCTGCCTTGCCCAGAAGCTTGCATTTGTATCGGCTCAGTGCTTCCCAAACCTCTGCCATACTGTAATAAAGGACAATCACTTTTCATATGAACTTTGAAGCCACAACTCAAACATGCTCCTGTCATCCACCAACACTCTCCCGGATAAGGATGACCACAATGCAAACATTCTGGTAGAGGTAGAGACCTACATGGTGCATGTGCCGGTGCACTGGCTGCCAAAGAAATAGATCTCACATGTGTTCCCCGCTTGTAAGAAGGAGGTCTGTTGGAACCCCCAGCCTAAAATTGGCCACTGAAAGATCTAACCATCTTGCCACTTGATGGTCCCCCATTCGGCTGTGATATGGGCCTCTTAAACCCTCTATCTTGTGTTGGATGTTGTGTTGCTAGAACTCTCTCAACTATTCTATCAAATGCTAGCAAACTAGGAAAACTCATCAGGTGTAGAGCTGAGACCTATAGCTTGATTGAGTCTCTCAATCCATCTTCAAATCATCGGCATTTATTAGCTTTCGTGGATACAATGCTGCCAGTATATTTGTAAAGATGTGTGAATTCTCTTTCATATTTTGACACCGACATGTTCCTCTATTTTAAAGTCAAAAATTCCATTTTCTTGTCATCTGTATAGATAAGGGGAATGTATTGCTCTTTGAACTTCTCTAAAAAGAATTTCCAAGTCATGGGGTCAGGTGCCTCTGAACTATGTGACTTCGATCGCCACCAATCATATGCATGGTTTTGTAATAAAGATATTGCATATTCATATCTTTGCTCATTTGTGCAATGCAGCTGATCAAAGACTCTCTCTGCCCATTCTAACCAAAACTCTGCCGGAGGGGTCATCTTCCCGTTTACCATAGAAATCGGTGCCCCTAACTTCCTCAGCCTCTCAAATTGTAACACAGATGAGGCTGGATGTGATGCTCTTTGTAGCAAATCTATCATGTTCCTCATAAGCTTTGTTTGTCCCATGCCAGTATCAGACTGCCCATGTGATGAGCTAGCACCGAATCTAGATGCAGTAGCTTAGCGACGACTTGGTCTCGATGAAGCCTCTGTTTCAGTAGGCTTGTTACTTTCTCCTCCTTCTGCCACAATGTGTCGTGACCCTAAATGATGCAGAATCCCAAAAACTGTGCCTTGAAACCCCTTAACAAGACAAGGTAAACAAACCTTAAGCTATGGTGATCATAGATTGAATCCGACCCAAAGCTAACCAATGTAGCAAAGAACCAAGATTATAAGGTTTATTAAGAATAGCCACGCCACAAGCAATATCACTTGATAAGTAACTAAATCCTAAAGGTAATAAAAAAATGCAAATTTGCCTCACTTTAAAGAAAAACACTCAAATTCGTTTTTATTCATTCATGCCTTGTACAAAGAAGCTTAGATAAGTATTTATAGCCCTAAGTCTTTGAATCCTTTATGGTAAAGGATAACTAAATCCTATTCTAACTCAACTCCTAAAAGTACAGTCATATTCTAACTCATATTCTAAAAAGTAGAGTCCTACTTGAATTAGGACACTAATTAAATCCTTCTAAAATAAGACGAGTGGTGGGTTGGGCTTTATTTCTTTGGCCCACATGTCTATCACTAATTAAAGCCTAATGTCACGCACCGCGAAGGTTCATACGAGATTTCCCGCACATTTACATTTTCCCACACATGTATAATATTCTAAAAGGCCATTGTAAACCGTTAGATTAAATGGATCTTGGTCGTCCTTTTTGGTAGGTAGGAATTAATCCTAGCCCTCCATTTGGTAGGTGGGAATCAATCCTAGCCATCCATTTTGGTAGGTGGGAGTTAATCCTAACTATCCATCTGGTAGGTGGGAATTGATTTCGGCCATCCATTGAGGAGGTGGAGGCCTATATATACCTTATGTAATTAATTTGTATTCATCGAGGCATTTCAAGCAATACAAAGCATTCTTCACAAACTCTCTTGTGTTCTTGTTTTGCTCTTGAATCTTCTAAATCTCTAAGTTCCTTTATGTTCTCTTTGGAGTGTTTTATTGGGTTGGAAGGCAAGCTTAGTGTAACGGACTATGCTAAGTGCCGCATGATTTCTAATTAAAGTCTAGGGTCGTGACAGTTTGTATCAGAGCCTTGGTTTAAAGCTTTATTACCTTTGGCATAATGAAGGCTACTGCCCCAGCTACACCTAGTGTGGAAGTTCCACCTATGGAGCGTGGTCATGAGGAAGTTCAAAAACCTCCATCTAAAGAGTCTCGAGCCAAGTCGAAAGACATGATTTCTAGCTTGGAAGCACGTGTTGAGAGTGCTCAGGACAGCTTGGGAGAGTTGTTCGACCGAGTGGACAACATAATGTAGAATTCCCAGCTGACCTGATAGAGTTGTCATTCCATGATGCAATCTTGGGGATGGAGTAGTTAACTCAGTCAGCATAGGACAGTGGTGGATTGTCAGTATAGGAGAGTGACTTTCAAGAATTTAGGGCAGGATGATATGATTGTCTTGGGTAAGAACTAACCATTCTTAACTAATGTCATTTATGCTACAAAGGCACGTAAGCTTATCAAAAAGGGATGTGAAGCATTTTTGGCACATATTGTAGATACCAAGAAAGGGAGTCTAGATCTCAGGGAGATTCCTACAGTATGTGAATATCCAGATATCTTCCCTGAGGACTTATCAGGGTTACCACCTGTTAGGGAGATAGAGTTTGCCATTAATGTTTTGCCAGGCCCAACCCCGATATCAATCACTCCCTACAGAATGGCACCTGTTGAGCTAAAGAAATAAAAAGTGCAATTGCAAGAGTTATTAGAGAAAGGGTTTATCAGATCTAGTGTCTCACCTTGGGGTGCTTTGGTTCTATTTGTTAAAAAGAAGGATGGCACCTTTCCTTTGTGCATTGATTATCATCAGTTGAACAAGATGACAATTAAGAACATATATCCACTGTCGAGAATAGATGACTTGATTGATCAGTTGAAAGGAACAGGGGTATTTTCTAAAATTGACCTTAAAGGTTATCACTAACTGAGAATTAGAGAATCAAACATTTCAAAAACAGCATTTAGGACTCAATATGGTCATTACGAGTTTTTAGTAATGCCTTTTGGCTTAACGAATACCCCAACAGTGCTTATGGATCTAATAAATAGAATCTTTAGGCCTTATTTGGACCAGTTCATGGTGATGTTCATAAATGATATCTTGGTGTACTCCAGAAGCAGAGAAAAGCATGATCAATATCTTTGTATTGTCTTCCATACCTTGAGAGAGAATCAATTATATGCGAAGTTGTCGAAATATGCATTTTGGTTAGATGAAGTGGCCTTTCTAGGGCATATTGTCTCAGCTAATGGGATCAGAGTTGACTCCAGCAAGGTAGAGACAATTCTCAACTGGAAACCACCTCAGAATGTGACAGAGGTGAGAAGTTTTCTTGGTTTGGCTGGTTATTATCGGAGGTTCGTGAAAGGATTTTCAATGATAGCTTCACCACTAACAAAATTGCTTAGAAAGGAGACCAGATTTGAGTGGACAGACCAGTGTCAGACTAGTTTTGATAAGTTGAAGAAAATGTTAATAGAGGCACCAATGTTGACACAACCTACTGCAGGAAAAGATTATGGCCCTGTTTGGCATTGCGTTTGCCAAAATCGCTTTTAGAGAAAAAAATTTTATTTTTAAATTTTTTGAGTTTAAAAAACTTCTTTTGGATAGAAGCAGATAAATAGATACTTTTTCCAGAAGCAGGTTTGAGAAAAGCAGTTTATAAAAAATTAAAAAATTCAGTCAATTAAATCAAAAAAATTCTAAACCTGCTTTTTGGACTCCCAACAGCAATCCCAAATACCCCCTATGTGGTGTACAGTGATGCTTCCCTTAATGGTTTGGGTTGTGTACTAATGCAAGAAGGCAAAGTGATCGCTTATGCTTTCAGAAAATTGAAGCCTTATGAGAGAAATTATCTGACACATGATCGAGAACAAGCAACCATTGTGTTTGCATTGAAAATTTGGTGACACTACTTGTATGGCGAGCAATGTTATATCTATACAGACCATAAAAGTTTGAAATATTTTCCTTCACAAAAGGAACTCAATTTGAGACAGAGGTGATGGCTAGAATTAATCAAAGATTACAATTATATCATTGATTATCAGTCGGGTAAGGCCAATGTGGTAGATGACGCTCTGAGTAAAAAAACTCTGGCAGGTAAACGTTAAAACTTAAATTTATAAAGTGAACAAGATTAAATAACAAAAAAATGAAATAATAAATAATTTATAAATATTATTTTTGGCAGAATTGCGGATTCAACCCACATTGATTCAACAAGTAAAGGACAATCAGAAGTAAGACGCGAAATTAAAGGAAATCTTTGCAATGGTGAAAAAAGGTGAAAACTCATAATTTACTATTGAATTAGATGGGAGTTTAAGGCAAAAAGGTAGGTTATGTGTGCCATACATACCAAAATTGAAACAAGATATTTTGAAAGAGACTCATAATGTTATTTATACAATGCACCCAGGAAGCAACAAAATGTATCATGAGTTGAAGGCATATTACTGGTGGCCAAGAATGAAAAGAGATATCACAGAGTATACTGCCAGATGTTTAACTTGTCAGCAAATGAAGGCTAATCATCAAGTACCATGTGGATTATTACAATCAATTGCAATTCCATAGTGGAAATGGGAAAGAGTTATAATGGATTTTGCTTCTGGTTTGCCTTTGACACAAAAGAGGCATGATGCAATATGGGTAGTGGTGGACCGACTCACCAAATTAGCTCACTTTTCTACCGATCAAGATGGATTATCCACTTAAATATTTGGCATATATCTATGTTAATGAGATAATCCGTTTACATGGTGTGCCAGTTTCAATTATTTCAGATCGAGACCTGAGGTTCACTTCACAATTCTGGAAAAAGTTTGCATCAAGCCACGGGTACTCGACTCAATTTCAGCACAGCTTTCCATGTAATACCACTTCCTATGCATTTGAGTATAACCTATCCCTGTATCAAGTAATCATACATGGCATACTGGAAAGGTAAAATACCCTGTTAATAATAGCAGTAAAATTTTTTTTCATATCCTGTAATATAATTCAATGACTTTGCAAGTCTCATATCCTATAATTTCATTCAATGACTTTGCAAGTCTCATATCCTATAATTTCATTCAATGACTTGTAAGTCTCATATCCTGTAATATTATTCACTGACTTTGCAAAGTTAACACTGAAGTTTTCACCACAATATAATATATTACATATATCAAAACATAAACTTTACACATAAGTATTTTCGAGTTGATTTTATTTATACATTTTTAGACTCATTCCAAAATGACTATACATATTCAAGCACACAAATACAAAACACATATGACATATTTTCATGCTTGTGTGGAATGCAAGGAGAGAGAGTGATGAGGCTCGACCAATGACCTGTGCTCCGTGTCTTCTATACACTACTCAAAATGAGCTATCACTTTTCTTTACCTGAAAAATTATGCAAATTGATGAGTTGCGGCTCAGTGAGAATAATCATCCAATGAGCTTTAAAGTACCAAACAAATCATAATAATAAGTCACAAATCCAATACATACAATGTATTTCATTCCATTCATCAGTATCATATAAATATCAATAAAGTTGAAACATATATTCATTACTCTTTATGTATGCAAATGCTTTGCTTATTTCATTTTGTCACACAGTTAAACAGACATTGTCCCGGGTTTCCATGTGAACATTTGCATTTGCATTTGCTAGCTAGCTTGATCATTTGTTTCATTTGCACATTTGTTGGGCTATAGGCCTCTTCTTTTGTTTTACAATATCGATTAACTAGTCACAATGCCTTTTAAATCCATATGCATATGCACTTGTATTTAAGCATTCATCAACCATTGTATCTTATCACATATAGTATACATATACCACATATATACCTCATATGTCACACATATACCTTGCATATACTATACATATACCATGTATATATATCACATATGTCAAACATATCCTTCAAATATACCATTTATATGTATCACAATGTCACAATTATCTATCATTACATTATCAAGGACCAATCATGACAATCATATGAATCACATAGCAAGCAACATTCATTTGCACTAAAGAATTCAATCGATAATTAGACTCACTGTTCTCATTTGATTCCGACCCCTAAATTATTGTCTATCCGCTCCATGTGGGTCTCCAATATGTTGCGAGCCTAATATAAAAACATAATCGATTAACTCATGATTAGGGAGACTTAATGTGGCTTAAACAAATTAATATGCATTGTTTATGTCAATAGTTAAGATTTTTCCTATGAGGCAGTATGACCTTATGGGACTGTACAACCTATAACTTTTTCTATACTTGACCAATTAATCTGATTCTTATTCCTAATTAAAACTAACATATAATTATATAACATATTAAAATAGCAAACCAATTGAATCATTTTACAATGTTTTGTGGAATTTCTAAGTATGTTCTATTTTCTGCCTTGTTTTCTGCCTTTAGGCAGTTTCAGGGTACTCATTTGGTTTTATTATAACTTATAATCTATAAGTCCTATTTTAATGAAACTTTACAGACACTTATATGTGTACATATGAAACATTTTTCATGTTTAAACTTTTTATCCATTATGTCTCTAAGGTCTTCAAAATATAACAAACATTTTATTGGTCCATAATAGAATTGGCTTCTGGACCAGTATGATTTCCAAAGGCCATAACGTAGTCTATATATAACCAAGTAAGCTGAAATTAGTACCAAACTTTAGCTAAGACATATACCAATAACGTTCCTATTTTGACAATTTACATAATCTAGCTCTAACAAGCTCCAATTATCCAAACAAATTACTGGATCTGCCCAGGGCACTCAGTAGGCAGTTCAAACTATGGAACAGTCATGGTTCCATTCACCATAACTCAACATTTACAAGACCTATGACCTTAAATATGGTATACAGATACCACACACATATAGCTACAATTTTTATGTTTTGAGATACTTCAAATAATGGCTTTAACATATTCGAAATCAAAGCACACAGTAGCTAACTTGGTTAGGGTTCACACCCTAACCAGTTTCAGTAGAGAGAGCATATCTCTTCCTATACATAACATCTTGCAAACATGTTTACATATCCACAAATCTAAGACATAAAGGAATAACCTTTGTGTTTTACATGTTTCCAGAATCAATTTCTATTAATATCAAAATCGAGGTGTAATTCAGTGCCTAATATTGAACCTAAGCAACTCAAATCAACCTTATAGCAATAAGAATTGATTACTTACCAAGAACAAACTTGCAAGGGATCAATTTGCCTCAAAACTCAAGTGAAACAAGGATGAATAGAAGTCTGAAATGGAGGAAATTGAAGAAGAAGTCGGGCTGGAGAAGAAGGCAGAAATGGGAAGATAAAGCTAACTTTTTGTTTTTGTCTTTTTATCTTTTTCTCATCTCTTTTCTCCTTTCTCTTCTCTTCTCTTTTATTTCTCTTTTGTGTCATTTTCATTTTATTTTGTCTAAATTATTATTATTATTTACATATATTTATAATTCCACTAATTCATACAATAATACAACTTAATCATTTGACTCGATTTAACTAAATTAGCAATGTAAATGTTTACTAATCTTAATCTAATCATTTTGCTTACATTAATTTAGTCACCTTATTCAATTCATTTCTAATACTTTGTTATCCTCATTTAGGTTATAATTACACAAGTGCGACTCGATACAAGTGTCAAAACTTGGACACGTAGCTAGTGCATGTCATAAACTTGTTCCTACGAAAATACGTATGAAATGCACGTGTTCAATTGAATTGTATGCAAGATGCTTATGTTCAATGAAATGCATGTGGGGAAGGTCAAGGATGTTACATTCCACCCACAAACAGATGAACAATCAAAGAGGGTCATACATATATTGGAAGATATGTTGAGGAGTTGTGTGATGGAATTTGAAGGCAAATGGAACAAACATCTTTCATTGATAGAATTTGCCTACAATAATAGTCACCAAACCAGTATTGGTATGACACCCTATGAAGCCATGTATGGGAGGAAATGTAGAACGTCTCTATGTTGGACCGAGCTTAGTGAAAAGAAAGTAGTGGGTCCAAATCTAGTGCAAGACAGAGGAAAAAGTGAGAGTAATAATAGATAGGCTGAAAACTGCTGCTGATAGATAGAAATCATATGCAGATTTGAAAAGGAGGGATATTGAGTATACAGTTAGTGACATAGTATTCTTAAAAGTTTCACATTGGAAAAGGATTTTCCGATTTGGAAAGAAGGGAAAGTTGAGTCCTAGGTTCATAGGATCATATGAGGTACTTGAACGCATAGGTACCGTGGTGTACAAATTAGCTCTACCACCAAAGTTAGATAAGATTCACAATGTATTCATTGTGTCCATGTTGAGAAGATATCGATTGGATCCATCTCATATCATATCACTAGAACCTATAAAGATACGACCAAATCTAACTTATGAAGAGGAGCCAGTGGAAATTCTAGCTCGAGAAATGAAGGAGCTACGGAACATGAAGGTACCATTGGTAAAGGTTATGTGGAAAAATCATAATTCAGAAGAGGCGACTTGGAAAAATGAAGAGGTGATGAAGACTTAGTATCCACAATTATTCCACTCCAGTTAAAAAGGTAAATTTCAAGGACGAAATTTTTTTTAAGGAGGAAAAAATTGTAATGCTCGATAATTTAGGCCACGGTCGCGATTGACCAAAATCCGGCATTTCGAACTGATCAGGGTCTCAATTCGGGCATGAAAGAAAAAAATTAAAATCATAATAAAATATGAGAAAAATATTTTGGATATTATTAATGAAGAATTTTGAAGTTCGGAATTAAAATTTAGAAAAAAATAATTTTTCGCTGAACGAAATTGGAAATTGCAGTGTTTTTGGCACAGATATTTTAAGAAGGTATAAAAATGGAATATTCTTTATCTAAGGAAAGGAATATTCTTTTGATTAAAATAAAGTAAGAGTGATTGAAATTAATGGACCAATAAGGGACAAGATTATCTAATTAATTCTAACCACCCACCTAACCCAACTATAAAAAGTCAAACTCTACTTTTTTGGTCATTATTCTTCTTCTTCCTCATCTAACCAAAGAAAACTCTCTCATTTTTCTCTCTTGTAGCAGTTATCCTCCTCTCCCCCTAGTTCTTCTTTTTCTTTCTTCAATTAAAGCTAAAGTTAGATGGTAAAAGTTGGATTATGGCACACTCATTAAGAAAGTGAAGCAAAGTGAGCATAACCAAGGAAGAGGAAGGAAGAAAAGAAGAGAAAAAGAGAAGAAAAAAATTTTAGTCATTTTGAAGATCTTCAATGGTGAGGTAATATTTTCCTTCTTCTCACTTTTCTCTTTCTCTTTTCTTTGATTTTGGGATTAGTTACCATTAAGGGTGGTAATTTAGGGTTATTATTATGTTAATGATAATTAAGGATGGATTAGTGTGAAAATTGTTGTTAAGCCAATGAGGTGAATAATCTTTGAACCAAAATTAATAAGGAAGTAAGGGCAAGGAGAAAGCTAATTAGAAGGAGAGAAGAGTGAAAAGAAATATACTCTTTTTGAGGTATGTACATTTAGTAAAAATTCAATATAGAAAAATGTTGATTTTGATTTTGTGATGTTTGTGTAATTTTGTGTATGAAATTTTGGATATTTCATTGAGTGATGAGTTGGTGATTAAGTGATGCTATGAATGTGAAAATAAAAATTAGAATATGAGGTTGATGCATGAAGATGAAAATTGTAGGAATTAATTGAAGTGCTGGAAAATTCATCTTATGAACAGTATATATTTTTCTAGTCATAACTTGAGTTCTGAAAATGAAATTTCAGTGATTCTTATTAGGTTGAAAATTTAAGAGATAGGGATTCAACTTTTATTCAGACCATTAGACCTGAATATGTCTGCAATTAGGTGAAATATGGACTCAAAGTTCGAACTAGAAATCTCTATCTAGCAAAATACTGGGCAGATTGAAATGAAAATATCTTATAAAATAATTCATAACTTTTGCTACAAAATTCAGTGTAACGTGATTTCAGTTGAAAATTAAAGATATGACATGTACCTACATGATCACTTGTCCAAATTCCATTTAAAAATGGATGGAAAATATAGGAAAATATAAGACAGAAATGTTGTTCAGAACAGGACAGCTTGTAAATATGTGTTGATTGTGGAATTTTATGATAGAAAAATATATTAGTTGACTTTTCTTATAGTTATAATCATTAAATGAGCAAGTATGAGGTTGTAAATTATTTAATGAGAATTATTGCATTTATATGAAATTTATATTAGTGTTACCTACATAATTTATGTAAATAATAATAAATGTAACAAATATAATTAAGCCCTATAACATCTAGTCGAGAATTAGAAATTAGGATAAGTTGGCATGCCAATAAAATGGTAGAAATGTAGGCACTAGAAAATAGTCCTAAGATTTAATTTACATAGACACTAAGAAATAGTGCTGAGTTGAAATTACATAGACACTAAAAAATAGTGTTAAGTTCGAAATTACGTAGGCACTAAAAATGTGCTGAGTTGTTATTGAAAATATAGACGTTAAACTTCAAGTTATAAAATAATTATGTAGGCACCGAGTATACTGCCGGAGAGTAGAAACTCTGTATCCAGTGTTTACTTCCGGTCTAAGATGTCGTGTACTATCAAATAAATAACAGAAAAAAATGTGTAAATTATTAAATTGATATTTCAAATTGTATATCTTGTATTATTAAAATGTCACGCACGCTTAATGAATAAAATGTTATAATTGATGAATTATATATTTTTACATGGCGAAAATAGTTTTAATATTATTTGAATATTTGACAAGCTTAGTAAATCAATTGTAGTTTCTAAACTTTTATTTTAGAAATATTTATATAATTATTGGATAGTTGTCAAACGTACCACTAAGCTAGTAGCTTAGTGCGTGTGTTTCACGCATAAATAAATAGACATAATTGTTGCGTTAGGAAGACTGAAAATAAGGGTAACCCTAAAATCAGATTGCAACAGTTTATTTTCTTTTTGTACATTTTGAAAATAATATTGTAAAAATTAAATTTTAAGAATTTCTTTTGATGTAAATTTGTGGCATGTAGGATTCATAAGGATTGAAATTTGTAATTAATATATATTTGGTATTATTGTAAATATATTTTTAAATATTATGGTTTAATGAATGAATTTTTTTAAATTAAAATATTTACATCACTAGTTACATATTTAAATGATATAAAAATAAATAAATAAATAATATAATTATTTGAGAATTTGTTATTTTTACAAAAAAATAAATTTAGTAACACTTCCATATACTATTAACGATTAGTAGGGTAAGGGAGCACTACATCATATGTCACGACCGTGATAGCATGAAAGTCATGGTCATGATGCAATTAGTCATGAGCATGAAGGCCTTGATATCTGCTTTTGTGATTTTCTATTTCGAATAGAACTTTTATGTATGGAAAACTTATGTCCAGCCCTAATTATTATTAGATGATATATAAATAACCCTTATAAGGGTCAAATTCGTGACGGCCAACTTAGAGAAATAAAAATTATCTCTCTTCCATCTCTCTCAAGAGATTAATTTCCATTGCTAGCATTTTGTTAGTTTATCACCCCATTATTGTGGTTGTTTTGTTCATTCCTTCATGTGGATTACTGTTAGAGACTATCTAGCCTTGGATTGTTATGACTTGCAATATCAACTTGAAGGAAAGACTCACAAACTTGGAAGAATAAAGATAAAAAAAAAGGTAATCAACTTCTCCCATTAGATAGTTCTATCCAATTTTAATATACATAAGTGTTTTATGGGTTTTGATTTTGATAAATTTTTATATTTCTGTTGCTATATGTATGAGAAGTATGTTCAAAACCCAATATGTTCTTCCTGACATGAAACATTTCGCAGTCGCATAAGACATTTTGCAGTCGTGGTTCATCTCTGGAACTGGTAACACCATACTCACGGTCGCTAATGAGGAATCACAGTCACGGAAAGTCTTTCATGGGCTCATTCGTGATCGCATGTCTCATCTGTTTCTTACACAAGGCCATTTGCAGTCGCAAAATGGAGAGTTGCGGTCATTAGGCAGAATGCGAAAATACTATTTTTCATGCCATCAAACCTTTCCAAAACTCAATCACATGCATTACCATCAATTTTTAAACAATTTACTTCACATATACACACCAAATCAACCACCCATTTTTAACCTTAATCCTAAAACCATGCAAATCACATATTCAGTGTATACAAGTCATAATCTTTAACATGCTAAATATTTCATTTATGCAAATACACTTGGTGTGCCCGACCATTTTATAAAATAATTGGGTTTGATTTCACTTTAATGATAATTATCACTTTTGGTCCTCAAATTTATGGTAAATTATAAATTTATCCTAAAAATTTTCAAATTTACATTTATATTTTTTACTCTACTTAAACATCTTTACATCCTTACTTTATTAGGAATTTTCCATATTTATTTATCATTACTTAATTTTTCTACAATAAAAATTTGAATTTAGACTCTGGTTGAATCGATATGTCGTTTTCACAATATACGAACTTCGAACTTAAATTAGTGGATATGATAAACTATCTTATAACAACCTGCAAATGACCAAACTATATGGCCTAAAATGGTTAATCCATGTTCTCACTAATAGTTGACATATCGAATGACCAAAGCACGCTGCCTAAAATAGTTAATCCATGTTATTACTAGTAGTTGGTATATTGACATATAAATTTCTCTTTCTTCTTCATTATTTTCTGATGTGGGATCAGGAAGCTACTCAAGCTAGCACCTCAAGTAAGCACATCTCCAAGTTTGACTATATTCAACCCCATAATATCTCTCTTATTTTGTTTATGTGAAATTTATCTAGGGATATTACAAATAAGGTACTTTCACCCTCTAAAAAAGGTAATTTCACCCTCATTTTTTACTATAATTATGAATTTAGTTGTTCATTTAGCAACTGACAGATTGGTGCATTATCAACAGAAGTACCCAATTGAAATGTATGTTTTCCAAAATTACGTACTATTTTATTTCACTATACTACTTTGAATTTTGATATTCTCTTTATTTGATTAATTATATAGGCTTTTGTTAACACTAAATTATAATATGAAAAATATAGCTCATTTTGAAGGTTCAGTTGTGGAACGGTATAATAACAAATGAATCTGTAACATGTTATTCATGATATTTTGAAGGTGATGAAGATATTGACTTTTGTCCTGCAGAGCAAATGAATCTATAACATGTTATTCCATATATTTTGAAAGTGAAACAAGATTCACTCCCATTCCGAGGAATGATGAAGATATTGACTTTTCTCCTCGAGAATATGCTCCTCAAGGTCATCCGATTGAAAAGTTATCAATTAGTCCTTGCCAACCAAACACTAAAAGATAGTTTAATGACGACAATTGTAGCCGGAATATATTTTTTTTTATCGCTAATTACCAATGGATTTATAGTAGTAAATGACACAATCGAGTTAAATTATTATGAAATAATTAAATTGTATTATTTCATTATGATTGGGTTGACATAAAGTCGGAAAAATAATCAAGAGAGATGCATTTGGTTTTACACTTAAATTTTTACGAATTTGGTTCAAATAGGTGCACATATAAATGATGAAACATTTGTTTCTGATTACAAATGCAACAAGTATTTTATTTTTCTTTTTTATGTTCAAGGGGAATTACAACTTGAATAACGTGTTACTGTCGAAACAAAGCCCCCTGATTTATATGAAATGGATGATGAATTGAACACTGTCATCACTACAAGTAGTTCTAAATGAAGAAATTGAAGTAGCTGATTAAACAGCCTGAGACTTAGTCAATTGTTATTCAAGGCTTTTAATTTTGAATTTTATTGTTTTCTCTCTGTCAAATTGTATAGGAATTCATTTTCCAACTTAGTGTTAGATATTTTTTAAAAAATCGGTTGGTTCTCCCTTTCTTCTTTTTTTTTTTTATAAATTAATGCGAGTATTATTCTCTATGCTAGGATAAATATTGGTCTGTTTGACATGCATTTCTTCTTTTCCGAGCTAATAAATTCCTCTCATCCAACTACTTTCTTGAAGAAAAAAGAAAAGGATATTAAAGGTTCGACAAAAAAACAAATGATAATATTAATAATTCTACGGTAGAGGAGAAATCTTGCCTATACTCCAGATAGCCTTCAGTTCAAGTAATTTAGATACCATTCTGGAAGCTATATAGAAACTCAATTTTC
Source organism: Triadica sebifera (assembly GCA_023653625.1). Taxonomy (NCBI): domain Eukaryota; kingdom Viridiplantae; phylum Streptophyta; class Magnoliopsida; order Malpighiales; family Euphorbiaceae; genus Triadica; species Triadica sebifera. The sequence goes on from CM042899.1 coordinate 14,648,259, forward strand.
CAACTTCTAAGAATCCCATCTAGCTTGTCAAGCTCTTCTGTTTTTTTAAAACATTCTCAACATCAATCAAACAGAAAATTAACTTCAAGTAAATATTGGTTTGTTATATATATATATATATATACCCCACAAGTTGCTAAATCGACAAGTGACCAATCACATCTTATTCTCACCAATCGATATTGCCTTAATGGGCCAGTTATAGAAATAAAAAGCTAAAGGAAAGAGAACAATGAAAACAGGCTTTGACATAAAAGAAATTAAAAGTTAATGGTATCTTTATTATTATCATCATCATTATTATACATTTCAATGGTTAACCAATTCTGGTTAACAAATAGTTTCTGATGCAAATCTTATATTCTCACAGAAGAAAAAGAAAATCTGAAGCATATGATTCTTCATTTTCTCATATCCTCCAAATCATATATCAGCATACTAATCTCCAGTCCAATTTGATTGATAAGCTAGAAAAAATTAATGTGACAAAAAAAAAAAAAAAATCATCCCCAGCAAGAAAGCAGAGGGAAATAATTGTTCAAATGAACATAAATAAATAAATATATATATGAAACTAGAACTCTGCACGTTAATCAATATAGTAAACCTAATTGATCCCTAATTTATAAGGAGTGAAGAAAGAGAATGGGCAAGTCTGTTTCCTATATATTAGTCTCAAATGATTCACATGAATTTACATGATGGTGAGGCCTCAGTAACCTTGCAATTTCAGTTATATTGTCGATCTCTTTGCAAAGACAATTTTCTTATTTCTACTCGATATCTTTTACTGCATCCTGCACAAAAGCAGGGTAAAAACATAAGTACTCCCAAATGCAGTGTCTGAAAGCTGAAATGCAAAAAAGGAAATATGATGTTTAATCCTTTAATATGAAGCATCACCGAGACAGCTAGCAGAAAAGAACAGCCTGGGTAGATATAATTCACCGTCATTATAAATAATATAGCCAACAGAAGTAAAGCCTAGACAGAATTTTTTGTTGGTCATATTGTAAGTAGCAGTCAAAATGGCAATACCTTAGCAAGCCTTGTCACATATGTTGCAGCTAATGCTGTAGCCAACAATCCCAACCCAAGAGTCAACAGCGAGTTGTTTCCTCCAACTAATCCAATATCAGATTCGTCTTGCTGAAACATGCAATGCAATGACAACATTGCATATTTTTAAAGGAAAAAAAAGGCATACATACTCCCTGAGTGAGAGATTGTCACAAATATTGCAAAGCCATTTGCATATAATCCATAAGATGATAAACCACTCTAGTGGAATAGATGGTTAGGCCCACACCCCACAGACTACCCTGTAAACTACATAAAGCTAATGCATTCTGGTATAAAATGTTCCTCGGCCATACTCTCTGAAGAGGAAAAACATTGTGGACAAAAGAGCTTCCCAGAATATTATTCGTGCATCCGAGATTCTAATCGGTCCTTTTTCTCTCTTCCATTCTCACTTCTAGTATCATAGTACATAAATATCAATCTAAAAATGGATGAAGACCTCAAGAAGAAGCTTCCAAAATTTTTCATGATTTAGAACAAAATTCTCAAAAGTGCAGAAAGCAAGAATAAACTCACAATAATTGCGCGGCCAAATGCACCAGCACTCACATAAGCCCATGTTCCTGGAAGCATTCCCAACCAACTGCATGAAAATTTAGTGTGAATTAGTAGGAAACATATTTCAACAAAGGTATGCAAATACTTATAAGTAATATAAAATGTGAAAAAGGAATTTTAAAAGTTTTTGGCATAATAAGGATCTAGGAAGTTTAACAAGCCAAATATATTATGAAATCGATTGTCTTGCTTGCTACCACACTTTTGGCTACTGCAGAAAAGATATTACAAAACTAATAAATAATATCGTTCTAATTCAGATTTTGGAGACATGATATCATTAAGAATCTTGCCGACAAAAACATATGCTGGTATATAGTTCACAAAAAAAGTTTACCACATCCATGGAAAGAAAAGGGACAAAAAGGACTAGGAAAGACACTGATAGCACAAAGTGTGAGAAGACAAGACATAGCATGAAGAAAATAGTAGAAACTAAAAACATGGCAAATTACGCCACCTATAATATAAGAATGATAAGACCAGACAAAATATATAGCCTTTCCATGCTAGTACATATAAATGGTTGGCCCAACAATTTCTATGCAAAAGCATAGAAATTATGCATCAGTTCATATTAGAGAGCAGAAGCCCATAAACAAAGACCCTGAAACCCATCAAACCAGTACAAGCAGCAAAATAGACTTGTTGTAAAAATACTTGAAAAGGAAATTAAATCTATAACTGACGGCAGTAACAAGATGAACAATAACACACCTGCCTAGAACATATGGAATGAATTTAACAGATGTCAATCCATACAAATAATTTCCCAGGGAAAATGGAAGCAAAGGGCTCAAACGAAGAAGGGTAACAACTCTGAAGCCATTTTCACCAATTGCTTTGTCAATTGCAAGAAACTTTTTATTTCCTTTAACCAGTTTAAGAATACGTTCACGAGCAAAATATCTAGCAATTAGGAAGGCAACACTTGCAGCAACCTGTAGAAGGTAAAAGAATATCAAATGTAGCATTAAGAATATAAGGTTATGGTTGTCTTCTGTATTTGTAATAAACACATGTGGACACACATATAACCCAACTTACTGTTCCACTTATAGAGACAATGATGGTGCCAACTACAGAGCCAAAAAGGAGACCCGCTGACATGGTTAATGGAATTGCTGGAATTGCAAGGATCTATTAAATCACATAACAGTTAAAGTCAGATTAAAAAAAAAAAAACTAACAAGTATTGCTGTTTTATTGTTTCATGAAAAAACTAAAAGGATGTGCAATACAAAGCAAATGGACCATCAAATGACTATTCAGGAAGAAGTTGTGTGCACTTTAATAATCTTTTAGATTGTCATATGGCATGCCAAAGGAATTCGCTATTGTGGACACCTAATTGAATAGAGATCTTATGAAAGGCAGTAAATTAATCATCAAGAAGAGATTCAGTGTAAAAGTCAAGAAAGACAGTAAAATGCTTACTTCCAGTCCTGCATAAACTGCTACAAATAAAGCATACCCAGCTGGTCCATAACCTGTTAACAGAAGAACCATATAAAATTCTAGTAAGAAAATTAACTAAATCTTTTGCTATTTTCAGCATTATCTCAAATATATATCTATTAGCTATAGAAGAAAGTTTAGTATTTAAAAGGAATCAACGTCAAAAATATTCCCAAATAAACTAATTCAAAATAAGTACTGAAATCTCAAAGCAGATCCATATGTGAAATTATGCAGCAAATACACGTTATATTAGTACAAGAAGAGCATTACGATTATGTCTTCATCTATAATTGGATAAATCATATCTAAAAGAATAAACCACACAGAAAAGACAATTTTTGCCTGGCCCTATTCATTAAAAATAAACAATTCAGAAAGTAGATTGAAGAATATGGGACATTCCCCCAATGAGAACTAAGAAAAATTTGGAGCCAACCACAGAAGAGACTGGAAGTCATATGGAAAGGGCTCAATGCCATATAAACACTTCTTTATAAACTCCATCCAATTACTAGAAATCTAATAAACAGTACACATTTCATTTCAACATTTTTTCATGCCAAAAATCTAAGTCAAGATTCAAGTAACTGTAATAGCCGTGAGAAATTAAAACAGGTCCCTAGGTTCCTCCATGTAATTTCCATGGTTAATCAATAAGTAAATTGGCAGAAATAGGCTGAAATTTTCCAAGGTGAAATGTCCTTCCAAACCATTCCCATTAATTTCTCTAATAATTTTGCTCCCTTAAAGACCCTTGAAGAATGCATTACTGGTTACCTGTGAACAACTAATCCCCATGCAATCTATACAACAATTTGTATGTTTGTCCAGAATGTTGCAAATCATATTTTATTTTGCTGAAGGATCAGAACCATACTCATCCTTTAACTCCTTAAAACCTGTGACTAGAATTCTCATAATTGACAAAAGTAAAGACAACCCACATCAGGCATCAGCCACAATATTAGACTGCCTGGACTTACTATTCAGTGAGAAATTAAAATAATTAAGGAAATAACTCCACTTAGCATGCCGAAAATCAAGCTTTTTCTGAGATTGTAATACCTCAAAGCTTGATGGTCAGAATAAACCACAAATTCACAACAAGCTTATTGCTGTCAGTGATGAATAGCTCACCAAAAGAGTAGAATTCAAGATCACAAATCCAATAATGTAAATTAGAATCAGGTAACTTCTCACTCTCTAGAAGCCTTCCATCTTGGCTAAGAACTGCACCTATTCTCACATGTGAAACATCACAGTCAACAAATAATTTCTCAAAATCTGATAGTACAAGAACTGGTTCATTGATAATCAAAACTTTCACTTGTTCAAAGACTTTGGGTGTTGAATTTGACCACTCAAATTCACCTTTTCATAGATTCAGTTACAGGACTCATAACGTAATTGAATTTTTGATCTGTTGAAAAACATCAAACCATAAAAACTCTGAACTTCTTTGATGAACTGAGATGCTGACCACTTTGTAATTTAGAAACCTTATCTAGATTTAGCTTAAACCTTCTGCTGACCCAATGAACTCAAGCTTCAGTCATAGGTTTCCATTCAAAGTAATTCTCCATGTAATTTTCCATGAAATTTATCACCTTCAATCTTCTGTCCACCATTCAAATCAATATTGTGCAGTAACCACTCTTTCAATCCACCATGTGCCACTCGATTTGAGGGTGCAACATCATGAAAAGGGTTCACATCCTCGACTTCTTCTTCAATGTCAAAATCTTATTGAATCTTGATCTATATGTGGTTGCTTTCTGGACTCTTCATTCTGGCTTCCACAGGTTCCTAAAGCTCCAATGCTTGTACAACTCTGCTTAAGTTCTCAATCATTCTCCGTGTCTTAGCAAAATCAATTTGTTGGGGCTTACCTCTACCTCTACCAAACATAATTTGGAATAAAGAAAAAACAAAAATTCTAAAAGGAATTTTGGATCTTTACACTCTGATGCCACTTGACATAAAGAGTGTAAGGTAATCAGATTCAAAATTGAGGCAATAATAAGGTCATTGTGGTTGAAACAATAGAAAACGGTTAGGCTTAAAATGACCTTAGAATTAAGATTCTGAATTGAGAGACAAAACACAATATCTAAACTGACTGTTGTTGTATGTTTATACAAAGTTCGGAAAATTCTTAATTCTAGAATGAAAATATTTATAATAATTAAGTAAAATATTGTATTAAGGAAGGAAAGCTAAAACACTAAAAAACTGGAATCCTAATTTAACTTGGATGTTTCTGCATCAACTAATATAATTAAAAATAAAAAATCATAGTCTAGCACAATGAAAATTTTCCTTGTCAGTCCATTTTGCTCTTCTCCAACATAAGTTCATTCAATACAAACAAAATCCAAATTATCCCAAAAAATTTCAAGCATAATTTTTCCAAGCAATTCCTGACATTATAATCCTATCATTATAATTTATATTATCCACTATTAAATACTAGCTCTTCTAGTAGAATATGAACCAACATATAACTGTCCCCATAATGTTTCACAAACATGTTTAAATGAAGTGTAGCTAATACTGATTTGATTACTGAGAAACTCTAAATCAATAGCCTTTACTATTTTCATTCCTAAATATTTATAACTTGTCATGATGCCACTTAAAGATACAATGTTCAACATCTTATACATCATGCTACAGTTATTTTGCACAATTGTATGTCAAACTGGTATACAATAAGTGTAAATAACAATATATGTCCTACACAGAACATGCATCTTTTGCATATGCCAAGGCATTGATATTTACTTGAATGCAAAAATTCAGGGATCTTTCAGTTTTCCAAGTTTAGTAACTGGCCAACACTCAGCCAGGTATTTGACCACCAAGCTAAATAGCAAAATAAGGTTCAAGTTTAGGGTAAAATGAAAATTAGAGGATTAATTCGATCTTATAGACATAAGCTTCATCTAAACCCTTCGTAAAGTTAGGGTCAACATTTCCCTCTCTATTTCTTTTCCTACCCCTTTCTAAATATCTATAAATTCTCATTGGTGCTGTCACTGGTTCAAGAAATAAAAAAGGTCACATTTGGCTTCTCTCTCCCTTTTCATTTTTTTTTGTTTCTAAACTACTAACAAATACAGTTAGCTTGCTGCCACAGGCATAATTAATTAGAGTTTCTGCTTTTCACAATCACTCAGCTACTTAACTTTTCCTTAATTTCTAGATTAATCTTTTAAGAAACAAACTAAAGCAAGTATAACATCAAGTAGAGTTTCCAAAAGAAAGGTAGTCTGACTTCCCAGGAGAATCTTCAAAATACATTACGAGATCAAGCTTGAAACATTCAATTGTAATTTCAAACCAAATGAAACCGAATCATACTGTTGAATTTAATATCCTTTAAACATTACTTCAATGTAGAGTGAGAGAGAGAGACAAAAAAACCCACAAGCTTCAGACAAGAACTATGTAGACAATGACATCTCTGCTATTACTCAATTTGATGGTATCAGAACTCAAATATTATTCCGCATCTCTATCCAAACTCTGAATATTTTCTAAAGAACATTCACTTCTCATGAAACATATGCTGAATCAAAAAATTGAATCCATCAAATAAACACTAATTCTCAGTAAAAACAGAGATGGTTTTTGATTCCTTCCAAAGCTGAACCTGAGGATATTACAATTCCAACAATAAAACGTTTTGATCGATATAATTTAGTCAGCATTCCAACAACTCGTTATAAGCTTAGGGCACTGATAAAACTTCAACACCAAACTTAAAAAAATTCAAGCAGTCTCCAAAGCAAATTTACTGTAGTGTGCAACAAATTCACAAAAAAAAAAAGTCTACTCATCAAAAATTGCGTTCAATAAGAAATTTCCATTGAAATCTTAAATGGGTCTTAAATTCTTATAAATAGTATCGGCAGTTGCACAGAAATTACTAACAGCTGTAAGCTAAAAGGATAACAAATCGATATCAGAATTACTAAGGAGTATCAAATCCTGAGAAAAGAAATTACCTTCAATAAGCCCGGAAAACTGGTTCAAGAAAGCATTGATTTGGTCTTTGTAAACGTACCCAACAGCGCCAAATCCACCAACAACACCCACAAGCAAAACACCAGCCAAAATGGTACCTTTAAAAGCAGTCTCCCCTTGTAATCCTCCATCAGCTTGACCATCGCCCTTAATTTTATCATCATCACAACCACCACTACCTCCACCTTTAGGATTCAAGAACCACCTAAAACTCTGAGGAGTATTGGTTTTAGGAAGAGTTTGTTGTTTCTTAGTCTGTTTAAGAGAAGAAAAGGGAGTAAGGAAGTGAAAACGCTTGTTGGGTCTAAAGCTATAGAGAAACGAAGTACAAGAAGGAGGAGATGAATGGAAGTTGGAGGAGAGGCATGGCGGTTGAGGTGGTGGCGAAGATGATAGTGGCCTCAAGGTGAGAAGGGTGCGCATTTTATGGGTGTAGAATAATGAGAGCCACTACCCCAAGTAACAGCTCGGATTGCTTGAATGTTGGAGAGAACAATAGAAAGTTAGCCATGTAAAAATAGTGCTAATGATTTATGTAAAGGATAATATGTGTTTGATCTTAATGATGATGATGGGTGGCAATTTTGGTGGTCAAGGTGAGGCTATTGGGTTTGATCACAAAAGCGAAAATTTTAGTCCGTGGCCGCCGATTGAGCCACGCTTGTCACTTGGATGGCCGCACTAGAATATGCAAAATACTGGAACGGAATGATTGGTTTTAGAGGTTTTAGAATTAAAATAAGAAATAAAAAAAGGCAAAATTAAAATTAGGATGGTTATTCACACTTTTTTCAGCTCGTATCGAAATTAAAATTTGATTTCCTTCCAAGCGTTTAAATTATAAAAATCTTGAATTCAAAATTAATAATTCTTTAAGTTAAATTTAATTATTAAAAATAAATAAAATATAGAAGTTATTAAGAAATGTTAAAATTTCCAAATCATCTTTTTTCAGCTCGTATCGAAATTAAAATTTGATTTCCTTCCAAGCGTTTAAATTATAAAAATCTTGAATTCAAAATTAATAATTCTTTAAGTTAAATTTAATTATTAAAAATAAATAAAATATAGAAGTTATTAAGAAATGTTAAAATTTCCAAATCATCTTATTTCTTTGTAATTCTCTAAAATTAAGCAACAAAATTAAACTTGTCCAACGTGATGTTTACCACAGAAATGACCCTGAGGTAAATCTGATACAGAATTGGTTTGTTGGTCTAGTAGTTGTATTAAATAACAAAGAAAGTTGAACTACAAGTTTCACCAAACAAGGATTGAATTCTAAAGCTACACCTATAAAGGTTGTGATAAGCAATCAAATAATATCTTGAAACTACAGAACCTAGCAAGCAAATAATGAAGTATAATGGATCACGAATAGAAAGACTAAACTAGTAAAAGAAAAATAAGAGTTGATTTGGTCTTTGGAATGAATGTGTCTTTGACTAATGAAAATTTGTAGTATTTATAGTAATGTCTAATCCTTTTAGGAATAAAAATCTTATTTACATAGCTAGTCTCATCTTAATTGTTTCCGATGGCCATAAAAGAGCTTTGGGCAAGAGAAGATGGAATTGGGCTAGGATCATAACGATAAGCCCACCACAATTAAAGTCCGATGACATTTTTATAAATAACATTGTTTTGTATAGATATTATTTTAGAGAATATTTTGATTGGTTGGACCATAATGTTGTTTATGTCACACTATAAATAGAATAATTTTTATTGAAAAGAGATCCTTTTTTGCCATTTTTGGATGCACCATTCATTTGGTTTGTAAACTCTTTATTTATATAGGACAAGCATTTTATTTTTCCATTTTTTTTATTTTCAACACTTTATTTTCGGTTATTTAATGTTAGTTTTTTTTATATCTAATATTTCTTGTTTGTCATATCCTCTAATTTAGTTCATAAATCGCGCAGGTTATTAAATCGACTCGTCGGTTCGATTGAAGTCTAAATTTAGATTTTAACCAAAAAATAATTAAAATAATAACAAATAATTATGAAAAATATTTAATAAAGTGTGCAAAGTATTTAAAGATGTTATCAATTTAAAATTTATCAAAAATTGAAAGATCAAGTGAGATATTTATTAGTTAAATACATGAATTGGACATTAAATACATGTGATGGCTAGCCAAATCAAGTATCACACATTAAGAAGCTAATTAAATATAAATAACTACATATTTAAGCTTAGGTGGACTTATCATTAAAAATTTTTGTCATTTTCTTCTTAATTATCCTTCTTAATTTCTTATCTCTTTCTATCTAGAATTTTCCATAACCTTAAACCAGCCCAAGTTTCCCCCAATGCACCATAGCCAAACCTTGTTCTAGAGAGAGAATGTGAGGAAAAATGTAAGAAAGACATGGAAAATAAGTTTTTATGCATAGAAAAGCTTAAAAAAGTTTAGGGGAGCAAAAAGAGAGAGAGATAAGCAAGAAAATAGGAGAGATAAATCTCTAAAATTTTATTCATAGAAGGAAAAAGCTTGAGATAAAGTGTTTTTCATCTTTTCTTTAAGTTTATCTAAAGGCAATTGATGTTTTAAGCTTATTTAGAGCTTGATCTTGAAGAGGGAAATTTTAGGGGTTAGAGATATATAATGAAAGAAAGGTATATGATGAGTTTTTGTATGTTTTAGGTATTCAAGAAGAGAGAAAATATAAGGGTAAGGAGAATGAGGTATAAAATACTAAAGAGAAAGAAAAAAAAAGTAAGTGCATAATTTAAGGCAATAACCTATAATTTTTTATTTAGTTGCATGATTTGAGTATTTTTCATATAAATGATTGTTAATTAGAAGTATTTTGTGATATAATCTTGGGAATGCATGTTTGCTAGACTTATGATTAATTTTGGGAAAAATTGAATGTGGTTAATGTGTATGCTCTTTGCTGGAACTTATGAAACAGTGAGTACATAAACTATTATAACTTAAGTTATGGAATTCATATTTGTGTGTTATTTGTTGGGTTTGAAATCTAAGACATAGAGCTTTAACTTTTATTTAGGTCATAAAATCTAAATACGTATGAATTTTTCCATAAAATATATAAAGTTTGGACTTAGAATTTGTCTAGAAAATTCTAGACAAAATTGTTAGTGATCAGTCAGTTTTTATTTGATCATATCTTTTTCTAAATAACTCAAAAATTAGTGATTCAAGTTGCATATTAAAGCTAAGATTCAGGGATAAAATTATTAAGAAGACATTGTAATTTAATTTTGCTTCTAATAGGTTCAAAATTAAGGTCCAAAATAGAGTATGGAATCTGCCAGTAATAGGGAAAAATATGAATTGAGGAATTTTATATGAAAAATAATATGCATCTTGTTATATTATACAAATGATATTTTTATTGAGTAATTATGTGATTAACTGAGTCATTAAATTCATGAAAAAGTGTGAAGTTAATAATTATAAATTTTAATGACGTTAAGTAAGTCTTAGAACACCTAACTTAGAACTTGACTTAGGATAGTTTAGCATGCTAAGCAGAGGGGAGTATGATTAATGCCAATAATGGCACGATTAATGAAATTGGTAATGATACTATTATTAAAATTGGTAATGACACTATTATTAAAGTCGGTGATGACATATATATATATATATATATATATATATATACATAAATGTCGGTATTGACACTTGTATGTGCAAATCATAATGTTTGGGTGACACTCCTAAATGCCTGGATGACAACTCCGTTATCCTAGTTAATGGTTCATAGGTGTTGTGGGATTAAAGAAATTATCGAATGTAAAATTAATAATGATTTGTGATATGGTTAATTATGATGGATTATATAATGATGATTTGATAAAGTAAAACTAGTATGAGATATAAGAATATAATTTGATGTCTATGCATACTAGAATGTAATAAGATAAAAATTGTATAAAAAAAGAAAATAATAGTAATAAAAATGGTACGTAATATACATGACAATGCATGTTGCATTAAATAGTTTATTACCTTATTTATATGTAACACTAAGGCTAGAGTTTAGCGTGAGAGCTTCATTCCGTGTAGATAGCATAGTTGAAGTTGTAGATAAAGACAACAATGATCTTAGTCTAGTAAAATAGCTGATTTCGAGAAACTATGGGTCACAAATTTTTGTATCTTATATTTTATGTTTTATATTTTGTATTTGATTTATACAATATATTTTATGGTTTTGTAAAATCAACTTGATGTTGTATAAACACTATCCTATGTAAGTAAAATGTACGTTTTTTTATATTATTTGAGGAAAAAATATATATGAATAGAACTGTTTTCAATAAATAAGTTAAAGATGAAAGAAGTCGGTGTAACACTTTCTAATCTAAGCACGTGCTGCTGGGGTGAGGAGGTGTTACATTGTTGCAACAAAAATTTGCTATTATGACATCGAAAATCTTGTTGTCTAAGGAGATTGATTGAGACCATCCAGCTAGTTGATCTGACCTAAGCCAATCTTAACAATTCCAAAATACCTTTTTTTAGTTGGATCAAGGACCCATTTAATTTAAAAATCATTTTTTGGGCCTCATAGAGATAAACAAATTTGGTGACCACAATGGTAGATAACTTGTATGATTATATGTACAAGGCTCCATGATGCACAACCTCCTAGAATCTAGTCTAGATAACCTTCAAATCAATTTAGCAATCAAACCTTGAATTGAAATCAATTTATTTATTTAACCCTTTTTACTCCAAGATCAACAAGGATATAATAACAAAAAGGAATAAGTAATTTAAACCTTTCATCCCTAAATCCGCATGGAATTGGTAACAAATGATATAAGAAAGAATTAGAACATGCCACATATAACACTCTCCCATATAATAAGGATAAACCCAACTACATAAGAGAATGCTACCTAAACATGTTGCAGAAAACTTGTACTAATTTAAAACTTTTCTAACTTATTATAAAACCATATTTGAATTGTAACATCATTGACTTCCCACATATGCATTTTTACATGCATTTCATTTGGACCTATGCATTTGCATAAATTTCACTTGAACACATGCATTTGCATAAATTTCACTTGAACACATGCATTTTATATGTATTTTTATAAGGACAAGTTCACGACATGCACTAGCTATGTGTCTGAGTATTTTGCAATTGTGCTGAATTGCACGTGTGCATTTTATAATTTAGTTAAGGATGATATGAAATTGAAATTTATGTGAATAAAATTATTAGATCAAATTAATGAATAAAAATGAAAAGAAACAAAAGAAAAAAGGGAAAGAAAAAGAAAAGAAAGGAAAAAAAACAAAAGGGAGAAGATGACAGAAGTAAGGAGGTGAGAGGTGGTCCTATCTTCCTCCTCACCATTCTGCCTCCCTCAGTCCAATTTCTTTTATTATTCTTCTTCCACCATTTTAGCCTTCTTTTTTTCCTTATTTCACTTAAGCTTTGCAGCAAATTCATCATTTTCCAGTTCGTTCTTGGTAAGTAATATTCTCTCCATTAAACTAGTGTTGTTTGAGTTGTCAGGGTTAAGTTGCAGCAGTGTATTGCACTCCCATTTTGATACCAATAGAAACTTATTTTGGAATAATTTAAAACATGAAAGTTGTTCTTTCATATCTTAAATTTATGTATATATAAATATTTTTCTAAGATTTGGTGTATATGAAAATATATTGGCATCTTATTGGAACTGGTCTGGATGTGAACTCTAGCTAAGTTAGCTATTGTATTCATTGGTTTTAAATATGATAGAGCCTGTATTGTAGGAAGATCAAAACATGCAATTTGTATATACATGTGTTATCTATATTTTTACCAAATTTCAGGTTCATATGTCTTATGTATATTGAGTTATGGTAAATGCAACCATGACTGTTCCATAGTTTCAATTGCTTGCTTAGTACCCTGGGCAAATCCATCAACATCTTTGGCCATTTTGAGCTCTTTATAGATAGAATCTATAATTTAACAAAACATGAAAGTTATAGGCTATGTCTTAGCTAAATTTTGGTATACATGTCACCTTAATATATTATGTATAGAGTAAAATATGGCTTTTACAAGTCATTTTGGTCCGGAAGCTAACTCTGTTATGGACCAATGAAACTTTTCTTATAATTTGAAGACCTTAGAGACATAATTTTATGTCTTGTTAGTATTTCATATGTGATTATTTGATAAAAGGATAAGTTATACTTAAATGTATAAGGTTTATAAGGTATGATGTCATATTTTTGGAATCAGAGCCGGGATAGGTTCCATGGGAACATACATATGCATAAGAGCATGATAACATATGCATCATATATGTTGAACATTATGCAGTGACACATTTCTATGATTTTTAGGGCCATAATAGGACATGATTTACCAAAGAGGAAGAGGTCGGCTGAAATGCATTATTATGAGGCACACCTCATTTGCATATAGATCAACCAGCACTAAAGACTAGGGCTCTAGTACATGCATCACAATCATCATATGCAGAAGTACCATATGAAAACCCCTAACAGGAAGTGCAGAGGCCTGAAATATATAGGGAAATATGCTATGACAAATTGAGAAAACAAAGTGCAATTGATTTCAATGGCACAACAGACCCAGCAGAAGCAGAGACATGGCTTAAAAGAACACAGAGGGTACTGAATATGATGAGATGCACACCAGAGGAGAAATTTGATTATGCAGTATCATTGCTTCAAGGCAATGCCTATGAATGGTGGAAGACAATCCCATATAGTGATGCATAACCACCAGCCTAATGTGGAATGATTTCCTTCGAGAATTCCAAAATAATTACATGCCTGCAACATATAAAGATGAGAAAAAAAAAAGAATTCCTAAATCTAAAACAGGGGAACATGTCTGTTGCTGAGTATGAACTTTCCCGCTATGCGACTTTCATAGTCTTTACTGAAAGAGAAAAATGCAAGAAGTTTGAAAAGGGCCTCAAATATGAGATCAGAAATAGAATCATAACTACTGATCTCGATAGCTATACCAGACTCAGAGCTACTACAGTTAGAGCTGAAAATTTAATGAAAGAAGTTGGAGAACAACAAATTAAAAAGGTAGGACGTGAGTTTTTTTGAGAGTCTAGCAGAAGATCGAGAAAGAAAGGTAGATATATGCCAGCACAGTCTAGTTACATAGGTGGATATTCAAGCTCTAGATGTCATGCTATGACTTCCTTTTACCCAAGAAGAGGGTGGAGCCCATATATTGAATAGAAGCCTACATGTACTCATTGTGGTAGACAACATACAGGTGAATGTAAAAGGCTCACAAGAATATGTTATTTCTATGGGTTGATGGAGCACATGTATAGAGACTATTTAGAAAGAGTCAAACTAACATAGGTTAGTAGAGGTAGAAGAGTATCTGAGACTACAGTAGAGGCACCAAGGGTCTACCCTACCAGTGGGACACAGGGCAGAGGCAAAGGTAGGGGCAGAACTAGTACAACAGGTAAAGGAGTGACCAGATTTGAAGATTAAAGTTCTAGACCCCCTGCATAGGCTAGAGTATTTGCCATGACTAGGCAGGAGGCAGTTGATGCTCCTGAAGTAGTCACTGGTAATATTTATATTTCTGAAATATTAACATATGTATTTATTGACCCTAGTTCCACATATTCATTTATATCATTGCATATGACATCCAAACTGCATCAATTGCATGAGCCTTTGGGGATTGACATAAATGTGAGTACTCCATTGGGAACAATAGTAGTTGTGAATAATGTATATCATGATTGCTTGATATGCATTGATAAAGCTGAATTAATAGCTGATTTGATCTTATTACCGCTATATGAATTTGATGTGATATTGGGAATGGAGTGGTTAATTAGACATCATGAAATAGTGAATTGCTTTACTAAGGAAGTAGTTTTAGAATCACTGAATTAGCCAAGGGTTGTACTTTTAGGTGAAAGAAAACTTGTACCTACATGTCTAATCTCAGTTGTAAAAGCATTTTGGATGATCAAAGGAGGATGTGAGACATATTTGGCAGATGTGATTGATACTAGAACCACTAATAGCTTGCTTAAAAATATACCAGTGGCGAGGGAATTTTCTGACGTATTTCCAAATGATCTACCTAGTTTACTACCAAAGAGAGAGATAAAATTTGCTATTAAACTAGTACCAAGAATAACACCAATATCAATGTCACCCTACAAAATGACCCTTGTTGAGTTGAAAGAACTGAAGGCCCAATTGCAAAAGTTGCTTGATAAAGGGTATATCAGAGCTAATGTATCGCTTTGGGGAGATCCATTATTATTTGTTAAAAAGAAAGATGGGATAATGAGATTGTGCATTGATTATAGGCAACTGAACAAAATGACAGTTAAGAACAAATATCCATTTCCTAGAATAGATGATTTGTTTGACCAGTTGCAAGGAGCCCAAATATTCTCCAAGATTGATTTGAAATTAGGCTATTACCAGTTGAAGCAGATGCTTCAAATACTATCTTTCGAACCAGGTATGGACATTATGAATTTTTTGTAATGCCATTTGGGGTGACTAATGCTTCAGCTGCATTTACGACATTAATGAATAAAGTATTTCAACCATACCTAGACGAATTTGTGATAGTATTTATTTATGACATATTGGTGTACTCAAAGAATAGGGGAGAACATGAACAACATTTAAAATTTGTGTTGCAAATCTTGAGGGAAAAACAACTGCATGCCAAATTGAGTAAATGAGAATTCTTGTTAGATCATTTGGTGTTTCTTGGACATGTGGTATTGGGCAAAGGCATAGAGGTAGACCCAAAGAAAATAGAGGCCATGGTAAATTATGAAGCTCCTAAAAATGTTTCAGAAATACGTAGTTTTTTGGATTTAGTCGGATACTATTGCAGATTTGTTGATGGATTCTCTTTAATTGCTAGCCCTTTGGCTAAATTACTTAAAAAGAATGTGTCTTTCAAATGGGCTCCAGAATGCCAAAGGAGTTTTGCGGAGCTAAAATATAGGTTAACTTCAGCACCAGTGTTAGCTATTCCTACGGGTATAGCAGATTTATGGTATATAGTGATGCTTCTTACCAGGGCTTAGGATGTGTATTGATGCAACATGGTAAGGTGATAGCTTATGCATCTAGACATTTGAGACCACTTGAGATCTCATATCCAATTCATGATCTAGAATTGGTTATAACTATATCTGCATTGAAGATTTGGAGGCATTATTTGTATGGTGAGACATTCTAAATCTTCACAAACCAGAAGAGTTTATGTTACTTGCTGACACAAAAATAGTTAAACATGAGACAAAGGCGATGGTCAGAGCTATTGAAGGATTATGACTGCACAATTGAATATCATCCAGGGAAAGCCAATATAGTAGCCGATGCATTGAGCAGGAAGTCTAGTAGCAATGTAGCTCACTTATAGGCATCATCTTTTCCATATTTGATTCAATTATGATATATGAATGTTGAAATAAATATGCATGATGGAGGATCACTAATTGCTACTTTTCAAGTCAGACCTATACTAAAAGGAGAGGATTAAAGAAGCAAAAGGTAAAGATCTGCCATTGTGTGAGAAAATTGAGATGGTAAAGCAAGGAAACAATACAAAGCTTTTATTTACATGATGATACACTGATGTTGAAGTCACGCATATGTGTTCCAAACACTAGTAATTTGAGCTAGGAAATAATGGAAGAGGCGCATAGTGCACCCTATGCAATGCACCCAGGGATGACCAAGATGTATCACAACTTAAGACCTCATTACTAGTGGCCAAGAATGAAGAAAGATAGCAAAATATGTTTCAAAATGCTTAACATGCTAGCAGATTAAGATTCAACACCAGACACAAGTTGGTAAACTACATCCATTGTCATTGCCAGAATGAAAATGGGAGAAAATAACGATGAGTTTTGTTTATGGATTGCTAAGAACTCCACAAAAAAATGATGCAGTATGGTAACTATTGACAAATTAACCAAGTTAGCACATTTTCTACCTATCAGATGAGGGTGTATAGAGTTTGGCAAAATTATATGTGAATGAAATAGTCATATTACATGGTATTCTAGTGTCTATTGTGTCTAATAGAAATCCACGATTTACTTCACATTTTTGGGTAAGTCTATAAGATGCACTAGGAACAAAATTGAACTTTAGAAGTCCTATCATTTGGGATGAAGAAGGAGCACGTGCATTAGAAGGGCCAGAGATAGTACAAGACACAGTGGATAAAATCAAGGTTATTAAGAACAAGTTATAGACAGCACAAGACAGACATAAAAGTTATGCCAATTAGCATAGAAGGGAAATAAAATATGAGTTGGGTGAAAAGGTGTTTCAACGAGTATCTCCATGGAAAGGGGTAATTCAATTTGACAAGAAGGGTAAATTAAGCCCAAGGTACATAGGGCCTTATGAAATTCTTAAGAAGGTTGGTCCACTGGCGTATAGGTTGGCTTTACCACTAGAGATGGCTTAGATTTATAACGTGTTTCATATGAGCCGGCTTAGAAAATATAGATCAAATCCCACACATGTACTTAAGGATCAAGCCATTGAAATTGCAGATGACATGAGTTATGTTGCCCAGATATTAAGCCAAGAAGGGGGGTTGAATTGGAGTTTCAAAAATTAAACTTTAAAGTGTGGAAATAAAAATTAATTTAAGGAGGGATAACGAAATTTAACACAAGGATTTTTATAGAGGTTTGGGTGTTAACAAACCCTACTCCTCTCTCCAATCGCAATTGGGAGTTTCACTAACACACTAAGTGTTACAATAGAGTTTTACAAGCTCACTCCCAACTATGTTGTTTCTCACAATGGCTCACACCTAATCCAGAAATCCCTTATGTTTTAATGGCTCACACAATAACTAATTCCTTGTGTTTTACATGCTCACACAAACAACTTTTTATCTTGTGTTTTACATGCTCACACAAACAACCTTTTATCTTGTGTTTTACAGGCTCATACAAATAACTTTTACATTGTGTTTTAAAGGCTCACACAACTAACCCTTACAAGTGTTCTACTCTTAACCCAGAAATACCAAAAACTCACTTGAGTAATAAATGATTACAGAGAGAAACACTCACAAATCTTTATTTCTCAATAAAAGATGAGAAAAAATATTTTTACAAAGAATACATATTGGTTCTCAAAGTATTGAATGTACAAATTGCTTGTAACAAGATTATGATTCAAAGTATTTGCTATCCTCTTTTTCTGAATGCAAAAATGTCTTCCATTTATATTCTCTTGGCTGATTATAGCCGTTAGGGTGTATTTAATATGAAATTAGCCGTTGTACCAACCAAATAATCGCGCCTGACATTTTTCCCTTTCATCCTTCACGAGCGTGACTATGTTTGTCACGGGCGTGACTGTTCTTCCCAAGCTATGACTGAAGTGGTGACCTTGGTTGTGAAACTTTCTGGAAAGTTTTGAAACATTAGGTCACGGGCGTGACATATGTATTCATGGGTGTGACAAACTTCCCAGCCGTGATCCAAGTGGTGACTTTGGTCGTGAAGCTCTCTGGATGAAAATGTCATGCACATTCACAGGCGTGACATTATAATTCACGGGTGTGACTTAAATGTACATTTCACGGTTTGTGTCTTCCTTCATGGCCGTGAACTTCAAATGTTGGTTTTGGTGATGGTTAGCTCTTTCACGGGCATGACACATAAGGTCACGGGCATGAACATGCTACTTCCTTAATTTTGTCTTTCAAGGATTATTCTTCCAATCTCCATTCTTGCTATTTTATTCCATACACTGTTTAATAAACTTAGAAAACAAGTATATTAAATACAATATTGCTATTTTATTTGTTATCATCAAAATGACAGAAATACCCCTAAAGGTTTAACATGTTATGTCGAATAACCAGTGGAAATCATTGGATACAAGACTAAACAACTGAGAAACTAAGAAATACCTTTAGTTAAGGTATTATGGAAAAACCATTCACAAGAAGAGGCAATATGGGAAATAGAAAAAAAATATGAAAATGCAATATACACACCTATTTCCAAGTATTAAATTTAGCGGATGAAATTTTTAAAAGGATGGGAGAATTGCAACATCCTCGATTTCCCACATTTGTATTTTTACATGCATTCCATCTGGACATATGCATTTGCATATATTTTTGAACACATGCATTTCATTTGTATTTTTATAGAGATAAGTTTACGACAAGCACTAGCTATGTGTCTGAGTATTTTGCAATTTTATTGAATTGCACGTGTGCATTTTAGAATTTACTTGAGGATAATATGAAATTAAAATTTATGTGAATAAAATTAATAGATCAAACTAATGAATAAAAATGAAAAGAAAATGTAACGCTCCCTTACCCTACTAAATGTTAATAGGATATGGAAGTGCTAATAAGCTCATTTGTTTTACAACCATGTTCAAATCATTATATATATATTTTTTAGTTTATTATTAGGGAAATATTTATTGCTATTTTTTTTTCATTTAAATATATAACTAGTGATGGAAATAATTTGATTTAAAAGAACTCATGCAATTAAACCATAATATTTAGAAATAATACTAGATTTATAAAATTACAAAATTCATTCCTTATAAATCCTACAAGCCACAAATTTACATATAAAAAAAAAGGTTATTAGAATTTAATTTTTACAACATAATTTTCAAAACATACAAAAAGAACTAGACTGCTGCAATCTGATCTTGGGGGTTCCCTCTTCTTCGGTCACCTTATTGGAACAACTACTTCTATTTACTAAGCTTTTAGCTTAGTGGTACGTTTGACAACTATCCAATAATTACATAAATAATTCTAAAATAAAATTTTTGAAACTACAATTAATTTATTAAGCATGCCAAATATTCAATTAATAATAAAACCATTTTCTTCAGGCAAAAATATTTAATTCATCAATTATGACATTTCATTCATTAAGCATGCTTGAAATTTCTTAACAATTCAAGATATAAAATTTACAATATCAATTTCATAATTCACATTTTTTTCTGTTATTTATTTAATAGCCCACGGTATCTTAGACCGAAACTAAACACTGGATACATGATTTCTGCTTTCCGGGAGTATACTCGGTACCTACATAATTATTTTATAACTCGGCGTTTAACGCTTGCATTTCTTATAACAGCTCAGCACCTTTTTGGTGCCTACGTAATTTCAAACTTAGCACTATTTCTTAGTGCCTACGTAATTTCAACTCAGCACAATTTCTTAGTGCCTACTTAAATTAAATCTCAGCACTATTATTTTTGGTGCTTACATTTCTACCCTGTTATTGGCATGCCAATTTATCCTAATTTCTAGTTCTCGACTAGATGTTATAGGGCTTAAATTACATTTGTTACCTTTATTAACATTTACTTAAATTATATAGGGAACATTAATATAAACTCCATATAAATGCAATAATTCCAATTAAATATTTTACAACATCATACAAGCTCATTCAATCATTATAATTATCTGGACATGTGATCAACTAAAAAAATATAGGTATATGTCTTATCTTTAATTTTCAACTAGAATCACATTAAAACGAATTTTGTAGCAAAAGTTATAAGGTTTCTCCTAAGCTACGTTCACTGCAATCTGCCCAATATTTTATTGGATAAAATTCTGCCTTATTTTTCTCTATCATTTTAATCCATTTTTAGATGGAATTGGAACAAGTGATCAACTAGAAACATTTAGATACATGTCGTATCTTTAATATACAACTGTAATCACATTAAAAGGAATTTTGTAGCAAATGTTATAAATTTTCTCCTAAGTTACATTCACTGTAATTTGCCCAGTATTTTACTGGACAGAATTCTGCCTTATTTTTCTCTGTCATTTTAGTCCATTTTTAGATGGAATTGGAACAAGTGATCAACTAGAAAAATTTAGATACATGTACAACTGGAATCATAATAAAAGGAATTTTGTAGCAAAAGTTATGAATTTTCTTCTAACCTATGCTCACTGCAATTTGCCCAGTATTTTTTTTTCTGAACAGATTTCTAGTTCAACTTTGAGTCCATTGTTCACCTACTTCCATGCATATTCAGGTCTAATAGTCTGAATGAAAGTTCCTATGTCTTAACTTTCCAGCCCAACAAGAATCACTCAGAAATGATTTCCAGAACTCAAGTTATAATCAAAACACTAAACACTGTTCATAAGACGAATTTTCCAGCACATCAATTAAATCATACAATTTCCATTTTCATGCATCAACCTCATATTCTAGTTTTTATTTTCATATTCGTGGCATCATTTAATCACCACTTAATTTTTCAATCAAATATCTAGAATTTCATACACATCACAAAATTAAAATTAACATTTTTATACATTGAATTTTTGCCAAAAGTACATACCTCAAAAATTTCACTTCCTTGATGATTTTGCCTTAATCCCTTTTTTTCATCTAATCTTAGCTTGAATTGAAGAAAGAAAAAAAGAGTAATTGGGGGAGGAGGAGTTCACGGCAAAAGAAGAAGAAAAGGGAGAGAAATGAGTTTGGTCAAGATGAAAAAGAAGAAGAATGATAAAAAAAAATTAGAAATTTGACTTTTTATAGTTGGATTAGGTGGGTGGTTAGGATTAGTTGTTAATCTTGCTTTCCATTGGTCCATTAATTTAAATCACTATTACTTTATTTTAATTAAAAGAATATTCCTTTCCTTAGATAAAAAATATTCCATTTTTATGCCTTCTTATAATTTTTGTGCCAAAAACACTGCAATTTCTAATTTCGTTCAGCGAAAAATTATTTTTTTCCCAATTTTAATTCCAAACTTTAAATTCTCAATTAATAATATCCAAAATATTTTTGTCCCATCTTATTATTATTTTAATTTATTTCTTTCATGTCTGAATTTAGACCCGATCGGTTTGGTATGCCGGATTTCGCTCAACCGCAACCGTGACCTAAATTATCGGGCATTACAATTTTTCCCTCCTTAAAAAAATTTCATCCTCGAAATATACCTTTTTAACTGGAGTGGAATAATTGCAGATACTGGGCCTTCATCACCTCTTCATTTTCCCAAGTCGCCTCTTCTGAATTATGATTTTTCCACAGAACCTTTACCAATGGTACCTTCTTGTTTCGTAGCTCATTCATTTCTCAAGCTAGAATTTCCACTGGCTCTTCTTCATAAGTTAGATCTGGTCGTATCTCTATAGGTTCTGCTGATATGATATGATATGATATGAGATGGATATGATCGATGTCTTCTCAACATGGACACAAGAAATATATTATGAATCTTGTCTAACTCTGGTGGTAAAGCTAATTTGTATGCCACAGGACCTATGCGTTCAAGTACCTCATAAAGTCCAATGAACCTAGGACTCAACTTTCCCTTCTTTCCAAATCAAAAAATCATTTTCCAAAGTGAGACTTTTAAGAATACCTTGTCACCAACTGTATACTCAATATTCCTCCTTTTCAAATATGCATATGATTTCTGTCTATCAGCAGCAGCTTTCAGCCTATCTCTTATAACTCTCACTTTTTTCTCTGTCTGCTGTATTAGATTTGGACCCACTACTTTCGTTTCACTAAGCGCAGTCCAACATAGAGGTGTTCTACATTTCCTCCCATACAAGGCTTCATATGGTGCCATGCCGATACTGGCTTGGTGACTATTATTGTAGGTAAATTCTATCAATGGAAGATGTTTGTCCCAACTGCCTTCAAATTCTATCACACAACTCCTCAACATATCTTCCAATATCTGTATGACCCTTTCTGATTGTCCATTTGTTTGTGGCTGGAAAGCTGTGCTGAAATTGAGTCGAGTACCCATGGCTTGATGCAAACTTTTCTAGAATTTTGAAGTGAACCTCGGGTCTCGATATGAAATGATTGAAATTGGCACACCATGTAAACAGATTATCTCATTAACATAGATCTCTGCCAAATGGTTAAGTGGATAATCCATCTTGATCGATAGAAAATGAGCTGATTTAGTGAGCCGGTCCACCACTACCC
This sequence comes from Triadica sebifera, assembly GCA_023653625.1. Classification (NCBI taxonomy): domain Eukaryota; kingdom Viridiplantae; phylum Streptophyta; class Magnoliopsida; order Malpighiales; family Euphorbiaceae; genus Triadica; species Triadica sebifera. Next base: position 14,671,401 of record CM042899.1, read on the forward strand.
ATATTAAATCATGCCTCTTTTGTATCAAAGGCAAACTGGAAACAAAATCCATTGTAACTCTTTCCCATTTCCACTCAGGAATTGAAATTGACTGTAATAATCCACTTGGTACTTGATGCTCAGCCTTCACTTGTTGACAAGTTAAACATCTGGTAGTATACTCGGTGATATCTCTTTTCATTCCTGGCCACCAGTAATATGCCTTCAAGTCATGATACATTTTGTTGCTTCCTGGGTGTATTGCATAAATAATATTGTGAGCTTCCTTCAAAATATCTTGTTTCAATTCTGGTATGTCTGGCACACATAACCTGTCCTTTTTCTTTAAACTCCCATATGATTCAATAGTAAATTCTAGTTTTTCACCCTTTTTCACCATTTCAAAGATTTCCTTTAATTTCGTGTCCTTCTTCTGATTGTCCTTTACTTGTTAGATCAATGTGGGTTGAATCCGCAATTCTGCCAGAGTTTTTCTACTCAGAGCATCTACTACCACATTGGCCTTACCCGGCTGATAATCAATGATACAATTGTAGTCTTTGATTAATTCTAGCCATCGCCTCTGTCTCAAATTGAGTTCCTTTTGTGAAGGCAAATATTTCAGACTTTTATGGTCTGTATAGATATAACATTGCTCACCATACAGGTAGTGTCGCCATATTTTCAATGCAAACACAATGGCTGCTAGTTCCAGATCATGTGTCAGATAATTTCTCTCATGAGGCTTCAGTTGTCTGGAAGCATAAGCAATCACTTTGCCTTCTTGCATTAATACACAGCCCAAACCATTAAGGGAAGCATCACTGTACACCACAAAATCTTTTCCCGCAGTAGGTTGTGTCAACACTGGTGCCTCTGTCAACATTTTCTTCAACTTATCAAAGCTAGTCTGGCACCGGTCTGTCCACTCAAATTTGGTCTCCTTTTTAAGCAATTTTGTCAGTGTTGAGGCTATCATTGAGAATCCTTTCACAAATCTCCGATAATAACCAGCCAAACTAAGAAAACTTCTCACCTCTATCACATTCCGAGGCGGTTTCCAGTTGAGGATTGCCTCTACCTTACTAGTGTCAACTCTGATCCTATCGATTGAGACAATATGCCCTAGAAAGGCCACTTCATCCAACCAGAATGCACATTTCAACAACTTCGCATACAATTGATTCTCTCGTAAGGTATGGAAGACAATACAAAGATGTTGATTATGCTCTTATCTGCTTCTGGAGTACACCAAGATATCATCTATGAACACCACCATAAACTGGTCCAAATAAGGCCTAAAGATTCTATTCATTAGATCCATAAATGCTGCTGGGACATTTGTCAGGCCAAAAGGTATTACTAAGAATTCATAATGAGCATACCGAGTCCTAAATGCTATTTTTGAAATGTCTAATTCTTTAATTCTCAATTGGTGATAACCTGATATGAGGTCAATTTTAGAAAATACCCTTGCTCCTTTCAACTGATCAAACAAGTCATCTATTCTCGGTAAGGGATATCTGTTCTTAATTGTCATCTTGTTCAATTGACGATAATCAATGCACAAATGAAAGGTGTCATCCTTCTTTTTCACAAATAAAACTAGAGCACCCCAAGGTGAGACACTAGGCCTGATAAACCCTTTCTCTAACAACTCTTGCAACTGCACTTTTAATTCTTTTTGTTTAGCAGGTGCCATTCTGTAAGGAGTGATTGATATCGGGGCTGTGCCTAGCAAAACATCTATACAAAACTCTATCTCCCTGATAGGTGGTAACCCTGGCAAGTCCTCAGGGAAGATATCTGGATATTCACATACTGTAGGAATCTCCCTGAGATCTAGATTTTCTTTCTTAGTATCTACAATATGTGCCAAAAACGCTTCACATCCCTTTTTGATAAGCTTACTTGCCTTCATCACAGAAATGACATTAGTCAAGTATGGTCGGTTCTCGCCTAGGACAATCACGTTGTCCTGCCCTGAATTCTTGAAAGTCACTCTCCTATACTGACAATCTACCACTGCCTTATGCTGAGTTAACCAATCCATTCCTAATATTGCATCAAACTCACGGAATGGAAGCTCTATTAGGTCAGCTGGGAATTCTACATTCTGAGCTTTGATTGGACTGTTTTTATAGACTTGACTAACTTTCACTCCATGACCCAAAGGATTTGTCACTAATATATCACAATCTAATTCCTCTGCTACCATATTCCCCTTACTAGGTGGTGACGTGCATAAATATGAATGTGTAGAACCTAGATCTATCAGTGCAAATAAACCAGTATCATAAAGAGAAAATTTACCAATAATGACATCTGGGGCATCCTGCTCCTCACGAGCTCTCATGGCATATGCTCGGGCTGGGGCTCGACTACCTTCTGCTCTATTCACTGATTCTGATATACTCTGCCCAATCCTGCCGCTTCTAGGCTGTCCATGTCCCATACCTCTGCCTTAAGTGACATTCTGAACCTGCACTGATACTGCACCACCTGTACCTCTTCCTCTGGGGCAATATTTCTATTTATGCTCTGTAGATCCGCAACGTAAGCATGCTCCAGTAATCCACCAGCAATCACCTGCATGTGATCTCCCACAATATTGACATATGACATATATGAATCTCTTATTAGCCAAAGTTGGTGCACTAGTTGTAGACCCCTCTGGCCTCGAATGTTGGCTTTGCCAAGCTGAAAAGGTTGATCTAGCACCCTGTGATTGGAAAAACCTAGGCACTGTCTGCCCCCTTTTACCTGATGTATGGGCCATGCTAATTGTTGACCTCTGTGGTGGCTCTTCTATCCTTTTTCTCTTTGACCTTTTTTCCTTACTGATGGCTGAGGATACTAGTGTAGCAAAATCCTCAAGCTGAAGGGCGGTCACCATATTCCCAATATCATCATTAAGCCCGTCCTCAAATCTATGACATCTGTCTCCCTTATCTGCAATGATTCCAGTTGCATATTTACTTAGTCGGGTGAACTCTATCTCATATTCAGCGACTGACATGTTTCCTTGCTTCAAGTCTTGAAACTCCATTTTCTTTTCATCACATAAACTCTAGGCACATACTTCTTACTAAATTCTTCCTTGAAGAAATTCCAAGAAGGTGGTTTCGGTGTCTGGGGCTTTGATAAAATTGATTTCCACCAGTCATAGGCATGATCTTTTAAAAGGGACACTGCATATCTGACCTTCTGTTCCTCTGGACACTCAAGTTCCTCAAACACCCTTTCTGTGGACTCCATCCAAAACTCTGAAGCTGTTGGGTCATCCTCCCTCCTTCCTATAAAATCTGTGGCTCCATATTTTCTGAGCTTATCAGTCCGGGGTTTTGGCTAAGGTGGAAGAAGAGGTAGAGCTGGTTGTGGAACTGCTTGTACTATTCATTGCAACAAGTTTGCTATCTATTCCATAAGAGGCTCATGTCGCAATTTAGCATGTCCCTCTGCTCTCGAATGAGCTACTACACTTGGCCCAGAATCTCTTATTGATAGAGGTTCTTTGAGATTGGCTGAGTCTGAAAGGCTATTACTCAGTTCATCTTCTGAGAAATCTTGTTCCGATCCTAAATCCATATCTACCTATAAACTAGAAGAAGGGACCCAAGTCAGATAATTGCAGCATTTTATGCATATGCATGAGACACATATTCTATTTTATACCCACTGATTAAGAATCAATTAGCCTAGGCTCTGATACTACTAAATGTAACGCTCCCTTACCCTACTAAATGTTAATAGGATATGGAAGTGCTAATAAGCTCATTTGTTTTACAACCAATGTTCAAATCATTGTAATTTTTTTTTGAGTTTATTATGAGGGAAATATTTATTACTATTTTTTTTCATTTAAATATGTAACTAGTGATAGAAATAGTTTGATTTAAAAGAACTCATGCAATTAAACCATAATATTTAGAAATAATACTAGATTTATAAAATTACAAAATTCATTCCTTATAAATCCTACATGCCACAAATTTACATATAAAAAAAAAGGTTCTTAGAATTTAATTTTTACAATATAATTTTCAAAACATACAAAAGAACTAGACTCCTGCAATCTGATCTTGGGGGTTCCCTCTTCTTCGGTCGCCCTATCGGAACAACTACTTCTATTTATCTGCGCGTGAAACACACGCGCTAAGCTTCTAGCTTAGTGGTACATTTGACAACTATCCAATAATTACATAAATAATTCTAAAATAAAATTTTTAAAACTACAATTAATTTATTAAGCATGTCAAATATTCAATTAATAATAAAACCATTTTCTTCATGCAAAAATATTTAATTCATCAATTATGACATTTAATTCATTAAGCATGCTTGAAATTTCTTAACAATTCAAGATATAAAATTTACAATATCAATTTCATAATTCACATTTTTTTTTGTTATTTATTTAATAGCCCACGACATCTTAGACCGGAACTAAATACTGGATACATGATTTCTGCTCTCCGGCAGTATACTCGGCGCCTGAATAATTATTTTAAAACTTGGCATTTAACGCCTACATTTCTTATAATAACTCAACACCTTTTTGGTGCCTACGTAATTTCAAACTCAGCACTATTTCTTAGTGCCTATGTAATTTCAACTCAGCACTATTTCTTAGTGCCTACTTAAATTAAATCTTAGCACTATTATTTTTAGTGCCTACATTTCTACCCTTTTATTGGCATGCCAACTTATCCTAATTTCTAGTTCTCGACTAGATGTTATAGGGCTTAAATTACATTTATTACCTTTATTAATATTTACATAAATTATGTAGGGAACATTAATATAAACTCCATATAAATGCAATAATTCCCATTCAATATTTTACAACCTCATACTAGCTCATTCAATCATTATAATTATAAGAAAAATTCAATTAATACATTTTCTGTCACATAAATTCACAATCAACACATTTCTTCCAGTTTCTGCCTTATGATGCTTTGTATTTTTCGTCTATTGTTAGATAGAATATGGACATGTGATCAGCTAAAAAAATATAGGTACATGTCTTATCTTTAATTTTCAACTAGAATCACATTAAAATAAATTTTATAGCAAAAGTTATAAAGTTTCTCCTAAGCTACGTTCACTGCAATCTGTTCAGTATTTTACTGGACATAATTCTGCCTTATTTTTCTCTATCATTTTAATCCATTTTTAGATGGAATTGGAACATGTGATCAACTAGAAATATTTAGATACATTTCGTATCTTTAATATACAACTGTAATCACATTAAAAGGAATTTTGTAGCAAAAGTTATAAATTTTCTCCTAAGCTACATTCACTGCAATTTGCCCAGTATTTTACTGGATAGAATTCTGCCTTATTTTTCTCTGTCATTTTAGTCCATTTTTAGATGGAATTGGAACAAGTGATCATCAACTAGAAACATTTAGATACATGTACAACTGGAATCATATTAAAAGGAATTTTGTAGCAAAAGTTATGAATTTTCTTCTAACCTATGCTCACTGCAATCTGCCCAGTATTTTTTTTTCTGAACAGATTTCTAGTATAACTTTGAGTCCATTTTTCACCTACTTCTATGCATATTCAGGTGGCCCAATAAGTATCACTCAAAAATGATTTCCAGAACTCAAGTTATGATCAAAATACTAAACACTGTTCATAAGAAGAATTTTCCAGCACATCAATTAAATCATACAATTTCCATTTTCATGCATCAACCTCATATTCTAGTTTTTATTTTCATATTCATGGTATCATTTAATCACCACTTAATTTTTCAATCAAATATCTAGAATTTCATACACATCAAAAAATTAAAATTAACATTTTTATACATTGAATTTTTGCCAAATGTACATACCTCAAAAATTTCACTTCCTTGATGATTTTGCCTTAATCCTTTTTTTTTTCCATCTAATCTTAGCTTGAATTGAAGAAAGAAAAAGAAGAGTAATTGGGGGAGGAGGAGTTCATGGAAAAAGAAGAAGGAAAGGGAGAGAAATGAGTTTGGTTAAGATGAAAAAGAAGAAGAATGATAAAAAAAAATAGAAATTTGACTTTTTATAGTTGGATTAGGTGGGTGTTTAGGATTAGTTGTTAATCTTGCTTCCCATTGGTCCATTAATTTAAATCACTCTTACTTTACTTTAATTAAAAGAATATTCCTTTCCTTAGATAAAGAATATTCCATTTTAATGCCTTCTTATAATTTCTGTGCCAAAAACACTGTAATTTATAATTTCGTTTTGCGAAAAATTATTTTTTTCCCAATTTTAATTCCAAACTTCAAAATTATCAATTAATAATATCTAAAATAGTTTTCTCCCATCTTATTATTATTTTAATTTATTTCTTTCATGTCCGAATTCATACCCGATAGGTTCGGCGTGCCGGATTTTGCTCAACCGCAACTGTGACCTAAATTATCAAGCATTACAGAAACAAAAGAAAAATAAGAAGGCAAAAAGAAAATAAAGGAAAAAAACAAAAGGGAGAAGATGACAAAAGTGAGGAAGTGGGAGGTGGACCTTATCTTCCTCCTCACCATTCTACCTCCCTCACTCCAATTTCGTTTCTTCTTCTTCTTCCACCATTTTAGCATTCTTTTCTACTTTATTTTACTTAATTTTTTCAGCAAATTCATCCCTTTCAAGTTTGTTCTTGGTAAGTAATATTCTCTCCATTGTTCTAGTATTGTTTGAGCTGTTAAGGTTAAGTTGCAGCAGTGTATTACACCCCAATTTTGATACCATTAGAAACTTATTATGGAAAATTTTAAACATTAAAGTTTTTCCTTTATGTCTTAGGTTTATGTATAAATAAATATGTTTTCAAGATTTGGTGTATATGAAAATATATTGGCATCGTATTGGAATTGGTCCGGGTGTGAACCCTAGTTGAGTTAGCTACTGTGTTTATTAGTTTTTAATATGATAGAGCCTGTATTTTAGGAATATCAAAACATGAAAGTTATAGGCTTATGTATTAGATAAATTTTGGTATACATTTCACCTTAATATATTATGTATATAATAAGATATGACCTTTATAAGTCATACTAGTCCGGAAGCCAACTCTATTATGGACTAGTGAAATTTGTCTTATAATTTGAGGACCTTAGAGACATAATTAATAAAAGTTGTAAACAAACAAATGTTCCATTTTAACCTATCTAAGTTTCTACCAATTTTAATTATAATCCAACTTACATATTGTAAGATATGAAGGTCCAAATTTTGTACCCTGAAACTGCCAAAGCGTAGAAAACAAAACACAATTGAAAATTCCACCAAACATTGTACAATGCTCCAATTTCTCAAAAATTTTAGTATGTTATATAATTATATGTTAATTTTAATTAAGAATAAGAGTCATATAAATTGGACAATTATAGAAATAGTTATTGTCTAATCAGTCTCATAAGGTTACACTACCCCATAGGAAAAACCCTATGTATATGAACTATGCTCATTAATCTGTTTAAGTCACATTAAGTTTCTTTAGTCATAAATTAATCTATTATATTTCCATATTAGGCTTATGAAAAATTGGAGACCCATAAGGAGGGGATAGACAATATGTTAAGGGTTGGAATCAAAGGAAAGAGGTGAGTTTATGTAACACCCCCTCACCCAAACCGCACGTGCCTGGATGTGGGGGTGCTACTACCTGTCTTCTTTACTTCTTTAAATCGCTATTTTTTTCCTCTAGTTAAATAATACTGTACATTTTATTTACATAACATAGTATTTATAAATACCAATTTACTATTTAACAAACTTTGAAAACTAATTTACAATTTATAAGTATATATAATGCGGAAAACAAATTACAAGAGTTCAAAAGTTTGTGACCCACTATTTCGAGATCAGCTGCTTTAATTTGAATAGGATCATCGCTTACTTTATCTACCACCTTCAGCTACCTTTTTATATCTGCGCGGAAGGAAACTCCTATGCTAAGCTCTAAGCTTAGTGGTGCATATAAACAAGGCAATATACTATATCATGCAACAAGCATCAACATGTATCATTTATGCATTAAAATATTTGCATGCTATTTCTATCAACATGTTCCTATTTCATACAAGTATAAATATCATGCTCACTTATACAATGTTATTTTCATTTATCTTTGATGGTAAGTTACTCTGTTAATCTATTTATTATTATATCTCAATCTCATATCATCATCATCATCATTTTTTTTTTCTGACATATCATCATTATCTTGCCCACATCACTCTAAATTTGGACTGACTGGATACGGGTTATGGATTAGGAGTGCTCCCAGAGCTATAGCCACCCAGTCCACTATCTGGCTCAACAGAGCTTCTCAAATCAATGGCGCTCTCCGAGCTTAAGCCACATTGATTGAGTATAATTTCATCATAGATGAATAACCGGACTAAAGGCGCTCTTCGAGCTTAAGCCACCTTGTCCTCAATTTATATGTGCTCATCAGAGCTTCTCAAGTCAATGGCGCTCTCCGAGCTTAAGCCATATTGACCGAGCATCTTAGACCAATGGCGCTCTCCGAGCTTAAGCCACATTGATCGAGGAATACTCATATAGTACGGTACCGTTCACCCCCTTAAGGACATGTCATCTATCCTGATTCTAGTCCTCAGGTAGAGTAATGGGCATCTTCATATTTTCACATCAATCATATATCTTTATTTAATTTTTATTTTACATCCATTTCATCATCATTCTCAATTTTGACACATCAATATTTTCATGTATCAACATCTCAATTCTCTTGTTTTGCAAACATCTTATCATGCTTATACATATTAGATAACATCTTTTTCATTTGTTTAACTAGATACATCAATATTCTTATATTTATCATCCGTATCAGTTCACGTATTTTATCCATATCAGATTTCATATATCATCCGTGTCAACATTCATTTTTCTATATCACAATATAACACATTCTCACATCAATATTTATATATATAATCATTCTTATTTCCCTGGATAACAATGACCTTCATTTATTTACCTGGATTCTTCATTTGACAACCACATTCATAATTACAAATACAGAGCATTCACGACCATGATTACTAATTCACGCCCGTGAATTAGTTCACGCCCGTAATCCCAAGCCGTGAACGCTACTGGAATGAATCATGCCAAAAGCATTCAAGGTCGTGAATACTCATTCGTGGTCGTGAATACTCATTCGTGCCCGTGAATGAGTTCACGCCCGTCATTTCCAACCGTGAACGCTTCTGGAATGAATAGTATCATTTCCACACAAAAGTCACAATCGTGACACAATCAGTCACAACCATGAACCATCAAGTTCACACCCGTAACTCGATAGTCATGCCCATGACTTTCAGCAGGAAATCTGCATATTCACTTTTCATTCATTCTAATATCATCCAAATCATACAAAATTCTATTTCATGCATTTCTAAGGTTCTTTACTCAACTTATTACTTTCTAATACATGTAAATGTCTTTATCATACAAGATTTTCTAACATGCATCATTAATTCAATGTCTCACTAGGATCTCATTCATACATCTCTAAACCTATGGTTTCATGTCATAATCATCATATTCAGCATGCATTATTTCAAACAAAGATAGGCTATTTCCTTAAATTATGCATAAGCCTTAATCTTTCTCCTTCACTCTTCTAGGTAGCTTTCTCTTTTCCTTTGCTCTTTAGTGTTTGTTCCTTGTAACTTGGAACTCCTACAACATCATAAATTATTATTATCATCTGATTTTCTCAAGACCTTAAACTCTCTTATTCTCTCTCAAAACCCTAATTTCTCTCTCTTTCCATATGAGTCTTGGATGAGTTCAAAAATCCAAACTTCTTTAAGAAAAGATGAAGACGAAGAAGAATCACTTCTCACCTTACTCTTTTCTTCACTAAATCAAAACTTTGGAGATTTTCTCTCTCTACCAAACTTGATTTTTCTTCCTTTTTCTTGCTCTTTCCAGCTTCCTTAGGAGTTATGGACTATGAAGATCACGTGTTCTTGCTCTTTCCCCTCTCCTCTCTTCCTTTCTCTCTCTAAATTTCTGGTTTGACTATGGAGGGAATGGGGCTGGCGTGACTAGTAGAAAAGAGCGAGAAGAAGACAGAAAATGAAGAGAAGAAGAAGAAGAAAAGAAATAATTAAATGGGTACCCAAAAGTCTTCATATGGGACCCACTATTTTGACCATTTCTTGACATTTATACTTAATCAACATTAATCCTCTTTCTTTAATGCTATGGCCAGCCAACCCAAATTTTAAGTGTCCAAATTTCCTATGTTAATTAGCAATTAATCTCATTAATCCTCCAATTTTTGGTAAATTGCAATTTGACCCCAAAACTTATCAAATTTTGCAATTTAGTCCTTTACCGTAAATCAACTTCTTTAAACTTTATAATCACTTAATTAGGCTTATATCATTTAATTTATTCATTATTTGATTAATTCCGATCAAAATCCGAATTTAAACTCCAATTGGTCAAACGCGTCAATTTCGCGACACGTGTGACTCAGTGTCTAAATTAACGGATATTACAGTTTAATTATCAAGTAAATTATTTAGTGCATATGAATATTGCTTGCTATGTGATTCATATGATTTTCATGATTTGACTTTGTTAATGAGATGATGGATAATTTTGTGACATATGTGGTATATGTTTGGCATACATGATATATACATAATATATGTATAGTATATGCGAGGTATATGTGTGACATATGAGGTATATATGTGGTATATGTATGGTATAAGTGATAAAAATACAATGGTTGATGAATGCTTAATACAAATGCACATGCATGAGGTCTTAAAAGGCATTGTGACTAGTTAATTGATATTGTAAAGCAAAAGAAAAGGCCTATGGCTCAACAAATGTGCAAATGAAACAAATGATCAAGCTAGCTAGCAAATGCAAATGTTCACATGGAAATCCAGGGCAATGTCTATTTAACTTGGTCACAATAAAATGAAATAAGCAAACAATTTGCATACGTAAAGAGTAATGATTATATACTTTAATTTTATTGGTAACTATATGATCCTGATGATTGAAATGGAATACGTGGTATGCGTTGAATTTGTGATTTGTTATTATGAATTGCTTGGTACTTTAGAGCTTGTTTGATGATTACTCTCACTAAGTCACAGCTCATCAAATTGCATCATTTTTTCAGGCAAAAGAAAGTGATAGCTTATTGTGAGTGGCATATAGAAGACATGAAACACAGGTCACCGGTCAAGCCTTACCACTCTTTCTCTCCTTACATTCCACCTGAACATGAGATCATGTCATCTACATTTTGGATTTATATGAATATACATGTATATTTGCTCAGAGTTGTACAATGATATGTAAATGGATGCAACTAGTAAATCTTAAATGTAAAATTTAAGTTTTAATATATGTGAGATATGTTGATTTGCATATTTATTGAATGATGATATGGATGTGATGAAAAAAAATTACTATCAATATTAACATGTTCATTTAACTTACCTGTATGTCATATGTGAGTGCTAGACATAGGGATAGATTTTTCTGAAATACATAAGGTATGATGTTACATGAATGTAACATAAGGGGTAGGTAACTTACCTGTATGTCATATGTGATGTTACATTTAACCCTTTTTATATCAAAATTTGTTTTAACATATACAACCACTTAAAAACATGCATCACCTACTTCATAACCATCCTTGAGCTTTCACTAGCCCATTATTTACAAATTACATTATTTTTAAAATTCATACATGTTCAAAAACTATATCCCAAAAACTGTGACATACATTATCCCAAAAATGGGTTTACTCTGATTGAACTCTAAATTGGCTTGCTTCATTTAACACTAATGCAGCTACCAACTAGGCTCCAAAATATGTGTAGAAAATACCCACATTCTAAAGTAATATAATACTTATTGGTACATATGTGTATAAAAATTTTACATATAATATGAATGTTACAACAAAAAGAAATTTACCTTGTTCATGCATAGGAGCATACATTCTACATATCACATGCCTTTTTAACTATGGTAGCTTGTATATTTAGTATATCAAAACACATCCAGATATAAGCATGTATATATATACACATTTATTCTACCAAACCAAAATCTTATTATCATGTTTCACATATAAAACCATCATAGGAAAATAAAATCCACATATCACATATATCGGTTTTTATGTAGCAACATCAATAGCCAATTCATCATATTCGTTTTTATTTTGTCCATGCACATTCCATTTTTATCTGGAACCATATAACCGGTTTTGCTTTTTCTTTTTATCTTGTTTTTCTCAAAACTCTAAATTGAACTATCCGGATGCAGGTTGTAAAATAGGAGTTCACAAAACCTGAGTTTAAGTCACATTATTCAGTAACTGTATATGCTCATCTAAGCTCCTCAAGTCAAGAGAGCTCATAACTCGAACTTAAGTCAAATTGACTAAGTAATATGTAACAGGATCAAGGGCGCTCACTAGGGATGATAATGGGTAGAGTACCAATAAAAAGTGTCATACCTGAACCTAAATCCAATTATATATATCCCTACTTGAATCCATTTAAAATTGTAATATTAATATCCGTACTCATTTCAAACCTGATTAACATTATCCTATTAATACCCAACCCGCTTAATTACCAATTTATCATTAAAAAATTTTAAAATTTTAAAATATACAAAAAATCTATCATAAATTATTACCAAAAAAAATAAAACAAAAAATATAATTCAACATATTCAAATTAAAAATAATTCATCAAATTGTTCAAACATAACATTAAAACAATAAAATTAAATATTGTTGATTATGGCAGAAAAATTATATTTTGAATCTCTAACTCTCATTACATTTATAATTCATCAACCTATAAAAGCATACAAAAAATAATTAGTTATATAATTACATTCAATAAATTACAATAGAATAAATTGCATAATATATATATATAAATTACAATAGTACCCGAAGGTCTTTACCCATACTTACCAAAATTCGTCACAGATTTAAATATTTCTAACTAAATCCATCCCAAAATCTTAATAGTGTTACATATTAGGGTTTAAATGAGTTTATATAGATGTAGATACCTGCGAAATTTGAACTTGTTGCCACCCTTAACTCTCACAACTCGAGCATAATCTACTTGGTCCTTTATTTGGTTATGCTTAACCAAGCTTCTTAAATCAGTAGCACTTTAAGCCACCCTGATTGAGCACATAAACATATTTTACGGTACCGTATTCCCTTCAATAATATGTCATCTATCATATATTAAGTCTTAGATTAGAGAAATGAGCATTCAATAATCAATTATCTTATTTCCTTCTTTATTCCGTTATCATATTCATCCACGCTCATAAGCATTTCTCATAACCATATCACCTCATATTATGCATGATCACATATGCTAGTTCATATGCAATTCACACCCATAATAAGTTTCCAAGTATGTAAGACATTAATTCATATATACATAATCATCTCATTTCATACTCACTTTTCTATACATTAACTCTTCATTTCATGTATACATATATCTCATATCATATGATTAATGAAACCCATCACTTGTCCTTATAATTAAAATTTGCATATAATACCTTCACTGCGCTTTGCGGGAGTAAATACTCATTCATGGTCATGAATGTGTCCTTCAGGGGTAGTTTACCTATGAAATAAGGCGTGAAAAGCTAAGTTTAAAATTTCATATAATTCATATGTTGTCTAAAACATTAACCAAGAAAGGGGGTTGAATTGGTTAGTAATTAAAAATTTGCTTAATGCAATTTTACTAAAGAATAATTTATGAGAGAGAGGAGATTATTCAACACTCAAGATTTATAGAGGTTCAGGTATTAACAAATTTGACTCATCTCCCCAATCTTAATTGGCTATTTCACTAACACTTAAAATATTACAAATGGAGTTTTTCCTAGCTCACTCCCAACTATAGTGTTTCTCTCTTGGCTAACACCTAACCTAGAAAAATCCTTGTGCTTTAATGGCTCACACAAAAAACCTTTACAAATGTTTTACTCACAACCCAACTCACTCAAACTCACTTTTGAGTAATTGATTACAAGAATGAAGTACTTACCAACCAAAAAGCTCTACAATTATGAGCAATTATGATTATAACAATAAGAATAGTGAAAAGAATTAAATGTTCAAGGCTATATGAGATTAGAAAATAGAATGCATGTTTTTCACTTGTTCTCTAACCTTTGGAAGTCATAAATATGTTGTATTTATACTTTCCCTAACAAAAATAGCCATTTGGGTTACATTTAATGCAAAAATGTCCATTCAACAACTTTCTCATTCGTGCCTGACAACTTTCTATTTCCAGGTTCAAGGGCGTGACTTAATCTTCATGGGTGTAATTGTTCTTCATAACTGTGAATGAAGTGGTGAAGTTGGGCATGAACGGTTTTGTCCATAAATAAGAAAACTTTTACGGGTGTGAAATATTTCTTCACGGGCGTGACTTAATCAAGTTTCACGGGTGGTCCAATGCTTCATTTCCGTGAATGTTTGAACAAACATTCTTTGGTGCTAACTATCTGATAGGCATTACCCATAAGTCACAAGCATGAAATGTGCTTTTCATGGTTATGGCACTTCTTCCTCACAGGCGTGGCAATATTCACAGTCGTGAATATTAGCTTCACGGATGTGAACCTTTGCTAATTTTCTTTCTTTTGAACTTCAAACAACTTTCAATCAACTTGCTTCATGGTCTTAGGAATATGTAATTTGTCTAATACACTTAGAAAATAAAATGTGTTTAATTTCCTTATTGCCTAATTATTTGTTATTATCAAAATGATGGAAATACCTCTCAAGGTTCAACAATCTCCCTCTTTTTGATGGTGATAAATAATTTTGCAATATGTGGCTTGAGGAGAAATGAATTTCTCCCCCTCAAAAGATGCTTAATAAATATAAACTATAAAGAGCATCGGAATGCCACATTTTTAAGCCATAAAGCATGTAGGAGGTGAAGTTTCAAAAGAAACTCAAGTAAAGCATTTAATCATAATAATATTTATGCCAAGTATATTGAAGGTATATTTCAAGTATATTTTATGTTAAATGATATTTATGTTAAGTATATGTAAAGAATATATATGTTATGTATGTTAAGAATATTACATATCTTCTCCCCATTTGGCACAATCAAAAAGTGACAAACAAATAAATAATATAATGCAAATCTTATATTCCATTACAAAAACAAATTACATATAGAAGTTTAAGTACAAAGAAGATTTACCTAATAATCTTAAGGATCCTAATGAACCTAAAAGAAACATGATCCTAAGGTAGGAATCTAAATCTAAAGAAAAGATAACTCATGGCTTAAAGCTAGATACTTGCTCACGAAGATGAGCTACCTCCTTATTGAGGCTATCAACTATTGACTCTATAAAGTCCTTAAGATTCTCCAACTTCATATCAATGGAGTGCTGAAAAGAATCCATGCTTGCTTGAAGCAAGTCAAAACGGGGAGTGATAAATGCCATAAGCCATGTCCAGTTGGGATGAAAGTGTTTCAGTAACTGTTAGGGAAACTGGTGTTTTAGTCATAGCTTAAAGAAGCTCGACTTTGGCTTTCTTTCTCTGTTGTGGCCCTTGAAGGCCAACTTTAAAATATTCTGAATCCTCTAATTCCCATGAAATTTCACCTGTAGGGGTGATAAACCTATTGTAGATGTTATCTTGAAAGAGAATTCTCATTGCAACTCCCATCTTAATGAAGGATTCGATGTCCAGTTGATCTTTGGAGGATGCCGGGAGGATGGTGAAGTTGTGATCACTATGATCCATCAATTTGAGTTCAATTGCTAGATGAGTAATGTAGCCACCTACCAGAATGTCTTCTGATGACTTCGAGCCAATTGACTGAAGATAGGATGCAAACCATCTGGATAGGGCTACTATCTCATTCTTTCAAGCCATCTCGAACAGAAGCAACTCTGATTTCCTGACTACCCCGTTTGTAGCGCTCCCCTTACCCTACTAGCTGTTAATAGTGTATGGAAGTGCTAGCAAGCCATTATTTGAAAACCAATGCTCAAATTATTGTATTATTTTTTTTCAATTTTCGAGTTTGTTATTAGCGGAATATTTATTACTATATATATTCAATATATCATTTAAATATGTAATTAGTGATATAAATATTTTGATTTAAAAGTACTTATTCATTAGACTAATAATATTCAGAATTACATTTACAAATAATACCAAATATATTAATTACAAAATTCACTCTTATAAATCTTACATGCCACAAATTTATATCAAAGGAAAATCTTAAAATTTAATTATACAATGTAATACCCAAAATATAAAAAAATAAACTGTTGCAATTTGATCTTAAGGTTTCCCTTTCTTCGGTCGTCCTAATGCAACAACTACTTTTACTAGCCTGTGCGTAAAATACACGTGCTAAACTATTACCTTAGTAGTATATTTGACAACTATCCAATAAGTATACAAATATCTCTAAAATAAATTTTTTACCAATTGCAATTAATTTTCTAAGTATGCAAAAATATTCAAATTAAATAAAAACTATAAGTCATACAAATTGTATAAATAAATCAATTATAACATTTCTTTCATTATACATACTGAAATTCATTAATAATAATACAAGACAATCATTTTAATAATTTATATTTTTTCTTTATTTATTTGATAGCCCACGACATCTTAGATAAAAACTAAACACTCGATACATGATTTATGCTCTTTGATAGTATACTTGGTGCCTACTTAATTATTTTATAACTCGGCATTTAATGCCTATATTTTCAATAATAACTCAGCACCTTTTCAGTGCCTACATAATTTTAAACTCAGCACTATTTCTTAGTATCTACATAAATTAAATCTCAGCACTATTTTCTAGTGCTTACATAAATTAAATCTCAACACTATTTTCTAGTGCCTACATTTCTACTCTTTTATTGGTATGCCAACTTAATCTACTTTCTCGTTCTTGGCTAGATGTTATAGGGCTTAATCATATTTGTTACTTTTATTATTATTTACCTCAATTAGGTATGAAATGTTAATACGATGTCACATAAATGCAATAATCTCCATTAAATATTTTACAATATCATACTTGCTCATTTAGTCATTATAAATATAAGAAAAGTCAAATAATGTATTTTCTATCATAAAATTCAACCATATACTTCTATATACAAGCTACCCTATTCTCGGCAAAATTTATGTCTTATACTGCCCTGCATTTTTCATATATTTTTAAATGGAATTTTGACAAGTGATCAACTAACAAAATATCGATACATGTCTTATCTTTAATTACAAACTAGAATCACATCAAATTGAAGTTTTCAAAAGTTATGAATTTTTCACATAGCTATGTTTATTCCATTTTGCCCAGTATTTTACTGGACATATTCCCAATTCGAACTTTGAGTCCATTTTACACCTAAATGCAAGCATATCCAAATCTGATGGTCTAAATGAAAGTTGAAGCCCTATGTCTTAATTTCCAACCCAATAAGAAACACTCAAAAAGTATTTTCAGAACTCAAGTTATGACCAGAACAATAGGCACTGTTTATAAGACGAATTTCCAGCACTTCAATAAATCCTACAATTTCTATCTTTATGCATCGACATCATATTCTAATTTTTATTTTCACATTCATGACATCATTTAATCACCAATTCATCATTCAATCAAAATATCAATAATTACATACACAATTATACATAATATCACAAAAACAAAAATCAACATTTTTCCATATTGAATTTTTGGCAAATGTACGTACCTCAAAAAGTCTATTTCTCTTCACTCTTCTCTTCCTCCTAATTAGCTTTCTCCTTGCCCTTACTTCCTCTTTGATTATTGCACAAAGATTGTTCACCTCCTTGGCCTGACTACAAATTTCACACTAATCAAGCACTAAGTACACTAATCAACCCTTAATCACCATTAACATACTAATAACCCTAAATTACCAACCTTAATGGTAATTAGCTTAAAAATCAAAGAATATAGGAGAAAAAAAGTGAGAAGATGAAAAATCTAACCTCACCTTTGTAGATCTTCAAAATGACCAAAATTATTCCCTTCTCTTTTTCTTTTCTTTTTTTCATTTCTCTTCCTTTGTTTGGCTCACTTTACTTCACTTTCTTATTGATCTTGCCTTAATCCATCTTTTCTAGCTAAAATCTTAGCTTTAATTGAAGAAAAAGAAGAAGGAATGGTAAGATGGAGCTCACGGCCAAGAGAAGAAAAAGAGAGATTTTTTTTTTTGTTTAAGATAAGGAAGAAGAAGAATTAATGACCAAAAATGTGAAATTTGACTTTTATAGTTGGATTAGGTGGGTGGTTAAGATTGATAGATAATGTTGTCCCTCATTGGTCCATTAATTTAAATCACTCTTACTTTATTTTAATTCAAAGAATATTGCTTTCATTAGATAAAGAATATTCAATATTTGTTCATTCTTAAAATATTTGTGCTAAAAACACTGTAAATTCCAATTTGGTTCAGTGAAAAATTATTATTTGCTAAAATTTAGCTTAGAACCTCAAAATTCTCAATTAATAATATCCAAAATATTTTTCTCATATTTTATTATCACTTTAATCTTTTTCTTTCATGTCCGAATTTAGACCCTGATCGGTTTAGCGCGTTGGATTTATGTCACCTGCGATTGTGGCCTAAATTATTGGGCATTACACCGTTGCTATCTCCTCGGGCAAAAATTGAGTAAGTTAGGAATCTGTGAATATAGCAGAGAACCGAGTTGTTCAAGTGAGTGCTTTTTGTCTTCTTAACATCCTAGCTACACTCACTACCAAAGTTGTTCTAATCTACGGAGGGATTAAAATCTGTTGCTTCACTCTTATTGATCAAGCGCTTAAGTGGTAGATTGAAGATTTCTGCAAATTCTGAGGCGGTGAGTGAATTCTCTTGTCTGTAAAGCTGAAATGAGACATTGCCAACATGAGAAACTTGCAAGGTGCTCAAAAATTCCAGGGTTGTCTCCTTGAACGTGGGCTTATAGATGTTTACAAATTCTAGCAATCCACAATGTCGAAGCCATACTTTCATATCTAATTCAAGGCTAAAAGCCTTGACGTAACCCCAATCGAATGTCCGAAGTGGATAAAATAGGCCACTTCTTCAGAGAAGCATACTTCTGATGGAACTGCTGGGGTAAAACATTAAGAAGATGGTCGACATAAATCTTTAGGGCCGTGATTTTTCTCTTTCATTTGGAGGAACCAGCTTTAGAGGCCATAAAAGTGGTTGAAATCCTTAAAGGAAATTGAAAGGAATGAGAAAGACCTAGGGTTTGATTACCACCTGAAAACTAAAAGAAAACTTGAGGAAAAATGGATGATGTTGATGATTTTGATGCTTAGATGATGAAACCGGTAAAGAAATTGAGTGAAAAGGTTTTTAAAAGGTCAGATTTAATTGAAAAGAGGGAAATGGGAATGACTTTTGCGCCTTTAAAGAGAGAGAAATGAGAGAAACAATGAGATTTCAGGCTAAATATCAATTGATTCACGGTCGTGGATGAATGTTCATTGGCGTGAATAATCGTGTTTGTGGGAAGACCAAATGGAGACCCATCCCATTATTAAAGACGTGAACGCTTCTGCAGTTTGAAGTATATTAAGTTCACGGTCGTGTCATAAAATTATCACGGGCATGAAAAAGGATATTCACGACATCAAATCGGGACCCAAAACGTGAGTTAAAATGTGAACGCTTTTGCCATTTTTAGCTACTATTTTCACGAACGTGAAGTTTTATTCACGGACATGAAGACTTAAAACATGGTTAAAAAAAAGAAACATGATCCAAACAAAACGATGTGATATGCATTTTCTCTTTTTCAAGATAAATAATCACTCATCATACAAATTAATCAAGCAAATCATAAAAAATATGAAATATTACTCAAGGTTTACAATTTGAATATCAAAGATACACATTTGACCAAAATGAATACAATTCTTTAAACATAATCTTAAGATAATGTGCTCCCATCAAGCATACCAATCTCTCTTTTTATAAAACAAAACCTTTCATCATTGAGGGGCTTGGTGAAAATATCAGCCAATTTATGATTTTTGTTAATAAATTCTAACTTAACATCACCATTTTGTACATGATCTATTATAAACTGATGCTTAATGTCTATGTGTTTGCTCCTATAATACTGAATGGGATTTTTAGAAAGGTTTATAGCACTCATATTGTCACATTTGATGGGAATGTGATTAATGTCTTGACTATAATCCTTGAGTTGTTGTCTCATCCAAAGAACTTGAGTGCAACAACAACCCACTACTACATATTCTACTTTAGTAGTGGACAAGGCAACCAAAAATTTTTCTTGCTAAACCAAGAAACTATGTATTCACCAATAAAATGACAAGTTTTGGATGTGCTTTTTCTATCTAGAAGACTTCCGACATTAGCAACATCCAAAAAACCAATGATATGAAAAATAAGTGTTTTTAGGATACCATAAGCCTAAGTGCATTATGCCATGTATATATTTTAAAATTCTTTTCACAAAATGCAAATGAGATTCTTTAGGGCATGATTGAAATATAGAATATAGGCATACACTATACATTATATCAGGTCTAAAAGTGGAAAGGTATAAAAGAGATCTGATCATACAAAGATAAAGCTTTTCATCTATAGCCTTACCTTTCTCATCTTTGTTCAATTTAGTTGATGTGCTCATTAGAGTCTTGGCACTCTTACATCCTTCCATTCCAAATTTCTTTAATAGCTTTTAGGTGTCCTTGGATTGGTTAATGATGATGCCATTTTTTGCTTTGCTTGATTTGAAGACCAAGAAAAAATTTGAGCTTTCTCAACATGGTCATTTCAAATTCTCTAGTCAACATTTAACAAATTCTTGACAAAGCAATTAATTAGTAGATCTAAAGATAATATCATCAACATAAATTTGAATAAGTAAGAAGTCATGCTTGTACTTTTTAATGAAAAGAGTAGTGTCTACATATCCTTTTGAAAAATTATTTTCTAAAAGAAATGCACTGAGTCTCGCATAAAAGCTCTTGGAGCTTGTTTTAGACCATATAATGCCTTAGACAATTTAAATACATGATTTGGTAATGTATGGCTTTCAAAATTGAGAGGTTGTTCAACATAAACTTTCTCCTCTATAAAACCATTTAAGAAGACACTTTTGACATCCATTTGAAAAATTTTAAAGTTCATATGACAAGCAAAAGCTAAAAGAATTCTAATTGCTTCTAATCTAGCCAATGGAGCATAGTCTCATCATAATCTATGCCTTCCTCTTAGTTGTACCCTTTGGCAACAATCTAGCTTTATTTGTAGTTATATGACCTTGATCATCCAACTTGTTCCTAAAAATCCATTTACTACCTATGATGGGATAATCCTTAGGTCTTAGAACTAAGATCCAAACCTTATTTCTCTCAAATTGATTGAGTTTCTCTTGCATAGCAATCACCAAAATTTTATCACTAAGAGCCTTATCAATATTTCTAGGCACAATTTGAGAGACGAAAGCTAGATTAGAGTCTAAAAACTTAAAATTGGATCTAGTACTAACACCCTTGGAGAAAATCACCAATGATTTGATCTATGGAATGGTTTCTTATGAATTTCGATTCCTTTTGAAGCTCTCAAGTGTTTTCTCATGAGCTTGAGGTAGTAAATTATCTTGATGTTCCTCTTATTGTTTCTTTTTTTTTTTATCATTATTATCATTTCTCTTTGAGGTTTCGCCATCCTCTACATGATCAAGATCAAGTTTATCCATAGTACCTATAATATCATCAAGAGCACTGCCTTTCACAAGATCAAGTTTACTAGATTCATCAAAAACAACATGCATAGACTCTTCTACATCTAATGATCTTTTATTGAAGATTCTATAAGCTTTGCTAATTGTGGAGTATCCTAAGAAGATACCTTCATTAGATTTAGAGGTAAAATTTCCAAAGTTATCCTTGGTATTTAATATAAAATACTTGCATCCAAATACTCTAAAGTATGAGATAAAAGGGTTTCTTCTATCCCATAACTCAAAAGAAGTTTTATTTAGAATAGGTCTTTTAAAAACTCGGTTAGAAATGTAACATGCAGTATTAGTGGCTTCGGCCCAAAAATAGGTTGGCAAACCATACTCATTAAGTATTGTTTTAGCCATTTCCATTAGAGTTTTATTTTTCCTTTCAACAACCCTATTTTGTTGAGGTGTTTTAGGAGTTGAAAAATTATGAGAGATACCATATTCTAAACAAAAATTTTCAAATTCTTTGCCACGATCACTTCTTATTTTGGAAATAAAATATGCTTTTTCATTTTGAATTCGTTTGGAAAAGTTTTTAAAGGATTCAAAAGCATCACTCTTTTGAGATAAGAAAATTACCCAAGTAAATCTAGAGTAATCATCAACAATGACAAAAGCATAGTGTTTATCTATTAAACTAGCATCTCTAGTAGGTCCAAAAAGATCTAAGTGCAAAAGTTGTAAAAGTCTAGAGGTACTTATTACACTCTTTGACTTGAATGACGTTTTGTGTTATTTTCCTCTTTGACATGGTTCACATGTTTTATCCTTTGCAAATTTGACTTTTGGAAGTCCATCCACTAGCTCTCCTTTGCTAAGGTTTTGAATTAAGTCTATTCTTGCATGACCAAGCCTTCTATGCCATAGCCAAGATTCATCGCTAAATGTCATAAGACATTTAGAGGAAAGGTTAGATAGCTTGTGTAAATCTATTATGTAAGTATTACTATCTCTATCTCCTTTGAACATCTCTTAACCATTTGAGGTGGTTACAAGACATTCATTAGAGGTAAATGTGACTTGGTTTCCCTTATCACATAATTAACTTACACTTAATAAATTATGCTTCAACCCATTAACGAGTAAAACATTTTCAATTAAAGAGACATTATTTCAACCAATTGAGCCAATGCCAATTACCTTACCCTTGACATTATTTCTAAAGGTTATCTTACCACCATCAATTCTTTTGATTTGAGTGAAAAAATCTCTATTTCTAGTCATGTGCTTTTGAGCATCCACTATTCATTAGCCAAACATTTTTCTTTGATGTGGACTTGAGGCACAACTGTAAAATGACAATTTAGGTTTGATTTTTGGGTACCCAAATGAACTTGGGTCTTTGAGGGTCAACATTAGAAGGTTTCCAATGGGAATTCCTTATGAAACAATGTTTGTTTATATACCCAAGCTTCATGCAATAGTGGCATTGTTTGGATTTAAATATGTTTTTCCACTTTGCTATTGGTTTAGACTTTATTACTCTCCTAAGAGGAGTATTTGCACAATGACATAAGCATTTGTGTCATGGATGCTTTCTTAGGTGTTTGCTTCTTGTATAAGAAAGTATGATTGACTTTTTGAGGTTTCCCTCTTAGGCCATGTGACCCTTGACTACTCTTCCATTGAGTAGTGGATTTTATGTGTGCTTTGCCATAGCCCTTGGGGTTATTACCTTAATAGTAGAGGTTTGTGGTGTGCTTGATTTAACAAAGATGGTTTTGAAGATGATGATGCTCCATTGAAGCCTAGACCAATAAAAGAGGTCTTTGAGATATAATTAGAGTGTATAAACTCTCTTTCCCTTTGTGATATCTATAAATAGAGTTTCTAAGCTCCTCAACCTCATTTTTCAATACATTATTTTCTTTTAAGAGAGAACTTATTGAGGGTTTTGAGGAACTCTCATCCAATGACTTCTTTAAATAGTCATTTGAGGTTTTTAGCTCTTCAACTACCTTTTGAAGGTCATTAAAATCATTTTTGAGTTTAGAGCTATTTTTCTATAAAGATCGAGTTTCATTTTGTATCTTTCTATTTCTAAATTTAGCACTTCAATTATATCATCATCATCATCATCAATTAGATCACATAAATCATCACAATGTTGATAAGTATAGTATACCTATCATTGGAATCCTCAATGGCCATGAAGCAAAAATTGGCCACCTCATCATTTTCTTCTTCAATGAGTGATGAGGTTTCATCATCCCAAATTGCTTTGTGACCCTTTTCTCTGTCTTCTTTATTGGGTCTCCTCATGTACTTTTTGACCATAGGGCACTCTGATATAATGTGTTCCTTTTTTCCATATTCATAGCACTTGACTTCCTGTTTGCCTTTGTTAGAGAAGTAGTTTCTATGAGGGAATCTTGAGGCTATTTGCTTATAACTCTTAATTGAGCCATACTTGTTAGTGATCAACCTTTTGATTCTCTTGGAAAGTAAGGCTATTTGATCATCTCCTTCATCAACTAACTCTTCATTACAAAGGCGATCTTCATCTATAGGCATTAAGGATGAAGCATTAAGTGCTAGAGGCTTTCTCTTCTCCTTTTCTCCATATAGCTATTTTTCTCTCACTAGAGGCATCTCATGAGTGAGGAGTATACCAATAAGTACATCGGTAGGAATTACGCTCAAGTCTTCATTGGCTTCCTCAATACCCACAACCCTTGAGCCATAATGTTTCATAGGAAGACTTTTTTGAATCTTGTTATTTACATCTTCCAAGTTATAATGCTTTCCAAGCTTCCTCATGCCATTGACAATAGCAAGAATTCGATTGGTCATTTCGGTTATGGTCTCATTAGGCTTCATCTTGAAGAGTTCATATTTGGTGACAAAAAGTTGAACCTTATTAGACTTTACTTGTTTCATTCCTTCATGGTAGTTTTCCAAATGGAGTAAGCAGTTGGACAATGTTGGATTTTACCACACTCTTTAAGAGATAGAGAGCTTATAAGAATGATCATGACTTTCTTATTCTTACCATTAGCTCTCTTTTCGGGCTCGATCCAATAATCTCTTGGAAAGATCTCATTTTCTCCTTTGGTATTCCTTCTTGTTGAAAGTGTCCATTCCTAAACATCTACTCCTTCACTATAAGATAGGTTTCCATATTGAATTTCCAATTCGCATAATTTGTTCTATCAAAGAAAGGTTTGAGATTGTGAAATCCTTCATTGGCCATAATTTGATCTTTGCTAGCGCTTGTTAGGCTTTGAATGCTAGACCCTCTATGACACCAATTGTTGTCCAAAATAATAACCAATAAGGGGTGATTGAATTGGTTAGTAATTAAAAATTTGCTTAGTGCCATTTTACCAAAGAATAATTTAAAAGAGAGAGAAATGATTCAACACATAAGATTTATAGAGGTTCGGGTATTAACAAATCCTACTCCTCTCCCCAATCTCAATTGGGCATTTCACTAACATGAAAAGTGTCACAAATGGAGTTTTCCCTAGCTCACTCCCAATTATGGTGTTTCCTTTTGGCTAACACCTAACCCCAAAAAATCTTGTGCTTTAATGGCTAACACAACAACCAAATTCTTGTATTTTAATGGCTCATACAAAAAATCATTAAAAATGTTTCACTCACAACCCAACTCACTCAAACTCACTTTTGAGTAATTGATTACAAGAATCAAATACTCACCAATCAAAAAGCTAAGTAATTCTGAGGAATTATGGTTCTTACAATAAGAATGGTGAAAATAATTAAATGCTCGAGGCTATATAAGATTAGAAAATAGAATGCACATTTTTCGTGTGTTATCTAACCTTTGGAAGTCATAAATATGTTGTATTTATACTTTCCCTAACAAAAACAACCATTTGGGATGCATTTAATGCAAAAATATCTGTTCAACAACTTTTCCGTTCATGCTTGACAACTTTTGCTTTCTAGGTTCACAGGCATGACTTAATCTTCACAGGAGTGACTATTCTTCATAACCGTGAATGAAGTGGTGAAGTTGGCCATGAACAGTTCTATCTAAAAATTAGACTTTTAAGAAGCTCAAAAAGGAACACGAATTTATCAGAGCTGCACAGGTACAAGGAAACAGCTCAATTAAGGAACATCCATAATTAATTTTTCTATAACTCAGCTTAAACAAGAGGTATTTATATGAAATGTTATACACACCTAAATAACACATAGATCTACAACTTTTATGTTTTACAAAACCTTAGATTCAGCCATTAAGATGATCAAATTAAGAAAAAAACCGTAGGTTTTTCTGTTGACATATCCCCCTGAACTAGTCTCACTCAAACAAGTTTATCTATTTTGGTACCCAAAATAATTTCATGAAATTTGACAGAAATATAAAAAACACATATATACAACTTTCATGTTTTACACTTCTTCAAATTTGGTCGATAACTCCCTCAAAACTAGAGTACAAAAGACTGATACTATACATTCCTAATAATTCTAAAAACTCAAGAACAATTGAGAGAGGATTACTTACTAAGAACAAATCTATTTGGAGTGAATTTCTTGCAAATCATGAAGGAAAAGTTGAAAAGATGGAGGCTGATGGTTTGAGGAAGAAGAAGAATGGAGATAAGGTTGATAGAATTGTATAGAAGTTGTAATTACTTAATCCAAATACATCCCCCCCATAAAACCACATTCGCCCCCCCTCCTTATCTTTTTTATTCTTTACTTTTTTTTAACTTATTATTATTATTATTATTATTATTATTATTATTATTATTATTATTATTATTATTATTATTATTATTATTATTATTATTATTATTATTATTATTATTATTATTATTATTATTTACATGTACCAAATCCATTAGCTTTTATTAAACTGTAATTTCATTATGTGACATGTCTAATCAAATTAACTTTAGCAATCTATTTAGTTCATTTTTATTTCTTATTAAGTCATTTACTCAATTTGTTTTAATCTTTAATGTCAATCATATAGTTTCTATGTATATCACACACTTATTCTAACTAAACTCTAATTAGTGACCATTACAATTCTCTCCCCCTTAAGATATTTCATCCTTGAAACATACCTATTGTGTTGTCATTGAACAAGTGGGGGTATTGAGCTTTCATCACTTACTCGTTTTCCCATGTTGCTTCTTTGATTGCATGATTTCTCCATAACACTTCACTAATGGTACTTGCTTGTTCCTAAGCTCCTTAATTTCTCTAGCTAGAATTTGAACTGGTTCTTCTGTCAAATCCTACCTCACTTGAATTCTTTCACCAGGTATGATGTGCGTAGGATCTGATTTGTACCGTCTTAACATAAAGACATGGAAAACATCTTGTATTTGACTTAACTCCGATGGTAGAGTGAGTCTATATGCGATAGGTCCAACTCTCTCTAATATTTCATAAGGTTCGATGAATCTTGGACTTAACTTGCCTTTTTTCCCAAATTGCAGAACTTTCTTCCAGGGAGATACTTTAAGAAAAATTTTATCACCCTCTGCATATTCAATGTCCCGTCTCTTAAGGTCAGCGTATGATTTCTATCTATCTATAGTTGCCTTAAGTCTTTCTCGAACAATTCTCACTTTTTCTTCTATCTCTTGCACTAGATATGGTCCCACTATCTTTCTCTCACTAAGCTCTATCCAACATATAGGTGTTTGACACTTTCTGCCATATAATGCCTCATATGGAGCCACCTGGATACTGGACTGATAACTGTTATTATAGAAAAATTCCATTAATGGAAGATATTTGTCCCAGCTACCTTCAAATTCGATGACACAGCTCCTCATCATGTTTTCCAGAATCTGAATGACTCTGTCTGATTGTCCATCTGTCTATGGATGCAAAGCAATGCTAAAATTGAGCTTAGTACCTAAAGCTCGCTGCAAACTACCCCAAAATTGAGATGTGAAATGGGGATCTCTATTTGACACAATGGAGATGGGCACTCCATGTAATCATACTATTTCATTCATATACATTTCTACCAATTTACTCAATGGGTAGTCTTTCTTGATAGGTAAGAAATGTGCTGATTTTGGAAGTCTATCCACTATGACCCACACTGTATCATACTTCTTTGATGTCAAAGGCAATCTAGTCATAAAATCCATGGTGATTCATTCCCACTTCCATTCCGGAATAGAGATTGGATGTAACAATCTGGAAGGTACTTGATGTTCAACCTTGACCTGTTGACAAGTTAAGCATCTTGAAGTGTACTATGTGATGTCCTTTTTTATACCTGCCCACTAATATCTGCTCTTTAACTCTTGATACATCTGGTTACTCCATGGATGCATAACATATTTGCTTTCATAAGCCTCTCTAAGAATTCTCTGTCTGAAATCTTTTACATTGGGCACACATAATCTGTCTTGATAGAATAGTCCACAATCTGATTCCATAACAAACCCAGGTCTCTCCCCCTTGGAAACCAACTCAGCTAGTTCAATTAGATTAATATCTTGTCTCTGTGCATCCTTGATTACCTGAGTAAGAGTGGGCTGGATGTGTAACTCTGCCACTGTAGCGCTCCCTTACTCTACGAGTCGTTAATAGTGTATGAAAGTGCTACTAAGCTCATTTGTTTTTGTAAAACAAATAATACTCAGATTATTGTAATTTTTTTTAATATCATTTAAATGTGTAACTAGTTACAAATATTTTGATTTAAAAGAACTCATTCATTAAAGCATAATATTTATAAATATATATTAATTACAAATTTCAATCCTTATAAATCCTACATGCCACAAATTTACATCAAAAGAAATTCTTAAAATTTAATTTTTACAATAGCATTTCTAAAATGTTTAAAAAGAAAATAAACTACTACAATATGATCTTAGGGTTACCCTTATCTTCAGTCTCTCTAACGCAACAACCATGTCTATTTATCGCCGCGTGAAACACATGCGCTAACCTACTAGCTTAGTGGTACTTTTGGCAACTATCCAATAATTATATAAATATTTCTAAAATAAAAGTTTAGAAACTACGATTATTTTACTAAGAATGCCAAATATTCAAATAATATTAAAACTATTTTTTTCATGCAAAAATATATAATTCATCACTTATAACATTTCATTCATTAAACATGCTTAAAATTTTAACAATACAAGATATATAATTTGAAATATCAATTTAATAATTTACATTTTTTTCTGTTATTTATTTGATAGCCTATGACATCTTACACCGAAACTAACCACTGGATACGAGGTTTCTACTCTCCGGCAATATACTTAGTGTTTAACACCTACATTTTCAATAACAACTCAACACCTTTTTGGTGCCTACGTAATTTCGAACTCAACATTATTTCTTAGTGCCTATGTAATTTCAACTCAGCACTATTTCTTAGTGCCTACATAAATTAAATCTTACTACTATTTTCTAGTGCCTACATTTCTACCCTTTTATTGGCATGCCAAATTATCCTAATTTCTAGTTCTCGATTAGATATTATAGGACTTAATTATATTTGTTAGCTTTATTATTATTTACATAAATTATGTAGGTAATACTAATATAAATTTTATATAAATGCAATAATTCCCATTAAATATTTTACCACTTAATACTTACTCATTTAATCATTATAACTATAAGACAAGACAACTAATATATGTTTCTATCACAAAATTCCACAATTACAAGCTGTCCTATTATGGACAACATTTTTGCCTTATATTTCCATGTATTTTTCATCTATTTTTAGATGGAGATAAGTGATCAACTAAAATATTGTAGGTCAATATCTATTCTTCAATTTCCAACTGGAATCACATTAAACCGAATTTTTTAGCAAAAGTTTTGAATTTTTTTCTAATATACGTTCATTCCAATCTGCCCAGTACTTTGCTTGACAAATTTCTAGTTTGAAATTTGAGTTTATTTTTCACATAATTTCATACATATTCAAATCTAATGGTCTAAATGAAAGTTGAAGCCCTATGTCTTAACTTTCCAACCCAATAGGAATAACTCAAAACTAATTTCCAGAACTCAAGTTATGACTAGAAAAATAGATACTGTTCATAAGATGAATTTTCCAGCACTTCAATTAATTCCTAGAATTTCCATCTTCATGCATCAACCTCATATTCTGATTTTTATTTTTATATTCATGGCATCATTTAATTACCAATTCATCACTCAATCAAATATCTAGAATTTTGTACACAATTTCACAAACATCACAAAATCAAGATCAATATTTTTCTATATTGAATTTTTGCCAAATGTACATACCTTAAAAATTCACTTCTCCTTACTTTTCTCTTCGTCCTAGCTAGCTTTCTCCTTGCCCTTACTTCCTCTTTGATTTTGGTTCAAATATTTGTCACCTCTTTGGCCTAACAACAATTTTCACACTAATCAAACACTAATCACACTATTCCACCCTTAATCATCATTAACATAATGATAACCCTAAATTACCATCCTTAATGGTAACTAACCCCAAAATCAAAGAAAAGAGAAAGAGAAAAGTGAGAAGATGGAAAATCTTACCTCACCTTTGAAGATCTTCAAAATGACTAAAATTTGTTTCTTCTCTTTATCTCTTCTTTTCTTCCTTCCTCTTCCTTGGTTATGCTCACTTTGCTTCACTTTCTTGATGAGCTTTCCATAATCCAACTTTTACCATCTAACTTTTGCTTTAATTGAAGAAAGAAAAAGAAGAACTAGGGGGAGAGGAGGGTCATGGGTATAAAAGAGAAAAAGAAGAGAGTTTTCTTTGGTTAAATGAGGAAGAAGAAGAATAATGATAAAAAAAATAGAGTTTGACTTTTTATGGTTGGATTAGGTGGGTGGTTAGGATTAATTAGATAATCTTGCCTTTCATTGGTCCATTAATTTAAATCACTCTTACTTTATTTTAATCAAAAGAATAGTCCTTTTCTTAGATAAAGAATATTCCATTTTTATACCTTGTTAAAATATCTGTGCCAAAAACATTGCAATTTCCAATTTCATTTAGTGAAAAATTATTTTTTTTTTCCAAATTTTAATTCTCAAACTTCAAAATTTTCAATTAATAATATCCAAAATATTTTTCTCATATTTTATGATCATTTTAATTTTTTTTCTTTCATGTCCAAATTTAGACCCTGATCGGTTTGGAGCACTGGATTTCGGTTAACCACGACCGTGGCCTAAATTATCGGGCATTACAATTTTCCCCTCCTTAAAAAAAATTTTGTTCTCGAAATTTACCTTTTTAACAGGAGTAGAATAATTGTGGATACTGAGCCTTCATCACCTCTTCATTTTCCCAAGTCACCTCTTCTAAATTATGATTTTTTCACAGAACCTTTTCCAATGGTACCTTCTTGTTCCGTAGCTCTTTCCTTTCTCGAGCTAGAATTTCCACTAGCTCCTCTTCATAAGTTAGATCTGGTCGTATCTCTATATGTTCTGCTGATATGATATGAGATAGATCTAATCGATATCTTTTCAACATGGACACATGGAATACATTGTGAATCTTGTCTAACTCTAGTGGTAGAGCTAATTTGTACGCCACAGTACCTATGCATTCAAGTACCTCATATGGTTCTATGAACCTAAGACTCAACTTTTCCTTCTTTCCAAATCGGAAAATCCTTTTCCAATGTGAGACTTTTAAGAATACTTTGTCACCAACTTTATACTTAATATCCTTCATTTTCAAATCTGCATATGATTTCTATCTATCAGCAGTAGCTTTAAGCCTATCTCTTATTACTCTTACTTTTTCCTCTGCAAAGCTACACTAGATCTGGACCCACTATTTTCTTGTCACTAAGCTCAGTCCAACATAGAGGTGTTCTACATTTCCTTCCATACAAGGCTTCATAGGGTGTCATATCGATACTGGCTTGGTGACTATTATTGTAGGCAAATTCTATCGATGGAAGATCTTTATCCCAACTGCCTTCAAATTCTATCACACAACTCCTCAACATATCTTCCAATATCTGTATGACCTTCTCTGATTATCCATCTGTTTGTGGGTGGAAAGCTATGCTGAAATTGAGTCAAGTACCTATTGCTTGATGCAACGTTTTCAAGAATTGTGAAGTGAACCTCGGGTCTCGATCTGAAATGATTGAAATAGGCACACTATGTAAATGGATTATCTCATTAACATAGATCTCTGCCAAACGGTTAAGTGGATAATCCATATTGATCGGTAGAAAGTGAGCTAATTTGGTGAGTCGATCCACCACTACCCATACTGCATCATGTCTCTTTTGTGTTAAAGGCAACCCAGAAACAAAATCCATTGTAACTCTTTCCCATTTCCATTATGGAATTGAAATTGACTGCAATAATCCACTTGGTACTTGATGCTCAGCCTTCACTCGCTGACAAGTTAAACATATGGTAGTATACTTTGTGATATCTCTTTTCATTCCTGGCCACCAGTAATATGCCTTCAAGTCATGATACATTTTGTTGCTTCTTGGGTGCATTGTATAAATAACATTGTGAGCTTCTTTCAAAATATCTTGTTTCAATTCTAGTATGTTTGGCACACATAACCTATCCTTTTGCCTTAAACTCCCATTTGATTCAATAGTAAATTATGGGTTTTCACCCTTTTTCACCATTTCAAAGATTTCCTTTAATTTTGTGTCTTGCTTCTGATTGTCCTTTACTTATTGAATCAATGTGGGTTGAATCTGCAATTCTGCCAAAATAATATATATAAATTATTTATTATTTCATTTTTTTTGTTATTTAATCTTGTTCACTTAATAAATTTAAGTTTTAATATTTACCTGCAAGAGTTTTTCTACTTAGAGCATCAGCTACCACATTGGCCTTAGACGGCTGATAATCAATGATACAATTATAGTCTTTGATTAATTCTAGCCATCGCTTCTGTCTCAAATTGAGTTCCTTTTATGAAGGAAAATATTTCAAACTTTTATGATTTTTATAGATATAACATTGCTCACCATATAGGTAATGTCACCATATTTTCAATGCAAACACAATGGCTGCTAGTTTCATATCATGTGTCGGATAATTTCTCTCATGAGGCTTCAGTTGTTTGGAAGCATAAGCAATCATTTTGCCTTCTTGCATTAGTACATAGCCAAACCATTAAAGGAAGCATAACTGTACACCACATAATCTTTTCCTGTAGTAGGCTGTGTCAACACTGGTGCTTCTATCAACATTTTCTTCAACTTATCAAAATTAGTCTGACACCAGTCTGTCCACTCAAATTTCGTCTCTTTTCTAAGCAATTTTATCAGTGGTGAAGCTATCATTGAAAATCCTTTCATGAACCTCCGATAATAACTAGCCAAACCCAGAAAACTTCTCACCTCAATCACATTACAATGCGGTTTCTAGTTGAGGATTGTCTCTACCTTGCTGGAGTTAACTCTGATCCCATCGGCTGAGACAATATGCCCTAGAAAGGCCACTTCATCCAACCAAAATGCACATTTCAACAATTTCGCATATAATTGATTCTCTCTCAAGGTATGGAAGACAATATGAAGATTCTGATCATGCTCTTCTCTGCTTATGGAGTACACTAGGATATCATCTATGAACACCATAATGAACTGGTCTAAATAAGGCCTAAGGATTCTATTCATTAGATCCATAAACGCTGTTGGGGCATTCTTCAGGGTAAAAGGCATTACTAAGAACTCGTAATGACCATACCAAGTCCTAAATGTTGTTTTAAAAATATCTGATTCTCTAATTCTCAGTTGGTGATAACCTGATTTGAGGTAAATTTTAGAAAATACCCCTACTCCTTTCAACTGATCAAACAAGTCATTTATTCTCAGAAAGGGATATCTATTCTTAATTGTCATCTTGTTCAACTGACGATAATCAATACACAAATGAAAGGTGCCATCTTTCTTTTTCACAAATAGAACCAAAGCATCCCAAGGTGAGATACTGGGTCTGATGAACCCTTTCTCTAATAACTCTTACAACTACACTTTTAATTCCTTTAGCTCAGTAGGTGTCATTCTGTAGGAAGTGATCGATATTGGGGTTGTGCTTAGCAAAATATCAATGGCAAACTCTATCTCCCTGACAGGTGGTAACCCTGGCAAGTCCTTAGGGAAGATATCTTGATATTCACATACTATAGGAATCTCTCTGAGATCTAGACTCCCTTTCTTGGTATCTATAATATGTGCCAAAAATGCTTCACATCCTTTTTTGATAAGCTTACATGCCTTTGTAACAGAAATGACATTAGTTAAGTATGGTTGGTTCTCGCCCAAGACAATCACGTCATCCTGCTCTGAATTCTTGAAAGTCACTCTCCTATACTGACAATCCACCACTGCCCTATGCTGAGTTAACCAATCCATCCCCAATATTGCATCAAACTCACGGAATGGCAACTTTATCAGGTCAGCTCGAAATTCTACATTCTAACTTTGATTGGACTATTTTTATAGACTCGACTAACTTTCACTCCATGACCCAAAGGATTTGTCAGTAATATATCATATTCCTCTGCTACCATATTGCCCTGACTAGGTGGTGACATGCATAAATATGAATGTGTAGAACCCGGATCTATCAGTGCAAATAAATCAATATCATAAAGAGAAAATTTACTGATAATGACATATAGGGCATCCCGCTCCTCATGAGCTCTCATGGCATATGTTCAGGATGGGGCTTGACTATTGTATGCTCTATTCACTGATTCTGATATACTTTGCCCAATCCTGCTACTTCTAGAATGTCCATGTCCTCTACCTCTGCCTCGAGTGACTTTCTGAACCAGAACTGATACTACAACACCTGTACCTCTTCCTCTGGCCAATCCTTCTATTTATGCTTAGTAGATCCGCATCATAAGCATGCTCTAGTAATCCACCTACAATCACCTGTGTAACACCACATCATATGCATTTAAGTATAATCTATTTCTGTATCAAATAATCATATACAACATGTTGGAAAGAGAAAATACCCTGATAACAGTGGTAGTAAATTTTTTTTTTCATATCATATCCTGTAAAATCAACTAATGCCTTTACAAGTCTTATATCCTGTAATTCTATTCAATGACTTTGCAAGTCTCATATCCTGTAATATCACTTAATGACTTTTCAAGTCAACATTAAAAACCACAATACGATATATCACATATATTAAAACATAAACTTTCCATCCGAAGGATTACGGGTTGTTTCCATTTATACATTTCAAAACTAATCTAGAGTGATAATACATATTCAAGCATATAAGTCCAAAATACAGATGACATATTTTCATGCTTGTGTAGAATGCAAGGAGAGAGAGTGATGAGGCTCGGTCAGTGACCTGTGCTCCATGTCTTTTATACGCTACTCAAAATGAGCTATCACTTTTCTTTACCTAAAAAATGATGCAAATTGATGAGTTGCGGCTCAATGAGAATAACCATCAAATGAGCTCTGAAGTACCAAACAACTCATAGTAATAAATCACAAATCCAAGATATACCATGTATTCCATTCCATTCATCAGTATCATATAAGTATCAATAAAGTTGAAACATATAATCATTACTCTTTATGTATGCAAATGCTTTGCTTATTTCATTTTGTTGTGACTAAGTTAAACAGACATTGCCCCGGGTTTCCATGTGAACATTTTCCATGTGAACATTTGCATTTGCTAGCTAGCTTGATCATTTGTTTTATTTACACATTTGTTGGGCCATAGTCCTCTTCTTTTGCTTTACAATATCGATTAACTAGTCACAATGACTTTTTAGTCCATATGCATATGCACTTGTATTTAAGCATCCATCAACCATTGTATCTTATAACATATAATATACATATATCACATATATACCTCATATGCCACACATATACCTTGCATATACCATGTATATATATCACATATGTCAAACATATACTTCCAATATACCACAAGTATACCATTTATATGTACCACAATGTCACAAATTATCCATCATTACATTATCAAGGACCAATCATGACAATCATATGAATCACATAGCAAGCAACATTCATTTGCACTAAAGAATTCAATCGATAATTAGACTCACCTTTCTACTTTGATTCCGACCCCTAACTTATTGTCTATCCACTCCTTGTGAGTATCTAATATGTTGCGAGCCTAATATGAAAACATAATCGATTAACTCATGATTAGGGAGACTTAATGTGGCTTAAACAAATTAATATGCATTGTTCATGTCAATAGTTAAGATTTTTCCTATAAGGCAGTGTGACATTATGGGACTGTTTAGCCTATAACGTTTTCTATACTTGACCAATTACTATGATTCTTGTTCCTAATTAAAAATAACATATAATTATATAACATATTAACATTTCATACCAATTGGATCATTGTATAATATTTTGTGGAATTTCTAAGTGTGTTCTGCTTTCTGCCTTATTTTCTGCCTTTAGGCAGTTTCAGGGTACTAATTTGGGTCATCATAACTTATAATATATAAGTCATATTTTAATGAAACTTTACATAAACTTATATGGGTTCATATGGAACATTTTTCATGTTTATAACTTTTATCAATTATGTCTCTATGGTCTTCCAAATATAACAAACAATTTACTGGTCCAGAATAGAAATGGGTTCCAGACCAGTATGACTTCCAAAGGCCATAACTTAGTCTATCCATAACCCATGAAGCTGATATTAGTACCCAAATTTAGCTACGACATATACCTATAACTTTCATGTTTTTAGAATTTACAGAATCTAGCTCTAACAAGCTCCAATGATCCAAACAAGTTACTGGATCTGCCCAGGGCACTTAGTAGGTAGTTCAAACCATGGAACAGTCATGGTTCCATTTACCATAACTCAACATTTACAAGACCTATGAACCTAAATTTGTGTATACTGATACCACACACATATATCTACAACTTTTATGTTTTGAGATACTTCAAATAATGGCCTTAACATATTCGAAATCAAATCACACAGTAGCTAACTTGGTTAGGGTTCACACCCTGACCAGTTTCAGTAGAGAGAGGTTTTCTCTTCCTATACAAAAAATCATGCAATAAAGTTTATATATCAATAAATATAAGACATAAAGGAACAACTTTTGTGTTTTAAACTTTTCCAGAATCAATTTCTATGTACATCAAAATCGGGTTGCAAATCAGTGCCTATTAATGAACCTAAGCAACTCAAACCAACCCTATAGCAATAAAAATTGATTACTTACCAAGAACGACCTTGCAAGGGATCAATTTGGTGAAAACACTAGGTGAAACAAGGAAGAATTGAGTTTTGTAATGGAGGAAGATGAAGAAGAAAACGGGGCTGAAGTGAGGAGGCAGAAATGGGGAAGAAAGATGAAGATAAAGCCAACTTGTTTTTTGTCATTTCTCTTTTTCTCTTTTTCTCTTCTCTTTTCTCTTCTCATTTCTCTTTTCTCTTCTCTTCTATTTCTCTTTTGTTTCATTTTCATTTCATTTTATATTGTTATTATTATTATTTACATATATATGTAATTCCACTAATTCACACAATAATACAACTTAATCATTTGACCCGATTTAACTAAATTAACAATGTAAATGTTTACTAATCTTAATCTAATCATTTTTCTTACTTTAATTTAGACACCTTATTCAATTCATTTCTAATACTTTGTTATCCTTATTTAGGTTATAAGGATACACGTGTGACTCGATATAATTGCCAAATACTAGGAGACGTAGCTAGTCGTGTCATGAACTTGTTTCTAAGAAAATATGTATGAAATGTACGTGTTCAATTGGATTATATGGAAGATGAATATGTTCAAATGAAATGCATGTGGGTATGCATGTGGAGAAGGTCAAGAATGTTACAACCTGCATGTGATATTCCATAATGTTGGCATGTGACAAATATAAATCTCCTGTTACCCTAAGCTGGTGCACTAGTTGTAGACCTCTCTAGCCTTGACTGTTGGCTTTGCCTAGCTAAAAAGGTTGGTCCAGAACCCCGTGATTGAAAAAACCTAGGCATTGTCTTCCCTCTTTTACCTGATGTCTGGGCCATGCTAATTGTCAATCTCTATGGAGGCTCTTCTATCCTTTTTATCTTTCACCTCTTTTCCACACTGATGGCTGAGGATACTAGTGTAGCAAAATCTTCAAGCTGAAGGGTGGTAACCATATTTTCAATATCATCATTAAGCCCATCCTCAAATCTACGACATCTGTCAACCTCATCGGCAATAATTCCAGTTGCATACTTGCTCACTCTGGTGAATTCCATCTCATATTCGGCCACTGACATGCTTCCTTGCCTCAAGTCTTGAAACTCCATTTTCTTTTCATTCACATAAACTCTAGGCACATATTTCTTGCTAAATTTTGCCTTGAAGAAATTCCATGAAGGTGGTTTCTGTAACACCCCCTTATCCAAGCACCACATGCCCGGATAAGGGAGTACTACGTTGAGTTAATCGGTTAAAATATCCCATTCTAAAATATGTATACATGAAAATCATTCATATATATGTATATATATTTCTTTATTTTCTATTTATTGTTTACTATTTATTTACTTATAGTGTAAAAGAAATCATAATAAAGAAACACAATACATTTTATATAATAAAGTATTATTTACAAAACATGTGTTTATTTTACAAGTACTATAAAATAAAATTCAAACCATAAATACAGTAATTGTGTGACCCACAATATTTGATACAAGCTGCTCTACTGGATCAGACCTCTGCTACCTTTGTCTACTATTGACTACTTAGTCTTTATTATACCTGCGCGAGAGAAACTCCCACTCTAAGCTTTAGGCTTAGTGGTGCATATAAACAAGGCAATAAACTATTTTATGCAATCATGCATTATCACATATCAACTCATGCTTAATAATCTTCTCATGGAAATATACATATCATGGTATTCTAGCATGTATAGACATAAAATTATATTCTTTTATCTCATACTTGTTTATTTTATTAACACATCATTATATAACACATCATAATTAACCATGTTACAATTCATAATTCTATTTTTATTTTCCATAACTTCTTTATTTATGCCCAAAACACCTATAAACCCTTCACTAGGATAATGGAGTTGCCATCCAGGCACTTAGAAGTGCCACCCGGGCAATATGATGTGTGCATATTAGTGTCATCACCGACTTTAATAATAGTGTCATCACCGACTTTAATATTAGTGTCATCATCGGCTTCAATAATAGTGTCATCACCGGCTTCAATAATAGTGTCATCACTAGCTTTAATAA
Source organism: Triadica sebifera (assembly GCA_023653625.1). Lineage (NCBI taxonomy): Eukaryota > Viridiplantae > Streptophyta > Magnoliopsida > Malpighiales > Euphorbiaceae > Triadica > Triadica sebifera. The sequence goes on from CM042899.1 coordinate 14,710,515, forward strand.
TAGTGTCATCACCGGCTTCATTAATTATACTATTAATGGATTTCATCATACTCCCCCCCTGTTTGGCATGCCAAACTATCCTAAGTTGGTTCTAATTAGGTGTTATAGGGCTTACACAATCTCATTAAAATTCATAGCAAATAAATTCACACTTTTCATGCATTTAAAGTCTCAAAATAATCACATAATCACTTAATTAAAATAACATTTACATAATATAACAAAGTTATCATCATTTTACTCGTTAAATTCCACAACTCATATGCTGCCCTGTCGCTAATAGACTCCATTTTTTGTTTTGAACCTTAATTTTGGTCCTATTACAATCTGAGTTGAGTCACATGGTCTTCTTAACAATTTTAGTTCTGGATCTTAGATTTAATGTGCAACTTGAATCAATTAATTCTGAGTTTTTTTTAATCAAAAGATATGATAAAATAAACACTGACTAGTCACTAACAATTCTGCCCAGAATTTTCTGGATAGATTCTAAGTCCGAAATTTATGAATTTTTCTGGACAATTATTGATATATTATGATGTTATGGTATAAATAAAAATTATAGCTCTATGTCTTAGCTTTCAAACCCAATAAAGAACATACAAAACCGAATTATAGAAATTAAGTTATAATAGTTTAAATACTCACTGCTCATCCATTTCTAGCAAAGAACATACAAACTAATCACATTCAATTTTTACCAAATTAAATCCTAAGTCTAGCAAACATGCATCCCCAAGATTTTCATCAAAAAATACTATTAATTCAGAATAATCCACATGCCAAAGAATCAGATCATGCAAATAAAAGAAATAAAATAGGCTATTGCCTTAGGTTATGTAGAAACCTCTCTTTTCTTTTCTTTTCTTTCTCTTTACTTCTCTTTCTCTTTTCCTTTGTTCCTTTAAGCTAAATCCTGGTCAATTTGAGTTCCTAAAACATAAAAGAGATAATAAAAACCTTACTCATTGAAACTCCATAACTCTAATCTCTCTCTCTTTTTGCTTTTTTATGCTTGAAAATGGCTTTTTCCCTTACTTTCTCTCTCTTTTCTCACTTTCTTTCACTAGAACTAAGCTTTGGCTATATAGGAACTTGAGGAAACGTGGGCTAGCTTTGGAAGGTAGAAATTCTCAATGCAAAAGGGATAAGGAAGAAGAAGAAACAATCAAGAAGAAAATGACAAAAGTCATTAAGATGGGGACACCTAAGCATAATTTAAAAGCCTTCATTAATGCCTAATTCATGCACATCACTTGGCTAATTGTTGTATGCCACTTGGTGTGTGGTGCTTCAAGAAAACATGGAAAACAACTTAATGATTGGAAATTCTAGATATGAAGAGATAAGGAAGGATGAAGGAACAATTAAGAGAATGAAGACAAACTTAATTCATTATGGGACACCTAAGCCTATGTGATTTTAATGTCTAATTCATGTATTCATGCATGTCAATTGGCTTCTTAAAATTTTCCACTTGGTGTGGCCGGCCTCCACATGAATTTTATGTCCCAATTCATGTATTTAATTGATAGTTATCCCAATTAACCCTCTAATTTTTGGTAAATTGCAAATTGACCTCTAAACTTTTCAAAATTTGCAATTTAGTCCTTTACCAAAATTTAATATCTTTAAATATTTTAAACACTTTATTAGATATTTTTCATACTTAATTTCTAGCCAAATTTATTTTCCGATCGAACCGTCGAGTCGATTTAACAACTTGCGCAACTAGGGGTCTAAATTAGCGGATATGACAGTTTTAGTGTCTGGGGCTTCGATAAGATTGGTTTCCACCAGTCATAGGCATGATCTTTTAGAAGGGACACTGCATATCTGCCTTCTAATTTACTCCCATTAATCAGCAGCATTTTATGCATATGCATGAGACATACTTTCTAATTTACTCCCATTGATTAAGAATCAATTAGCTTGAGAAAATGTAGAGCTCCCTTACCCTACTAGTCGTTAATAGTGTGTGGAATTGCTACTAAACTCATTTATTTTTGTAAAAAAAAAAAACAATACTCAGATTATTGTAAATTTTTTATATCATTTAAATGTGTAACTAGTTACATAAATATTTTGATTTAAAAGAACTCATTCATTAAACCATAATATTTAGAAATATATTTACAATAATACCAAATATATATTAATTAAAATTTTCAATCCTTATGAATCATACATGCCACAAATTTACATCAAAAGAAATTCTTTAAATTTAATTTTTATAATACCATTTCCAAAATTTACAAAAAGAAAATAAACTGCTGCAATCTGATTTTGGGGTTACCCTTATCTTCAGTCTCCTTACTACAACAGCTATGTCTATTTATTTGCGCGTGAAACACACGCGCTAAGCTACTAGCTTAGTGGTACATTTGGCAACTATCCAATAATTATATAAATATTTCTAAAATAAAAGTTTAGAAACTACAATTAATTTACTAAACATGTCAAATATTCAAATAATATTAAAACTAATTTCTTCATGTAAAAATATATAATTTATCAATTATAATATTTTATTCATTAAGCATGCTTGAAATTTTAACAATACAAGATATACAGTTTGAAATATCAATTTAATAATTTATATTTTTTCTGTTATTTATTTGATAGCCCATGACATCTTAGATCGGAACTAAACACTTTATTATTACCTTTATTATTATTTACATAAATTATGTATTTGTTACCTTTATTATTATTTACATAACAGTTTATATTTATTACCTTTATTATTATTTACATAAATTATGTATGTAACACTAACATAAATTCCAAATAAATGCAATAATTCCCATTAAACATTTTACAACCTCATACTTGCTCATTTAATCATTATAACTACAATAAAATCAAATAATATAATTTTCTATCACAAAATTCCATAATCAACACATATGTGCAAACTGCCCTATTCTGGACAACATTTCTTCCTTATATTTCCCTATATTGTTTTGTCCATTTTTAGATGGAATTTGGACAAGTGATCAACTAATAAAATGTAGGTACATGTCTTATCTTTAATTTCCAACTAGAATCACATTAAACCAAAATTTTTAGCAAACGTTATGGATGTTCCTCTAAGCTATGTTCATTCCAATCTGCCCAATATTTTACTGGACAGATTTTTGCCTTATTTTTCTCTATATTTTTTATCCACTTTTAGATGGAATTTGGACAAGTGATTGCTAGAAAAATATAGGTACATGTCTTATCTTTACTTTCCAACTAGAATCATATTAAAAATAATTTTGTAGCAAAAGTTATGAATTTGTTTCTAATTTTCAATCACTGCAATCTTCCCAGTATTTTACTAGACAGATTTCTAATACAAATTTGGAGTCCATTTTTCACCTAATTCTAGGCATCTACAGGTCTAATGGTCTAAATGAAAGTTGAATTTCTATGTCTTAGCTTTCCAAACCAATAAGAATCACTGAAAAATCATTTTTCGAACTCAAGTTATGATTAGAAAACTAGATACTGTTCATGAGACTAATTTTCTAGCATATCAATTAATTCATACAATTTCCATTTTCATGCATCAACCTCATATTCTAATTTTTATTTTCACATTCATGGAATCAATTAATCACCAATTCATACAAAATTTCACAACATCACAAAATAAAAAACAACATTTTTCCATATTGAATTTTTGGCAAATGTACATACCTCACAAAATTCACTTCTCTTCACTTTTATATTCTTCCTAGCTAGCTTTCTCTTTGCCCTTACTTCCTCTTTGATTTTAGTTCAAAGTTTGTTCACTTCCTTGTCCTAACAACAAATTTTACACTAATCAAGCACTAATCACACTAATCCACCCTTAATCACCATTAACATAATAACAACCCTAAATTACTAACTTTAATGGCAACTATCCCCAAAATCAAAGAAAAGGGAAGAAGAAAAGTGAGAAGATGGAAAATATAAACTTACCTTTGATGATCTTTAAAATGACCCAAGTCTTTTGTAACACCCCCTCACCCCAGCATCTCGTCGCGGATGAGGGAGTGCTATGCTGACTTCATCATTTAAAATATCTTTCTTAAATTATTTATAAATGAAAAGCACTTGTATTTTTTTTTCTTTATTTACTATTTATTTATTTTGCAGTATAAAAGAAATATAACATGAAAGATAAACTACATTTTTATATAATAACATGTTTTTTACAAAAACATATTGTTTGTTTTACAAATACTACAAAATAAAATTCAAAAGATAATATACATAAGTTGTGTGACCCACAGTGGTTGAAATATGTTGCTCAACGGATCAGGTCACCGTTAGCTTTATCTCTACTGTCTAATTATTCTTTGCTATACCTGTGCAAGAAAAACTCTCACGCTAAGCCCTTGGCTTAGTGGTGCATATAAATAAGGCAATAAACTATTTTAATGCCACATGCATTGTCATATAATAATTTATAATCAAATCATGCAAACATCATGATTTTTTTTTTATTTTTAATAATTCATTTATGTTCCAACACTCAATAATTTATTAATGCATGTCACAAATCATACTCAATCATTTTTTTTTCATGCAACTTACATTTCATAAATTTTATTCTTTTATCTCTTATATTTATTTTACTCTATCAACTCATTATTATCCATAGCTTTTCATTGCCCATAACACTAAATCTTCTTTTTATCCATCTCAAAATTCGTAATTCCATTTTTATTTTTAATAATTCATTTATGTTCAATAACTTCTTTATTTATGTTTTCATTTATCCATAAGACACCTATGAATCATTGATTAGGATAACGGAGTTGTCATCAAGGCATTTAGGAGTGCCACCCGGGTAATATGATATGCGCATATAAGTACCATTACCGGCGTAGATAACAGTGTCATTACCGGTGTAGATAACAGTGTCATTATCGGCGTAGATAATAATGTCATCCCGGTATAGATAACAGTGCCATTACCAGCTTCAATAATCATACCATTAATGGTTTTCATTTTCATCATACTCCCCCCTATTTGGCATGTCAAACTATCCTAAGTTGGTTCTACTTAGGTGTTCTAGGGCTTATACAATTTCATTAAAATTCATAACAATTAATTTTATACTTTTCATGCATGTAATGTTTCAAAATAATCACATAATCACTCAATTAAAATAATATTTACATAATATAACAAAGTTCTCATCATTTTACTCATTTCATTCCATAACGCATATGTTGCCCTGTCACTGGGAAACTATGTTCTCTATTTTGGACCTTAGTTTTGGTCTTGTTACGTTCTGAATTTAGTTACATGATCTTCTTAAGTGTTCGATCAATTACGTATTAATCAATATTCGTTTCGTATAGAGGTTATTATGTTAGCAATAGGATCCCTACCCATGATAAACTAAAATTATTATTTCTCTCTAGTTTTGATATAATCAACATACTCTTTTGTTTTTATGAATTCATTATTTTATTAAATTTATTAAAGGTATATCCGTGAAACAGCAAGGCCTAATTGAAAATGAATTGATGAAATGCTTCGGGAGTTGAAAATAAGCGTATATTCAGAGATTCCCGAATAGTTCAACCTTTCAAACTGCTGCTGAAACCATGGGCAGACACCTTTTTCATTTTTTCAGAAAGAAGAACAGGAATGAAAAAAAGGAATCTAATTACAATAGAAAAATCAATCTTTCTTTTATTCTTTTTTCCTATATCGATATTCATAGAGATAGAATTCATAGGTATGGATCTTAGCTTTAATACGCAACTAGAATCACTTAATTCTGAGTACTTTATCAAAAGATATGATAAAACTAACACTGACTGGTTACTAACAATTCTACCTAGAATTTTCTGGACAGATTCTAAATCTGAACTTTATGAATTTTTCTGGATAATTACAGACATATTCAGGTTTTATGTTCTTAATCAAAGTTATAGCCTTATGTCTTAGATTTCAAACCCAACAAACAACATTCAAAACCGAGTTGCAGAAATTAAGTTATAATACTTTAAGTGCACACTACTCATCAATTTTCAGCAAGGAACATACAAACTAATCACATTTAATTTTTACTAAATTAAATCATTAGTCCAGAAAACATGCATCCCCAAGATTTTGATCACAAAATACTATTAATTCAGAATCATCAACATGCCAAATAATTAAATCATGCAAATAATAAAATAAAATAAAATAAAATAGGCTATTGCCTTAGGTTATGCACAAGCCTCTATTTTTCTCTTTTGTTTCTCTTTACTTCTCTTTCTCTTTTCCTTTGCTCCTTTGAGACAAATCCTTGTCACTTTGAGCTCCTAAAGTTCATAAACAGATCATTAAAAATTCATAAACCTAATTTATCCCTTTCTCCTTACTCTCTTATGCTTCCTTAAGCATGAAAAATGGAATTTCTCATGCCTTTTCTCTCTTTTTCACACTTTCTTTCACTAGAATCAAGCTTTGGTTATAGCTGATCAAAGGGGAACATGGGCTAGTGTAGAGAACATAATTTTTCTCAATGAAAATGGATAAGGAAGCAGAAGAAACAATCAAGAAGAAAATAACAAAAGCCATTAAAATGGGGGACACCTAAGCCACATTCTAGAAACTCTCATTAATATTTAATTCATGCACCTCACTTGGCTAATTTTTGTATGCCATTTGGTGTGTGGTGCTTCAAGAAAATGTGGAAGACAATTAAAAGATAGCAAATTCTAAACCAAGAGTGATAATGAAGAAGGAAATACAATTAAGAGAATGATGACAAACTTAATTAATTATGGAATACCTAAGCTTATATACATTAAATATCTCATTCATGCATGTTATATGGCCAATCAAGGGTTGCCACTTGGTGTGCCCATCCTCCACATGCATTTCATGTCCCAATTCATGTACTTAATTTATGATTATCCCAATAAATCCTCCAATTTTTGGTAAATTGCAAATTGATCCCTAAACTTTTCAAAATTTGTAATTTAGTTCTTTATCGAAATTTAACATCTTAAAATATTTTAAACACTTTATTGAGTATTTTCCACACTTAATTGCCATTATTTCAATTATTTTTCAATAAAATTCCAAATTTAGACTTCGGTCAAACCGACGAGTCAATTTAACAACTCGCGTGACTTAGGTCTAAATTAGCGGATATGACATTCTCTCCCCTTTAAAATAAATTTTGTCCTCGAAATTTTACCTGTTCATTCTTTGTTGAACAATTGAGGATATTGCCTCTTCATGACTTCTTCGTTCTCCGATGTGGCTTATTCAATAGCATGATTCCGCCATAGTACTTTAACTAATGGAACTTTCTTGTTTTGTAAAACTTTTTCTTCTCGTGCTAATATAGCCACCTGTTCCTCTTCGCATGTCAAGTCAGTCTACACTTTTATCTCCTTAGTTGGAATAACATGAGTCGGATCAGATCTATATCTACTTAGCATCAACACATGAAAAACATTATGAATTTTATCCAACTCTAGTGGAAGTGCTAACCGATATGCCACTGGTCCGATTCTTTCCAAAATCTCATAAGGACCAATGAACCTCGAACTTAACTTTCCCTTTTTACCGAATCTCAATACTTTCTTCCAAGGCAAAACCTTAAGAAACACTTTATCTCCTACAACATACTCTATATCTCGTCTCTTGAGGTCAACATATGATTTCTGTCGATCTTGAGCTACTTTGACTCTTTATTGGATAATTCTAACCTTTTCTTTTGTTTGTTGCACTAACTCTGGCCCTCACAACTTCTTTTCACTCAATTTGGTCCAATAAACAGGTGTCCTGCATTTTCTTCCATACAATGCCTCATACGGAGCCATGCCTATGCTTGTCTGATAACTATTGTTGTAGGCAAACTCCATAAGAGGTAGATATCAATCCCAACTTCCCTCAAATTCGAGCACACAATTTCTCATCATGTCATTTAGCAACTGAATAACTCTATTCGATTGTCCATCCGTCTGCGGATGAAAGGCCGTATTGAAATTGAGTCGAGTTCCCAAAGCTTGCTATAAACTCTTCCAGAATTGTGAAGTAATTCTGGGATCTCTATCAGATATGATGGACATTAGCACTCCATGCAGCCTTACTATCTCATTTACATAAATTTTGGCTAGCTTGTTCAATGAGTAGTCCATTCTGACTGGTAAGAAGTGTGCTGACTTCGTCAATCGATCCAATATCACCCACACTGCATCATGCTTCCTCTGAGTCATCGGTAAACCAAACACAAAATCCATCGTGATTCTTTCCCATTTCCATTCTGGAATTGGTATTAGTTGTACAATCCCGTGGGTAATTGGTGTTCTACTTTCAGTTGTTGATAAGTTAGACACTTAGCAACATATTCGATGATATCCTTCTTCATCCCTGGCCACCAATATTGAGTTTTCAAGTCTTGATACATCTTGTTCCCGCCTGGATGCATGGTATATACCATTTCATGTGCTTCTTTTAATATCTCAAACTTCAATTCTTCTATACTTGTCTCAGATTCAACTCTTTCTGTGAAGAAAGATACTTAAGACTTTTGTGATCTGTATAGATATAACATTTTTCCCCATATAGATAATGTCTCCAGATCTTGAGAGAAAAAACTATCGCAGCTAACTCTAAATCATGTGTTGGATAATTAAGCTCATGAGGCTTAAGTTGTCTTAAGGCATAAGCAATCACCTTTCCTTCTTGCATAAGAACACAACCCAAACCATTATGACTGGCATTGCTGTACACAACAAAGTCTTTTCCGGGAGTAGGCTGAGTCAAAACTGCTGCTTCATTCAACATTGCCTTCAGTCGATCAAAGCTTGGTTGACACCTATCTATCCACTCAAAACGGATCTCTTTCCATAGTAGTCATGTCAAAAGAGTTGCTAAAGATGAAAATCCCTTCACGAACCTCCTATAATATCCAGCTAATTCAAGGAAACTCCTCACTTTTGTCATATTTTGTGGTGGTTTCCAATTAAGAATAGCCTCAATTTTACTAGGATCATTCCGAATACCTTCTGTTGAAATTACATGACCTAGAAAACTGACTACTTCAAGCCAAAATTTGCACTTAGACAGCTTTGCATACAATTACTTCCCACTTAATGTTTGCAGCACTATTATGAGATGTTGATCATGTTCTACTCAGTCTCTAGAGTATATAAGGATGTCATCAATAAACACCACTACAAATTGATCAAGATATGGCCTGAACACTCAGTTCATCAGGTCCATAAAAGCTATCAATGCATTCGTCAATCCAAAGGGCATAACCAAGAATTCATAATGACCATAACGAGTCCTGAATGCTGTTTTAGGTACATCTAACTCTTTTATCTTCAGTTGATGATACCCCGATCTAAGATCTATCTTTGAAAATATGGTTGCACCCTTTAATTGATCAAATAAGTCATCAATCCTAGGCAGCGCGTATTTATTCTTGATAGTCACCTTATTAAGCTGCATGTAATCGATGCAAAGACGTAGGGTGCCATCTTTCCTTTTCACAAATAATACTGGAGCACCCCATGGTGATACATTGGGTCGTATAAAACCCTTATCTAACAACTCTTGCAACTGTACCTTCAACTCTTTCAACTCCACTGGTGCCATCATATATGGTCTAATGGAAATAGGAGTGGTGTTGTGTACCAAATCGATAACAAATTTGATTTCTCTATCTGGTGGTAATCCTGGCAACTCCTCTGGAAATACATCGAAAAACTCATTAACAGTAGGAATATCCACCAACTTCGGACTTGCTTTTTCCATATCAACCACATACGCTAAGTATGTTTCGCATCCCTTACTGATGAGTTTATGAGCTTTCAACACTGATATCACAATGTCTAGGTATCTTCTATTCTCACCCATCACCATTTTCTCATCTTATTCTGGAATTCTGATGATCATCTGTCTTTGTTGCCCATATATTAAGCCAAGAAGGGGGGTTGAATTGGAGTTTCAAAAAAAATTAAACTTTAAGGTACGAAAATAAATAATTAATTTTAGGAGGGATAGAGAAAATCTGACACAAAGATTTATACAGGTTCGGGTGTTAACAAACCCTACTCCTTTCCCCAATCGCAATTGGGAGTTTCACTAACACACTAAGTGTTACAATGGAGTTTTACAAGCTCACTCCCAACTATGGTGTTTCTTACAATGGCTCACACCTAACCCAGAAATCCCTTATGTTTTAATGGCTCACACAATAACCAATTCCTTGTGTTTTACAGGCTCACACAAACAACCTTTACTTTGTGTTTTTACAGGATCACATAAACAACCTTCACTTTGTGTTTTTATAGGCTTACACAAACAACCTTTTAATTTGTATTTTGGAGGCTCACACAACTAACCCTTACAAGTGTTCTACTCTTAACCCAGAAATACCCAAAGCTCACTTGAGTAAAGATTACAGAGAGAACCACTTACAAATCTTAATTGCTCAATAAATGAAGAGTAAAAAGATTTTTACAGAGAATTGATTTTGTTCTCAAAGTAAGAAAGTACAAATAGCTTGTAATTAAATTCGAAGTATATGATATTCTATTGTTTTTCTCTTTATTCTCTTGTTCTGAATGCATAAATGACTTCCATTTATACTCCCATGGATGAATATAACCGTTGGGGTGCATTAAAAATGAAACTAGTCATTGTACCAACCAAATAATCGCGTCTGACATTTTTCTCTTTCATTGTTCACAGGCGTGACTATGTATGTCACGGGCGTGACATTTCTTCCCAAGCCATGACTGAAGTGGTGACCTTGGTCGTGAAGCTCTCTGGAATGTTTTGATACATTGGGTCATGGGCGTGACATACATATTCACGGGCGTGACAAGCTTCCCAGCCGTGATCCAAGTGGTGACTTTGGTCGTGAAGCTCTCTGGATGAAAATGCATGAATATTCACGGGGGTGACTGAAATGTCCACTTCACGGTTTGTTCTTCCTTGAACTTCAAATGTTGGTTTTGGTAACGGTTAGCTTCTTTCACGGGAGTGACTCATAAAGTCACGGCAGTGAACATGCAAATTCTTGAATTTTTGACTTTCAAGGATTATTCTTCCAATCTCCATTCTTGCTATTTTAATCCATGTCCTGTATAATAGACTTAGAAGACAAGTATGTTAAATACAATATTGCTATTTTATTTGTTATCATCAAAATGATGGAAATACCCCTCAAGGTTTAACAATCTCCCCTTTTTTGATGGTGATAAATAATCTAGCAATATGTGATTTTGAGAAGTCTCCCCCTCAAAATATACTTAGGATAAAGAATTTATAAAATGCAAGGATTGTAAAGAATGATGTAGCATTGAAATAAACTTACTAGATGAGAAGTATATCCAATATATACCATAATTCCTTTTTAAGGCATGAAGTATATGTAAGGTATATTTAAGATATATCAAGGCATATTTATTTTTGTAACTTGCATTAAGGTATATGCAAAGTATACTTAAGGTATATCTAATGTATATAAAGCTCAATTTCTTAATTTTATACTTTGCATAATTTCTCAATTTTATACTTTGCATATGAATTCTTGAATCAAAGTTTCTAATCCCTTTTAATCTATATCAATGTCAATTTATAATTCAATTTTAATTTTTGATTCAAAATTCATTTATCTGAATATATATTGCTAGTTTCTTCTTATGTTGCTAGTTTGATACCATTTTCTCTATAATATATTGCTAGTTTTCTCCCCCTTTTGTCATCAATGAAAAAAGGATAAAAAGATATCAATGAGATAAGCAAAAGCAAATACATTAATTAAAGGAAAAGATACAAACAAAGTTAAATGTTCAGAAAGGAAATTGAACATTTCCTACACACCAACAAACATAAAAAAAAAAAAATAAACAAGCAAAACAAGTAAATTTAGGCTATACTCTAGCCTAACTCCTAGCCGGACATCCTATCACGAAGCCTAGCTACTTCAACCTCAAGGCTGTCCATCCGAGACTCTATGAAGTCTTTGAGGTTCTCCAACCTCTCATCCATTGAAGTCTGCAGCTGCTCAAAACATGGTGCCAAGAGGTCAGCCACCTGCTGCGCTAAGGTCGGTGTGGAAGCCGAGGACTGTCCGATGTCCTGATCAGCTACTGGAGGTGCTTCCTCAACCCGAGCCCTCTTCTTCTGTTGAACTCCTTGGAGGTCTGCTTTAAAATCCTCCATGTCATTATCTTCCCAGATGATCTCCCCAGCAGTGTCAGTGAAACGGTAGAAGATATCATTCTGGAAAACGATTCTAACAGCCGCTCCCATCTTGATGAAGGACTCGACATCCAAGCGATCTCGAGGATGTCCAGGGATGAGGTTGAAGTGATGCGCGTCCAGCTTTAGATGCTCAAGCTTCACTGCTATATGGGTGACATATGCCCCGATCAAAATATCTCCAGTAGGCTTGGTGGCAATGGAGAGAAGATGGTTAGCAAACCATCTTGAAAGTGCCATTGTGTGTCCTCTGCAAGCCATTTCAAAGAGGAAGAGCTCCAATTTTTTGATAGTCCCGTTGCTTTCTCCCCTAGCGAATACGCTATAGGTCAGGAACCTATGCAAATACTTGTGCATTGAGGACCTGAGATGTGTGCTCTTTGTTTTCTTGACATCCCAGCTACAATCGGTGCCAAAATGTGTCCAGGCTCGAGGGGCAGAGAATTCTACCTCAGTATCATTCAGGATGCCATCAGATGGTAGGCTGAATAATTCCCCAAATTCGATGGCACTGAGGGTGTTGGGATTGTCCAGAGTTGGAATTTCACCACTCCAGTGGTAAAACCTGCAATGTGCTGAGGAATTCCAGTGTTGGCTCCCTCAAGGTCGGCTGGTGAATTTCCACAAAGTATTTCAGATGAGAGGCTTGTAGTTGCTCTGTCATAGCTGTTTCAAGCCCGAGACTTCGGATTGTCTGCCATTCGAAGGACCTTGATGACAGTAGAGGTCTATTCTTCAAAGTTGCATACCAAGGATGACATTGCTCCGGAATGCGGTTCATGAGGTAATCTGCATAAGGAGCATGGGACTTCTTTCTCTTTCCCTTAGATGAAGCAGTCTCCATTTTGATTTGAAGAATTTGGTTGGTGATGGAGTTGGAAAATTTTTGACAGAAAAGTTTATGGAAAACCCTAGAAATGTATGATATTTGATGAAGACTCGAACTTTTGGTGGTATTTATAGGAAAAGTTTGAGTCTTGGGGGTCGGAATCTTCAATGTCTCAATGAATGTGTGTAAATGAGAGCGGTTTTGGGAGTTGGAGAGTTGAAATGTAAAATATAACTGACTATACTTTTATGTACTCGATACATTCACAGGCGTGAAGTAGGTGTTCACGGGGGTGAATGGTCGTGTTCACGGTTTGCTGAAGGAGTGTTCCACCTGTAAATGAAGGCATGAATAAGTTCACGGGTGTGATCTTTGAATATCACGGGCGTGAAAGATCATCCGTCACGGGGGTGAATAAATTGTCACGGGCGTGAAAGATCATCCGTCACGGGGGTGAATAAATTTTCACGGGCGTAAAATGTTGAATTTCACCACTTATGCCCATGAAGCAAGTCGTGACACAAGGCGTGAAAGCCTCTGTGAGTTTTGGGATGTTAAGGTTCACAGGCATGAATAATCATCATGGGCGTGAAAGTCTCTTTTCACGAGAGTGAATGAAGCCGTGAAAATAAGTTTCACCACTTGAAGCCGTGAACCATGTCGTGAATCAAGTCGTGAACGACACTGCCTCTTTTGGCCATTTAAGTCACGGGCGTGAACATGTGTCACGGGCGTGACTCCCCTAAAATTTTCATCAAATAAAATTAAGTCCTAAAACAAAAACTAAATCATTTCAACAAAGATTTTATTCCTTAAAACATGAATTTTCATCAAAATTTCTATCTTACATCTTGTGATATGAATTAAAATTTCATAATCTAGCAATCACAAGGTTAATCCATCAATCATACCAAGTTCTCTTCTAATGAAATTAAATCTTTCCTCATTTAGAGACTTAGTGAAAATGTCTGCTAATTGATTTTTTGTGCTTATAAATTCTAATGCAACATCTCCATATTGAACATGATCTCTAATAAAGTGGTGTCTAATGTCAATATGCTTACTTCTTGAGTGTTGAATAGGATTCTTTGAAATATTTATAGCACTTGTAATGTCACATTTGATAGGTATATGGTTCATCTCATGACCATAGTCCTTAAGTTGTTGTTTCATCCAAAGAATTTGAGTACAACAACATCCAACTGCTACATATTCTGCTTCAGCAATTGAGAGAGCAATTGATACTTGTTTAAAATAATATTTACATAATATAACAAATTTCTCATCATTTTACTCATTTCATTCCTTAACTCATATGTTGCCCTGTCATTGGCAGATTCTATTCTCTGTTTTGGACCTTAGTTTTGATCCTGTTACGTTTTGAGTTTAGTTACATAATCTTGTTAACAATTTTAGGTCCGGATCTTAGCTTTAATATTCAACTTGAATCACTTAATTCTGAGTTCTTTATCAAAAGATATGATAAAACTAACACTATGTGGTCACTAACAATTCTACCAAGAATTTTCTGGACAGATTCTAAGTCCGAACTTTATAAAATTTTCTGGACAATTACAGACATATGAAGATTTGGTATTCTAAATGAAAGTTATAGAACTATGTCTTATCTTTCAAACGCAATAAATAACATACAAAAAAAAGTTCCAGAAATTAAATGATAAAAGTTTAAGTGCACACTGCTCATCAATTTCCTGCAGGAAAATACAAACTAATCACATTTAATTTTTACCAAATTAAATCCTAAGTCTAGCAAACATGCATCCCCAAGATTTTCATCACAAAATACTATTAATTGAGAATCATCAACATGCCAAATAATTAAATCATTCAAATAATAAAATAAAATAGGCTATTGCCTTAGGTTATGCACAAACCTCTTTTTTTCTCTTTTCTTTCTCTTTACTTCTCTTTCTCTTTTCCTTTGCTCCTTTGAGCCAAATCCTTGTCACTTTGAGTTCCTAAAGTTCATAAACAAATCATTAAAAATTCATAAACCTAATTTCTCCCTTTCTCTTTACTCTCTTATGCTTCCTTAAGCATGAAAAATGGAATTTCTCATGCCTTTTCTCTCTTTTTTCACACTTTCTTTCACTAGAATCAAGCTTTGGTTATAGCTGATCAAGAGAGAAACGTGGGCTGGTGTAGAGAACATAATTTTCCTCAATGAAAATGGATAAGGAAGAAGAATAAACAATCAAGTAGAAGATGACAAAAGTCATTAAGATGGGGGACACCTAAGCCACATTCTAGAAACTTTCATTAATGTTTAATTCATACACCTCACTTGGCTAATTGTTGTATGCCATTTGGTGTGTGGTGCTTCAAGAAAATGTGGAAGACAAGTAAAAGATAGCAAATTCTAGATCAAGAGTGATAATGAAGAAGGAAATACAATTAAGAGAAAGATGACAAACTTAATTAATTATGGAATACCTAAGCTTATATACATTAAATATCTCATTCATGCATGTTATATGGCCAATTAAGGGTTTGGCCAGCCTCCACATGCATTTCATGTCCCAATTCATATATTTAATTTATGATTATCCCAATAAATCCTCCAATTTTTAATAAATTGCAAATTGATCCCTAAACTTTTCAAAATTTGGAATTTAGTCCTTTACCGAAATTTAACACCTTAAAATATTTTAAACACTTTATTGAGTATTTTCCTTACTTAATTGCCATTATTTCAATTATTTTTTAATAAAAGTTCAAATTTAGACTTCGGTCAAACCGACGAGTCGATTTAACAACTCGCATAACTTAAGTCTAAATTAGCGGATATGACATCTTCTTTCTCTTTTTCTCTTCTTTTCTTCATTCTTTTTCCTTAGTTTTGCTTACTTAGCTTTATTTCTTTGATGATCTTGCCTTAATCCATTTTTTTCCATCTAATCTTAGCTTGATTGAAGAAAACAAAAGAAGAATAAATGGGGGAGGAAGTCACGACAAAAGGAGAAGAAAAGATATAGAAATAGGTTTCATTAAGATGAGGAAGAAGAAGAATAAAGGAAAAAAGTGAAAGTTGACTTTTATAGTTGGATTAGGTGGGTGGTTAGAATTAATTACTAATATTGCTTCCCATTGGTCCATTAATTTAAATCACTTACTTTATTTTAATCAAAAGAATATTCCTTTCCTGAGAGAGAGAATATTCCATTTTTATGCCTTCTTAAAATATTTGTGCCAAAAACACTGTAATTTCAAATTTCGTTCAGCCAAAAATTATTTTTTTTCCAAATTTTAATTTCACACTTCAAAATTCTCAATTAATAATATCTAAAATATTTTTCTCACATCTTATTATTATTTTAATTTATTTTTTTCATGTCCGAATTTAGACCCTGATCGGTTTGGCGTGCCGGATTTCGGTCAACCGTGACCATGGCCTAAATTATCGGGTATTACAATAAAAATCACTCAAAACTCATTTCTAGAACTCAAGTTATGACCAAAAAATTAGACACATTCCATAAGACGAATTTTCCAGCATTTCAATTAATTTCTACAATTTCTATCTTCATGCATCAACCTCATATTCTAATTTTTATTTTCGCATTCATTGCATCATTTAATCACTAATTCACCACTCAATCAAATATCCAGAATTTCATACACAATTTCGCAAACATCACAAAATCAAAATCAACATTTTTCTATATTGAATTTTTGCCAAATATACATGCCTCAAAAATTCACTTCTCTTCACTTGTCTCTTCTTCCTAACTAGTTTTCTCCTTGCCCTTACTTCCTCTTTGATTTTGGTTCAAATATTTTTCACCTCCTTGGCCTAACAACAATTTTCACACTAATCACACTAATCTACCCTTAATCATCATTAACATAATAATAACCCTAAATTACCACCCTTAATGGTAACTAACCCCAAAATCAAAGAAACGAGAAAGAGAAAAGTGAGAAGATGGAAAATCTTACCTCACATTTGAAGATCTTCAAAATGACTAAAAAAAATTTTCTTCTCTTTATCTCTTCTTTTCTTCCTTCCTCTTCCTGGGTTATGCTCATTTTGCTTCACTTTCTCGATGAGCTTGCCATAATTCAACTTTTACCATATAACTTTAGCTTTAATTGAAGAAAAAAAAAAGAAAAACTAGGGGGAGAGGAGGGTCACGACTATAAGAGAGAAAAAGGATAGATTTTTCTTTGGTTAGATGAGGAAGAAGAAGAATAATGACCAAAAAAAGTAGAGTTCGACTTTTTATAGTTGGATTCAGTGGGTGGTTAGGATTAATTTGATAATCTTGTCCCTCATTGGTCCATTAATTTAAATCACTCTTACTTTATTTTAATCGAAAGAATATTCCATTTTTATGCCTTCTTAAAATATCTATGCCAAAAACATTGCAATTTCCAATTTCATTCAGTGAAAAATTATTTTTTTCCAAATTTTAATTCCGAACTTCAAAATTCTCAATTAATAATATCCAAAATATTTTTCTCATATTTTATTACCATATTAATTTTTTTTCTTTCATGTCCGAATTTAGACCCTGATCAGTTCGAAGTACCGGATTTCGGTTAACCGCGACCATGACCTAAATTATCGAGTATTACAACCACAGTCTTTTTACTTAAAGCATCTACTACTACATTAGCCTTGCCTAGATGGTAGTCAATCATGCAATTACAATCTTTTATCAACTCTAGCCATCTTCTCTACCTCAAATTTAATTCTTTCTGTGGAGGAAGATATTTCAAACTCTTATGATATGTGTATATGAAACACTTCTCCCCATAGAAATAGTGGTGCCAAATCTTCAGTGCAAAAACTATAGTTGCCAGCTCTAGATCATGGGTAGGATAATTTTTCTCATGTGGCTTTAACTGCCTAGAAGCATAAGTAACTACCTTTCCATCTTGCATTAATACACAACCCAATCCATTATGAGAAGCATTACTATAAATGACATACTCCTTATTAGGGATCGGTTGTGTTAAAATAGCGGACTCAGTGACCATACTCTTTAGCTTGTCAAACCTGGCTTGACACTTATCTTTCCACTCAAATTTAACATCTTTTCTCAGTATTCATGTCAAATGAGAAGCAATTATGGAAAAACCCTTGACAAATCTCCGATAATATCCAGCTAAACCTAGGAAACTTCTGACCTCGGTCACATTCGGTGGGGGTTTCCAATTCATAATTGCCTCCACCTTGCTAGAATCCACTTTAATGCCCTATACTGAGACAATATGTCCCAAAAATGTCACCTCCTTCAACCAAAACTCACATTTTGAGAGTTTGGCATAGAGCTTATGTTCTTTAAGAGTCTGTAACATTATTCTCAAATGCTTTTTATGTTCTTCTGAATCTTCAGAGTATAGTAGAATATCATCAATAAAACCAACCACAAATTGATCTAGATATGGCCTAAAGATCCTATTCATAAGATCCATGAATGCTGTTGGAGCATTGGTCAGCCCAAATGGCATAACCAAAAACTCATAATGGCCATATTTGGTTTTGAACATGGTTTTAGATATATCCTCTATATTCACTCTTAATTAGTGATAACCTGATCTCAAGTATATCTTGGAAAATACTCTTGCACTTCTAAGTTGGTCGAAGAGATCATCAATCCATGGCAATGGATACTTGTTCTTGATGGTCGCCTTATTCAACTGTTGATAATCAATACATAGTCTCAAAGATCCATCCTTCTTTCTCACAAACAATACCGGCGCACCCCATAGGGATGTACTTGGTCTAATAAAACTCTTATCAAGGAGTTCTTGCAATTGTGTCTTAAGTTCTTTCATTTCTGATGGGGCCAATTTGTACGGTGTCTTTGATATAGGCATAATTCCTGGAATAAGATCAATAGCAAACTCAACCTCTCTCTCTCTAGCGGTAGTCCAGGTAAATCATCAGGAAATACATCTGGGAATTCATTTACCACCAAGATATCTTTCAGATTCCTCACCCACAGCTGTTGAGATGGCATCACAGTATGAAGCGTTGTATGGACTTTTGAGAAAACTTGAACAACAGCAGACAGATTTGAATAAAATAAGCTTCACACCCTATTCTCATAATTCTCCGAGCTTTCATTACAGATATGACTCGAGGATGTGAGAATAATTCACCTTTCACAAAAATTTCTTCCTGAGTTTCTATCTTAAGTACCACAAATTTAAACTTACAATCCACCACTGCTCTGTGACGTGAGAGCCAATCTATGCCTAAAATGGCATCATACTCATGGAAAGGCAACTCAATCAAATCTGCGTAAAACTCCTTCCCATGTACAACTAAAGAACAATTCCTGAATACTTTATTCACTATTACACTGTGACCCAAAGGGTTCCTAACTTCCATTTCATATTCTAGGTTTTCTTTAATCATATTATGCTGGCTAAGTGTACTAGTGCACAAATGTTAGAATCATATAATGAAAACATACCAACAATATCTATTGATGCCTAATCCTCCTTAGGTTTCATGGTATAGACTCTAGTATGGGCTCAATAAAACCAACCACAAATGTCAAAGTGCTTCATATATATTTATATTTTGTGAAATGTATTTCTAAAATACAATATTGTGATAAGAAATATATATATATTCATCTGCACTTTTGATCTCGATGTTTTGAAAAAAATCATTGTGTAATATATCCACTAGAATAGTCTTTTGTGAAAATATTTTAACGATATTAATGGAGATGATAAAATTTATGTTTTGATGATGATTTATAATATAATACACTATCATATGCACACGCGCGCACACACACATATATATATTGAAAGAATTTAAGATCTAATAGTAAATACTATTATTTTATATATATAACTATTGTGATAAGACTTTGCACTATTGAGTGAAAACTCAGTATGAGAGTGTGTTTCTCTCACATAGGTTTAAAGCTAGAATTGAATGGAGGTGGACTCAAGTTCAATAATCCCACTAGAAGAGTGTTGCAATAAAAGTGAAAGTCATGTCATGCTGTAGAAATAAATTCTTTTTAAAAGAAATTGCATATTTTTCAGTGATATATTTGGAAAGAAAATTGTAAAATAATATGTAACATGTGTTTACAGATTTATGAAATTTTTTTATAAGTATCAATTGATTTCATTATAAATTGTGCATAATTTGTGTGGCGTTCTGAAGTCATGCGTAGGCAAGTTGGTTAGTTTGTTGTAACAGGTTTGGTGGTTCTACGGAAAAAAAAGTCAAGTTGGGCATGCATGTGTATGTCCATAAGGATTAGCATGACATGAGGATTTCTAATTAGCTACTGCACTCCGAGGTGGATCACTATTTGGGAAAAAGAGAGAGGTCATGGGACATAGTGTACCCCTTAGGAAAAGATAAGAAAATTTGAACTTGCCCTTAATTTTGCTTAAAACTGGATATTATAGGCGGATATGGTGAATTAGAAAATCATACTTTGCCCAAAATAACTAACAGTAGGATCGGTTAAAAAAAACAAGCTTTAACCTCTTCACAAAAGGTTAGACATGCCTAGTTTGGTAATCAAGATGGTACTGATGGTGAGCACTTGAATGTGATGGCCAAATAGGGATAAATGAGCAAGGAAAGTTTTGGAACATACTATTTAACTTAAAGAAAGATGGAGTACCCAGGAGGATGGGTAATTAGAATTGACTGGCATTAAAATTATGAATGCTAATGTAATATCTAAACTTACATCGTTATACAAATGCATAACCTAACTCATCCAAAAGGATGTGTTCTGTGTAGAAAAGACATAAAAACTTGAACTTAGAATATGTAACACCCTTTGTATAGCAAAGCAACCCACTATACAGATGGATGATACATGATTGAATCTATATAATCCTTTTTTGAATTAAAACTTTTTCTAACTTATATCACTGTATTTGTATAACATGCATCTTTATAATAACCCTGTCTTATTTATTACACAAATATTCATTTGTATCTAAATAATAACCATAAACAAAATCAATAACTAGTTGAGCAACATCCCACCCTTATTATAAAAGTAATCCTTATTAATAATAAATAAACTCAATTACATGTCGTTATTGAAATATGTTCTAAATATCTCTCTAATTCATATCATGATGAATAACAAATGAATAAAATAAATAAATAGATCCAATGTAGGTCAATTCTGACTGGCTTGGTTTTCACTTTGAGTCAACTCAATTATCCTTCGGCTTCAAACCCGGGTGCAGAAAAACCCACACACTAAGCTATTGAAAGTATAGTGGTATACATAAGCATTAAAATTCTAGCATGCATTTACATATTAATATAACATTCATATTCATAATCATACTTGGGTGTTTAACCATATCTTCATATATACACACACACACACACACACACTCACAAATATATCCACATCATACATCATTCATTATGAATTGATTTAATTTCAACACATTCATAGCATATATCGCATAAGTGAATACATGTCATCATAGTGATAATAAATTTCATTCCTATAATTTTGATATCATCATAATCATAGTGAATTTCATCATATATTGCAATTATCTAACTTCTTGTTCCATATATCTGATTACTGGTTTTCACATCCCTTTTCTAGGATGTAACTATATTCTAATTTCATAATATTTTATTTACTTTCTGTATTACTGGTTTACGATACCACTCTCTATTGCATTACAATTTATTGTATTCTATCTTACAATAATTTATTATTTGTTCGCCCAATAATCTATACTCGGACTACTTAGATCCGGGTTGTAAAACAAGCGCATTCTAACCCAAGTTTAAGCTGTTCTACTTACTAACTGTATCTATCTGTATTGTTACTATTGAGCTTCTCAAATTGGGAGTGCTCTAACTTGAGCTTATGCCACCCTGATGAGTAAATATAATATCTGCAAGTATATAGGTGTAATGGCACTCTAACCCGAGCTTAAGCCACCCTGACGAGTAAATATAATATTTGCAAGTACAAGGGCACTCTAACCTGAACTTAAGCTACATTGTCCTTAAATAATTTGGATCGCTTTGATCTGAGCTTAAACTACCCTGATTAAACATAATAATATTCTACAGTACCGTATGCCACATATCCAAGTTAGTCTTCGAATAGAAAATGAGTATTTATCATCAAATTATAGTTATATGTGTAACACCCCCTTACCGCACTATAGTTCAGCAAGGTAAGTAAGCATTACTCGTCTTACTGTTTTATAAAATTAATGAAGTGAAGTAAATATTTTTTTTCGAAAATATTGCATAAACTAAAATAAAATTTCATACAAGCCCAAATATTAAAAATTTTATTTATTTATAAAATACATTAATTTACATTCAAATCATGTTTTTTTACATGGTGACTCACATATTTAATACACATGATATGAAATAAAAACGATAATTTAATTTACAAAGCTTTTAACAAAATATACCAAAAATAAAACCCAAAGCTTTTTGCTGCTTTCCTCCGGGTACCCTTCTTCTTCTGACAGTCTATTTTCTATGGCTATCCTTCTAAACCTGCGCGAGAGGAAACCACCCGCGCTAAGCTACTAGCTTAGTGGTGCTTCAATGATAAAAAATTTTACATACATATATATTTTCTCACATATTAATTACCCATTTAATAAATAAGTCATAAAATAAAAAATTATATAAAATCAATAATTTTCAGTAAATACTCAATATTTAATAACTTTAATTCATATAACATTTATAAAAATCACATACTTCGATATTATTATTATTATTATTATTATTATTATTATTATTATTATTATTATTATTATTATTATTATTATTATTATTATTATTATTATTATTATTATTATTATTATTATTATTTATCTGTGTCCATAACACCTATAACCGAACTAACTAATAGGAATAACGGGGTTGTCATTTCCGGCTTTCATAATAAAAGCGCCGCGGAGCGCTTTTATAATAATGTCATTACTGGCTTTTGTTATATTGCCATTACCGGCTTAATAATTTTGCGCCGAGCGCATTTATAAATTGTCATTACCGGCTTTCATATTTGGCACCGAGTGCCTTAAATTCTCTGATTGGCATGCCAAATTATTCCCTATTCTAGTTCTAGACTAGGTATTTTTGGGCTTAACTATTTTTATATTAATTCACTATATTTCAAAAATGTCAACATTATTTAACTATCATAATTATGCTTATTCATTTTTGTTCTTTATTTCCATTATTATTGCAATAAAATCTCATACATAAATAATTTTTTAAACATTTATAATTACCATCAAAGTAAATATTTGCATGGATTATTACATATAATTATAATAACACATGCAAAAAGCCCAATATTGTATGTTTTTACCTATGGCAGATTTCAGACTTATTTGTGGGCTTTATTTTTAGCCCATATATAATTCGTATTTGGAGTTCTAGCCTTCTAAACATTTTTAGCTTATTGTCTTAGCTTTCAAATGCATTAAGAATCACGTAAATCATAGTTTTCTATCAAAAGTTATGATCAATTCACTAGTGCATCATCACAGAATTTTCTGCCCAGAATTTTCTGGACAGATTCTAGGTTTAAACTTCGTACATTTAACTGGGCAAATCTAGATATATTTAGATATTATAGTCTAAATAAAAATTAAATCCCTATGTCTTAGCTTTCATTTATAACAAAGAACATACAAAAAGGAGTTCCATAACTCAAGTTATCATCAAAATAGACAGAGCTATTCCTGGAATTCTGTACCCGAGCCATCAATTGACATCAATCCATATTTCAACCACATTCATCATTTGCATTCATTTTAATACTAAAATTTCCAGAATTACACATTCATTCATATGTCTCAATTATTTCACACCATTTGGTCCCATTTCCATATATAATATCAAAAGTCACAACAAAACACATAACATCTCAAAAATACAAACATAACAAACCTTAACATATAATTTCATACATATTAACAACATGCAAAATTTTTATCAATGAAGCACATACCTAATCAACCTTGGTTCTTCCCTTAATCCTTCTTTTTCTTCCCTTATTAGCTAGCTTTCTCCTTGCCTTTGTCACTCTCTTGAGGGCCTCTCACTTGTTCACTTATTTTTCCTACACAACCATACCATAACTCAATTCCAACATTCAATTTCAATGCTTTTCATGTCTACATAATATTCTAATGCTCCTAATATATTTTACACCTTAATTGAGCTAAAATGTACTAAGGTTAAACTTCCTTCTTCACATGTCATGGCTGTCCAAAAATCATATCCTAGTTTCCAATTTATTTTCTTCAATTCAACACTCAATTCACCCTTAATCTATCACCAATTGTGGTGTTTCTATATTAATTTCAATTTCCCCCAAATTTATTTAACTATGGCAGCCCCTCATTCATCATTCAACATTATATTTTCTTCATTTTTTAAGCCATAAAATAATTACCTAACATCAAATATCATTAATTCAAAGTTTAATTACACTTCCATCAACTAATCACAAACTTAAATTTCTACCTCCAATCTTGCAACATAAGCTCAATCTACCAAACCTAATCATATCTATCATCATTATGGGTCTCAAATAGAAGGAAAAATGTTGAATTTAAGAAGAATAAACTCACCTTAAGTGTTCTTCAAAGTAGGCCGAAATTCCCCTTAATATTTTCTCTTTCCTTTTTTTTTTTTCTTCCTTCCTTCTTGCTCCTTGGGTACCTTTTATGGTAAGAACTCTTAAATTCTGATTTTTTCCTTTCAAAAATAATTTATTTGCTTTATTTTTCAAGCTTGGATTGAATGAAAATGGAGGCTTAGGGAGGGACTAAGGTGGACGACAAAGAGATGAGAGAAGATGAGGGAAATGAATTTTAATTGGTGGAGAAAATGAGGTATTTATCATTTTTTTAGGTGAGTATTTGGTGGTTCCATGACTATATTAAGCTCTTCATCCATTGGTCCAAAATACAAATTAATTTTAATGAAATTTTAAACTTTAAGAAATTTCTTATTTGCCACATCTTCCTTCATATTTATACTTTTTCCCCAAACAATTGTCATAATACCGATTTTGTCCATAGAAAATTTTATTTTTTTCTAATTCTACCCCAAATCTTTTTAATTCCTAAATAATAATACCCTTAATTATTTTCTCTTATTATTAGTCATTTTTTTATGGGTTTAAATTTAGACTCAGATTTAACTAGTGGACCCCACTACGGTCACGTGCAATCGGGGCCTAAATCACTGAATGTTAAAATATGTATCATTTATAATCCATTTCATAATTCAACATGTTCAACATATAATACTTTACAATTTAAAACACTTAGTGCATATCCTTTATTCATTATCATGTTACCATACTATACATTATCTCAATTAATCATGTCGAGTATGTGTGCCTATCATACTCAAGTAATTCCATCATATAATTCAAATTACAAATTATGAATATAGGACATTTATGGGCATGAATGGTATATTCATGGGTGTAACCCTTTCCTTCACGGGTTGTCTACCTATGACTCATTTTGTGTGAACATTTATAGGTGTACAACATACTCATAGCCATACAATACATTCACAGGCGTGAAGACTACTTTCATAGTTGTGAAACATCATTCTATAATACTGTTTCAACACTATTTTAAGCCAAATTTCACACACAACATGTATTGATACTAAAGCTTGTTAGAGAGGTGCCCTAAAGGCAATCATCTTAGGCACTTGATACACTCATTATTATTAATGAAAGACATTTTCATTATATGGTATTCATTGCGTATGAATTGATATGGATCTTATACCGTTTAATAAAGTTCTTGGTATGTAACACAACATGAAAGAAATCATGATGAGATCATGATAATGAGAATCTTATCATGTGTAATTGTGTTTATACCTAAATTATCCATAATCATAGGATTAATAAGATGAGACATTATTAATACGGATAGACTAGCATATGTGATACTCCTTGACTAGGTCAAACAGTTGATCTCATAAGTTGTAGACATGAGATGTTTAAAGTTAACATGTAGATGCTTGTTAGATTAGCCAAGTACATTGGATAACCTATTGTGAGACAATCATATAGATATCTATTCAATGTCAGTGATTGTTTCATCATATCAATTATGCAAGTATCCTTAGACTTGAGATGCTCAATGTTATTTTGGATACTAAATCCTATACTTTGACTCCATTCCTTGTTAGCTCTCAGAGGTTTCTCATAGGATGGTGATTGGGTGTAGGATGATGTATTAATAGGTAATTGAGTAGTCAATAAAGAATTCACCACTCCTAATAGAAGGAGAGTATACCTATGCCCTCTCATAGAGATCATTGCTCAGAAATTCTTGGCCTAGATGGACATGTCTTGAAGAATATCTTCAAGGACATATCTAATAGAGTAATGAGTCTCATAGACAAGAACTAATAACACTTGGACTAGATGTGGCATAGTCAGTCTAGTGGGAGTTGACACAATTTCCATACTTTGAACCGAGTGAGGTATAGTATGGTGAAAGGACAAATTGCACAGTAATTGTCTAAGGAATGGCTTATAATCAAACCATTAACTTTTCAGTTAATTGGGGATCATAATGTATTACTAGATACCGCTCATGATCTACTCAAAACATGTTAAGATTTGAGCTACCAACATAATTAAGAACCTAATAGGTCACACACATAGAAGGAACGAAGGAAATGTGAAATGAGATTTGGATTGGATCCAATACATGAGAGAGATAATTGAGCAAAAGAGTTTTGCATTTATGTGCAAAGTGTTGCACGTTGCGTGCGTGTCTAAAATGTCATATTTATGACAAAATTTAACACGTGACAAAACATCACATGTGTGACAACCTTGGTGACACGTATATGATGAATCATCACGTGTGTGACAACCTTGGTGTCATGCACATGATGAATTGTTACGTGTCTAATGCTGATAGCATGTTTGTCCTAGAGCCTATCGTGCACGTGACGATATGTGATTATCTAGAATTCCACTCCCAATAGGAAGCCAAATGTAGTGTTTTAAGTGTCTAACTCTAATTTTGATTGGAGAACATATAAATACCCTCAAAGGGCTCATAAAAGGTGAAACCAACTTAGAGAAATAAAAGTTGTCTCTCTCTTCTTTCTTAAGAGATTAACCTTCATTGTTAGCACTTTATTGGTTGATCACCCCATCACCCTTTTGGATGTTTCTTTCATTCCTTTGTGTGGATTACTATTAGAGAAAATCCAACCTTTGATTATTGTGGTTTCCAACAACCCAACTTGAAGGAAAAACTCATAAGCTTGGAAGAGTGAAAGATCAAAGAAAAGGTAATCAACTTCTCCCATATTGATGGTACAATTCGATTTTAATATACGTAATTTTAGATGTTGAAGAATGAATCAAATTCATAAATGCAGCGAAAAAATAAAATTTTCAAAACCCAAACCAGAAGATCATACTTGTGCCATTAAAGCTAATTTATATAAACATGAAGGTTAGAAATTGTTGAACCTTGAGGGGTACTTTCGTCATTTTAATGCTAACAAATAAAATAACAATAATGTATTTAACATACTTGTGTTCTAAGTTTATTGAATAGGGTATGAAATATGATGCAAAAATGGAAGACTAACTTTGAAAGAAAAAAAAATAAAGAAATAGCATGTTCACGCCCCTGATGTAGCTTAGCGCCAACTATCCAACATTTAAAGTTCATGGCCATGAAGAATCATAGCAACCGTGAATGATCATAATGAATGAGTCACGCCCGTGAAAGATAGTCACGCTCGTGAGAAAACATGTCAAATTCCTTTAGAGAGCTTCACGGCCAGAGTTACCACTTGGACCACGGCTTGGAAGGATATTCATGCCCGTGAAAGAATAAAGTCACGCCCGTGATCAAACACTTCAATTCCTTCTAGAATGCTTCACGGTCGGAGTCATCACTTGGAACACGACTTGGAAGAACATTCACGACCGTGACACAGGTATTCATGACCGTGACAAAAGAAAGAGAAACATGTCAGGCGTGAAATTAAGAGTTGGTGCAATGACTACTTTCACATTAAATGCGTCCAAACGACTATAATTCTCCAAGGAAGAATAAATGCAAGTCATTTATGAATCTAGAATAAGAGAATAGCAATTACTTCGAATAAAAATCTTGTTGTAGCCATTTCTGCATTAATTACTTTCAACAAAATATTATTTCTCTGTAAAAATCTTTTTGCTCATAATTTCTGAGCATTAAAGATTTGTGAGTGTTTCTCTTCCATTAGCGATCGCAAATTCACACTTGTCATGATGATGATTCTAGCAACCTAGACGTAAAATAGAACATGTTAGAATGTACATAAAATGCATGTTTATTAGGTCTTTAATAAATCGCATTATGACTCCCACTATTTTATTGCAAATTCATAGCCCTCACTATGAACCCGAGAGAACTTATATGGAAGTTCTCCTAGTGGGTCGATATCCAACTAGCTAAGAATAACCTTGAGGCAACTCAACAAGCTATCCTTAGTTTGGTTGGTAGGTATCTAATCCATACCAATTGCATTATTCATGCAACTATCGAATCTTGTGCTATCAACTTATTGATGTGTGCACATACATTGGGCTATCGACTTTTGATATGTGTACATCTCATGTATACAAACCCAACTTCACCTCCAATACACATTAACCTTGGCGCAAATCCAACAAGTTAATAATATCGGTTAAGTTTGACCCATTAATAGTGAAATTTAATTTCAATGGATTGAACATATTCTTATAGAGTGAGCTTGAGGCAACTCAACGACCCTAACTCTAGAAGAACTCTGGTTCTCCCCATATTAATGGAAGGCTTAAGACTTAATTATTTATTTAGTGAGGGATTTCTTTGTTAAGTCTGATCAAGTTATTATTTCATGCTTTTATATATCATAGATTCATCACATGGATATATAAAGATAGTTACATTAACTATATGACATGATTATGGACATACTAAAGTCAATCTCTTGAGCCAAAGAGAAATTGACTAGGTCTTGCCTAGGCATATGCATGAATTTACAACCCAAAATAGAAATCAAATTCCTATTTCTAAGTCTTCTTGTTTATGGTACCACCTCCTTTGCTTATTGCTCCTTTGTATCTTCATTCTATCCTAATCCTATGTAATCTAATTACATATTTCAAATTATTGAAAACCTCAATTTACATTTGAGGGGAGTAAGATGAGAAGAAAAATATATAAGAAAGAAAAAAAGGTAGGGACACACATGCCCTATTTACCATAAAACAAAATAATTCCATGCATGCTCAATTACATTGGGCTAAGTCCATAATCATCCATCATGCCTTTTCATACACCCCTAACATGCATTCTCTAATGCACAAAATAAAAAAGACAATTTTGGATTTTAATTTGTAAATGGATTTAACGCTTTAACAGAAATTGTCTATATGTGTTCTTTCGGTTAATTTAATTTTGTATGTCATTTTAAAGTGGAATTTAATATTTAATCAAATTAAATTAAATTTCATATTTCCATAAATAATTCAAAATTAATTCTCCTTAAAATCAGAATATTATGATGTTAAAATTAAACAATTGAATTTTAATATACATACCAATTTCTAGTCATACTAGAATTACAATTGCACAACTTAAATTAATTCAAAATTAATTTCCAAAAATTCTAAAAATTTTCAGAACATCAAATCATCATTCTAATCATCTTTAGCTCAGCTCAAGTTCATCAAAATATTTTTGGCACAAGCCAAAATTACTAAGACAAACGAACCAACACACTTAGACTCTCAAAATGACTAATTCGATATCTAAAATTTTTAAAATTTCAAATGCTTGAAAAATAATTTTGGCATCCATCTAACATCAAAATAACTTATTTTTAATCATATAAAAATTATTTCAAGATGTTGAAAATAAAATAAATACATACAAAAAAATCAAACAAAACAGCCCCACCGGGTATGCTTAAACAGTCTTGTTTTTGTGCTTGTTTGAAATATTAATTAAAATAATTTTTAATTAATTATTGGACACTTTCAGAGGTATAAAAATATTCTCAATATGTCTAAATATTCTCCTAGTGGGTAGATATCCAACTAGTTAAGAATAACCTTGAGGCAACTCAACAAGCTATCTTTAGTTTGGTTGGTAGGTATCTAATCTATACCAATTGCATTATTCATGCAACTATCGAATCTTGTGCTATCAACTTATTAATGTGTGCACATCATTGGGCTATCAACTCTAGATATGTGTACATCTCATGTATACAAACCCAAGTTCGCCTCCAATACACATTAACCTTAGTGCAAATCCAACAAGTTAATAATATCGGTTAAGTCTAACCCATTAATCGTAAAATCTAATTTCAATGGTTTGAACATATTTTTATAAAGTGAGCTTGAGAAAACTCAACAACCCTAACTCTGGAAGAACTTTGGTTCTCCCCACATTAATGGAAGGCGTAAGACTTAATTGTTTATTTAGCAAGGAATTTCTTTGTTAAGTCTCATCAAGTTATGATTTCATGCTTTTATATATCATACATTCATCACATGGATATATAAAGACAGTTACATTAACTATATGGCATGATTATGGACATACTAAAGCCAATCTTTTGATCCAAAGAGAAATTGACTACGTCTTCTTACCTAGGTATATGCATGAATTTACAACCCAAAATAGAAATCAAATTCCTATTTCTAAGTCTTCTTGTTTATGGTACCACCTCCTTTGCTTCTTGCTCCTTTGTATCTTCATTCTATCCTAATCCTATGTAATCTAATTACATATTTCAAATTATTGAAAACTTCAATTTACATTTGAGAGGAGTAAGATGAGAAGAGAAATATATAAGAAAGAAAAAAAAGGTAGGGACACACATGCCCTATTTACCATAAAATAAAATAATTTCATGCATGCTCAATTACATTGGACCTAAGTCCATAATCATCCATCATGCCTTTTCATATACCCCTAACATGCATTCTCTAATGCACAAAATAAAAAAGACAAATTTGGATTTCAATTTGCAAATTGATTCAATGCTTGAACCGAAATTGTCTACTTGTTTTGTTTCGGTTAATTTAATTTTGTATGTCATTTTAAAGTAGAATTTAATATTTAATCAAATTAAATTAAATTTCATATTTCCATAATTAATTCAAAGTAATTCTCCTTAAAATCAGAATATAATGATGTTAAAATTAAACAATTTAATTTTAATATATATATCAATTTCTAGTCATATTAGAATTACAATTGCTCAATTTAAATTAATTCAAAATTAATTTCCAAAAATTCTAAAAATTTCTAGAACTTCTAATCATCATTCTAATCATTTTTAGGTTAGCTCAAGTTCATCAAAATTACTAAGACAAATGAACCAACACACTTAGATGCTCAAAACGACTCATTCAAGAATTTTTTTTAAAATTTCAAATATGTGCAAAATAATTTTGGCATGCATATAAAATCAAAATAATATATTTTTAATCACATAAAAAATATTTCAAGGTACTGAAAATAAAATAAACATATACAAACAAAATCAAACAAAACAGCCCCACTGGGTATGGTAAATTAATCCCTTTTGTATGTTTGTTTGAAAAATTAATTAAAATAAATTTTAATTAATTATTGAACACTTCCAGAGGCATAAAAACATTGTTAATATATCTAAATAATTTTTTCATAATTAAATTACAAGAAAAAGTTAACCACCTCCATCAATTAAGCCAAACAACAACACATGTTCATAAATAAGGCAATTTTAGGCATTTTGAAATAAATCCAAGATTAATTATTTGAATCACATTCAAATCATTTTTCACTCAAAATAATCATCCTAAATCATCCCATGATCAGATTAGAGAAAGAAAAATGTGTAAAATATATTTTACAAATTAATTTCAAATTTTCAAAACCTATTGATCCAAAATATCAAAACCATGCAATCCCATTGCACTTTCAATTAAAATTAATTTTAATGGACACAAGAGGACTCTGATACCATTGTTGGGTTTTGAAGAATGAATCACATTAATAAACACAGTGGAAAAATAAAATTTTTAAAACTCGAAACAGAAGATCTCATACTTGTGCCATTAAAACTAATTTGTATAAACATAGAGGTTAGAAATTATACCTTGCAATTTCTTATTTGTTATTTAAATGTTCACCTCGTTGGGTTATAGTAAACTATAAAAATCAACATTATAATGTTTCTAATGATAATCCACGCAAAGAATGAAAAAGAAACTATCAAAAGAAATGGTTTGAGCAAATTCAAAGTGTTAGCTTTGAAAGTTTTCTTGAGAGAATTTTATTGCCTTAAAAGTATTTTTTTGACATGTCTATTTTATGTCATTTGATGTCTTTTTTATTTAAATCAAATTCAAAGAAAAGATCAAAAGTCAAAAATGGAGAAAAAGAAACTTGAATGAATAGTAAAATTGCTTAATGGCCATAATTGGCCTAATTACGGCCAAATTTACCTGTTGGCCAACAGGAGGCAATAATGCACGCTGGGCTTGTTGCCATCGATAGCCCAATAGCCTACCTAGCCCGCACAGGCCTGCGCGAGCCCGTATAAGTCTGTGATCCTTCCGAACGATTTTTCCTGTGAGATCTCATCACGATCCATCCTGAAATAATTCTCTCATATTTTGGATCTTATCTAAGACCATTTTACCCGTTCTCCATATGTTTAATGCGTGTGATCCATTAGGTTCCCGATTATATTAGCCACTTAAATTAACAATTAATTTAACAAGTCATAAGCGGTATCTAGGAACACATCATGACCCCCAATTGATCGGAAAGTTAGTGGTTTGACTATGAACCTTTCCATAGACAATTTTCGTACAATTATTCATTTCACCATTTTATACTCCACTTGGTTCAGAGTATAAACATGTGTCAACTCCCATTAGACTGACTATGTCACGTCTAGTCCAAGTAATATTAGTTCTTGTCCTTGTGGCTCATTACTCTATTTGTGGCATCCCAACTATATAATAGGAATAATCCCATTACATAAGCAGAATAATACCGACAAGCTAAATGAAACTAGATTGAGTTTAAAATTTTCATTGAATAACTTAATTGATATTTTTTTTTCATATTCAAATATACATACGAATTCAATTATCCAAAATACGCCATCCTATTGCATAAATATTATACTTCATTATAACTATCTAAATTAACGACTTTTACCTCACTCTAACTATATAGATATAATAACTAAAATACAAGATATGTTCTTAACTATATACCAGACATGTCTATCAAACTCATATGCATGATAATGAACAAAATGCAAAATATACATGCATCTGACCCGTAACCAGTCCTGACGCATCTCCTCTAGTATGGGCTTGTACTTCCTCTATCAACTTCACAATTTACTATTTGCAAGCTCCAATTCCTGCGTGGAAAATTTTAGAGGAGTGCTCTAAAGGAAATCACCTTTAGCACTTATTGTACAAATTTATTTGATTAATAAAAGGTTTTTTCATTAATTTGATGTTCATTTGATATATGAATTGATAAATGATCTTAAATCAATTAATGAAGTCCTTGATACATAACATAGCATGAAGGAAATCATGATGAGATCATGATATTGAGATTCTTATCATGAGTAATTATGTTAGTATCAAAATTATCCCTAGTCATAGGATTAATGAGACGAGACATTATTAATCCAGACAGACTAGGGATAATTTTGATACTAACATAATTACAAATGATAAGAATCTCAATATCATGATCTCATCATGATTTCCTTCATGCTATGTTATGTATCAAGGACTTCATTAATTGATTTAAGATCGCTTATCAATTCATATATCAAATGAACATCAAATTAACAAAAAACCCTTTTATTAATCAAATAAATTTGTACAATAAGTGCTAAAGGTGATTGCCTTTAGAGCACTCCTCTAAAGGGTTTTTCAGATGACAGGCTTGGAGTTGCTCTGTCATAGCCATCTCGAGTCCGAGACTTCGGACTGTCTGCCATTCGAAGGACCTTGATGACAGTAGAGGTCTCTTCTTCAAAGTTGCATACCGAGGATGACATTGCTCCAAAATGCAGTTCATGAGGTAATCTACATACCTCCTAGGAGCATGAGACTTTTTTCTCTTTCCCTTTGATGAAGCATTCTCCATTTGATTTGAAGAATTCGGTTGTTGATGGAGTTGGAAAGTTTTTGACAGAAAATCCTTATGAAAACCCTAGAAATGTATGATATTTGATGAAGATTCAAACTTTTTGGTGGTATGTATAAGAAAAGTTTGAGTCTTGGGGCCGGAATCTTCAATGTCTCAATGAATGTGTGTAAATGAGAGCGGTTTTGGAAGTTGAAGAGTTGAAATGAAAAATATAATCGGCTGTTCTTTTATATACTCGATACATTCACGGGCGTGAAATGTGTTTTCACGGGTGTGAATGGTTGTGTTCACGGTTTGCTGAAGGAGTGTTCCACCCGTGAATGAAGGCGTGAATAGGTTCACGGGTGTTATCTTTGAACATCACGACCGTGAATGATCATCCGTCACAGGGGTGAACAAATAGTCACGGGCGTGATATGTTAAATTTCACTACTTATGCTCGTGAAGCAAGCTGTGACTCAAAGCGTGAAAGCTTCTGTGAGTTTTGGGGTGTTAAGGTTCACGGGAGTGAAAATTCGTCACGAGCGTGAAAGTCACTTTTCACGGGAGTGAATGAAGCTGTGAAAATAAGCTTCACCACTTTAAGCCATGAACCATATCGTGAACCAAGTCGTGAACGACACTGCCTCTTTTGGCTATTTAAGTCACGGGCATGAACATATGTCACGGGCGTGACTCCCCTAAAATTTTCATCAAATAAAATTAAGTCCCAAAAACAAGACTAAATCATTTCAACAAAGATTCTATTTCTTAAAACATAAATTTTCACCAAAATTTCTATCTTATGTCTTGTGATATGAATTAAAATTATCAATTAAAATTTCATAATTTAGCAATCACAAGGTTAATCCATCAATCATACCAAGTTCTCTTCTAATGAAATTAAATCTTTCCTCATTTAGAGACTTAGTGAAAATATCTGCTAATTGATTTTCTGTGCTTATAAATTCTAATGCAACATCTCCAAATTGAACATGATCTCTAATAAAATTGTAACACCCCCTCACCCAGCAGCTCGTGCCCGGATGAGGGAGTGCTACCTCTGACTTCATCCTTTAAAATATCTTTATTAAATTTTGAATATATTCATTTTTTTTGTTTACCATTTATTTACTTTGCAGCATAAAAGAAAAGTCATAACATCAAAGATAAAAATACATTTTCTTTAATAACATCTTCTTTACAAAGTGTACCGTTTATTTTACAAGTACTATAAAATAAAATTTTGAAACAAAAATACAACAGATGTGTGACCCACGGTTGTTGATATACGCTGCTTTACTAGGTCAGGTCACCGTTAGCTTTATCTACTATTGTCTACTTATTCTTTGCTATACCTGCGCGAGAGAAACTCCCACGCTAAGCTCTTGGCGTAGTGGTGCATATAAATAAGGCAATAAACTATTTTTTTTATGTCACATGCATTGTCATATAAAACTTTATGATCAAATCATACAAACATACATTTCATAATATTCTAGTACGCATAACATCAATTTATTGTATCTCATGTTGTTTAACATAATCAAATCATCATTCTCATGCAAATCATGGTATTTTAGCATGTATAGACATCAAATTATATTATATTATCTCATACTTATTTATTTTATTACCACCTTATCGTATAACACTAAACCTTTTTTTTATCCATGCCACAATTCATAATTCCATTTTTATTATCCATGTCACAAATCATAATTCCCGTTTTACTTTCAATAATTCTTTTATATCCCATAACTTCTTTATTTATGTTTTCATTTATGCCCAGGATACCTATGAACCACTGACTCGGATAACGGAGTTGTCATCCAGGCACTTAGGAGTGCCACCCGGGCAATATGATGTGCGCATATAAGTGTCAAACCCGGCGTAGATAACCGTGCCAAACTCGGTGTAGATAACTGTGTCAAACTCGGCGTAGATAATAATGACATACTCGACATAAATAACAGTGCCAAACCCAGCGTAGATAACATTGTCAAACCCGGCGTAGATAACATTGTCAAACCTGGTATAGATAACATTGCCAAACCCGGCATAGATAATCATACCATTAATGGATTTAATCATTGTCATCATACTCCCCCCCTATTTGGCATGCCAAACTATCCTAAGTTGGTTCTAGTTAGGTGTTCTAGGGCTTATACAATTTCATTAAAATTCATAACAATTAATTTCATATTTTTCATGCATGTAATATCTCATATTAATCACATAATCACTCAATTAAAATAATATTTACATAATATAACAAATTTCTCATCAATTTACTCATTTCATTCCTCAATTCACATGTTGCCCTGTCAATGGCAGATTCTGTCCTCTGTCTTGGACCTTAATTTTGGTCCTGTTCCGTTCTGAATTTAGTTACATAATATTCATACATATTTTAGATATGGATATTAGCTTTAATATTCAACTTGAAACACTTAAGTCTGAGTTCTGTAGCAAAAGATATGATAATATTAACACTAACCGTCACTGATAATTCTGCCCAGAATTTTCTGGACAGATTCTAAGTCTAACTTTTATGAATTTTTCTGGATAATTACAGATATATTCAGATATTATGGTCTAAATATAAATTGTAGCTCTATGTCTTAGCTTTCATACAGAACAAAGAACACACAAATCCAAGCTCCAGAAATCAAGTTATATCAGTTTAAGTACTTACTGCTCATTATTAACAATTCTGCCCAGAATTTCTAGACAAATTCTATGTTCGAACTTTATGAAATTGTATGGAAAATTACAGACATATTCAGGTTTTATAATCTAAATGGAAGTTATATCTCTATGTCTTATCTTTCAAACCCAACAAAGAACATGGAAAATTGAGTTCCAGAAATTAAGTTATAATAGTTTAAGTGAACACTGCTCATCAATTTCCAGCAAAGAACATACCAACCAATCACATTCAATTTTTACCAAATTAAATCCTAAGTCTAGCAAACATGCATCCCCAAGATTTTTCATCACAAATAATATTAATTCAGAATCATCAACATGCCCAATAATTAAATTATGCAATTTAAACAAAATTAAAATAGGCTATTGCCTTAGATTATGCACAAACCTCTCTTTTTCTCTTTTCTTTCTCTTTACTTCTCTTTCTCCTTTCCTTTGCTCCTTTGAGCTAGATCCTTGTCACTTTGAGTTCCTAAAGTTCATAAACAGATTATTAAAAATTCATAAACCTAATTTCTCCCTTTCTCCTTACTCATGTAAGCTTCCTTAAGCATATGAATGGGATTTTACCTTACTTTTTCTCTCTTTTCTCACTTTCTCTTTCTAAAATCAAGCTTTAGCTATGGAGGAAGAAGGGAAATCGTGGCTGGTTTGAGAGAACAGAATTTTCCTCAATGAAAAATGGATAAGGAAGAGAAAGAAGAAATCAAGAACAAATTGACAAAAGTCATTAAAATGGGGGACACATAAGCCACATTCTAGAAACCTTAATTAATGTCATATGCATGTATCTTCATTAGCTAATTAAACTTTGCCATTTGGTGTATTGGGCTTCAAGAAAAGTGGGAGACAATTGAAAGATAGCAAATTCTAGATATGAAGAGATGAAAGAACAATTAAGAGAATAAAGACAAGATACATAATTATGGGACACCTAAGCCAAATTCTAGAAACTTTAATTAATGTTAAATTTATGTATGTCAATTATCTTCTTAAAATGTGACACTTGGTGTGGCTGGCCTCCATATGCATTTTATGTCCCAATTCATGCATTTAATTTATGATTATCCCCTTTAAATCCTCCAATTTTTGATAAATTACAAATTGACCCCTAAACTTTTCAAAATTTGCAATTTAGTCATTTACCGAAATTTAACATCTTTAAATATTTTGAACACTTTATTAGATATTTTCCATACTTAATTACCATTATTTTCATTATTTTTCGATAAAAGTCAAAATTTAGATTTTGGTCAAACCGACGAGTCGATTTAACAACTCGCGTGACTTTAGTCTAAATTAGCGGATACGACATTCTCTCCCCCTTAAAATAAATTTCGTCCTCGAAATTCTTACCTCTTCATTCTTTGTTGAACATCTGAGGATATTGCTTCTTCATGACTTCTTCGCTCTCCCATGTGGCTTCTTCAGTAGCATGATTTCGCCATAGCACTTTAACTAATGGAACTTTCTTGTTTCGTAAAACTTTTTCTTCCCGTGCTAATATAGCCACTGGTTCCTCTTCATACGTCAAGTCGGTCTGCACTTCTATCTCCTCAGTTGGAATAACATGAGTTGGATCAGACCTATATCTCCTTAGCATCGACACATGGAAAACATTATGGATTTTATCTAAGTCTGGTGGAAGGGCTAACTGATATGCCACTGGTCCGATTCTTTCCAAAATCTCATAAGGACCAATGAACGTCAGACTTAACTTTCCCTTTTTACCGAATCTTAATACTTTCTTCCAAGGTGAAACCTTGAGAAATACTTTATCTCCCACATCATACTCTATATCTCGCCTCTTAAGGTCAGCATATGATTTCTGTCGATCTTGAGCTGCTTTCAATCTTTCTTGGATAATTTTAACCTTTTCTTCTATTTGTTGCACTAACTCTGGCCCTATCAACTTCTTTTCACTCAATTCAGTCTAACAGATTGGTGTCCTGCATTTTCTTCCATACAATGCCTCATACGGAGCCATGCCTATGCTCGTCTGATGGCTGTTGTTGTAGGCAAACTCCAAAAGAGGTAGATATCTATCCCAACTTCCCTCAAATTCAAGCACACAACTTCTCATCATGCATATGCTAAAAGTATTCTTATGGCTTCTAATCTAGCTTCAGGTGCATATGTTTCATCATAATCTATACCTTCTTCCTGATTATATCCTTTTGCAACTAGTCTAGCCTTATTCCTGGTTATTAAACCTTGTTCATCTAATTTGTTTCTAAATACCCATTTGCTACCTATGATTTGATGATCCTTGGGTCTAGGTACTAGGGTCTATATCTTATTTCTCTCAAATTGGTTGAGTTCCTATTGCATGACAATTACCCAACTTTCATCATTAAGAGCCTCATCAATATTTTTAGGCTCAATTTGGGAAATAAAAGCTATGTCAGTGACTAGATGTTTGAAATGAGATCTAGTACTTACTCTCCTTGATAGATCACCAATTATTTGCTCTTTTGGATGATCTTTCATCATTCTCCATTCTTTTAGAAGTTCTTGATCATTTTGTTCTTGATTTTGAGGTAGAGAATCATTTTGCAGTAAATTTTCTTGATTATTTTCTTCTTTCCCATTTCCAGTATCAAATCTTTCCATATTACCTACAACATCATCAAGAACACTACCTTTCACAAGATCAAGTCTACTAGATTCATTAAAAACAACATGCATGGATTCGTTAACTCTTAGTGATCTTTTTTTAAATACTCTATATGCTTTGCTGGTTGTAGAATACCCTAAAAAGATACCTTCATCGGATTTAGAGGCAAATTTTCCAATATTGTCCTTGGTGTTCAATATAAAACACTTGCATCAAAATACTCTACAGTATGATATCAAGGGCTTTCTTCCATTCCATAGCTCAAATGAGGTTTTGTTTAAAAGAGGTCTTTTGAAAACTCGATTTGAAATATAAAATGCAGTGTTTGTGGCTTCTGCCCAAAAATAAGTTGGTAATTCATATTAATTGAGCATTGTTCTAGCCATTTCAATTAAAGTTCGATTTTTCCTTTCAACTGCCCCATTTTGTTGAGGTGTCCTAGGAGATGAGAAATTATCTGAAATTCCATGTTCAAGACAAAAGCTTTCAAAGTTTTCATTTTTAAATTCTTTCCCATGGTCACTTCTTATTTTTCAAATACAGTACCCTTTTTCATTTTGAACTCTTTTAGCAAAGTTTTTGAAATTTTCAAAAGCATCACTCTTTTGAGCTAAGAAAATTACCCAAGTAAATCTAGAGTAATCATCTACGATGACAAATGCATAATATTTTCCTCCTAAGCTAGCAATTTTTGTAGGTCCAAACAAGTCTAAATGCAGGAGTTGAAGAGGTTTTGAAGTACTTACTATGTTTTTGGCTTTGAAGGATGACTTGTGTTGCTTTACTCTTTGGCAAGGATCACATGTCTTGCCTTTTTCATATTTAACTTTTGGCAGTCCTTTTACTCGTTCTCCTATGCTGAGACTCTGTATTAAGTCCATGTTAGCATGACCAAGTCTTCTATGCCACAACCAAGATTCATCACTAGTAGTCATAAGACACTTAGAGGAATGGTTAGATAGTTCATGTAAGTTTATTATGTATGTATTGATATCTCTATTTCCTTTAAATATTTCTTGACCATCAATAGAGATCACAAGACATTCAGTTGAAGTAAAGATTACTTTGTTTCCTTTATCACATAATTGACTTACACTTAACAAGTTATGTTTCAAGCCATTAACAAGTAAGACGTCTTTAATAAAAGTAGTACCATTAACACCAATAGAACCAATGCCAATTACCTTACCCTTTGCATTGTTTCCAAAGGTAACTTTACCTCCATCAATACTTTTTATTTCATTGAAAAATTCTTTGTCTCCTGTCATATGCCTTGAGCATCCACTGTCTACTAGCCAAGCATTTTTGTTTATTGTGGACTTGAGGCATACCTATAGAATCACAATTCAAGTATGATTTTTAGGTACCCAAATGAGTTTGGGTCTTGGGGGTTAGCACATGAAGGTTCCCAATGAGCCTTCCTTATCCATCAATATTTATTTATGTGACCCATTTTCATACAATAATTACATTGTTTTGGTGTAAATTTATTTTTTGGTCCTACAATATTTTTGAATCCCATTTTTTTATCAAATTTGTTTTGAGAATGATG
Organism: Triadica sebifera; assembly: GCA_023653625.1. Classification (NCBI taxonomy): domain Eukaryota; kingdom Viridiplantae; phylum Streptophyta; class Magnoliopsida; order Malpighiales; family Euphorbiaceae; genus Triadica; species Triadica sebifera. The sequence goes on from CM042899.1 coordinate 14,751,624, forward strand.
ACATGCACAGTTATGATTAGTTGTAGATGCATGCTTCCTATATATAAAGGCATGATTAGTCTTTTTATGTATAGAAGGTTTAATATGCTTATTTCTTGGTGTTGTCTTAACAAGTGTGGAGATGTTAGGTTCTTTAGACTTAACAAATATAGTTTTGTTAGAAGATGTGTCACACCCCCTTACCCCACTATAGTTCAGCAAGGTAAGTGAGTATTACCCGTCTTACTGTTTTATAAAATTAATGAAGTGAAGTAAATTTTTTTTTTTTAAATTTTGTAGACATTGAAATAACATTATTACAAGCATAATACTCAAAATCTTATTTATTTATAAAATATATTAATTTACATTCAAACTATGTTCTTTTACATAGTAACTCACATATTTAATACACATTATATGAAATAAAAACAATACTTTAATTTACAAAGTTTTTTAACAAAATATACCAAAAAAGAAAAACCAGAGCTTTTTGCTGCTTCCCTCTGGATACCTTTCTTCTTCTGACAGACTATTTTCTACGACTACCCTTCTAAACCTGCGCGAGAGAAAACCACCCGCGCTAAGCTACTAGCTTAGTGGTGCTTCAATGATAAAAATTTTACATACATATATATTTTCTCACATATTAATTAACCATTTAATAAATAACGCATAAAATAAAAATTTCTATAAAATCAAATAAATTTCATTCAACATGTAATAGTAACAAATTTAATTCATGTAACACTTATCAAAATCACATACTTCAATATTAGTATTATTATTATTTTCTTGTGCCCATAACACCTATAACTGAACTATCTAATAGGAATAACGGGGTTGTCATTCCCGGCTTTCATAATGTAGCGCCGAACGCTTTTATAATAATGTCATTACTGGCTTTTGTTATATTGCCATTACCGGCTTAATAATTTTGCGCCGAGCGCATTTATCAATTGTCATTACCGGCTTTCATATTTGGCACCGAGTGCCTAAATTCCCCTGATTGGCATGCCAAACTATTCCCTATTCTAGTTCTAGACTAGGTGTTTTTGGACTTAACTATTTTTATATTAATTCGCAATATTTTCAACTATCATAAATATGCTTGTTTATTTTTGTTCTATATTCCCATTATTATTACAATAAAATCTCATATATAAATAATCTGTTAAACATTGATAATTACCATCAAAGTAAATATTTGCATTAATTATTACATATAATTAACATACCACATGCATAAGTCCAACACTTCACGTTTTATACCTATGGCAGAATTTGGACCTGTTTTTGGGCTTCATTTGTAGCCCATTTATAATTAGAATTTTGAGTTCTGGCCTTCCAACAATTTTTAGCTTATTGTCTTAGCTTTCAGATGCATCAAAAATCAATTAAATCAAAGTTTTCTATCAAAAGTTATGATCAATTCACTACTGCATCATCACAGAATTTTCTGCCCAGAATTTTCTGGAAAGATTCTAAGATTAAACTTCATGCATTTTTCTGGGAAAATCTAGACATAATTAAATATTATAGTCTAAATAAAAATTAAATCGCTGTGTCTTAGCTTTCATTTCCAACAAAGAACATACAAAAAGGAGTTCCACAACTCAAGTTATCATCAAAATAGACAGAGCTGTTCCTGGAATTCTGTACCCGAGCCATCAATTGGCATCAATTCACATTTCAACCACATTCATCATTTGAATTCATTTTGATACTAAAATTTCCAGAATTACAACTACATTCATATGTCTCAATTATTTCACACCATTTGGTCCCATTGCCATATATAATATCAAAAGTCACAACAAATCACATAACATCTCAAAAACACAAACATAACAAACCTTAATATATAATTTCATACTTATTAACAACATGCAAAATTTTTATCAATGAAGCACATACCTAATCAGCCTTGATTCTTCCTTTAAACCTTTTTTTCCTTCCCTTATTAGCTAGCTTTCTCCTTGCCTTTGTCACCCTCTTGAGGGCCTCTCACTTGTTCACTTATTTTTCCTACACAATTATACCACATCTCAATTCCAACATCCAATTTCAATGTTTTTCATGTCTACATAATATTCTAATGCTCCTAATATGATTTACACATTAATTGAGCTAAAATGTACTAAGGTTAAACTTCCTTCTTCATATGTCATGGCTGCCCAAAAACCATATCCTAGTTACCAATTCATTTCCTTCAATTCAACACTCAAATCATATTTTCCTTATCACCAATTGTTGTGTTTCCATATTAATTTCAATTTTCCCTAATTTCTTTAATTTTGGCAGCCCCTTAATCATCCATTAACATCATATTTTCTTTAGTTTTTAAGCAATAAAACAATTATCTAACATCAAATATGATCAACTCAAAGTCCAATTACATCTTCATCAACTAAACACAAACTTAATTTTCTAAGTTCTATCTTGCAACTAATCCTAAATCTTTCAAACCTAATCACATCTATCATCATCATGGGTCTCAAATAGAAGGAAAAAGGTTAAATTTAAGAAGAATAAACTCACCTTAAGAGTTCTCCAATGTGGGCCGAAATTCCCCTACTCTTCTCCCTTTTTCTTCTTTCTTCCTTCCTTCTTGCTCCTTTGGTACCTTTTATGGTAAGAACTCCTTAATTCTTATTTTTCCTCTCACAAAACTAATTTCTTTTCATTTATTAGCTTGCTGGAAATTGAAAGAAAAATGGAGGTTTAAGAGAGTGGAGGTGGACGGCAACAAGGATGGGAAAAGGAAGAAGAAGAGGACTTAGATATTTTGGTGGAAAAATGAAAAATTCCTCCCATTTTTGACTTTTATACCTTGATTAATGTGTGGGTCCTACTAATTAAAATTAATCTTAATTCTTATTGGTTCATTAAGTTAATTAATCTTGATTAACATTTAAACTTTGAAAAATTCCATTTTTACCACATCTTCCTCCATATTCACACTTTTTCCCCAAACAATCTCCATAATACCGATTTTGTCCATAGAAAATTTTATTTTTTTCTAATTCTACCCCTAATCTTTTCAATTCCCAAATAATAATACCCTTAATTATTTTCCCTTATTATTAGTCATTTTTTTTATGGGTTCAAATTTAGACTCCGATTGAACCAGTGGACCCCACTACAGTCACGCGCAATCGGGGCCTAAATTTCTGAATGTTACAATTCTCTCCCCCTTAAGAAAATTTCATCCTCGAAATTTACCTGATTAGCTGGAGCCAAATAGCTGAGGATACTGAGTTCTCATCATTTCTTCACTCTCCCAGGTGGCTTCTTCTACTGTATGATTGTGCCATAGGACCTTTACCAATGGTACCTTCTTATTCCGTAGTTCCTTGACTTCTCGAGCTATGATTTCCACTGGCTCTTCTGCATATGTCAAGTTTGGTTGTACCTCTATTGATTCTATAGGTATTACATATGCCGGATCCGATCTGTATCTCCTTAACATTGAAACATGAAACACATTGTGGATCTTATCTAATTCTGGTGGTAAGGCCAATCTGTAAGCCACTGGACCCACACGTTCAAGTATTTCGTATGGTCCAATAAATCTAGGACTCAGTTTCCCCTTTTTACCAAAACGAAGTACTTTCTTCCAAGGTGAGACTTTCAAAAATACCTTGTCTCCGACAGCATACTCAATGTCCTTTCTCTTCAAATCGGCATAGGATTTTTGTCGATCAGTTGCAGCTTTTAACCGATCTTGAATTAATTTCACCTTCTCCTCTGTCTGCTGCACTAATTCTGGCCCCATTAATTTCTTTTCACCAAGTTCTGTCCAACATAGTGGTGTTCTGCATCTCCTTCCATACAGAGCTTCATATGGTGCCATGGCGAGACTAGTTTGATAGCTGTTGTTGTATGCAAATTCCATCAATGGTAAATGTTTATCCCAGCTACCCCCAAAATCAATTACACAGATTCTCAGCATATCTTCCAACAATTGAATAACTCGTTCGGACTGCCCATCTGTTTATGGGTGAAATGCTGTACTAAAAGCAAGTCGGGTCCCCAATGCTTGTTGTAGACTTTTCCAAAATTTTGATGTGAACCGTGGGTCTCGATCAGAAATAATAGATACTGGCACCCCATGTAGTCGAATTATCTCATTAACATATATTTCTGCTAAGCGACTCAATGAATAATCCATCCGAACTGGCAGAAAGTGAGCCGATTTGGTGAGTCTGTCAACAATCACCCATACCGCATCATGCTTCTTTTGGGTCAAAGGTAAACCAGATACAAAATCCATTGTAATCCTTTCCCACTTCCATTCTAGGATAGCAATAGGTTGCAACAATCCAGAAGGTACCTGGTGCTCTGCTTTCACTTGTTGGGATGTCAAGCATCTTGTAGTGTATTCCACGATATCTTTCTTCATTCCTGGCCACCAATAATAAGTCTTCAGGTCTTGATACATTTTATTACTTCCTGGATGCATGGAATAAGTTGTATTATGTGTCTCTTTTAGAATTATTTGCTTTATTTGGCACGCACAATCTTCCTTTGTAACTTATGCTTCCATCTTCGACCTTAAAGTCAAGTCTCTCCCCCTTTTTAACTGCCTCAACAATTATCATCAATTTTTGATCTTGCTTCTGAGCTTTTCTCACTTGTTGCCTTAAAGTAGGTTGGACCCGTAACTCTGCCAAAATAAATTATGAGTCTAATTTTTTTTTTAATTTTATTATTACTTTCTATATATTATTTTATAATTGAGGAAAATTTAAACTATACCTGCCAGTGTTTTTCTACTTAAGGCATCCGCTACTACATTGGCTTTGCCTGGCTGATAGTTAATAATGCAATTATAATCCTTGATTAACTCCAACCAGCGTCTTTGCCTTAAGTTCAACTCCTTTTGTGTAGGCAAATATTTGAGGCTCTTATGATCTGTATATATGTAGCACCGCTCGCCATACAAATAATGTCGCCAAATTTTCAAAGCAAAAACTATTGCTGCCAACTCCAAATCATGAGTAGGGTAATTTAGCTCATGAGGCTTCAATTGCCTAGATGCATAAGCAACTACTTTACCCTCTTGCATTAATACACAACCTAGCCCATTATGAGAGGCATCACTGTATATCACAAAATCTTTCCGTAGTGTAGGTTGGGTCAAAATAGGTGCTTTGGTTAATATGGCTTTTAGTTTCTCAAAGCTTGCCTGGCACCGATCTGTCCACTCAAACTTAGTTTCTTTTCTGTGCAACTTAGTAATTGGTGCAGCTATGCTTGAAAATCCCTTCACAAACCTTCTATAGTAGCCAGCTAATCCAAGGAAACTTCGAACTTCTGTTACATTGCGAGGTGGCTTCCAACTTAGAATGGCTTCTATTTTGTTAGGATCAACCTGGATTCCTTCAACTGAAATAATATGCCCTAAGAATCCCACTTCTTCCAACCAGAACTCACATTTTGATAGCTTTGCATACAATTGATTTTCCCTCAAAGTCTGCAGTACTATTCTGAGATGCCTGTCATGTTCTCCCTTGTCCCTCGAATACACCAAAATATCATCTATAAAAACTTCCACAAACTGATCAAGATAAGGCCTAAAAATTCTGTTCATCATATCCATAAAGGCAGCTGGTGCATTCGTTAAGCCAAATGGCATAACTAGAAACTCATAGTGGCCATATCGAGTTCTGAAGGCTGTTTTAGATACATCTGATTCTTTGATTTTCAGTTGGTGGTACCCGGATATGAGATCAATCTTAGAGAATACTCCTGCTCCCTTCAATTGATCAAACAAATCATCAATTCTAGGTAGTGGGTATTTATTTTTAATTGTCACCTTGTTCAATTATCGGTAATCAATACATAACCGAAGGGTGCCATCCTTCTTTTTCACAAACAACATCGGAGCACCCCATGGTGACACACTGGGCCTTATGAACCCTTTGTCGAGCAATTTCTGCAATTGAACCTTTAACTCTCTCAATTCTGCAGGTGCCATTCTATAAGGAGTAATTGATATCGGGGATGTACCAGGAATCACATCAATAGCAAATTCTATCTCCCTATCTGGTGGTAACCCCGGCAAATCTTCAGGAAATACATCTGAGAACTCACACACTGTAGGGATGTCCTTGAGTTCTGGGCTCCCCTTCCTAGTATCTATCACATGGGCCAAATATGCCTCACATCTATTTTTGTGCTTTTAATGCTGAAATAACACTGGTCAAACATGTTTGGCCTACAGCTTGAATGATGGTGTCATCTTGCCCGGGAATTTTAAGTACAACTTTTCTAGATCGGCAGTCGACTATAGCTCCATGCTTTGTCAACCAATCCATACCCAAAATAGCATCAAATTCATGAAAAGGTAGTTCTATTAAGTCTGCTGGAAATTCTTTACCCTGAATAATTATTGAACTGTTTCTATAAATCTTATTCACTTTCACACTATGTCCCAGTGGATTGGTCACAATTATCTCATATTCTAAGGTCTCAGGTATCATGTTCCCTTGTCTAAGTGCTGCTGTACTTATGTATGAATGCGTGGAACCAGGATCTATCAAAGCATGTAAATCAAAATCAAATAAAGATAATTTACCAACTATGACGTCTGGTGCATCCTGGTCTTCACGAGCCCTCATCACATATGCCCGAGCTGGGGTCCTACTACCTCCGGGTCTGTCAACTGTCTCTGATACCCCTTGACTCTGTCCGGTACGACCACCTCTAAACTGGCTTCGACCTCTACCACAGCTCTGTACCGGTGTCATAGTCTGTGCTGGTGCCATACTACCTGTACCGAGTCTGGGACAATCTTTCTTCATATGGTCAGTAGCTCCACATCTCATACATGCCCCAGTTAACCACCAACACTCTCCTGTATGAGCTTTACCACAATGCTGACACAAAGTCGGAGCTGGTCTCTTGGGAAATGATGCTGGTGAACTAGCAGATGATGCCACATGTCTAAATTGCTGACCCCGCCTATCAGAAAATGTCTGTCTAGCCACCCTTGACTGAAATGGTCTAGATACTATTCGTCCTTTCCTACCCGATGTCTGGGCCACACTAGCTGTTGACTTCTTATAATGCTCTTCTGTCTTCAGCTTTTTCCTTCTTTCAACACTAATAGCAGAGGACACTAGCGTAGCAAAATCTGTATGCTGGTGGGAAGCCACTAAATACCCAATCTCCTCATTGAGACCGTCTTCAAATCTACGACATTTATCAGCTTCATCTCCAATAATCCCAGTAGCATACTTGCTCAACCTGGTGAACTCCATCTCATACTCAGCTACTGTCATACCCCTCTGCCTCAAATTCAGGAATTCTCGCTTTTTCTCATCAACATAGATTCTTGGCACGTATTTCTTTTTAAACTCTATCACAAAGAAATCCCATTTCTGAGGGGTTGGAGTCTGAAGTTTTGCTAATAACAATTTCCACCAGTCATAGGCATGCTCCTGAAGGAGAGATACTGCATATCTAACCTTGTACTCCTCTGGACATTGCAGCTCTTCAAAAACCCTTTCTGTCTTTTCCAACCAAAATTCTGCTGCCGCTGGGTCATCCTCTTTCTTACCCATAAAATCTGTAGCCCCGTATTTTCTTAATTTATCAATCTGGGGTTTCGGTTGAGGTGGGGGAGGTGGTGGAGGTGGTGGAGCTGGTGGCGGCACAACTTGTGCTATCTGCTGTAACAAAGTAGCCATTTGTTGCATAAGGGGTACCTGACCCGCGTTAACCTGTTCTTCAGCATGTTGTGGAGCTATAACGCTAGGCTCTGAGGCTCTAATTGATGCTAACTGTCTATGAGCAACCGAGTAAGCTATACTATCACCCTCCTGTTCTTCACGATTTTGTCTTGATTTTGAATCCATTAAAATCTATATTGTTAGAAGAAGGGTCCCTTATTAGAATATAGCAGCTTAAAAACAATGCAAATGCTAAAAACATGCATTTATCTTCCCATACCCGCTAAGTAAGAACCATCTAAACCTATGGCTCTGATACCAAAAATTGTCACACCCCCTTACCCCACTATAGTTCAACAAGGTAAGTGAGTATTATCCGTCTTACTGTTTTATAAAATTAATGAAGTGAAGTAAATTTTTTTTTTTAAATTTTGTAGACATTGAAATAACATTATTACAAGCATAATACTCAAAATCTTATTTATTTATAAAATATATTAATTTACATTCAAACTATGTTCTTTTACATAGTAACTCACATATTTAATACACATTATATGAAATAAAAACAATACTTTAATTTACAAAGTTTTTTAACAAAATATACCAAAAAAGAAAATCCAGAGCTTTTTGCTGCTTTCCTCCGGATACCTTTCTTCTTCTGACAGACTATTTTCTACGACTACCCTTCTAAACCTGCGCGAGAGAAAACCACCCGCGCTAAGCTACTAGCTTAGTGGTGCTTCAATGATAAAAATTTTACATACATATATATTTTCTCACATATTAATTAACCATTTAATAAATAATGCATAAAATAAAAATTTCTATAAAATCAAATAAATTTCATTCAACATGTAATAGTAACAAATTTAATTCATGTAACACTTATCAAAATCACATACTTCAATATTAGTATTATTATTATTTTCTTGTGCCCATAACACCTATAACTGAACTATCTAATAGGAATAACGGGGTTGTCATTCCCGACTTTCATAATGTAGCGCCGAGCACTTTTATAATAATGTCATTACTGACTTTTGTTATATTGCCATTACCGGCTTAATAATTTTGCGCCGAGTGCATTTATCAATTGCCATTACCGGCTTTCATATTTGGCACCGAGTGCCTAAATTCCCCTGATTGGCATGCCAAACTATTCCCTATTCTAGTTCTAGACTAGGTGTTTTTGGACTTAACTATTTTTATATTAATTCGCAATATTTTCAACTATCATAAATATGCTTGTTTATTTTTGTTCTATATTCCCATTATTATTACAATAAAATCTCATATATAAATAATCTGTTAAACATTGATAATTACCATCAAAGTAAATATTTGCATTAATTATTACATATAATTAACATACCACATGCATAAGTCCAACACTTCACGTTTTATACCTATGGCAGAATTTGGACCTGTTTTTGGGCTTCATTTGTAGCCCATTTATAATTAGAATTTTGAGTTCTGGCCTTCCAACAATTTTTAGCTTATTGTCTTAGCTTTCAGATGCATCAAAAATCAATTAAATCAAAGTTTTCTATCAAAAGTTATGATCAATTCACTACTGCATCATCACAGAATTTTCTGCCCAGAATTTTCTGGAAAGATTCTAAGATTAAACTTCATGCATTTTTCTGGGAAAATCTAGACATAATTAAATATTATAGTCTAAATAAAAATTAAATCGCTGTGTCTTAGCTTTCATTTCCAACAAAGAACATACAAAAAGGAGTTCCACAACTCAAGTTATCATCAAAATAGACAGAGCTGTTCCTGGAATTCTGTACCCGAGCCATCAATTGGCATCAATTCACATTTCAACCACATTCATCATTTGAATTCATTTTGATACTAAAATTTCCAGAATTACAACTACATTCATATGTCTCAATTATTTCACACCATTTGGTCCCATTGCCATATATAATATCAAAAGTCACAACAAATCACATAACATCTCAAAAACACAAACATAACAAACCTTAATATATAATTTCATACTTATTAACAACATGCAAAATTTTTATCAATGAAGCACATACCTAATCAGCCTTGATTCTTCCTTTAAACCTTTTTTTCCTTCCCTTATTAGCTAGCTTTCTCCTTGCCTTTGTCACCCTCTTGAGGGCCTCTCACTTGTTCACTTATTTTTCCTACACAATTATACCACATCTCAATTCCAACATCCAATTTCAATGTTTTTCATGTCTACATAATATTCTAATGCTCCTAATATGATTTACACCTTAATTGAGCTAAAATGTACTAAGGTTAAACTTCCTTCTTCATATGTCATGGCTGCCCAAAAACCATATCCTAGTTACCAATTCATTTCCTTCAATTCAACACTCAAATCATATTTTCCTTATCACCAATTGTTGTGTTTCCATATTAATTTCAATTTTCCCTAATTTCTTTAATTATGGCAGCCCCTTAATCATCCATTAACATCATATTTTCTTTAGTTTTTAAGCAATAAAACAATTATCTAACATCAAATATGATCAACTCAAAGTCCAATTACATCTTCATCAACTAAACACAAACTTAATTTTCTAAGTTCTATCTTGCAACTAATCCTAAATCTTTCAAACCTAATCACATCTATCATCATCATGGGTCTCAAATAGAAGGAAAAAGGTTAAATTTAAGAAGAATAAACTCACCTTAAGAGTTCTCCAATGTGGGCCGAAATTCCCCTACTCTTCTCCCTTTTTCTTCTTTCTTCCTTCCTTCTTGCTCCTTTGGTACCTTTTATGGTAAGAACTCCTTAATTCTTATTTTTCCTCTCACAAAACTAATTTCTTTTCATTATTAGCTTGCTGGAAATTGAAAGAAAAATGGAGGTTTAAGAGAGTGGAGGTGGACGGCAACAAGGATGGGAAAAGGAAGAAGAAGAGGACTTAGATATTTTGGTGGAAAAATGAAAAATTCCTCCCATTTTTGACTTTTATACCTTGATTAATGTGTGGGTCCTACTAATTAAAATTAATCTTAATTCTTATTGGTTCATTAAGTTAATTAATCTTGATTAACATTTAAACTTTGAAAAATTCCATTTTTACCACATCTTCCTCCATATTCACACTTTTTCCCCAAACAATCTCCATAATACCGATTTTGTCCATAGAAAATTTTATTTTTTTCTAATTCTACCCCTAATCTTTTCAATTCCCAAATAATAATACCCTTAATTATTTTCCCTTATTATTAGTCATTTTTTTTTATGGGTTCAAATTTAGACTCCGATTGAACCAGTGGACCCCACTACAGTCACGCGCAATCGGGGCCTAAATTGCTGAATGTTACAAGATGATGATGTGTCCTTAAATCCTAGACCATGTCTAATTAAGGGTGATCTTTTAGACAGAATGAGAGTATCTAAGCTTTTTTTACCTTTGTGAAATTTAGAAATGGAATTTCTAAGTTCCTCAACTTCATTTTTCAAAGTGTTATTTTCTTTTAGCAAGGAAGCTGTTGAGGGTCTTGATGAGTATTCATCTAATGACTTTTGGAGAGTTTCATTAGATGATTTAAGCTTTATGTTTTCCTTTTCTAAACCATCTATCTTATTTTTTAAATTAGAGATGTTATTTCTATAGGTACTAAATTTACTTCTATACTTCTCTAATTCTATATTTAATTCTTCTATTAGGCTTTGCTCATCATCATCACCATCACTATCATTATTACTATCATTATCACTACTATCATTATTGAAAGAGTATGAGTGTAGTGATCTTACCTTATCCGAGACGTGATCCTCAATAGCCATGAAACATAGGTTGACCTATTCGCTTTCATTATCATCTCTTTCACTTGAAAAGCTTTCGTCATCCCACGTGGCTTTGTCACCTTTCTCCCCATTGTCTCTTTGGTATTTGCTCTTATGCTTCTTGAGCCTTGGACATTCTAGTTTGATATGTCCTTTCTTTCCACACTCATAGCACTTTACCTCTTCCTTACTTCTATGTGTGTCATTTGAAGTTTGTTTGAGGTTTCTTTGCCTAAATTTTCTCGAGTTGCTCATTTTCTTCTCAATGATTCTTTTTAATCTTCTTGAAAGCATAACAATGTCCTCATTTTTATCATCACTCATTTCTTCATCTTCTTCACTTTCTTCTAGAGATTTTGAAGTAGAGGCTTTTAGTGCTAAGAGCTTTCTTTTCTCTGGCTCTACTTCAAGCTCTCTATCTCTCTTCACTGCCATCTCATGTGTGAGAAGTTTGCCAATCAGCACATCTGTATTCATGATGCTCATTTCTTCATTTGCTTCTGCTATGCTAGCAACTCTTGAGCCATAGTCTTTAAGAGGAAAACTTCTCAGGATTTTGTTGTTTACATCCTCCAAACTCAGATGCTTCCCAAGTTTCCTTATTCCATTTATAATGGCTAGAAGACGGTTGGTCATGTCAGTGATTGACTCATTGGATTTCATCTTGAAGAGCTCATATTCTGAGGTCAGAAGTTGAATCTTTTTGGATTTGACCTGCCTAGTTCCTTCATGATAATTCTCCAATGTCTTCCACATGCTGTATGTTGTTGGGCAGTGTTGTATTCTCCCACATTCTTCAATAGATAATGAGCTTCATAGGATTGTGATTGCCTTCTTGTTTTTGAAATTTGCTCTTCTTTGAGGCTTTATCCAATCATCTCTTGATAGGATTTCTTCTTCACCATCAGCTCCTCTTCTAGTTGGTGGAGTCCATTCTTTTCGTACACTATCCTAGACTTCAATTCCTTTACTATCCAAGTATGTCTCCATCCGAAACTTCCAATGGGCATAATTTGCTCCATCAAAGTAAGGTTTGAGACTTCGGAATCCTTCACTGGCCATATCTTAATCTTTACTAGCGCTTTTTAGGCTTTAATGCTAGACTAAGCTCTAATACCAATTGTTGCCCAGATACTAAGGCAAGAAGGGGAGTTGAATTGGAGTTTAAAAAATTAAACTTTAAGATACGGAAATAAACAATTAATTTTAGGAGGGATAGAGAAAATTTGACACACAAATTTATAGAGGTTCGGGTGTTAACAAACCCTACTCCTCTCTCCAATCGCAATTGGGAGTTTCACTAACACACTAAGTGTTACAATGGAGTTTTACAAGCTCACTCCCAACTATGGTGTTTCTCACAATGGCTCACACCTAACCCAAAAAATCCCTTGTGTTTTAATGGCTCACAAAATAACAAATTCCTTGTGTTTTACAGGCTCACACAAACAACCTTCACTTTGTGTTTTTACAGGCTCACACAATAACCTTTTGATTTGTGTATTTAGGATCACACAACTGACCCTTACAAGTGTTCTACTCTTAACCCAGAAATATCCAAAACTCACTTGATTAAAGATTACAGAGAGAAACACTCACAAATGTTAATTGCTCAATAAATGAAGAGCAAGAAGATTTTTACAGAGAATATATTTTATTCTCAAAGTAAGAATGTGCAAATAGCTTGTAATAAGAATTAAAATCAAAGTGTATGTTATTCCTTTTGTTATTCTATTGTTCTGAATGTATAAATGACTTCCATTTATACTCCTATGGCTGAATATAGCCGTTGGGGTGGATTAAGTATGAAACTAGTCGTTGTACCAACCAAATAATCGCGCCTGACATTTTTCTCTTTCAGCGGATGTGACTAAGTTTGTCACGGGCGTGACATTTCTTCCCAAGCCGTGACTGAAGTGGTGACCTTGGTCGTGAAGCTCTTTGGAATGTTTTGAAACATTTAGTCACGGGCGTGACATACTCATTCACAGGCGTGACCAACTTTCCAGCCGTGATCCAAATGGTGACTTCGGTCATGAAGCTTTCTGGATGAAAATGCATGATCATTCATGGGGGTGACCTTTTTATTCATGGGGTGACTGAAAATATCCTCTTCACGGTTTGTTCTTCATTCATGGCCGTGAACTTCAAATGTTGGTTTTGGTAACGGTTAGCTTCTTTCACGGGCGTGACATATAGAGGCATATATGTGGTATATGTATGTTATACGTGATAAGATACAATGGTTGATGAATGTAACATCCTTGACCTTCCCCATATGCATTTCATTGAACATAAACATCTTGCATACAATTCAATTGAACACATGAATTTCATACGTATTTCTATAGGAACAAGTTCACGGCATGCACTAGCTATGTGTCATAGTATTTGGCACTTGTATCGAGTCGCACATGTGTAATTATAACCTAAATGAGGATAACAAAGTATTAGAAATGAAATGAATAAGGTGTCTAAATTAAAGTAAGAAAAATGATTAGATTAATGTTAGTGAACATTTACATTGCTAATTTAGTTAAATGGGGTCAAATGATTAAGCCGTATTATTGTGTGAATTTGTGGAATTATAAATCTATGTAAATAATAATAATAATATATAAAAAATAAAATGAAAATGACACAAAAGATAAATAGAAGAGAAGAGAAAAGAGAAATGAGAAGAGAAAAGAGAAGAGAAGAAGAGAAAATGACAAAATGACAAAATGACAAAAAACAAGTTGGCTTTATCTTCATATATCTTTCCCCATTTCTGCCTCCTCACTCCAGCCCGACTTCTTCTTCAATTTCCTCCATTTCAGACTTAAATTCTTCCTTGTTTCACATAGTTTTTGAAGCTTATTGATCCCTTTCAAGGTTGTTCTTGGTAAGTAATCAATTCTTATTACTATATGGTTGATTTGAGTTGCTTAGGTTCAATATTAGGCACTGAATTGCACCCCGATTTTGATATTAATAGAAATTGATTCTGGAAATGTGTAAAACAAAAATGTTGTTCCTTTATATCTTATTTTTGAAGCTAATTGATCCCTTTCAAGGTTGTTCTTGGTAAGTAATCAATTCTTATTGCTATAGGGTTGATTTGAGTTGCTTAGGTTCAATATTAGGCACTGAATTGCACCCCGATTTTGATATTAATAGAAATTGATTCTGGAAATGTATAAAACACAAAATTTGTTTCTTTATATCTTATATTTTTGGATATGTAAACATTTTTTCAAGATGTTATGTATAGGGAGAGATATGCTTTTCGTACTGAAACTGGTCAGGGTGTAAACCCTAACCAAGTTAGCTACTGTGTGGTTTGATATTGAATATGTTAAAGCCCTTATTTGAAGTCTCTCAAAACATAAAAGTTGTAGATATATGTGTTTTGTATCTGTATACCAAATTTCAGGTTCATAGGTCTTGTAAATGGTGAGTTATGGTGAATGGAACTATGACTGTTCCATGGTTTGAACTGCCTACTGAGTGCCCTGGGCAGATCCAGTATATTGGTTGGATACTTTGAGCTTGATAGAGATACATTCTGTAAATTCTCAAAACAAGAAGGTTATAGGTATATGTCTTAGCTAAATTTTGGTACTAATTTTAGCTTAATTTGGTATCTATAGACTAAGTTATGGCCTTTTTAAATCATACTGGTCCGGAAGCCAATTCTATTCTGGAACAGTAATATGTTTGGTATAATTAGAAGACCTTAGAGACATAATTGGTAAATGTTGTAAACATGAAACATGTTCCATATGAACTCATATAAGTTTCTGTAAAGTTTCATTAAAATAGGACTTATAGAGTGTAAGTTATGATGAACCCAAATGAGTACCCTGAAAATGCCTAAAGGCAGAAAACAAGGCAGAAAACAGAACACTCTTAGAAATTCAACCAAATATTATACAATGATCCAATTGGTCTGAAATTTGAATATGTACTATATATATGTGTTATTGTTAATGAGGAACAAGAAGCAGAGTAATTGGTCAATTACAGAAAAAGTTATAGGCTAAACAGTCCCATAAGGTCACACTGCCTCATAGGAAAAATCTTAACTATTGACATGAACAATGCATATTAATTTGTTTAAGCCACATTAAGTCTCTCTAATCATGAGTTAATCGATTATGTTTTCATATTAGGCTCGCAACATATTGGAGAACCATAAGGATCGGATAGACAATAAGTTAGAGGTCGGAATCAAAGGAGAACGGTGAGTCTAATTATCGATTGAATTCTTTAGTGCAAATGAATGTTGCTTGCTATGTAATTCATGTGATTGTCATGATTGGTCCTTGATAATGTAATGATGGATAATTTGTGACATTGTGGTACATATAAATGGTATACGTGTGGTATATTTGAGGTATATGTTTGACAAATGTGATATATACACATGGTATATGTATAGTATATGCAAGGTATATGCTTGACATATGAGGTATATATGGAATATATGTATGTTGTATATGATAAAGATGCAATGGTTGATGAATGCTTAAATACAAGTGCATATGCATATGGGCTAAAAAGGCATTGTGACTAGTTAATCGATATTGTAAAGCAAAAGAAGAGGCCTATGACCCAACAAATGTGCAAATGAAACAAATGATCAAGCTAGCTAGCAAATGCAAATGCAAATGTTCACATGGAAAATATTCATATGGAAACCCGGGGCAATGTCTGTTTAACTTAGTCACAACAAAATGAAATAAGCAAAGCATTTGCATACATGAAGAGTAATGATTATATGTTTTAACTTTATTGATACTTATATGATACTGATGAATGGAATGGAATACATGGTATTTATTGGAATTGTGATTTATTACTATGAGTTGTTTGGTACTTTAGAGCTCATTGGATGGTTATTCTCACTGAGCCGCAACTCATCAATTTGCATCATTTTTCAGGTAAAGAAAAGTGATAGCTGATTTTGAGTACCGTATAAAAGACATGGAGCACAGGTCACTGGCCGAGCCTCATCACTCTCTCTCTCCTTGCATTCCACACAAGCATGAAAACATGTCATCTGTATTTTGACTTATATGCTTGAATATGTATTATCACTCTAGATTAGTTTTGAAATGTATAAATGGAAACAACCCGTCATCCTTCGGATGGAAAGTTTATGTTTTAATATATGTGATATATTGTATTGTGGTTTTGAATGTTGACTTGAAAAGTCATTGAGTGATATTACAGGATATAAGACTTGTAAAGTCATTAGTTGATTTTATAGGATATGATATGGAAAAAAATTTACTACCACTATTATCAGGGTATTTTCTCTTTCCAATATGCAGGATGTGATTATTTGATACAGAAATAGGTTATATTTAAATGCATAAGATGTGGCGTTACAATGAATGCTTAAGTACAAGTGCATATGCATATGGACTTAAAAGGCATTATGACTAGTTAATCGATATTGTAAAACAAAAGAAGAGGCCTATGACCCAACAAATGTGCAAATGAAACAAATGATCAAGCTAGTTAGCAAATGCAAATGTTCACATGGAAATCCGGGGCAATGTCTGTTTAACTTGGTCACAACAAAATGAAATAAGCAAAGCATTTCCATATGTAAGGAGTAATGATTATATGTTTCAACTTTATTGATATTTATATGATACTGATGAATGGAATGGAATACATGGTATGTATTGGATTTGTTATTTATTACTATGAGTTGTTCGTTACTTTAGAACTCATTTGATGGTTATTCTCACTGACCACAACTCATCAATTTGCATCATTTTTCAGGTAAAGAAAAGTGACAGCTCATTTTGAGTAGCGTATAAAAGTCATGGAGCACAGGTCACTGGCCGAGCCTCATCACTCTCTCTCCTTGCATACCACTCGAGCATGAAAATATGTCATCTGCATTTTGCATTTACATGGTTGAATATGTATAGTCAGTTTGGAATGGGTTTTAAAAATATATAAACGAAAGCAACTCGTAAGTACTTATGTGCAAAGTTTATGTTTTAATATATGTGATATATCATATTATGGCGAAAGCCTCAGTGTTAACTTGCAAAGTCATTGAATGATATTATGGGGTATGAGACTTGCAAAGTCATTGAATGATATTATAGTATATGAGACTTGCAGAGTCATTGAATGATATTACAGGATATGAAAAAAAAATTTTTACTACCATTGTTAACAGGGTATTTTACCTTTCCAGTATGCTATGTGTGATTCTTTGATACAGGGATAGGTTGAACTTAAATGTATAAGATGTGTTACAATTTGCGGTTGTCCTGCTTATGTGAAGCAGAAAATGTCAAATAAGCTATAAGCTAAATCTAATCGATGTCTATTTGTGGGATATCCAAAAGCATTATATGGATATCAATTTGACCACCCCTTGCAACAAAAGGTGTTTGTTTGAAGACATGTTATCTTTTTAGAAAAAGAATTTCTTCTAAAAGGAGATAGTGGGAGCAAAATTGAACTTGAGAATGTTCAAGATGCTCAAAAAGATGTTGATCAACTGCCTGAACCCGAGCCTGTTATTCATACAGATGATATAGCAGCTCAACCTTCTGAAACACAAGAGCTTCATAGGTCAAGTAGGATACGTACTATTCTAGAGAGATATAGATTTCTCATTAGTGAACACTAATGACATATTGCTCATAGAAAACGATGAGCCTACAACCTATGAAGAAGTTTTGAATAGTTCAGAATCTAACAAATGGCTTCAAGCCATGAAGTCAGAAATTTATTCCATGCATGAAAACCAAGTATGGACTTTGGTTGAGCCACCCAAAAGGATAAAGCCTATAAGGTGCAAGTGGATTTTCAAAAAGAAATGTAACACCCCCTTACCCCTGCCACACATACCCGGATGATGGAGTGCTATGTTGACTTCATAGGTTGGAATATCATTATAAAATAAAGCATTATTTACAAAATGTTCTGTTATTATACAACCATTATAAAATAAAGTTGAACCCAAAATATAAAAAATATGTGTAACCAACAGTTTGAAATAGGCTACTCTACTGGATCAGACCACTGCTACCTTTGTCTACTTATTCTTAGCTATACCTGCACAAGATAAACTCTCACGCTAAGCTTTGGGCTTAGTGGTGCATATAAATAAGGCAATAAACTATTTTATGCAACATGCATTATCATATATCAACTCATGCTCAATCATCTTTTCATGCAAATATACATATCATGGTATTCTAGCATGTATAAACATCAAATTATATTCTTTTATCTCATACTTGTTTACTTTATTAAAACATCATTCTATAATACATCATAATTAACCATGTTACAAGTCATTATTCCTTTTATTTTCCTTAATCTTTTATGCCCACAACACCCAATCATCTTTTCATACAAACATACATTTCATAAATGTTATTCTTTTATATCTCATATTTATTTTACTTTATCAAATCATTATTATCCATAACCTTTTATTGCCTATAACATCTATGAACCACTGACTAGGATAACGAAGTTGCCATCCAGGCACTTAGGAGTGCCACCTAGGCAATATGATTTGAGCATATAAGTGTCATTATCGGCTTCATAATAGTGCCATACCCGACATCGATAATAGTGTCATACCTGGTGTACATAATAGTGTCATACCAAGCGTAGATAATAGTGTCATACCCGAAGTCATTAATCATACCATTAATAGATTTAATCATACTTCCCCTTGCTTGACATGCCAAACTATCGCAAGTCTAGTTCTAGTTAAGTGTTCTAGGGCTTACATAATCTCGTTAACATTCATAGGAATTAAATTCACACTTTTCATGCATTTAAAGACTCAAATAATCATATCATCAGTCAATTAAAATAATATTTGCATAATATAACAAGGTTCACATCATTTTGCTCTTTAAATTCCTCATCTCATATGTTGCCCTATCACTAGCAGATTCCATTCTCTGTTTTGGACCTTAATTTTAGTCCTATTACAATCTAAATTTAAGTACAAGGTCTTCTTAACCATTTTAATTCTAAATCTTAGCTTTAATATGCAACTTGATTCACTTAATTCTAAGTTATGTATCAAAAGCTATGATAAAATTAACACTGACTCATCACTAACAATTCTGCCTAAAATTTTCTCGACAGATTCTTAGTCCGAATTTTATGAAATTTTCTAGACAATTACAGACACATTTAGATGTTATGGTCTAAATAAAAGTTATATCCCTATATGTCTTATATTTCAAACCAAACAAAGAATACACAAATCCAAACTCCAGAACTCAAGTTATAACAGTTTAAGTACTTACTGCTCATCAATTCTAGCAAAGAACAGACATAATTACCACCTTCAATTTTTTTACCAAAATAATCCTAAGTCTAACAAACATGCATCCCCAAGATTTATATTACAAAATAATATTAATTTAGAATTATTAACAAGCCAAACATTCAAATCATGCAACTCAAATATAAATCAAAGGTTATGGCCTTTAAGTTATGCACAAATCTCTACTTTTCCTTTTTCTTTCTCTTTACTTCTCTTTCTCTTTTCCTTTGGTCTTTTGAACTAGCTCCTTGTCAATTTGAGTTCCTAAAAAATAAAAGAGATAATTAAAACTTAATAAACCCTAATCTCTCTCTCTTTCTCTCTCAAGCTTCCTTAAGCTCCTTTTTACATGAAAACCTACTCTTCCATGGCTCTCTCCCTCTCTTTCTCACTTTCTCTTCTTAGCATCAAGTTTTGGCCATGGAGAACAAGGGGAAACATGGGCTGGTTTGAGAGAACATACAATATTCTAGATGGAAGGATAAGGAAGAAGGATGAGTAATTAAAGGCAAGGTGACAAAATTAATCAATAATGGGACATATAAGCTATAAAAATCTAGATATTTCCTTGGGTAATTAATGTGTTCATCTTACTTTGATGTATGATGATTCAAGGAGCAATGTGGAAGACAAGTAATTGATAGAAAATTCTAGATACAAAGGGATAAGGGAGGATGAAGGAGCAATTAAAGAGAAAATGACAAAAATCAATTAAAGATGGGGACACCTAAGCCATATTCTAGATGTTTTCATTAATGTCTAATTCATTAGCATCACTTGGCTAATTGTTGCATGCCACTTGGTGTGGCCAGCCCCTTCCATGTGTTTAATGTCCCAATCATGCATTTAATTGATGGTTATCCCAATTAATCCTCCAATTTTTGGTAAATTGCAAATTGACCATAAAATTTTCAAAATTTGCAATTTAGTCCTATTGCCCCGATATTAAGCCAAGAAGGAGGGTTGAATTGGAGTTTCAAAAATTAAACTTTAAGATGTGGAAATAAAAAGTTAACTATAGGAGGGATAGAGAAATTTGACACAAGGATTTTATAGAGGTTTAGGTGTTAACAAACCCTACTCCTCTCCCCAAATGCAAGTGGGAGTTTCACTAACACACTAAGTGTTACAATGGAGTTTTACAAGCTCACTCCCAACTATGGTGTTTCTCATAATGGCTCACACCTAACTCAGAAATCCCTTGTGTTTTAATGGCTCACACAACATGCAATTCCTTGTGTTTTACAGACTCACTTAAACAACATTTACTTTGTGTTTTTACAGGCTCACACAAGCAACCTTTACTTTGTGTTTTTTACAGGCTCAGACAAATAACCTTTAATTTGTGTTTTAGAGGCTCACATAACTAACCCTTACAAGTGTTCTACTCTTAATCCAGAAATACCCAAAACTCACTTGAGTAATAAATGATTACAAAGAGAAACACTCACAAATCTTAATTGCTCAATAAATGAAGAGCAAAAAGATTTTTACAGAGAATAGATATTGGTTCTCAATGAATTGAATGTACAAATAGCTTGTAATAAGATTTTGATTCAAAGTATTTGCTATCCTCTTGTTCTGAATGCGTAAATGACTTCCATTTATACTCCCATGGCTGATTATAGCCGTTGGGGTGCATTAAATATGAAACTAGCCATTGTACTAACCAAATAATCTCGCCTGACATTTTTCTCTTTCATCATTCACGGAAGTGACTATGTTTGTCACGGGCATGACATTTCTTCCCAATCCCTGACTGAAGTGGTGATCTTGGTCGTGAAGCTTTCTGGAATATTTTGAAACATTGGGTCACGGGCGTGACATACATATTCACGGGCATGACAAATTTCCTAGCCATGATCCAAATGGTGACTTTGGTCGTGAAGCTCTCTAGATAAAAATGCCATGAACATTCACGGGCGTGACATTTTGATTCACGAGCATGACTTAAATGTCCATTTCACATTTTGTTCTTTCTTCAGAGTCGTGAACTTCAAATGTTGGTTTTGGTAACGGTTAGCTCTTTCACAGGCGTGACACATAGAGTCATGGGCGTGAACATACTTCTTCCTTAATTTTGTCTTTCAAGGATTATTCTTCCAATCTCCATTCTTGCTATTTTATTCCATACCCTGTTTAATAGACTTAGAAAATAAGTATGTTAAATACAATATCGCTATTTTATTTGTTATCATCAAAATGACAGAAATACCCCTCAAGGTTTAACAATCTCCCTTTTTTTTATGGTGACAAATAATCTAGCAATATGTACTTTTGAGAAGCCTCCCCTCAAAAGATGCTTAGGATAAATAATTGATAAAATGCAAGATTTGTAAAGAGTGATGTAGCATTGAAATAAACTTACTAGTTTTTAAGTATATGCAAAGTATACTTAAGGTATATCTTATGTGTTTAAAGCTTAATTTCTCAATTTCATACTTGCATATTAATTTTGAATCAAATTTTGAGTATTTCTAATTTCTTCCTTCCTAATTCAATGTCAATGTATTTATAGGTTTTTGATTCAAAATTCATTGCTAGGTTCTCCCTTATAATATATTGCTAGGTTCTCCCCTTTTTGTCATCAATAAAAAAGGATATAAAGATATCAAAAAGATAAACAAAAACAAATATATTAAATAAAGGAAAATACAAACAAAGTTAATTAAAGTTCAGAAAGGAAATTTAAAATTTCCTACACACAACAAAAAACAAGTAAATAAAGAAGCAAACAAATATATTTAGGCTACCATCTAGCCTAACACCTAGCCTACGCATCTAGCCGGACATCCTATCTGGAAGTCTAGCAACCTTTGCCTCAAGGCTGTCCATCCGAGACTCCATGAAGTTTTTGAGGTTCTCCAACCTCTCATCCATCGAAGCCTGCAGCTGCTCAAAATGTGGTGCCAAGAGGTCAACCACCTGCTGCGCTAAATTTGGTGTGAAAGCCGAGGATTGTTCGATGTCCTGCTCAACCACTAGAGGTGCTTCCTCAACCCGAGCCCTTTTCTTCTGCTGTATTCCTTGGAGGCCGGCTTTAAAGTCCTCCGTGTCATTGTCTTCCCAAATGATCTCCCCAGCAGTGTCTGTGAAGCGGTAGAAAATATCGTTCTCGTAAATGATTCTGACAGCTGCTCCCATCTTTCTCGACATCCAAGCGATCTCGAGGATGCCCAGGGATGAGGTTGTAATGATGCTCATCCAGTTTCAAATAGCCAAGCTTCAAGGCTATGTGGGTGACATAACCACCGATCAGTATATCTCCTGTGGTTTTGGTGGCAATGGATAGAAGATGGTTTGCAAACCATCTAGAGAGTGCCACGGTGAGTCCTCTTCTTGCCATCTCAAATAGGAAGAGTTCTAATTTCCTGATGGTCTCATTGCTTTCTCCCCTAGCGAATATGTTGTAGGTCAGGAACCTATGCAAATATTTGTGCACTGGGGACCTGAGATGTGTGCTTTTGGTCTTCTTGACATCCCAGTTGCAATCAGTGCCAAAATGAGTCCAAGCTCGAGGGGCGGAGAATTCTACTTCACTGTCATTTAGGATGCCATCTGATGGTAGATTGAACAATTCCCTAAATTCAATGGCATTGAGGGTGTTGGGATTGTTGCAGAGTTGGAATTTCACCACTCCAGTAGGTGACACTTGCAGAGTGCTAAGGAATTCCAGCGTTGGCTCCCTCAATGTTGGTTGGTGAATCTCTACAAATTTTTTCAAATGACAGGCCTGAAGTTGCTCTGTCATAGTCGTTTCGAGCCCGATAGTTCGGACTGTTTGCCATTCGAAGGACCTTGATGACAGTAGAGGCCTTTTCTTCAAAGTGGAGTACCGGGGATGGCATTGCTCCGGAATTCGGTTCATGAGGTAATATGCATACCTCTTAGGAGCATGAGACTTCTTTCTCTTTCCTTTTGATGAGGCAATCTCCATTTGTGTTGAAGAAGTAAACATGTGAGGGATTGAGAAAATTTTTGACAAAAAAGTTTTAATGAAACCCTAAGAATGTATGATTTTTGATGAAGAATTGAACTTTAGATGGTATTTATAGGAAAAGTTTGTGACTTAGGGGCCGGAATCTTCAATGTTTCATTGAATGTGTGTAAATGAGAATGGTTTTAGGGAGTTGAAGAGTTGAAATGAGAAAAATAACCGGTTGTTCTATTATATGCTCGATGCATTCACGGGCGTGAATCGTGTGTTCACGGTTTGATGAAGGAGTGTTCCACCTGTGAATAAAGAAGTGAATATGTTCACAGTTGTGACATTTGAATGTCACGGGTGTGAATGATGAACTGTCACGGGGGTGATACACTAGTCACAGGTGTGAAAGATTGAATTTCACTACTTATGCCCGTGAAGCAAGGCGTGAATGCCTCTGTCAATTTTGGGGGTGTTAAGGTTCACGGGCGTGAAAATGCGTCATGGGCATGAAAATGTCTTTTCATGGGAGTGAATGAAGCCGTGAAAATAAACTTCACCACTTGAAGCTGTGAACCATGTCGTGAATCAAGTCGTGAACGACACTGCCTCTTTTGGCTATTTAAGTCACGGGCATGAGGCCCCTAAAATTTTCATCAAATAAAATTAAATCCTAAAACCAGAATAAATCATTTCAATAAAGATTCTATCCCTTATAACATAAATTTTCATCAAAATTACTACCTTATATCTAGTGATATGATACAAAATTAAGATCATCAATTAAGATTTCATAATTTAGCAATCACAAGGTTAATCCATCAATCATACCAAGTTCTCTTCTAATGAAATTAAATCTTTCCTCATTTAGAGACTTAGTAAAAATATCTGCCAATTGATTTTCTGTGCTTATAAATTCTAATGCAACATCTCCATACTGAACATGATCTCTAATAAAGTGGTGTATAATGTCAATATGCTTACTTCTTGAGTGTTGAATAGGATTCTTTGAAAGATTTATAGCACTTGTATTGTCACATTTAATAGGTATATGGTTCATCTCATGACCATAGTCCTTAAGTTGTTGTTTCATCCAAAGCATTTGAGTACAACAACATCCAGCTGCTACATACTCTGCTTCAGCAGTTGAAAGAGCAACTGAAACTTGTTTCTTGCTAAACCAAGAAAATAAGGATTCTCCAATAAAGTGACAAGTACCTGAAGTACTTTTCTATCTAAAAGACTACCAGCATAGTCTGCATCTGAATATCCTATAATATAAAAGGATGAATTTCTAGGATACCATAAACCTAGATGCAATGATCCATGTAAATATCTTAGAATTCATTTTACTGCATTTTAATGAGATTCTTTAGGACATGATTGAAATCGTGCACACAAGCAAACACTATACATTATATCAGGTCCAGATGCAGAAAGAGATAAAAGAGATCCAATCATACCTCTATAAAGCTTTTCATTAATGCTCTTACCCTTTTCATCCTTGTCCAATTTTATTGATGTGCTCATAGGAATCTTGGCATTCTTGCATCCTTCCATACCAAATTTCTTAATTAAATCTTTTCCATATTTGGATTGGTTGATGAATATGCCCTCATTGCTTTGCTTTATTTGTAGATCAAGGAAATACTTAAGCTCTCCCATCATGCTGATTTCAAATTCTCTAGTCATACACTTGGCAAATTCTTGACAAAGCAACTCATTAGTAGAACCAAATATTATATCATCAACATAAATTTGAACAATTAGTATATAATGCTTATGCTTTTTAATAAATAATGTTGTGTCAACGTTTCCCTTTGTAAAGCTATTTTCTAATAGAAAAGAACTTAGCCTCTCATACCAAGCTCTTGGGACTTGTTTCAAACCATACAAAGCTTTTGAAAGTTTAAAAACATGATTTGGAAAATCATCGCTTTCAAAGCCTAGTGGTTGTTCTACATACACTTCTTCTTCTATATAACCGTTTAGAAATGCACTTTTCATATCCATTTGAAAAAGTTTGAAATTCATGTGACATGCATATGCTAAAAGTATTCTTATGGCTTCTAATATAGCTACAGGTGCATATGTTTCATCATAATCTATACTTTCTTCCTGATTATATCCTTTTGCAACTAATCTAGCCTTATTCCTAGTTATTGAACCTTGTTCATCTAGTTTATTTCTAAATACCCATTTGCTACCTATAACTTGATGATCCATGGGTCTAGGTACTAAGGTCCATACCTTACTTCTCTCAAATTGGTTGAGTTCCTCTTGCATGACAATTACCCAACTTTCATCATTAAGAGCTTCATCAACATTTTTAGGCTCAACTTGAGAAATAAAAGGAATGGCAGTGACTAAATGTTTGAAATGAGATCTAGTACTTACTTCCCTTGAGAGATCACCAATGATTTGCTCTTTTGGATGATCTTTCGTCATTCTCCATTCTTTTGGTAGTTCTTGTTCGTTTTCTTCTTGAGTTTGAGGTAGAGAAGCATTTTGAGGTGAATTTTCTTGATCATTTTCTTTTTTCCCATTCTCAAGATCAAGTCTTTCCATATTTCCTACAACATCATCAAGAACACTACCTTTCACAAGATCAAGTCTACTAGATTCATTAAAAACAACATGCATGGATTCTTCCACAGTTAATGATCTTTTATTAAATACTCTATATGCTTTGCTGGTTGTAGAGTATCCTAAAAAGATACCTTCATCGGATTTAGAGGCAAAGTTTTCATGATTGTCCTTGGTATTCAATATAAAACACTTACATCCAAATACTCTAAAGTATGATATCAAGGTCTTTCTTCCATTCCATAGCTCAAATGAGGTTTTGTTTAAAAGAGGTCTTTTGAAAACTCGATTTGAAATATAACATGCAGTGTTTGTGGCTTCTGCCCAAAAATAAGTTGGTAAATCATATTCTTTGAGCATTGTTCTAGCCATTTCAATTAAAGTTCGATTTTTCCTTTCAACTACCCCATTTTTTTGAAGTGTCCTAGGAGATGAGAAATTATGTGAAATGCCATGTTCAAGACAAAAGCTTTCAAAGTTTTCATTTACAAATTCTTTCCCATGATCACTTCTTATTTTTGAAATACAGTACCCTTTTCCATTTTGAACTCTTTTAGTAAAGTTTTTAAAATTTTCAAAAGCATCACTCTTTTGAGCTAAGAAAATTACCCAAGTAAATCTAGAGTAATCATCTACGATGACAAATGCATAATGTTTTCCTCCTAAGCTAGCAATTCTGGTAGGTCTGAATAAGTCTAAGTGCAGGAGTTGAAGAGGTTTTGAGGTACTTACTATGTTTTGGCTTTAGAGGATGACTTGTGTTGTTTCCCTCTTTGGCAAGGTTCATATGTCTTGCCTTTTTCATATTTAACTCTTAGCAGTCCTTTTACTAGTTCTCCTGTGCTGAGACTTTGTATTAAGTCCATGTTAGCATGACCAAGCCTTCTATGCCACAGCTAAGATTCATCACTAGTAGTCACAAGACACTTAGAGGAATGGTTATATAGTTCATGTAAGTTTATTATGTATGTATTGATATCACTATTTCTTTTTAATATTTCCTGACCATCGATAGAGATCACAAGACATTCATTTGAAGTAAAGATTACTTTGTTTCCTTCATCACATAATTGACTTACACTTAACAAGTTATGTTTCAAGCCATCAACAACTAAGACATCTTTAATAAAAGTAGTACCATTAATACCAATAGAACCAATGCCAATTACCTTACCCTTTGCATTGTTTCCAAAGGTAACTTTACCTCCATCAATACTTTTGATTTCATTGAAAAGTTCTTTGTCTCTTGTCATATGCCTTGAGCATCCCCTGTCTACTAGCCAAGTATTTTTGTTTATTGTAGACTTGAGGCATACCTATAGAATCACAATTCAAATATGATTTTTAGGTACCCAAATGAGTTTAGGTCCTTGGGGGTTAGCATATGAAGGTTCCCAATGAGCCTTCCTTATTCAGCAATATTTATTTATGTGACCCATTTTCATACAGTAATTACATTGTTTTGGTCTAAACTTGTTTTTTGGTCTTACAATATTTTCAAATTCCACTTTTCTATCAAATTTATTTTGAGAATGATGACATGCACAGTTATGATTACTTGTAGATTTTCTAGATGCATGCTTCCTATATATAAAGGCATGATTATTCTGTTTATGTATAAAAGGTTTAATATGCTTATTTCTAGGTGCTGTTCTAACAGGTGTGGAGATGTGAGGTTCACTAGACTTAACAAAGATGGTTTTGTGAGAAGATGATGATGTGTCCTTAAATCCTAGACCATGTCTAATTAAGAGTGATCTTTTAGACACAATGAGAGTATCTAAGCTCTCTTTACCTTTGTAAAATTTAGAAATGGAATTTCTAAGTTCCTCAACTTCATTTTTCAAAGTATTATTTTCTTTTAGTTAGGAAGCAGTTGAGGGTCTTGATGAGTATTCATCTAATGACTTTTGGAGAGTTTCATTAGATGATTTAAGCTTTATGTTTTCCTTTTCTAAACCATCTATCTTATTTTTTAAATTAGAAATGTTATTTCTATAAGTACTAAATTTACTTCTATATTTCTCTAATTCTAGATTTAATTCTTCTATTAGAATTTGCTCATCATCATCATCATCACTATCATCATTATTATCACTACTATCATTGTTCAAAGAGTATGAGTGTAGTGATCTTACCTTATTCGATACATGATCTTCAATAGCTATGAAACATAGGTTGACCTCTTCGCTTTCATTATCATCTTTTTCACTTGAAGAGCTTTCGTCATCCCATATGGCTTTGTGACCTTTCTCCCCATTGTCTCTTTGGTATTTGCTCTTATGCTTCTTGAGCCTTGGACATTCTGGTTTGATATGTCCTTTCTTTCCACACTCATAGAGCATTTTACCTCTTCCTTACTTCTTTGTGCATCATTAGAAATTTGTTTGAGATTTCTTTGCCTGAATTTTCTAGAGTTGCTCATTTCACCAGTACAATAAGTACTTTAAGTTAAAGGTTATATATGTCTATTGACTAAATTCCAGACGCTTAAAATGGATGCAGTGGCATTTTTGTAAATATATTACTTGTTATATGCGTCTGTCATTTACAAATGTCAGTCATATAAAGTTTAGGCGTCTGTCATTATAAATAACCGACGCATATAAATAATTATATGTGTCTGTCATTTATAATGACAGACGCATTTAACAACTAAGCTATTTACAAAATTGCCACTGCCTCTATTTAACGTTTTAGACAGAGTATATACGTCTGTCATTAATAATGACAGACACATATAACTATCAAAGAATATGCGTCTGTCATTATAAATAATAGACATATAAATGTTAGATGTCTGTCTTAAATAATAACAGACGCATATGATGTTATAATAGACGTAAGTTATTATTTAAGACAGACGCATATAATTTTTTTAAAAACCTAAAAACGAGCCTATTTACACAGTTTCGTCTGCAACAAATATTTTCATCTGAAACTACTCATACATTTCGTCTCATCAACAGATCCAATTTGTTAAATGGGATTGGGGAGGGGGGGAGTCCAATCTGACATTCTAAGAGAAAAAGGTATGTAAAAATTTAAAACCTTATAATTTTAATTTTAATTTTAATTTTGCGGTTATTATTTACTGTGTGAATTGTATGTGCGAATGGGTTGTTTTATCTGCTAATGGATTTGGTTTCCTGTTTCAATTTTATGGCTTTTTGTGTGTAAATCGTGTTGGGATAGCATTTGGTTAGCTTTGTGTATATGGTTGTTCATAAGTTGAGATTCTCATTGCGAGACCATTGATGATTCCCTTTTGGGGAACTAAGAATTTGTGTTCTATGGTGTTTCACTTTTGAGAGGAACCGACACTCTTTTTGGCTCTCCTTTTTTGAATATAATATTTCAAAATTGTTAAACATCTCTTTTCTGCTGATGATTACTGTTTAAGTACAAGAAATATAATGGAATTTATAGCCGTTAGCAAACCTTCTTTTAGTATCTTTTGATCTTAATCCATTTCACCCAAATTGATGAAAATCTAACGTTGGTTACAAAGAACAAGACTATAGTAAACTAATTCTTGAGACACTGTAAAAAATATAGGTTCTGTTTTGAGGATTTTGTATGTTGTGATGCGGTAATAGATGGGTTCTGTTGTTATTCTGGTAGGTTTTTGGATGCAAACCCTGAAGGAAAGGTGTTAGTGATCAAATTTGATGGAAAATGGGTTGCAGACTCTAACGTGATTGTGGGGATTTTAGAGGAGAAATACCTTGAGCCTTCACTTGTTACTCCTTCGGAATTTGCTTCTGCGTAAGCATACTCTGAACTTTTTTCACTGCTTGTAACATGTGCTTTTTCTTATATTTTAGTTGGTTGTGTTGCTTTATCTGTTTCTATATAATTGCATTAATGATTATTTCTTGAGCAAAATATTTCAGTTAAGGAAGGATCTTTCTCAATCATTTTGGGGCTTTATTGGCACAAAAAATTTGCCATCATGGAGATGATTCTGCAATTTTTTTTATTCAATTACCTCTTGTTGATGGAAAACTTTTCCCTTCCTCGAGTTAATTGTTTATAGCTTTGTTAAAGCTTTTTCTGCTTATATGCTTTCTACTTTTCTTTTATTTTATTAATTCAACTATTGATAGGGACTTGTCCTACAACCAGCTAACAGGAGAGATTCCATTCAACATTGGTTTCTTACAAGTAGCCACATTGTATGTGCTTGCAACTTATCTCTATTATGGTTGACAGCTTTGATTTTGGGAGTGCCCAATGCCATTTTATGAATTTTAATCTTGATCCTCACTTGATAATATGATAGATTTTGATCTCGGACCAGGCTTCATTCCTCATATCAAGTTTTCCGTATTGAAATACAAGAACACTCAAGGTATATTTTCCTCATCTTAATATCATCAACCTTCTATTGATTTTAGTCATTGTGGTTGCATAATTCCTACTTGAATTTCATGTGTATATAAATTTTCCAACTATATATATATTATGTTTCCAGATAGTTGCATTAATAGTTTAGCAATGATATGAAATCAATATTTTCAATCAACAATGGATTCAAAATCATCAATACCCATTCAAGATTTACTGATCATTAGATGTTTAAGGATATTATATATAATGTTTCTCTTGATTAAAAAACAATAAGACATATATATTGAACCTTTTTTTGTGTGGTTAGATATGGATCGAAGTTGGATGTATGGTAGACGCACTACATTTGAATATTTGAATGGAGTTGCGGAATTTATTAGAATTGCGGAGGAAAAGCAAATAAGGGAAAGAGAAGAAATGATTGTATGTCCTTGTGTTGATTGTAAGAACATGAAAAAGTTTCGAGATGTTCATATAGTGAAATCTCATATAATAAGACGTGGTTTTAAGGAAGGTTATACGCAGTGGATATGGCATGGTGAGAGTGTTTTAACTGGGACACGTTCTAATAATAATGAATTTGATCAGCAAGGAGAAAATAACATTGATGATGAAGAGAATGATCGTGTAAATGAGATGATAGATGATACGAAACATTTTGTGGAAAGGCCGGAATACCTTCAGAGATTGTTAAACGATGCTGATAAACCTTTGTATCCCGGTTGCAGTAATTTCACAAAATTGTCAGCCGTTTTTAAACTCTATAATATGAAAGCAAAAAATGGATGGAGTGATAAGAGTTTCACGACACTATTAGAATTGTTTCAAGACATGCTTCCGGAGGGAAATGAGCTTCCCACATCTACATATGAGGCTAAGAAAATGTTGTGTCCCATGGGTATGGAATATAAGAAGATACATACATGTCCAAATGATTGTGTATTATACTGAAATGAATATAAGGACTTGCATGAGTGTCCAAGGTGTGGAGCATCACGTTACAAACATGGGAAAGTTTCTTCTGAGGATAAAAAAAGGGCCTCCAGCTAAAGTATTATGGTATTTACCTATAATACCAAGATTCAAACGCCTGTTTGCAAATGCAAAAGATGCAAAAAACTTAAGGTGGCATGCAGAAGGAAGAAAACATGATGGAAAACTTAGACATCCTGCAGATTCTCCTCAATGGAGAACAATTGATAGAACGTTCCCAGAATTTGGTGGTGAAGTTAGGAATCTAAGGCTTGGACTTTGTACGAATGGAATCAACCCCCATGGCACACTCAATAGTAAACATAACACGTGGCCAGTTCTTCTTGCGGTTTACAATTTGCCTCCTTGGCTGACTATGAAGCATAAGTATATTATGTTGTCGTTGTTCATATCAGGGCCTAAATAACCGGGAAATGATATTGATGTTTACCTTGCACCACTTATTGATGATTTGAAACTGTTGTTGGATGAAGGTGTGTCGATGTATGATGCATACAGTGAAAGCATGTTTACCTTACATGTCATGATATTTTGCACTATAAATGATTTTCCGGCTTATGGTAACTTATCTGGGTACACCGTGAAAGGAGCAAAAGCATATCCGATTTGTGAGGACAACACAATGGACCAACGTTTAAATCATAGCCAGAAAAATGTTTATATGAGTCATCGAACATTTCTCCCTCTTAATCACCCTTATTGTAAGAAGAAAAAGTCTTTCAATGGATATACCGAAATGCGAGTAGCTCGTTTGCCATTAACAGGAAATGAGGTTTTTGAATGAGTTAGAGAAATTGATAATGCATTTGGTAAACCTTTTAAACCTACTCAAAAAGGTCCTTGGAAAAAGAGATCTATATTCTGGGATCTTCCATATTGGGAATACTTACCGGTTCGTCATTTTATTGATGTTATGCACGTGGAGAAAAATGTTTGTGATGCTATAATAGGGACATTGTTGAATATACCGGGAAAACAAAAGATGGTATCAAAGTAAGAAAGGACATGTTAGAAATGGGCATACGGATGGAGTTAGCACCTCAAGATACAGGGAAACGAACATATGTTCCCCCAGCTTGTTATACGTTGTCTAAAATAGAGAAAACAAGCTTTTGTGAGTGTCTTTATGGTGTTAAAGTTCCATATGGATTTTCATCAAATATTAAAAGTCTTGTGTCAATGAAAGAATTAAAGTTGATAGGTATGAATTCTTATGATTGTCATGTTTTCATGCAACAATTTTTACCGATAGCAACTCGAGGAATACTACCGAATCATGTGAGGAATGTTATCACAAGACTTTGTTTTTTCTTCAATGCAATTTTTTGTAAGGTCATTGATCCAGATAATTTGGATGAGTTGCAAGCCAATATTGTTGTTACTCTATGTGAATTTGAAATGTATTTTCCACCTTCCTTTTTTGACATAATGGTGCATTTGGTTGTTCATCTTGTTAGAGAGATTAAATTGTGCGGCCTAGTGTATTTGAGGTATATGTATCCTTTTGAGAGATTCATGGGTATCTTAAAAGGGTATGTGAGGAACCGATATCGACCTGAAGGTAGTATTATTGAAGGTTACTCGGTTGAGGAGGGTATTGAATTTTGCACAGACTACTTATCAGGTGTTGAACCTATTGGAATTCCTAAGTCTCATCACGAGGGAAGACTTGGAGGTAAAGGAACAATTGGATTTAAAATGGTATTACCTGGTGCTCAGATGCGTGAGAAAGCACATCTCATTGTGTTACACCACCTTACACAAGTTCATCCATATTTAGAAGAGCACATGTCCATTTTAAGGCATCTGAATCAATCCAAAGGTGAAATATGGTTGACAAATGAACATAATAGTTCTTTTATTGGATGGTTTAAAGACCGAGTGATGCGTCAGTTATCAGAAGTGCCAGAAGATGTAACTGATACCATAAAATGGTTAGCCTATGACCCTAGGTTGAATATACGGTCTTATGAAGGATGACATCAACGGATATACCTTTTACACTAAACGTCAGGATGACAAAAGCACAATGCAAAATAGTGGAGTTACTTTGATAGCTTCATCACGAGAATTTTCTAGTGCTAAAGACACCATGCCAATTGATGTTACGATGTCATATTATGGTGTAGTTGAAGACATTTGGGAGCTTGATTACAGGGAATTTATGATTCCTCTCTTTCGATGTAAATGGATTGAAAACTGACGTGGTGTTCGAGTGGATGAGTTAGGAATCACTTTGGTTGATTTTAGCCAATTGGGTTATCAAGATGATCCTTTCATTCTTGCTTCACAGGCTAAACAAGTATTTTATATTATTGACCCTAACGATAGTAAGTGGTCTGTTGTTCTTCAAGGTAAGAGGCGTATTGTTGGTATCGATGATGTGGTAGATGAGGAAGAATATGATCAGTTTGATGAGACTCCCCCCTTTTCTATCGGGTTACCAATGCCAGTTGGGGAATATATTTTAGATTCAAATTACATGCGTGATGATCATACCGAAGGCATATGGATTGAAAAAGGATAATAATTGATGCATATATGTTTCTTGTAAGTTTATTTATAAATGTGTATTATGATTAATGTGGTTTATACTCATAATTACCAGTTTTGTTATTGTTTATCATATAAATCTATTGCTTTTATTTCCCTTTAAAATAAAGTATTATTATTGTGGATTATACTAACATGTTTCTTTGTTATGCTTATGTTACAGGAAATCATGTCCAATGAACAACCAGATTCTGAGCCATCAAGTATCATGACAAAAAGGAAAACTAGGGGAGCTACCACGTGCAAAAAATTGAAGAAGCAAGGGAATGAACAAAAGACAATAGATTTCGATGAGTTTGATCGCCCAACAGGAACATATGCCGATATATTTAGTTCCTACGTTGGCCTTGTTGCACGTTCCCGTATGAACATCACGATAAAAAGCTGGGATCTGGTTGATAAGGGTCTTAAAAATACAATTTGGGAAGATATCAAGGTAAGTTTCCTTCAAAACTATTAAGAAATTTGATTGTAAAGAAGTAAAACTAATTAATCTAAAATATTATTTTGCAGAAAGAGTTCAACATTCCGGATGATAAGAAAAATATTGTACTCAGAACTGTTGGAATGCGGTGGAAGGATTTTAAGTATCGATTGGTGGTTAAGTACATAAAGAATAAATCAGTACAAAAGTCACCATTGGAATTATATGACTTCATCACCGAGAAAGATTGGGAGGAGTTTAAACAAGCACATGAATCTGAAGAATATGAGGTACTAATTATGAAGTATATTAATGCAATTTATATTTACATTTATGCAATGCTTGATAATGAGATCTTCATTATTTTGTTAATAGCAAATCAGTGCCAAGGCGAAGGAAAAGCAAGCAAAGAATGTGCATCCATATTTCTTGGGTCGAGTGGGCTATGCTGGGAAAAGGACTCAATGGCTTGTTGAAGATCCCATCTCTTCTTTTTCCTCATCACCATCTATGAGCTCTGATGTTACATCATCATATGATCGAAGCCTAGATTGGGTAAGAGCTAGAACAAAAAAGACAGAAGAAGGAAATTATATAATCCCAGTAGAAAAGACAAAAGAGGTGGCAACAAAAATCGTAAGTATAACTTGCTAAACAAATAATGGTATCAAGGAATATGTTTTTTTTTTTATCTATGATTGCTTATAACATATTGTTTATCTGGTGAATAGGAGACATTACGGGGAGAAGTAGCCCAAGGTAGCTGGGTACCAGAGAGGCATGATGACATACTGTCACGTGCACTTGAAAAGCCCGAACATTCTGGCTATGTGAGAGGTATTGGAAGTGTTGTGACCATAAAAAAATTTTATGGTAATCCTGGAAAAAGGAAACTAGCAACATCCGTCTCACCTGAAGTTATTGAAGCGCTTAAGACTAAAATAGAGGCCAGATTATTTGCTAAATTCTCGACACATATTGCACATCTTGAGAATATGATAGAGAAGAGAACTATGAAGTCCTCTCAAATTGGCCCTGATATGGAGGTGGAGATGGGTCCTTCATTTGCTCGCCCAACTCCCAGTAGTTGTCACTCTGTGGACCCACCATTTCCAATATCAGAATTACAGGTAAAACGTACATTAATTTCATTAGTTCCACTTCCACTTTAATCTAGCTAATATTAATTGTTTGTGTTTTTGTAGACACCTACATCATGCAGACTTGCTACCATTAATGAAGGTAAGCAGGTGATTGTGGCAAGGGGTATGGTTTATCCATCCCTTATTGATGCTATGGTGCACAATCGACCAATCATGCCCAATCACGTCAAGGTATCTGTAGATGAAATATTATCTGGCTGTCATGAAGCCGAACTTCCTGTGCCTACTGAATACTTAACTACAGTTGGGAAAGCAGAAGGTAGCTTTGTTCAATGGCCATAACATCTTGTGGTTCTTGGAGAGGTAATAATTTCTAAACTTATAAAATTTTTCAATATAAATTATCGCATTTCATATATCATAATATATATATATATCATAATTTATTATTAATTGATAGGAACTTAAATCCAAGCCATTAAAGAAGGCTCCAAAGAATAAACAAGGTAGCGGTTTATCGAAAGAATCAACTACAAAGCAACATGGGCCTTTAGTTAATGAAAACATTTTGGCAACTTTGAATGGTGACATGAGGTTGATGCATGAGATGGTTGCTAAATTGCCTACTGGGTATATTTTTGAAGTTCCTGTAGACATTACAGTATTTAAGTATCCAGTAGATAATCAGATGATTCATGTTGGTATGGAAGACATCGCTCAACTCATCTCCATGGAATGGCTTGATGTCTCGATCATTTGAACATTTATGATGTAAGATTATACTAATTATTACTAATATTATAAGATTGATTTAAAAAAATACAAAAATAATACTTATGTATGTATTGTCATTCATGCATGCAGGTACCTTCATAACTTGTGCGATACATTCTTCATATCGTTGATTGGATTTCTTTGTCCAACAATGCTTCGTTTGATGTTCACAGAGACTAACTCAGCAGAAAGATATATTATAGAAGCTTTGAAGGAACAAAGAGATAAACATTTCATTCTACTACCATATTTCGAGAAGTAAGAAATATTTACATTCATGTTTGCATAATTTTTATTCTCAACATTTTTACTAACTTCTAACATATTTGTATATCTATAGTAACCATTGGATGTTGATTGTATTTTGTTGTGAATGGAGTGAGGCATTTTTCAAGGATCCTCTATCTCGTGGCAGCCGCGATATAAGTCTGGAACCTCATATTAACCTGTAAGTTATAATACTACTAGCTAATAGTTTCTACGATGTTTGTAGTGTTTTCAATATTAATGCCGATTTTGATATACATTTATTTTTCAGAGCCTATAGAACTTATGCTATAGAAGGTGGAAAAAATAAAGGTGCCAGGTTAAAATGGAATGACATTTCAGTGAGAATTTTATATTATGAATTACTAGTTAAATTAAAGTTTTTATGATTTTATAATCCTTTATTTAGCATGGGACTTTGTTGTTTTTTCTATTTTAAGTTCCCTTAACAACAAGGAGGTGTTGAATGCGGATATTACATCATGAGGTATATGTACGAAATTGTCGTATATCATAATAGTGATACAACATTGCTTAAGGTACGTTCTTTCAAATACTAGTCATTTTATATTACAAGTATCATACATAACTAGCTATTAATTTTTTCATTTCTAACATATTTTCTATTATCTGTTTATTTGTCTTGTAGGGCTTTGAAAAAGGATCATATAGTCAAGATCAAATAGATGAAATTCGTCATATGTGGTCAAATTACTTTATGAGAGAGTGTATGTAATCTTTTTATTTACTTTTGTAAAATATTTCATATATATTAATGAGAAATACAATTTTAAATTAAAGAATTTTGAATAACTTGTAGATTAATTATTTAATGTGAATTGTTTTAGGCATGATGCTATTGCTTTGATTTATTTAATTTTTTTAGTTTGTGTTGTCCTGTGAATTATTGATTATTGAGTTTTGTGAGTTGAATGTTGGATGCCTATTGTGGCTTATTGAAGCTGAATTATTATGAATTTTGAAGTGCGTAGGTTATATATATATATATGAATGGTAGCATTATAATATATATGAACCTAAAATAATAAAAAAAAACAATTATGCGTCTGTCGTTGAATAATAGCAGATGCATATAAATTTGATTATATGTGTCTGTCGTTTACTATTTGACAGATGCATATAATCAAGGTTATACGCGTCTACTATTAGTAAACGACAGACTTGATAATTGATTATATGCGTCTGCTATTATTAAACGATAGACGCGTATAATTGATTATATGCGTCTGCTATTATTAAACGACATACGCGTATAAGAATTTATATGCATCTGTCAAAATGATAGACACATAAAATATATATCATATGCGTCTCCTATATATGTGCATACTATTTGATAGACGCATAAAATGCAAAATAACAGACACATATAACACTATTTTGTACTAGTGTTTTCTTCTCAATGATTCTTTTTAATCTTCTTGAAAGCATAGCAATGTCCTCATTTGCATCATCACTTTTTTCTTACGATTTTGAAGTAGAGGCTTTAAGTGCTAAGGGCTTTCTTTTCTCTTGCTCTACTTCAAGCTCTCTATCTCTTTTCACTGCCATTTCATGTGTGAGAAGTTTGCCAATCAGCACATCAGTATTCATTATGCTCATATCTTCATTTGCTTCTTCTATGCCAACAATTCTTGAGCCATAATCTTTAAAAGGAAGACTTCTCAGGATTTTTTTGTTTACATCCTTCAAACTTAGATGCTTCCCAAGTTTCCTCATTCCATTTATAATGGCTAGAAGACGGTTGGTCATGTTAGTGATTGACTCATTGGATTTCATCTTGAAGAGTTCATATTCTGATGTAAGAAGTTGAATCTTCTTGGATTTGACTTGCTTAGTTCCTTCATGATAGTTTTCCAATGTCTCCCACATGCTATATGCTGTTGGGCAATGTTGTATTCTTCCACATTCTTCAATAGATAATGAGCTTGATAGGATTGTCATTGCCTTTTTGTTTTTGAAATTCGCTCTTCTTTGAGGCTCTGTCCAATCATCTCTTGACAAGATTTCTTCTTCACCATCAGCTCCTCTTTTGGTTGGTGGTGTCCATTCTTTTCATGCACTATCTCAGACTTCAATTCCTTCATTATCCAGATATGTTTCCATCCGAAACTTCCAATGGGCATAATTTGCTCCATCAAAGTAAGGTTTGAGACTTTGGAATCCTTCACTGGCCATATCTTGATCTTTACTAGCGCTTTTTAGGCTTCGATACTAGACTAAGCTCTGATACCAATTGTTGGCCAGATATTGAGCCAAGAAGGGGGATTGAATTGGAGTTTCAAAAATTAAACTTTAAGATGCGGAAATAAAAAGTTAACTATAGGAGGGATAGAGAAATTTGACACAAGGATTTTATAGAGGATTGGGTATTAACAAACCCCACATCTCTCTCCAATCGCAATTGGGAGTTTCACTAACACACTAAGTGTTACAATGGAGTTTTACAAGCTCACTCCCAACTATGGTGTTTCTCACAATGGCTCACACAACAACCAATTCCTTGTGTTTTACAGGCTCACACAAACAACCTTTACTTTGTGTTTTTACAGGCTCACACAAACAACCTTTACTTTGTGTTTTTTACAGTCTACACAAAGAACCTTTAATTTGTGTTTTAGAGGCTCACACAACTAACCCTTATAAGTGTTCTACTCTTAACCCAAAAATACCCAAAACTCACTTGAGTAATAAATGATTACAGAGAGAAACACTCAAATCTTAATTGCTCAATAAATGAAGAGCAAAATGATTTTTACAGATAATAGATATTGGTTCTCAAAGAATTGAATGTACAAATAGCTTGTAATAAGATTTTGATTCAAAGTATTTGTTATACTCTTATTCTGAATGCATAAATGACTTTCATTTATACTCTCATGGCTGATTATAGATGTTGGGGTGCATTAAATATGAAACTAGCCATTGTACCAACCAAATAATCGCGCCTGACATTTTTCTCTTTCATCATTCACGGGCGAGACTATGTTTGTCACGGGCGTGACATTTCTTCCCAAGTCGTGACTGAAGTGGTGACCTTGGTCGTGAAGCTTTCTGGAATATTTTGAAACATTGGGTCTCGGGAGTGACAAATTTCCCAGCTGTGATCCAAGTGGTGACTTTGGTTGTGAAGCTCTCTGGATAAAAATGCCATGAAAATTCACGGGCGTGATATTTTGATTCACTGGCGTGACTTAAATGTCCATTTCACAGTTTGTTCTTTCTTCATGGTCGTGAACTTCAAATGTTGGTAGCTCTTTCACGGGCGTGACACATAGAGTCATGGGCGTGAACATGCTTCTTCCTTAATTTTGTCTTTCAAGGATTATTCTTCCAATCTCCATTCTTGCTATTTTATTCCATACCCTGTTTAATAGACTTAGAAAACAAGTATGTTAAATACAATATCGCTATTTTATTTGTTATCATCAAAATGACGGAAATACCACTCAAGGTTTAACAAGTCCCTTACCATAATTTAACATTTTTAAATATTTTAAAGACTTTATTAAATATTTTCCATGCCATTATTTTAATTATTTTTAGTTCAAAATCCTAATTTAGACTCTGGTCAAACCGATGCATTAATTTAATGACACACACGACTCGGGCCTAAATTTGCGGATATAACAAGAAAACTGACATGGATGGTAATGTGGTTACCTATAAAGCTAAACTTGTAGCTAAAGATTATTGTCAAAGACAAGGAATTGACTATAATGAAACTTTTGGCCAAATAGCTATGCTCAAATCCATAAGGATAGTCCTAGCCACACTTACTCATTATGATTATGAGATATGGCAAATGGATGTGAAAACGACTTTCCTTAATGGAAATTTGACCGAGGATGTGTACATGGCACAACTAGAAGGCTTCATATCCAAAGATGGCAAAAAGGTATGTAAGCTTCAAAGATACATTTATGGATTAAAGCAAACATCCAGGTGTTGGAATGTAACATCCTTGACCTTCCCCACATGCATTTCATCGAACATAAGCATCTTGCATACAATTCAATTGAACACGTGCATTCCATACGTATTTTCGTAGGAATAAGTTCATGGCACGCACTAGCTATGTGTCCTAGTATTTGGCAATTATATCGAGTCACACGTGTATCCTTATAACCTAAATAAAGATAAC
Source organism: Triadica sebifera (assembly GCA_023653625.1). Taxonomy (NCBI): domain Eukaryota; kingdom Viridiplantae; phylum Streptophyta; class Magnoliopsida; order Malpighiales; family Euphorbiaceae; genus Triadica; species Triadica sebifera. Next base: position 14,792,526 of record CM042899.1, read on the forward strand.
AAAGTATTAGAAATGAATTGAATAAGGTGACTAAACTAAAGTAAGAAAAATGATTAGATTAAGATTAGTGAACATTTACATTGCAAATTTAGTTAAATCGGGTCAAATAATTAAGTTGTATCATTGTGTGAATTAGTGGAATTATAAATCTATGTAAATAATAATAATAACAATATAAAATAAAATGAAAATGAAACAAAAGAGAAATAGAAGAGAAGAGAAATGAGAAATGAGAAGAGAAAAGAGAAGAGAAAAGGAGAAAAAGAGAAAAAGAGAAAAGGACAAAAAACAAGTTGGCTTTATCTTCATCTTTCTTCCCCATTTCTGCCTCCTCACTTCAGCCCCGTTTTCTTCTTCAATTTCCTCCATTTCAGACTTCAATTCTTCCTTGTTTCACCTATTTTTTGAATCTAATTGATCCCTTTTAAGGTTTTTCTTGGTAAGTAATCAATTCTTATTGCTATAGGGTTGATTTGAGTTGCTTAGGTTCAATATTAGGCACTGAATTGCACCCCAATTTTGATGTTAATAGAAATTGATTCTGGAAATGTGTAAAACACAAAGGTTATTCCTTTATATCTTAGATTTACGGATATGTAAACTATTTTTCAAGATGTTATTTATAGGGAGAGATATGCTCCTCGTACTGAAACTGGTCAGGGTATAAACCCTAACCAAGTTAACTACTGTGTGGTTTGATTTCAAATATGTTAAATCCATTATTTGAAGTCTCTCAACACATAAAAGTTGTAGATATATGTGTTTTGTATCTTTCTACCCAATTTCAGGTTCATAGGTCTTGTAAATGTTGAGTTATGGTGAATGGTACCATGACTGTTCCATGGTTTGAACTGCCTATTGAGTGCCCTAGGAAGATACAGTAAATTGTTTGGCTAATTTGAGATTGTTAGAGCTAGATTCTGTAATGGATCAAAACATGAGAGTTATAGGTATAGGTCCTAGCTAAAGTTTGGTACTCCTTTCAACTTCATTGGTTATGTATAGACTAATATATGGCTTTTGGAAGCCATACTGGTTTGGAAGTGAATTCTATTCTGGACTAGTAAAATGTTTGGTATAATTAGAAGACCTTAGAGACATAATTGGTACAAGTTGTAAACATGTTCCATATGAACCTATATAAGTTTTTGTAAAGGTTCATTAAAATAGGACTTATATATTATAAGTTATGATGAACCCAAATGAGTACCCTAAAACTGCCTAAAGGCAGAAACTAGGCAGAAAACAGAACACTCTTAGAAATTCCACCAAATATTGTACAATGATCAAATTGGTCTAAAATTTGAATATATCCTATAATTATATGTTATTTTTAATTATGAATAAGAATCAGATTAATTGGTCAATTATAGAAAAAGTTATAGGCTAAACAGTCTCATAAGGTCACACTGCCTCATAGGAAAAATCGTAACTATTGACATGAACAATGCATATTAATTTGTTTAAGCCACATTAAGTCTCCCTAATCATAAGTTAATCGATTATGTTTTCATATTGGACTCGCAACATATTGGAGACCCACAAGAAGTAGATAGACAATAAGTTAGGGGTCGGAATCAAAGGAGAACGGTGAGTCTAATTATCGATTGAATTCTTTAGTGCAAATGAATGTTGCTTGCTATGTGATTCATGTGATTGTCATGATTGGTCCTTGATAATGTAATGATGGATAATTTGTGACATTGTGGTACATATAAATGGTATACTTGTGGTATATTTCAGGTATATGTTTGACAAATGTGATATATATACATGGTATATGTATAGTATATGCAAGGTATATGCTTGACATATGAGGTATATATGGAATATATGTATGTTGTATATGATAAAGATGCAATGGTTGATGAATGCTTAAATACAAGTGCATATGCATATGGGCTAAAAAGGCGTTGTGACTAGTTAATCAATATTGTAAAGCAAAAGAAGAGGCCTATGGCCCAACAAATTTGCAAATGAAACAAATGATCAAGCTAGATAGCAAATGCAAATGCAAATGTTCACATGGAAAATATTCACATGGAAACCCGGGGTAATGTCTGTTTAACTTAGTCACAACAAAATAAAATAAGCAAAGCATTTGCATACATAAAGAGTAATGATTATATGTTTCAACTTTATTGATAATTATATGATACTGATGAATGGAATGGAATACAAGGTATATATTGGAATTGTGATTTATTACTATGAGTTGTTTGGTACTTTAGAGCTCATTGGATGGTTATTCTCACTGAGCCGCAACTCATCAATTTGCATCATTTTTCAGGTAAAGAAAAGTGATAGCTCATTTTGAGTAGCGTATAAAAGACATGGAGCACAGGTCACTGGCCGAGCCTCATCACTCTCTCTCCTTGCATTCCACACAAGCATGAAAATATGTCATATGTGTTTTGTATTTATGTGCTTGAATATGTATAGTCATTTTGGAATGAGTCTAAAAATGTATAAACGAAATCAACTCGAAAATACTTATGTGTAAAGTTTATGTTTTGATATATGTGATATATTATATTGTGGTGAAAACCTCAGTGTTAACTTTGCAAAGTTAGTGAATAATATTACAGGATATGAGACTTGCAAGTCATTGAATGAAATTATAGGATATGAGACTTGCAAAGTCATTGAATTATATTACAGGATATGAAAAACAATTTTTACAACTATTGTTAACAGGGTATTTTACCTTTCCAGTATGCCATGTATGATTACTTGGTACAGGGATAGGTTATACTCAAATGCATATGATGTGGTGTTACATTTTTGGTATCAGAGCAGGGATAGGTTCCATGGGAACATGCATAAGTATAAGAGTATGATAACATATGCATCCTATGTGTTGAACGTTATGTAGTGACATAATTTCATTTATTTTAGGGACATCATAAGACATAATTCATCAAGGAGGGAGAGGTCGGCCGAAATGGATTCTCATGAGGCATCACCTCATTTATATAGAGATCAACCAGCACTAGGAGCTAGAGCTCCAGTACATGCATCATAGTCATCTCATGCAAAAGTACCCCATGAAAACCTAGAACAAGAAGTATATGGTCTTGAAATGTACAAGGAAAGACGTTATGACAAGCTGAGGAAACATGGTGCAACTGATTTCAATGGCACAACAGACCCAGTAGAAGCTGAGACATGGCTGAAAAGGACACAGAGGGTACTGAATATGATGAGATGTACCCCGGATGAGAAATTCGATTATGCAGTATCCTTACTGCAAGGAAATGCTTATGAATGGTGGGAAACAGTCCCTGACAGTGATGCACAACCACCGGTGTTGACATGGAATTATTTTCTCCTGGAATTTCAGAACAATTACATGCCTGAAGCATATAAAGATGAGAAGAGGAAGGAATTCCTGAATCTAAAACAGGGGAATATGTCTATTGTGGAGTATGAAGTACAATTTAACAAACTTTCCCATTATGCCACCTTCATGGTCTCTACTGAAAGAGACAAATGCAGGAAGTTTGAGGAGGGCCTCAAATATGAGATCAGAAACAGAATTACAACTACTGATCTTGATAGTTATGCCAGGCTCAAAGCTGCTGCAATCAGAGATGAACGGTTAATGAAAGAAGCTGGGGAACAACAAATAAAAAGGCCATCACGTGAATTCTTTGGTGAGTCTAGCAGAAGGTTGGGGAAAAGAGGTAGATATATGCCAGCACAATCTGGTAACATAAGTGGGTACTCCAGTTCTAGAGGTCGAGGAATGACTTTCTCCTACCCAGGCAGAGGGCAGAGCCAACATGTTGAATAGAGGCCCACATGTAGTCGTTGTGGCAGACAGCATACAGGCGAATGTAGAAGGCTCACAGGAGCATGTTATTTCTGTGGATCGATGGAGCACATGTATAGAGACTGTCCAAATAGAGCCAAACTAGTAGAGACCAGCAGAGGCAAAGGAGTATCTGAGACTAATGTTGAGGCACCGAGGGTCTACCCTACTAGTGGGACACAAGGCAGAGGAAAAGGCAGGGGCAAGACTGGTACACTGGACAGAGGAGTGCCCAGATCTGAAGGTCAGAGTTCTAAACCTCCTACTCAGGCAAGGGTGTTTGCTATGACTAGACAAGAGGCAGTGGATGCTCCCGAAGTAGTCACTGGTAATATTTATATTTCTGAAATATTAGCATATGCATTGATTGACCCAAGCTCCACTCATTCATTTATATCATTGCATATGGCATCTGAATTGCATCAAATGCATGAGCCTTTGGGGATTGACATAAATGTGAGTATGCCATTGGGAACAGTGGTAGTAGTGAATAATGTCTGTCGTGATTGCCTGATATGCATTGACAGAGCTGAGTTAATAGCTTACCTGATTTTATTGCCAATATATGAATTTGATATGATACTGGGAATGGACTGGTTAACTAGACATCATGCAATAGTGAATTGCTTTACTAAGGAAGTAATTTTGGAATCACCAAACCAGCCAAGGGTAGTATTTCTAGGTGAAAGAAAACTTGTGCCTACATGTCTAGTTTCAGCTGTAAAGGCATTTCGAATGATCAAAGGGGGATGTGAAGCATATTTGGCATATGTGACTGATACTAGAACCACTGATAGCTTGCTTGAAAATATACCGGTGGTAAGGGAATTTACTGATGTATTCCCAGATGATCTACCTGGTTTACCACCAGATAGAGAGATAGAATTTACTATTGAACTAGTACTAGGAACTGCACCAATATCAAGGTCACCCTACAGAATGGCCCCAGTTGAGTTGAAAGAACTAAAGGCCCAATTGCAGGAGTTACTTGACAAAGGGTATATTAGACCTAGTGTATCACCATGGGGAGCTCCAGTGTTATTTGTTAAAAAGAAATATGGAATAATGAAATTGTGCATCGATTATAGGCAACTGAACAAAATGACGGTGAAGAACAAATATCAATTGCCTAGAATAGATGATTTGTTTGACCAGTTGCAAGGACCCCAAATATTCTCCAAGATTGATTTGAAATCAGGTTATTACCAGCAGAAGGTAGCAGAAGCAGATGTTCCAAAGACTACCTTTCAAACCAGGTATGGACATTATGAATTTTTAGTAATGCCATTTGGGTTGACTAATGCTCCAGCTGCATTTATGGCATTAATGAATAAGGTGTTTCAACCATATCTGGATAGGTTTGTGATAGTATTTATTGATGACATATTGTTGTACTCAAAGAATAGGGGAGAACATGAACAACATTTAAAAATTGTGTTGCAAACTTTGAGGGAGAAACAATTATATGCCAAATTGAGTAAATGCGAATTCTGGTTAGATCATTTGGTATTTCTTGGACATGTGGTGTCATGTAAGGGCATAGAGGTTGACCCAAAGAAAATTGAGGCTATGGTAAATTGGGAAGCTCCTAAAAATGTTTCTGAAATGCGTAGTTTTTTGGGTTTAGCCGGATACTACCGCATATTTGTTGATGGATTCTCCTTAATTGCTAGCCCTTTGACTAAATTGTTGAGAAAGAATGTGCCTTTCAAATGGACTCCAGAATGTTAGAGGAGTTTCGATGAACTAAAACACAAGCTAACCTCAACACCAGTGTTAACCATCCCTACAGGTACAAGTGGGTTTACAGTATATAGTGATGCTTCTCACCAAGGCTTGGGATGTGTGTTGATGCAACATGGTAAGGTGATAGCTTATGCATCCAGACAACTGAGACCACATGAGATCTCATATCCAATGCATGATTTAGAACTGGCTGCAGTCGTATTTGCATTGAAGATTTGGAGGCATTATCTGTATGGTGAGACATTCCAAATCTTCACAGACCATAAAAGCTTGGGTTATTTGCTGACACAGAAAGAATTAAACATGAGGCAGAGATGGTGGTTAGAGCTATTGAAAGATTATGACTGTACAATTCAATACCATCCAGGGAAAGCCAATGTGGTAGCAGATGCATTGAGTAGGAAGGCTAGTAGTAGTGTAGCTCACTTGCAAGTATCCTCTTTTCCATATTTGATTCAATTACGATCTATGAATGTTGAATTAAATATACATGATGAAGGATCACTGATTGCTACTCTTCAAGTCAGACCTATACTAAAGGAGAGGATCAAAGAAGCACAAAGCAAAGATCCTAAATTGTGTGAGAAAATTGAATCAGTAAGGCAGGAAAACAGTAAAGATTTTCAATTGCAGGATGATGTACTGATGTTAAAATCACGCATATGTGTTCCAGACACTAAGAACTTGCGTTAGGAAATAATGGAAGAGGCACATAATGCACCGTATGCAATGCACCCAGGGATGATAAAGATGTATCACAGTTTAAGGCCTCATTACTGGTGGCCAAGAACGAAGAAAGATATAGCATAATATGTTTCCAAATGCTTGATATGTCAGCAGATTAAAATTGAACATCAGGCACCAATTGGTAAGTTACATCCATTGCTAGTGACAGAATAGAAATGGGAAATAATAACGATGGATTTTGTCTATGGATTGCCAAGAACTCCACGGAAAAATGATGCAGTATGGGTAATTATTGATAGATTAACCAAGTCAGCACATTTTCTACCTATCAGATGGGGCTGTACACTTGAGAGTTTGGCCAAATTATATGTGAATGAGATAGTCAGATTGTATGGCATTCCAGTGTCCATTGTGTCTGATAGAGATCCACAGTTTACTTCACATTTTTGGGTGAGTTTACAGAATGCATTGGAAACAAAATTGAACTTTAGCACTGCATTCCACCCACAGACTGATGGACAGTCAGAAAGGACTATACAGACATTGGAAGAAATGCTTAGGGCATGTTCTATGGAATTCAGAGGTGCTTGAGATGAATATATAGCATTGATTGAATTTGCTTACAATAACCAGTATCATAGCAGTATCCAGATGGCACCATATGAGGCATTGTATGGCAGAAAGTGTCGAAGCCCTATCATTTGGGATGAAGAAGGAGCACGTGCATTAGAAGGGCCAGAAATAGTGCAAGACACAGTGGATAAGATCAAGGTTGTCAAGAACAAGCTAAAGGCAGCACAAGATAGGCAGAAAAGTTATGTTGATCAGCATAGAAGGGAAATGGAATACGAGTTGGGTGAAAAGGTATTTCTTCGTGTGTCTCCATGGAAAGGGATAATTCGATTTGGCAAAAAGGGCAAATTGAGCCTAAGGTATATAGGGCCTTATGAAATTCTTGAGAAGATTTGTCCATTGGCATATAGGTTGGCTTTACCACCCGAGATGGCTCAGATACATAATGTGTTTCATGTGAGCATGCTTAGAAGATACAGGTCAGATCCTACACATGTACTTAAAGATCAAGCCATTGAGATTGTAGAGGACATGAGTTATGTTGAGGAACCAGTGCAAATCATTGGATACAAGACTAAATAGCTAAGAAATCGAGAAATACCTTTGGTTAAAGTAATATGGCGTAACCATTTACAATATCCACACCTGTTTTCAGGTATTAATTTTGAGGACGAACTTTTTAAAAGAAGGGGAGAATTGTAACATCCTTGACCTTCCCCATATGCATTTCATCGAACATAAGCATCTTGCATACAATTGAATTGAACACGTGCATTTCATACATATTTTCGTAGGAACAAGTTCATGGCACGCACTAGCTATGTGTCCTAGTATTTGGCAATTATATCGAGTCACACGTGTATCCTTATAACCTAAATAAGGATAATAAAGTATTAGAAATGAATTGAATAAGGTGACTAAACTAAAGTAAGAAAAATGATTAGATTAAGATTAGTAAACATTTACATTGCTAATTTAGTTAAATCGGGTCAAATGATTAAGCTGTATTATTGTGTGAATTAGTGGAATTATAAATCTATGTAAATAATAATAATAACAATATAAAATGAAATGAAAATGAAACAAAAGAGAAATAGAAGAGAAGAGAAATGAGAAATGAGAAGAGAAAAGAGAAGAGAAAAAGAGAAAAAGAGAAAAAGGACAAAAAACAAGTTGGCTTTATCTTCATCTTTCTTCCCCATTTCTGCCTCCTCACTTCAGCCCCATTTTCTTCTTCAATTTCCTCCATTTCAGACTTCAATTCTTCCTTGTTTCACCTAGTTTTTGAAGCTAATTGATCCCTTTCAAGGTTATTCTTGGTAAGTAATCAATTCTTATTGCTATAGGGTTGATTTGAGTTGCTTAGGTTCAATATTAGGCACTGAATTGCACCCTGATTTTGATGTTAATAGAAATTGACTCTAGAAATGTGTAAAACCCAAAAGTTTTTCCTTTATATCTTATATTTATGGATATATAAACATTGTTTCAAGATGTTATGTATAGGCAGAGATATGCTCTTCGTACTGAAACTGGTCAGGGTATAAACCCTAACCAAGTTAACTACTGTGTGGTTTGATTTGGAATATGTTAAATCCCTTATATGAAGTCTCTCAAAACATAAAAGTTGTAGCTATATGTGTTGTGTATCTGTATACCCAATTTTAGGTTCATAGGTCTTGTAAATGTTGAGTTATGGTGAATGGAACCATGACTGTTCCATGGTTTGAACTGCCTATTGAGTGCCCTGGGAAGATATAGTAAATTCTTTGGCTAATTTGAGCTTGTTAGAGCTAGATTCTGTAAATGATCAAAACATGAGAGTTATAGGTAGAGGTCCTAGCTAAATTTTGGTACTCATTTCAACTTCATTGGTTATGTATAGACTAATATATGGCCTTTGGAAGCCATACTGGTCTGGAAGTGAATTCTATTCTGGACCAGTAAACTGTTTGGTATAATTAGAAGACCTTAGAGACATAATTGGTACAAGTTGTAAACATGAAACATGTTCCATATGAACCTATATAAGGGTATGTAAAGTTTCATTAAAATAAGACTCATTAAAATAAGACTTATAGATTATAAGTTATGATGAACCCAAATGAGTACCCTGAAACTGCCTAAAGGCAGAAACTAGGCAGAAAACAGAACACTCTTAGAAATTCCACCAAATATTGTACAATGATCAACTTGGTCTAAAATTTGAATATATTCTATAATTATATGTTATTTTTAATTAGGAACAAGAATCAGATTAATTGGTCAATTATAGAAAAAGTTATAGGCTAAACAGTCCCATAAGGTCACACTGCCTCATAGGAAAAATCGTAACTATTGACATGAACAATGCATATTAATTTGTTTAAGCCACATTAAGTCTCCCTAATCATAAGTTAATCGATTATATTTTCATATTAGGCTCGCAACATATTGGAGACCCACAAGGAGCAGATAGACAATAAGTTAGGGGTCAGAATCAAAGGAGAACGGTGAGTCTAATTATCGATTGAATTCTTTAGTGCAAATGAATGTTGCTTGCTATGTGATTCATGTGATTGTCATGATTGGTCCTTGATAATGTAATGATGGATAATTTGTGACATTGTGGTACATATAAATGGTATACTTGTGGTATATTTGAGGTATATGTTTGACAAATGTGATATATATACATGGTATATGTATAGTATATGCAAGGTATATGTTTGACATATGAGGTATATATGGAATATATGTATGTTATATATGATAAAGATGCAATGGCTGATGAATGCTTAAATACAAGTGCATATGGGCTAAAAAGGCGTTGTGACTAGTTAATCGATATTGTAAAGCAAAAGAAGAGGCCTATGGCCCAACAAATGTGCAAATGAAACAAATGATCAAGCTAGCTAGAAAATGCAAATGCAAATGTTCATATGGCAAATATTCACATGGAAACCCGGGGCAATGTCTGTTTAACTTAGTCACAACAAAATGAAATAAGCAAAGCATTTGCATACATAAAGAGTAATGATTATATGTTTCAACTTTATTGATACTTATATGATATTGATGAATGGAATGGAATACATGGTATATATTGGAATTGTGATTTATTACTATGAGTTGTTTGGCACTTTAGAGCTCATTGGATGGTTATTCTCACTGAGCCGCAACTCATCAATTTGCATCATTTTTCAGGTAAAGAAAAGTGATAGCTCATTTTGAGTAGCGTATAAAAGACATGGAGCACAGGTCACTAGCCGAGTCTCATCACTCTCTCTCCTTGCATTCCACCCAAGCATGAAAATATGTCATATGTGTTTTGTATTTACGTGCTTGAATATGTCTAGTCATTTTGGAATGAGTCTAAAAATGTATAAACAAAATCAACTCGAAAATAATTATGTGTAAAGTTTATGTTTTGATATATGTGATATATTATATTGTGGTGAAAACCTCAGTGTTAACATTGCAAAGTCAGTGAATAATATTACAGGATATGAGACTTGCAAGTCATTGAATGAAATTATAGGATATGAGACTTGCAAAGTCATTGAATTATATTACAGGATAAGAAAAAAAAATTTACTATTATTGTTAACAGGGTATTTTACCTTTCCAGTATGCCATGTATGATTACTTGGTACAGGGATAGGTTATACTCAAATGCATATGATGTGGTGTTACATGGAATATTCAGTTTGATGAGACAATCAAACAAAGTAGTTTCTTATAAAATTCAGATTAATCTTATGTATACAAGAAGGTTAGTGGATATACAATTGTATTCCTTGTGTTATATGTAGATGAGATATTGCTAGTGGGAAATGATGTCTCAGCCATACAATCAGTCAAAATTTGGTTATCCAAGAATTTCTCTATGAAAAACCTTAAAGAAGCAGTCTATATTTTGGGGATAAGGATATATAGAGATAGACTTAAAAGATTGCTTAATCTTTCACAGTCTACATACATAGAGAAGATGCTAAAGAGGTTTAGCGTGGAGCAGTCCAAGAGGGGATATATTCCTATAACCCATGGAATTACTCTCTTAAAGTCTATGTGTCCAAAAACACAAAATGAGATGACACATATGATTTTGTTTCCATATGCTTCAGCTATAGGATCAATCATGTACACTATGATATGTACAAGACCCGATGTATCATATGCTCTGAGTGTCATAAGCAGATACCAATTAGTCCTTGGTGAGAGTCATTAGTTGGCTATCAAGAATATCCTTATGTACTTGAGAAGGACTAAGGATGTATTCTTAGTATATGGAAATGGAGATCTTGTTGTGAGTGAGTATACTGATGCCAGCTTCCAATTTGACAAGGATGACTCAAAATCTTAGTCAGTTTATATATTCACACTAAAGTAGGAAATGACTGCTAATTCCACAACCGAAGTAGAGTACATTGCAACTTCTGAAGCAGCAAAGGAAGCAGTTTGGATAACAAAATTCATCATAGAACTTAGAGTGGTTACTTGCATTGTTGATCCAACACAAATGTATTGTGATAATAATAGAGACATTGCATAATCAAATGAGCCATGGTCTCATCAGAGATCCAAACTTGTACTCAGAAGATACTATTTGATGTTAAGATAGAAAGAGTGCCCACTAGTTAGAATATTGTTCATCCTTTAACTAAGCCACTTCTCCAAAAGAAATAAGATTCTCATGTACTCCTCTACAGAATTAAATACAAAGGTGATTGGCTTTAGTGCAAGTGGGAGCTTGTTAGAGAAGTGCTCTAAAGGAAATCACCTTTAGCACTTATTGTACAAATTTATTTGATCAATAAAAGACATTTTCATTAATTTGATATTCATTTGATATATGAATTGATAGTGATCTTAAATCAATTAATGAAGTCCTTGATACATAACATAGCATGAAGCAAATCATGATGAGATAATGATATTGAGATTCTTATCATGTGTAATTATGTTAGTATCTAAATTATTCCTAGTCATACGATTAATGAGATGGAACATTGTTAATCCAGATAGACTAGCACATGTTATACTACTCGATTAGATCAAGCAGTAGATCTCATAATCTGTAAACATGAGATGTTTAGAGTTAACATGTGGATGCTTGTTAAGTGTAGCTAAGTACATTGGATGACCAACTATGAGACACTCATATGGATAATCTATTCAAATGTCAATAATAGTCTCATCATAGCAATGGTGCAAGTATCCTTAGACTTGAGGTACTCTAGGATATCTTGGATAATAATTTTGTATTTTGACACTGTTCTTTGTTGCCTAAGGGAGGTTGCTCATAAGGTGGTGATTGGAAACAGCTTGAGATATTTGAAGGTAACTAGGTAACAAACAAATAATTCACCACTCCAGATAGAAGAAGTGTATACCCATGGCCTCTTATTGGGGTCATTACTTCGGAATCTTTAGCCGGACTGAAAATGTCATGAAAATAGTCTTCAAGGACATGTCTAACAGAGTAATGAGCCTTAGGGACAAGAACTAACATTACTTGGACTAGATGTGATGTAGTTAGTCTAGTGAGAGTTAACACATGTCCATACTTTTAACAAAGTGGGGTATATAATGGTGAAAGGAATAATTGAATGGAAATTGTCTATAGAAAGGTTCATAGTCAATCCACTTACATTTCGGTCAATTGGGGGTCATAATGTGTTGCTAGATACTGCTCATGACTTGCTTAAATTAATTGTTAATCTAAGTGGCCAACATAATTGGGAACCAAATGGGTCACACGCATCGGAGATGTGGAGAATGAGTAAAATGATCTTGGATGGGATTCAAAAATATGAGAGAATTATTTTGGTACGAATTGCGATGAGATCGCAAAAAAAATAGAAATTGTCTATAGAAAGGTTCATAGTCAAACCACTGACTTTCCGATCAATTGGGAGTCATACTTTATTGCTAGATACTGCTCATGACTTGCTTAAATTAATTGTTAATTTAAATGTCCAACATAACCGGGAAGCTAATGGGTCACACACATTGGAGATGTGAAAAATGAGTAAAATGGTCTTGGATGGGATCCAAAAATATGAGAGAATTATTTTGATACATATTGCGATGAGATCGTTCGGGGGGTAGGTCACTGGGCTGACCCAGTGACCTAGACTATTTTTAGGATAAAAATATTTTTGAAATGTTTAAAAGTCTGAAAATTATTTTTGGAAATTGTGAAAATTAAAAAAGAAAAATAATAGTTATTTTTCATATTCTCTCAAATTGAGCGTACACCATTGCTAGCACTTTGAGGTGTGTTCAACCATTTCTCTTTTAGTTTTCTCTCATATTTTCATGTGGATTAAAATTAGAGACATCCTAAAGTAGATTTTTGTGGTTGCAACAACCCAACAAGGTGAAAATTTGAAGAATAAATCAAAAAATTAACAAGGTATAATTTTTTGCCTCTATGTTTTGAAAAATTAGTTTTAATGGTACAAGCAAGATTTTTGTTTCGAGTTATGAAAATTTTATTTTTCTGCTACATTTTATGAATGAGATTCATTTTCAAAATCCAAATCAATGCTTCAGAAGTCTTTATGGACTTGATGAATAGGGTATTCAGACCCTCCTAGACTAGTGTGTTGTGATTTTTACTGATGACATTTTGGTCTATTCTAAGACACCTGAGGAGCATGATCAACATATGCAAATAGTTTAACAAACATTTAGGGAGGAAAAGTTGTATGCTAGGTTCTCAAAATGTGAATTTTGGCATGATGAGGTAGCTTTTCTGGGACACATTATGTCAACTGATGGTATATGGGTTGATTCTAGCAAAGTAAAGGCTGTTATGAGTTGGAAGCCTCCCCGTAATGTGACTAAAATTAAAAGTTTCCTTGGATTAGCTGGTTATTACAGGAGGTTCGTTAAGGGCTTTTCAATGATTGCTCCTCCTTTAACCAAACTACTAAGGAAAGATATGAAGTTTGAGTGGACAATTAAATGCCATAATAGTTTTGATAGTCTGAAGAAGATGTTAACAGAGGCTCCAATTTTGACATAGCCAGTTCCTGATAATGAGTACGCCACCTACATTTTCACAAAGAACCATGATGTGTACTGATGGAAGGGGGTAAAATAGTAGCATATGCATCTAAGCAGATGAAAATACATGAGAAAAATTACCTCACACATGACATAGAGTTAGCAACCATTGTCTTTAAATTAAAGATATGGCATCACTATCTTTATAGGGAGAAATATTTTATCTACATAGACCATAAGTGGTTGAAGTATCTTCCTACAAAGAAGGATCTTAACCTGAGATAGAGGCAGTGGTTAGAACTAACAAAAATTATAAATGTATTATCGATTACCACCCAGAAAAGACCAATGTACTGGCTGATACTTTGAGTAGGAAGATGGTGGCAAAGTTGCACATCCAACCTACACTTAATCAGAAGATTATAAATAAATAGAGATAGGATGTTAAGCTAGTTGAGATAGCCGAGTTAGTCTCTAAGGGGTAGAGACCTGATCATTCAATTGAGATAGATGGTGGGTTATACTACCAAGGCTATTTATGCATGCATAGAGTTGATGAGGTGAGATAGAGGATATTATAGGAGGCATATGAAACCAGGTATGCACCCATGAAGTACTAAGATGTATCATGACCTGAAGAGTAAATACTGGTGGACAACATGAAGAGAGATATCATAGAGTATACAACCAAATGCCTGACTTGTTTGTTGGGTTCTTAACATGCATCTTATACATGAAATAGCATAAATTTAAAAATTAATTGAACCCAAAACCATGGAACGCCCTATGAATATTAAAATCGAATCATACCACACCTTTGTTTGCAACTCTTGTTCTTCCAAGTTGGTAGCTTTTCCTTCTTTGTTAGGTTGTAGCAAACCACAAAAATCCAAAGCTAGGATTGCCTCTAAGAGTATCCATGGGAAGGAAGAAGAAGAAAACCTCCAAGGAGATGGGGTGAAAAAACTCCAAAGTGGGCTATGGAAAATTGTCTTATGAAAGAGAAAAGGGAGAGAAGAAAATTAACTTTTATTTTTCTTAATAGGGTAGCCACGAAATTAACTCTTTAAAAGGAGCATTTATACTATGTATAATCCCTTTTAGTATTGTAAAAGGAAAACCCTAATGGGTCCATTTTCCTAAGGTATAATACCCAATGTTGACCAAGTAAACAATCTTAATCCAAATTGGATATGACCCATTTTTATAACCCTTATAAAAGGCCCAACTCTCTTTCTTTCTCATTTGGATATTCTCCAAAACCCATTTTACATTATCTTCATTCCATCTATGCATGTGACTAATAGGTTTTTTGGTCATATTGGCAACTCAAGTCTCAAAAGGAATCCTAATCCAATTAAGATTCTATGATTCAAACTCTTTTGACCCATAATTGATTTCTAATCAATTTCCCCTGACTTAGTAGATCATGAGCAACATCTAGCAACACATCATGACCACCCAATTAACTAGAAAGTTAGTAGTTTAACTTTTAACCCTTCCATAGACAATTACCGTGCAATTCATTCTTTCACTAAACTATACCTCATTTGGTTCAGAGTATAGATTATGTGTCAACTCCCACTAGAATGACTACATCACATCTAATCCAAATGATATTAGTTCTTATCTATGAGACTCATTACCCTGATTCAGATAGGTCCTTGAAGACATGTCCACCTCGGCCAAGGATTTCTAAGTAATGATCTCTACAAGAGGCCATAGGTATACTCTCCTTCTATCAGGAGTGGTGAATCCCTTATTGACTACTCAACAATCTTCGAATACCTCATGCTATACCCAATCACCACCTTATAAGCGACCTCTAACAGGCAATAAGGAATGGAGTCAAGGTATAGGATTTAGTATCCAAGATAACCTTGAGCATCTCAAGTCTAAGGATACTTGCACTATTGTTATAATGAGACTATCACTGACATTGAATAGATATCCATGTGATTGTCTCATTGTAGGTCATCCAATGTACTTGCTACTCTTAGCAAACATCCATATGTTAACTCTAAACATTTCATGTCTACAGCTTATGAGATCAGCTACTTAACCTAGTCAAGGAGTATCACATGCTCTAGTCTATCCAAATTAACAATGTCCCATCTTGTTAATCCTATGATTGGGGATAATTTAGGTGTAAATACAATTGCACATGACAAGATTCTCATTATCATGATTTCCTTCATGTTGTGTTATATACTAAGGACTTCATTAAATGATCTAAGATATATATCAATTCATATAAAATGAATACCATATAATGAAAATGTTTTTTATTAATTATAAATGAGTACATCAAGTGCCTAAGGTAATTACCTTTAGGGCGCCTTTCTAACAATCTCCCACTTGCACTAAAGCCAATTGCCTTTGTACATTATACCATAGGTGAATACATGACTATCATGTGTCTTTTGGGGAAGGGGCCTAGTGAGAGGATCAATTATAATATGATTAGTGGGAACTCTCCCTTTTTTTACATCATGTCTATATATGATTTTTCGAATCAAATGGTATCGTCTAAGTATATGCTTAGATCTTTGATGAGACCGTGGTTCCTTTGCTTATGCAATGACTCCATTGTTATCGTAATATAATGGTATTGGATGAAAAATTCTAAAGACCACTTCTAACTTTATGATTAATTTCCTTATCCAAACTGCTTCCTTGGCTACCTTAGAAGCTACAATGTACTCTCATTTGGTTGTAGAATCTGCAGTCATCTCCTGTTTGGAACTTTTGCAACTGACTGTTTAACAATTTAACATGAAAACATAGCCTGACTAGGATTTAGAGTCATCCTTATCAATATGAAAGATGGCATCTATATACCTACTTACTTTAAGCTCACCATTTTCATAAATCAAGAATGCATCCTTAGTTCTTCTTAAATACTTAAGGATGTTCTTAACAGCCACCCAATGTCCTTGCCTAGATCTGACTGATATCTGTTAATGATATTTACAGTATATGGTCCATTGAGTCTAGTACATAACATAACATACATGAAGGATCCAATCGCCGAAGCATATGGAATCCTACTTATGCATGTCTGTTATTGGTCTTTAGACATGGATTTAGAAAGGGTGATCCCATGAGTCATAGGAATTAATCCACTCTTGGACTATTCCATGCTAAATCTTTTTAGCATCTTGTCTATGTATGTAGACTGGGAAAGACCAAGTAACCTTTTAGATCTATCCGTATAGATCTTAATCCCCGATATATAGGTTGTTTCTCCAAGGTCTTTCATGGAAAAATTCTAAGAAAGCCAAATTTTGATTGATGAAATAATTGAGATATCATTTCCTATAAGAAGTATGTCATTTACATATAATAAAAGGAATACGACTGCACTCCCACTAACCTTCTTATAAACACAAGGTTCATCCCTATTTTGTGAGAAACCAGACTCTTTGATTGTGTCATCAAATTGGATGTTCAAACTCCTAGATGCTTACTTCAATCCATAAATGGATCTTTGCAATTTGCATACCTTTTTTCCATAATTAGATGTGAAACCCTCATATTGTGTCATGTACACATTCTTAGTCAAATTTCCAATAAGAAAAGTTGTTTTCACATCCATTTGCCAAATCATAATTATAATCAGCAGCAATGGCTATGAGTATCCTGATGGATTTAAGCATAGCAACTGGAATAAAGGTCTTATCATAGTCAACATCTTGTCTTTGATGATATCTTTTGTAATGTCACACCTTATGCAATTAAGTATAACCTATCCCTGTATCAAATAATCACACATAGCATGCTGGAAAATCAAAATATCCTATTAACATTGATAGTAATTCTTTTTTATATCATGTAATATCATTCAATGACTCTGCAAGTCTCATATACTGTAATATCATTCAATGGCTTTTCAAGTCTCATACCCCGTAATATCATTCAATGACTTTGCAAGTCAACACTGAGGCTTTTGCCACAATACGATATATAACATATATTAAAACATAAACTTTGCACATAAGTATTTACGAGTTGCTTTCGTTTATACATTTTTAAAACCCATTCCAAACTGACGATACATATTGTAACATCCTTGACCTTCCCCACATGCATATCCATATGCATTTCATTTGAACATATGCATCTTCCATATAATCCAATTGAACACATGGATTTCATACATATTTTCTTAGGAACAAGTTCATGGCATGCACTAGCTATGTGTCCTAGTATTTAGCAATTGTATCGAGTCGCACATGTGTACTTATAACCTAAATAAGGATAACAAAGCATTAAAAAATAAACTGAATAAGGTGACTAAATTAAAGTAAGAAAAATGACTAGATTATGATTAGTAAACATTTACATTGTTAATTTAGTTAAATCGGGCCAAATGATTAAGCTGCATTATTGTGTGAATTAGGGGAATTATAAATGTATGTTAATAATAATAATAATAATAATAATAATAATAATAATAATAATAATAATAATATAGACAAAATAAAATGAAAATGAAACAAAAGGAAAATAAAAGAAAGGAGAAGAGAAAAGAGAAGAGAAAAGAAAAGAGATGAAGAGAAAAAGATAAAAAGACAAAAACGAAAAGGTTAGCTTTATCTTCCTCCCCCATTTCTGCCTCCTTACTCCAGCCTCGTCTTCTTCTTGATCTTCCCCCATTTTAGACTTCAATTCTTCCTTGTTTCACCTAGTGTTTTCACCAAATTGATCCCTTGCAAGTTCGTCCTTGGTAAGTAATCAATTCTTATTGCTATAGGATTTATTTGAGTTGCTAAGGTTCATTAATAGGCACTGATTTGCACCCCAATTTTGGTACATATAGAAATTGATTCTGGAAACATTTAAAACATGAACATTGTTCCTTTTGTCTTAGATTTATGGATATGTAAATAGTTTTTCAAGATTTTGTGTGTTGGAAGAGAAATCCTCTCTCTACTGAAACTGGTCAGGGTGTGAACCCTAGCCAAGTTAGCTACTGTGTTCTTTGGTTTTGAATATACTAAAGCCATTGTTTAAAGAATGTCAAAATATAAAAGTTGTAGATATCGTTATACCAAATTTCAGGTTCATATGTCTTTTGGATTGTGAGTTATGGTGAATGGAACCATGACTGTTCCATGGTTTGAACTGTCTGTTTAGTGCCTTGGGCAGCTCTAGTAAATTGTTTGGCTAATTTGAAATCCTTAGAGATTGATTCTGTAAATTGTCCAAACATGAAAGTATAGGTATATGGCTTAAAAAACTTTTGGTACTCATTTAAGCTTAATATGTTATGTATAGACTAAGTTATAGCCTTTGGAAGTCATACTGCTCCCGAAGCCAATTCTATTATGGACCAGTGAAATGTTTCTTATAATTTGAAGACCTTAGAGACATAACTGATAAAATTTTTAAACGTGAAACATGTTCCAATTTAACCCATATAAGTGTCTGTAAAGTGTCATTAAAATAGGACTTATAGATTATAAGTTATGACGAACGAAATTGGGTATCCTGAAACTGCCTAAAGGCAAAAAATAGAACACACTTAGAAATTCCACCAAATATTGTACAATGATAAAATTGATTATGTTATATAATTATATGTTATTTTTAATTAGGAATAAGAATCAGATTAATTGGTCAAGTATAGAAAAAGTGATAGGCTAAACAGTCCCATAAGGTCACACTGTCTCATTGGAAAAATCTTAACTATTGATGTGAACAATGCATATTAATTTGTTTAAGCCACATTAAGTCTCCCTAATCATGAGTTAATCGATTATGTTTTCATATTAGGCTCGCAACATATTGGAGACCCACAAGGAGCAGATAGACAATAAGTTAGGGGTCGAAATCAAAGGAGAAAGGTGAGTCTAATTATCCATTGAATTCTTTAGTGCAAATGAATGTTGCTTGCTATGTGATTCATATGTTTGTCATGATTCGTCCTTGATAATATGAGGATGGATAATTTGTGACATTGTGGTACATATAAATGGTATACTTATGGTATATTTGAGGTATATGTCTGACATATATGATATATATACATGGTATATGTATAGTATATACAAGGTATATGCTTGGCATATGAGGCATATATGCGGTATATGTGATAAGATACAATGGTTGATGAATGCTTAAGTACAAGTGCATATGCATATGGACTTAAAAGGTATTGTGACTAGTTAATCGATATTGTAATGTAAAAGAAGAGGCCTATGGCCCAACAAATGTGCAAGTGAAACAAATGATCAAGCTACCTAGCAAATGCAAATGTTCACATGGAAACCCGGGGCAATGTCTGTTTAACTTGGTCACAACAAAATTAAATAAGCAAAGCATTTGCATACGTAAGGAGTAATGATTATATGTTTCAACTTTATTGATATTTATATGATACTGTTGAATGGAATGGAATATATGGTATGTATTGGATTTGTGATTTATTATTATGAGTTGTTCGGTACTTTAGAGCTCATTTGATAGTTATTCTCACTGAGCCACAACTCATCAATTTGCATCATTTTTCAGATAAAAAAAAGTGACAGCTCATTTTGAGTAGCGTATAGAAAACATGGCGCACAGGTTACTGGCCGAGCCTCATCACTCTCTCTCCTTGCATTCCACACGAGCATGAAAATATGTCATCCACATTTTGTATTTATGTGTTTGAATATGTATAGTCATTTTGGAATGGGTTTTAAAAATGTATAAATGAAAGCAACTCGTAAATAATTATGTGCAAAGTTTATGTTTTAATATATGTGATATATCGTATTGTGGCAAAAGCCTCAGTGTTTACTTGCAAAGTCATTGAATGATATTACAGGATATGAGACTTGCAAAGTCATTGAATGATATTATAGTATATGAGACTTGCAAAGTCATTGAATGATATTACAAGATATGAAAAAAAAATTTACTACCATTGTTAACAGGATATTTTGTCTTTCCAGCATGCTATGTGTGATTATTTGATACAGGGATAGGTTGAACTTAATTGCATAAGGTGTTATGTTATATTTTTGGTATCAAAGCAGGGATAGGTTCCATGGGAACATGCATATGCATAAGAGTATGATAACATGTGCATCATATATGTTGAACATTATGTAGTGACATAATTTTATATATATTTTAGGGACATCATAAGACATTAATCACCAAGGAGGGAGAGGCCGGCCGAAATGCATTCTCAAGAGGCATCACCTCATTTACATAGAGATCAACCAGCACTAGGAGCTAAAACTCCAGCACATGCATCACAGTCATCTCATGCAGAAGTACCCCATGAAAACTAGAACATAGAGTATATGGTCCTGAAATGTACAAGGAAAGATGTTATGACAAGCTGAGAAAACATGGTGCAACTGATTTCAATGGCACAACAAACCCAGCAGAAGCTGAGACATGGATGAAAAGGACACACAGGGTACTGAATATGATGAGATGTACCCCATATGAGAAATTTGATTATGCAGTATCCTTGCTTCAAGGCAATGCTTATGAATGGTGGGAGACAGTCCGCAATAGTGATGCACAACCACCGGTTCTGACATGGAATGATTTCCTCCATGAATTTCAGAACAATTACATTCCTAAGGCATATAAAGATGAGAAGAGAAAGGAATTCCTGAATCTAAAATAGTGGAACATGTCTGTTGCGGAGTATGAAGTACAGTTTAACAAACTTTCCCATTATGCCACCTTTATGGTCTCTACTGAAAGAGACAAATGCAGGAAGTTTGAGGAGGGCCTCAAATATGAGATCAGAAATAGAATCACAACTATTGATCTTGATAGTTATGCCAGACTTAGAGCTGCTACAATCAGAGCTGAACGGTTAATGAAAGAAGTTGGGGAACAACAAATTAAAAGGGCAGCACATGAGTTCTTTGGTGAGTCATGCAGAAGGTCGGGAAAAAGAGGCAGATATATGCCTGCACAGTCTGGTAATAGAGGTGGATACTCGAGCTCCAGAGGTCGTGCTATAACTTCTTTTTACCTAGGCAGAGGGCAAAGCTAATATGTTGAACATAGGCTCACATGTACTCATTGTGGTAGACAACATACGGGCGAATGTAGAAGGCTCACAGGAGAATGTTATTTCTATGGATCGATGGAGCACATGTATAGAGACTGTCCAAATACAGCCAAACTAGCAGAGACTAACAGAGGCAGAGGAGTATCTGAGACTACTGTTGAGGCACTGAGGGTCTACCCTACTAGTGGGACATAGGGCAGAGGAAGAGGCAAGGGCAGGACTGGTAAAATGGGCAGAGGAGTGACCAGATCTGAAGGTCAGAGTTCTAGACCCCCTACTCAAGCCAGGGTGTTTGCTATGACTAGACAGGAGGCGGTGGATGCTTCCAAAGTAGTTACCGGTAATATTTACATTTATGATATGTTAGCATATGCATTGATTGACCCAGGCTCCACTCATTCATTTATATCATTGCATACGATATCTAAACTGCATCAAACATATGAGCCTTTGGGGATTGACATAAATGTGAGTACTCCATTAGGAACAGTAGTAGTTGTGAATAATGTCTATCATGATTGCTTGATATGCATTGATAGAGCTGAGTTAATAGCTGATATGATTTTATTGCCAATATATGAATTTGATGTGATACAGGGATAGGTTGAACTCAAATGTATAAGATGTGGTGTTACACATATTCAACCATATAAATACAAAATGCCGATGACATATTTTTATGCTCGAGTGGTATGCAAGGAGAGAGGGTGATGAGGCTTGGCAAGTGACCTGTGCTCCATGTCTTCTATACGCTACTCAAAATGAGCTATCACTTTTTTTACCTGAAAAATGATGCAAATTGATGAGTTGCGGCTTAGTGAGAATAACCATCAAATGAGCTCTAAAGTACTAAACAACTCATAGTAATAAATCACAAATCCAATACATACCATGTATTCCATTCCATTCATCAGTATCATATAAATATCAATAAAGTTGAAATATATAATCATTACTCCTTACATATGCAAATGCTTTGCTTATTTCATTTTATTGTGACCAAGTTAAACAGACATTGCCCCGGGTTTCCATGTGAACATTTTCATTTGCTAGCTAGCTTGATCATTTGTTTCATTTGCATATTTGTTGGGCCATAGGCCTCTTCTTTTGCTTTATAATATCGATTAACTAGTCACAACGCCTTTTTAGTCCTTATGCATATGCACTTGTACTTAATCATTCATCAACCATTACATCTTATCACATATAACATACATATACTGCATATATGCCTCATATGCCACGCATATACCTCGCATATACTATACATTTACCCTGTATATATATCACATATGGCAAACATATACCTCAAATATATCACAAGTATACCACTTATGTGTACCATAATGTCAAAAATTATCCATCATCATATTATCAGGGGAAAATCATGACAATCATATAAATCACATAGCAAGCAACATTCATATGTACTAAAGAATTCAATTGATAAATAGACTCACCTTTCTCATTTGATTCCGACCCCTAACTTATTATCTATCCACTCCTTGTGGGTCTCCAATATGTTGTGAGCCTAATATGAAAACATAATCGATTAACTCATGATTCGGGAGACTTAATGTGGCTTGAACAAATTAATATGCATTGTTCATATCAATAGTTAAGATTTTTCCTATGAGGTAGTGTGACCTTATGGGACTGTTTAGCCTATAACTTTTTATATACTTGATCAATTAATCTGATTCTTGTTCCTAATTAAAACTAACGTATAATTATATAACATATAAAATTTCAAACCAATTGGATCATTTTACAAATTTTGGTGGAATTTCTAAGTGTGTTATGTTTTCTGCCTTATTTTATGCCTTTAGGCAGTTTCAGGGTACCCGCTTTGGTTCATCATAACTTATAATCTATAAGTCCTATTTTAATGCATCTGTACAGAAACTTATATGGGTTCAAATGGAACATTTTTCAAGTTTACAACTTTTATCAATTATGTCTCGAATGTCTTCAAATTATAACAAATATTTCACTGGGCCATAATAGAATTGGCTTCCGGACCAGTATGACTTCCAAAGGCCATAGGTCTATGCAGAACATATCAAGCTGAAATGCATACCCATATTTAGCTAAGACAAATACCTATAACTTTCATGTTTTGATAATTAATATAATCTAGCTCTAACGAGCTAAAATTAACCAAACAAGTTGCTAGATCTACCCAGGGCACTCAGTACGCAGTTCAAACTATGGAACAGTCATGGTTCCAGTCACCATAACTCAACATTTACAAGACATATGAACCTGAAATTTGGTATACCGATACATGACACATATATCTACAACTTTTATGTTTTGAGATACTTCCAATATTGGCTTTAGACACTAACAAACATAGTAGCTAACATACTTAGGGTTCACATCCGGACCAGTTTCAATAAAGAGAGGATATCGCTTTCTATACATCACATCTTGCAAACTTGTTTACATATCCATAAATATAAGACATAAAGGAACAAATTTTTTGTTTTAAGTTTTTTCAGATTCAATCTCTAAGATCATCAAAACCATGGCACAATTGACTGCCTATTAATGAACCCTAAACATCATAATCAAGCTTAACACAAAAACAAATGTTTACTCACCTATAATCACACTTGGCTAATCTTGTTGCTGCAATTTTTGGAGTGAAATAGTGGCTGGAACTTGAAAAGAAATGGAAGGAATGAAGCAAAGAAGAAGAAGAAGATGAGGAAAGGAAATAAATATGGTGGCAGCCTAATAAGTTAAAAGGCACCACCATTTCCTTTGTTTCACCTGTCCACTTTTTTTTTCTTTTTTTTTCTAACTTTTATTTTTATTTTTTCTAATTATTCTTATTATTATTACACAATTCAACACAATATGCAGTTTAATCTTAATCTAGTCATTTTGCATACTTTAATTTGGTCACCTTATTTCATTTATTTTTAATACTTTTTATCCTTATTTAGATTATAAATACACATATGCGACTCTATACAATTGCAATGTACTAAGACACGTAGCTAGTGCGTGTCATGGACTTGTTCCTACGAAAATACGTATGAAATGCACGTGTTCAATTGGATTATATAGAAGATGCATATGTCCAAATGAAATGCATGTGGATACGCCTGTGGGGAAGGTCAAGGATGTAACGTCACACCTTATGCAATTAAGTATAACCTATCCCTGTATCAAATAATCACACATAGCATGATAGAAAGACAAAATATCCTATTAACATTGATAGTAATTTTTTTTATATCCTGTAATATCATTCAATGACTCTGCAAGTCTCATATACTGTAATATCATTCCATGACTCTGCAAGTCACATACCCCGTAATATCATTCAATGACTTTGCAAGTCACATACCCCGTAATATCATTCAATGACTTTGCAAGTCAACACTGAGACTTTCGCCACAATATGATATATCACATATATTAAAACATAAACTTTGCACATAAGTATTTAAAAGTTGTTTTCATTTATACATTTTTAAAACCCATTCCAAACTGACTATACATATTCAACCATGTAAATACAAAATGCAGATGACATATTTTCATGCTCGAGTGGTATGCAAGGAGAGAGAGTGATGAGGCTCGGCCAGTGACCTGTGCTTCATGTCTTCTATACGCTACTCAAAATGAGCTATCACTTTTCTTTACCTAAAAAATGATGCAAATTGATGAGTTGTGGCTCAGTGAGAATAACCATCAAATCAGCTCTAAAGTACCGAACAGCTCATAGTAATAAATCAAAAATCCAATACCTACCATGTATTCCATTCCATTCATCAGTATCATAAAAAATATCAATAAAGTTGAAACATATAATCATTACTCCTTACGTATGTAAATGCTTTGCTTATCTCATTTGTTGTGACCAAGTTAAACAGACATTGCCCCGGGTTTCCATGTGAACATTTGCCATGTGAACATTTGCATTTGCTAGCTAGCTTGATCATTTGTTGCATTTGCACATTTCTTAGGCCATATGCCTCTTCTTTTGCTTTACAATATCGATTAACTAGTCACAATGCCTTTTTAGTCCATATGCATATGCACTTGTACTTAATCATTCATCAACCATTGCATCTTATCACATATAACATACATATACCGCATATATGCCTCATATGTCACGTATATACCTCGCATATACTATACATTTACCCTATATATATATCACATATGTCAAACCTATACCTCAAATATATCACAAGTATACCACTTATGTGTACCACAATGTCACAAATTATCCATCATCATATTATTAGAGGCAAATCATGACAATCATATAAATCACATAGCAAGCAACATTTGTATGTACTAAAGAATTCAATTGATAAATAGACTCACCTTTCTCCTTTGATTCCGACCCCTAACTTATTATCTATTCGCTCCTTATGGGTCTCCAAAATGTTGTGAGCCTAATATGAAAACATAATCGATTAACTCATGATTAGGGAGACTTAATGTGGCTTGAACAAATTAATATGCATTGTTCATATCAATAGTTAAGATTTTTCCTATGAGGCAGGGTGACCTTATGGGACTGTTTAGCCTATAACTTTTTCTATACTTGATCAATTAATCTGATTATTGTTCCTAATTAAAACTAACATATATTTATATAACATATAAAATTTCAAACCAATTGGATCATTTTACAAATTTTGGTGGAATTTCTAAGTGTGTTCTGTTTTTTGCCTTATTTTATGCCTTTAGGCAGTTTCAGGGTACCCACTTTGGTTCATCATAACTTATAATCTATAAGTCTTATTTTAATGAACCTTTACAGACACTTATATGGGTTCACATGGAACATGTTTAAGGTTTATAACTTTTATCAATTATGTCTCTATGGTCTTCAAATATAACAAATATTTCATTAGTCCATTATAGAATTGGCTTTCGGACCAGTATGACTTCCAAATGACATAACGTAGTCTATACAGAACATATCAAGCTGAAAGTAGTACCAAATTTTAGATAAGACATATACCTATAAATGTCATGTTTTGATAATTTATATATTCTAGCTCTAATGAGCTCCAATTTGCCAAATAACGTGCTAAGGGCACTCAGTGTGCAGTTCAAACCATGGACCAGTCATGGTTCCATTCACGATAACTCAAAATTTACAAGAAATATGAACCTGGAATTTGGTATACAGATACCTAAACATATATCTACAACTTTTATATTTTGAGATAATTCCAATATTGGCTTTAGAATATTCAAAACAAACAAACACAGTAGCTAACTTACTTAAGGTTCACATCCAGACAAGTTTCAATACAGAGATGATATCTCATTCTATACACCACATATTGCAAAAATGTTTACATATCCATAAATCTAAGACATAAAGGAACAATTTTTGTGTTTTAAGCCTTTTCATATCCGATCTCTAAGAGCATAAAAACTATAGCACAAAATAATGCTTATTAATGAACCCTAAACACCATAATCAAGCTTAACACAAATATAAATGTTTACTCACCTATAATCACTCTTGGCTAATCTTGTTGCTACAATTTTTGGAGTGAAAGAGGGAAGAAATGGTGGTTGGATCTTGAAAAGAAATGGAAGGAATGAAGCAAAGAAGAAGAAGATGAGGAAAGGAAATGAATATGGTGGCAGCCTAATAAGTTAAAAGGCACCACCATTTCCTTTGTTTCACCTGTCCACTTTTTCTTTTCTTTTTTTTTCTTTTTTTTTCTGACTTTTATTTTTATTTTTATTTTTTCTAATTATTCTTATTATTATTACACAATTCAACACAATATGCAATTTAATCTTAATCTAGTCATTTTGCCTACTTTAATTTGGTCACCTTATTTCATTTATTTTTAATACTTTTTATCCTCATTTAGATTATAAATATACATGTGCGACTCGATACAATTGCAATGTACTAAGACACATAGCTAGTGCGTGTCATGGACTTGTTCCTACGAAAATACGTATAAAATGCACGTGTTCAATTGGATTATATAGAAGATGCATATGTTCAAATAAAATGTATGTGGGGAAGGTCAAGGATGTTACATCTTTTAGCTATCAGCCTAGCTTTATAGGTAGTAACATTACCTTCCATATCGTTCTTTTTCTTGAAGACCCATTTGAACCCAATAGGTTTTATCCCTTTAGGTGGATTAACTAAAGTTCATACTTCGTTTTCATACATGGAATCCATCTCTGACAACATGGCCTTTGGTAATCTATTAGATTTTTAACTATTCAGAACTTCTTCATAGGTAGTAGGCTCATCATCTTCTATGAGCAATACATCATTTTGTTCACTTATAAGAAATCCATATCTCTCTAGAATAGTGTGTATCCTACTTGATCTATGAAGTTATTGTAATTTATAAGGTGCAACTATTACTTCATCTGTATGCGTAATAGATTTCGATTCTATCAGTTGATTTGTATCTATTTGAGCATCTTGAACTTTATCAAGTTCGATCTTGCTCCCACTATCTTCTTTTAGAAAAAACTCTTTTTCTAGGAAGACAACATGCTTTGAAACAAATATTTTGTATTCGAAAGGGTGGTAGAAACAAATATTTTGTATTCCAAATGAGTCTTTTGGATATCTTACAAACAAACTCCGATCAGACTTAACTTCTAGCTTATCTGACATTGTCTGCTTCACATAAGTAGGACAACCCCATACTTTCATGTGTGAAAGATTTGGTTTCTTGTTATTCCATATCTTATATTATTTGAACTTTTCAAAAGATTACAAATTGTATCTCATTACAAATTGCCTGTACAAGATTTACGGATGACCGCTATGTTGTGTAAATATAAATACTGGTAACACACTCCAAGAAAATAATGTTAACTATTATAGATTCATAATAGCAGTTTTGCAATTGGAAAAGTACATTGTTATCTACCATTTACATGCTACTTATAGGGATGATGCATGAAATATTTGACATATATACACATATGCATGGCACGACCAAAATGGAAGACCCACTCTAGCTGGGCGGCTAAAACTATAACTGCTACTCTATTTTGATGGGGCTTCAGACATCGCATCTCCTCTCACTAGTTCACCACTGTCAACTTTAGTCTAGTACTTGCGCAATGAGAAAACAACTCTTGTGATGAGCTAAGCTCAATGGTGAAAGCTTTACAATAATGGGTTAATAGAATAGTAATATTAAATACAATTAAATGACTTAGCATGCCTTTCTAGTGAAGATTACAAAATACAAATATATTTAAAGTCATGTCTAGAAAACAAATAATCACTCATGGCATGATTGCATAGCAGACATATATCTTGCAACGTGTAAGAGCTTACCTATTGAGCCCATAATTTACCACCTAGACTTGATTCTAAGGAGACACAAGGGGTCACCCTACCTGAAGGTGGGCATAAAAATATGGGCACCTATCATAGGTAATGCTAAGCATCCAGAAGAATGCTAGGCATTCTCAGAAAATAGAAGCCAGAGTTGTGTATATAAGACAGAACAAAACCCTATTGGCATACCAACAAGTCTACCCTATACTAGTCCAGGCTCATTTACGAGATCGTGGCATACAGAGTTATTTAAATTTATTTACAACATTTTACTTTGCTAATAACTTATTAATAAAATGTATATCACCTCTTAATCATAATGTTAAATAGGGATTTAGTCAATTTACCTTATCAAAGTCATAGACAAATAACATACAAACATATATTAATCACAACATGGCAGATATAACATAGGAAAGCAAGGAACATATACATAAATGGACAATACATGCATCAATCAAACCTGACATTGCATATCCACCGGATCTTTCTCCTTGTTCGGAGCGGGTGCTCAAGGCATAGGGGCGCCTGAAAAAATAGACACGTAATTTAATAAGGTTATTTATGTTTAAAGGTTAAACCCCTTAATAAAATAACCCCGACATTCTTCATGTGTGTTTATGGTTATAATGTCTATTCAAAAGAGATTCCATGATTTCTTTATATTTTTTAAGGTGTTAATCCTAATTACACTAGATGTAATTGTTATACCCGTTCTGAGTATTTACTAGTTAGATATGTCATTACTGCTTTTGGTCATCCATTTGTTAATCCTAGTGTCATTCACTTCCTTTCCTCATGTAAATATTCAAGTTGAAGTCTATTTTTAATCTTCACTTTCTTTTACTTATTATATTGTCCAATTCCATGACCTAAAGTTATTGACCTTTACAAGTTACGATTTCACATAACTCAGTTCCAAAATAATTTATTATTATTATTATTATTATTATTATTATTATTATTATTATTATTATTATTATTAGCTAGGACCTCAATTCAGTGCTTCCAAATTTCGAGTTCTCATAGGTAATATTCAAATAATCTATGTGTTCCATGCTTGTTCCATTTTCCTTTTCGTAGTTTCGACCTAGTACCCATCTCCATGCTAAATCTTTGATTTCTTTTAAAACAAATCGTACCCAATTATCCCTTGATTTCTCCTAACATCTCGGCCTCCTTTAAAAAATGCAACCATCACACACAACATAAATATAAGACTTAGAGGCAACTTCTAAAAATAGTAATTTTAGGTTTAGTTAATTCTTAGTTTAGTCTTTTTTATTTTAATTATCTAATTAATCTCTAATAAATTAATTAAACCAAATATCCTATTTAGTCCTTATATTTTTTAATATTCGTATCAGTCCCTCCCTAATTTTTATTTCTTCATTTTGAGCCCTAAACTTTAGAGTTTTATCATCAAAACACACCAACAATCGTGTCTCAATGTGCACTACATGTCAATGTTTTCAAATTAACAATTTCGCACTAGAGCAAAAATCATAAAATTACAATTTGGTCATTTTTCTCGATTTGCATGAAAATGTAACATAATATATCTATAATTAATTTACTTACTTATTCTAGGTCCACATTTAGACTCCGTTCATATCACTACTATTCCAGCGACAAAATGTGCTCGAGTTATTATCAACTCGGTGTGTCTAGTCGTGAAATACGCATGGCAGTCGTAGCCTAAACTAGGGATATGACATATGGTCAAGGCAAAGGCTGAGGTAGAGGACCCGAGCAGGGCCTATCCAGTTCAAATTAGAGATAATAGAAATGTCGGAAAGCAGTAGAGTTGCACCAGCTATAGCTTATGTAATGCGAAGTTGTGAAGAGTAAGATGTGTTTGATGTTATAACTGGTAAATTCCTTCTCTTTGGCTTTGATGTACATACATAATAGATATGGGGTCAATGCATTCATACATATGTGTACCACCATTGGATCGAAAGGGTTTAGAACCAGAGGCTCTATAATTCAAAATCTTTGTGACTAAACCGTTAAGGCACAGTGTGAGGGTTAACAAAGTGTTCAGAGGTTGTATAGTTGAGATACAAAGTAAACAATTCCTAAAAGATTTGATAGAGGTGTCATTCCATGAATTTGATGTAATCTTAGGAATGGATTGGCTAGCTTGTCATGAAGTGATAGTGGATTGTGGCAAAACGCAGATGAGCATCAAAGTTGCAGATCAAGAATAGATAATAGTGATGGGTAAAAATAGAAAATATTCTGGTAATGTGGTATCCATGATGAAAGCTAGGAAACTCATTAGTAAGGGATGTGAAGCCTATCTAGCATATGTAATCGATACAAAAAATAGTAGTCGAAAGTTGGCTAACAATCATACTGTTTGTGAGTTTCTTGATGTATTTCCAAAAGAGTTGTCAGGATTACCACTAGACTGAGAGATAAAGTTTGCTATTAATTTGGTATCTGACATTGCTCCTATTTCAATTACACCAAACAGGATGGCACTAACAAAGTTGAAAGAATTGAAAGTGCAATTGCAAGACTTGCTAGATGAAAGTTCATACGATCCAGTGTATCACCAAGGGGTGCTCCGATATTATTTGTAAAAAAAAAGGCAACCTTTTGTCTTTGCATTGATTACAGGAAATTAATCAGGTGACTGTCAAGAATAAATATCCATTGCCTACGATAGATGATCTTTTTATCAACTAAAAGGAGCAGGTGTATTTTCAAATATAGATATTTGATCAGGTATCATCAATTGAGGATCAAAGAGTCAGATGTACCTAACATTGCATGTAACATCCTTGACCTTCCCCAAATGCATATCCATATGCATTTCATTTGAACATATGCATCTTGCATACAATTCAATTGAACACGTGCATTTCATACGTATTTTCGTAGGAACAAGTTCATGGCATGCACTAGCTACGTTTCCTAGTATTTGGCAATTGTATTGAGTCACACGTGTATCCTTATAACCTAAATGATGATAACTAAGCATTAAAAATAGATTGAATAAGGTGACTAAATTAAATTAAGAAAAATGATTAGATTAAGATTAGTAAACATTTACATTGTTAATTTAGTTAAATCGGGTCAAATGATTAAGTTGTATTATTGTGTGAATTAGTGGAATTAAATATATATGTAAATAATAATAATAACAATATAAAATGAAATGAAAATGAAACAAAAGAGAAATATAAGAGAAGAGAAAAGAGAAATGAGAAGAGAAAAGAGAAGAGAAAAAGAGAAAAAGAGAAAAAGAGAAATGACAAAAAAAACAAATTGGCTTTATCTTCATCTTTCTTCCCCATTTCTGCCTTCTTCTCCAGCCCGAATTCTTCCTCAATTTTCTCCATTTAAGACTTCAATTCATCCCTGTTTCACCTAGTTTTTGAAGCATATTGATCCCTTTCAAGGTCGTTGTTGGTAAGTAATCAATTCTTATTGCTATAGGGTTGATTTGAATTGCTTAGGTTCATTAATAGGCACTTATTTGAAACCCAATTTGGATGCACATAGAAATTGATTCTGGAACAGTTTAAAACACAAACATTGTTCCTTTATATCTTATATTTATGGATATGTAAACGGTTTTGCATGCTTTTAGGTATAAAAAGAGAAATCCTCTCTCTACTGAAACTGGTTAGGGTGTGAACCCTAACCAAGTTATCTACTATGTGATTTGATTTCGAATATGTTAAAGCCATTATTTGAATTATCAAAAAACATAACAGTTGTAGATATATGTGTTTTGTATATGTATACCAAATTTCAAATTCATAGGTCTTGTAAATATTGAGTTATGGGGAATGGAACCATGACTGTTCCATGATTTGAACTGCCTACTGAGTGCCCTGAGCATATCCAGTAACTTGTTTGGCTCATTTGAGCTCGTTAGAGCTCGATTCTGTACATTATCAAAACATAAAAGTTATATCTATATGTCTTGGCTAACCTTTGGTACTAATTTCAGCTTAATTGGTTATGTATAGACTAAATGATGGCCTTTGGAAGTCATACTGGTCCGGAAGCCAATTCTATTCAGGACCAGTAAAATGTTTCTTATAATTTTAAGACCTTAGAGACATAATTGATAAAATTTGAATACATAAAACATGTTCCATATGCACCCATATATGTTTTTGTAACATTTCATTAAAATAGGACTTATAGATTATAAGTTATGATGAACCCAAATGAGTACCCTGAAACTGCCTAAAGGCAGGAAACAAGGTAGAAAACAGAACACACTTAGAAATTCCACAAAATATTGTACAATGATCCAATTGGTCTGAAATTTTAATATGTTCTATAATTCTATGTTAGTTTTAATTAGGAATAGGAATCAGATTAATTGGTCAAGTATAGAAAACGTTATAGGCTAAAAAGTTCCATAAGGTCACACTGCCTCATAGGAAAAATCTTAACTATTGACATGAACAATACATATTAGTTTGTTTAAGCCAAATTAAGTCTCCCTAATCATGAGTTAATCGATTATGTTTTCATATTAGGCTCGCAACAAATTGGAGACCCACAAGGAGCGGATAGACAATAAGTTAGGGGTCGGAATCAAAGAAGAATGGTGAGTCTAATTATCGATTGAATTCTTTAGTGCAAATGAATGTTGCTTGCTATGTGATTCATATGATTGTCATGATTGGTCCTTGATAATATAATGATGGATAATTTGTGACATTGTGGTACATATAAATGGTATACTTGTGGTATATTTGAAGTATATGTTTGACATATGTGATATATATACATGGTATATGTATAGTATATGCAAGGTATATATGTGGCATATGAGGTATATATGTGGTATATGTATAATATATGTGATAAGATACAATGGTTGATGAATGATTAAATACAAGTGCATATGCATATGGACTAAAAAGGCATTGTGACTAGTTAATTGATATTCTAAAGCAAAAGAAGAGGCCTATGGCCCAACAAATGTGCAAATTAAACAAATGATCAAGCTAGCTAGCAAATGCAAATGCAAATGTTCACATGGAAACCCAGGGCAATGTCTGTTTAACTTAGTCACAAAAAAATGAAATAAGCAAAGCATTTGCATACATAAGGAGTAATGATTATATGTTTGAACTTTATTGATATTTATATGATACTGATGAATGGAATGGAATACATGGTATGTATTGGATTTGTGACTTATAATTATGAGTTGTTCGGTACTTTAGAGCTCATTTGATGGTTATTCTCACTGAGCCGCAACTCATCAATTTGCATCATTTTTCAGATAAAGAAAAGTGATAGCTCATTTTGAGTAGCGTATAGAAGACATGGAGCACAAGTCACTGGCTGAGCCTCATCACTCTCTCTCCTTGCATTCCACACAAGCATGAAAACATGTCATCTGTATTTTGGACTTATATGCTTGAATATGTATTATCACTCTAGATTAGTTTTGAAATGTATAAATGAAAACAACCCGTAATCCTTTGGATGGAAAGTTTATGTTTGAATATATGTGATATATCGTATTGTGGTTTTTAATGTTGACTTGAAAAGTCATTGAGTGATATTATAGGATATGAGACTTGCAAAGTCATTGAATAGAATTACAGGATATAAGACTTGTAAAGGCATTAGTTTATTTTACAGGATATGATATGAAAAAAAATTTACTACCACTGTTATCAGGGTATTTTCTCTTTCCAACATGCAGTATGTGATTATTTGATACAAAAATAGGTTATACTTAAATGCATAAGGTGTGACGTTACATTGCATTCAGGACTCGTTATGATCATTGTGAATTTCTAGTAAAGCCATTTGGTTTAACAAATGCACCAGGGGTGTTTATGGACCTGATGAACCGAGTATTCATATCATAACTAGTTCAATTTGTAGTGGTATTTATCAATGATATCTTTGTGTATTCCAAAGATCGAGAAAAGCATGATCAGCACCTCAGAATAGTGCTGCAGACATTGAGAGAGAAACAATTGTGTGTGAAGTTATCTAAATGTGAGTTTTGGCTAGAAGTAGTAAGTTTTATGGGCCATGTAATTTTAGTAAAGGGTATTTGAGTTGATCCTAGCAAGATTGAGGCTAACTTTAATTAGAAACCAGCTCGTAATATGACAGAAGTGAGAAGTTTCCTTATATTAACTGGATATTATTGGAGGTTCATGAAAGGATTTTCATCCATAACAACTCCTTTGACTTGATTGCTATAGAAAGATGTCTGATTTGAATGGACGGATAAGTGTCACGCAAGTTTTGATAAACTGAAGACAATATTGATAGAAGTGCCAATTTTGACTCGGCCTACTATAGGAAAAGATTTTATGGTATACAATGATGTGAGATATAATGGTCTAGGTTGTGTCCTAATGTAAGAAAGAAAGGTAATTGAATATGCCTCCAAACAACTTAAGTCGCATGAACTTAGTTATCTAACATATCACTTGGAGCTTGCAGTGATAGTTTTTGCTCTCAAGATCTAAAGATATTATTTGTTGGGTTTTGAAGAATGAATCATATACATAAATGCAGCAAAAATAAAATATTTCAAAACCCAAAACAAAAGATCATACTTGTACCATTAAAACTAATTTATATAAATGTAAATGATAAAAATTATACCTTGTAGGTATAATTTTTATTTGTTCTTCAAATTTTCACTTTGTTGGGTTGTAGCAAACCACAACAATCCACACTAGGATGTCTCTAATGATAATCCATACTCAGAACAAATTCACAAAAAATATTTTTATGTCTATTTTCTGTCATTTGATGTCTTTTCTATTTGAATCAAATTCAAAAAAAAGATAAAAGTCAAAAATAGAGAAAATGGCAACTAATGAATAGTAATTGGCCTAATTATGGCCAATTACAGCAGTTGGCCAACGGATGGAAGCTGTAGGCGCGCTGGGCCTGCTGCGGGCTGCTGCTGGGCAACCCAGCTGGCCCGCAAGGCAGGCCAGTAGCCTGCCTAGCTCGTGCTGGGACGTGACACTCCCGAACGATTTTTTCGTGCGATCTTATCGTGATCCATCCTAAAATAATTCTCTCATATTTTGAATCCTATCCAAGACCATTTTACTCATTCTCTATATCTTCAATGCGTGTGACCCATTAGGTTCTCGGTTATGTTGGCCACTTAAATTAACAATTAATTTAAGCAGGTCATGAGCGGTATCTAGCTACACATCATGACCCCCAATTGACCGGAAAGTTAGTGGTTTGACTACGAACCTTTCCATAGACAATTTCTGTGCAATTATTCCTTTCACCAATCTATACCCCACTTGGTTCTGAGTATGGACATATGTCAACTCCCACTAGACTGACTACATCATGTCTAGTCCAAGTAATGTTAGTTCTTGTCCTTGAGGCTCATTACTCTATTAGATATGTCATTGAAGACTATCTTTATGACATTTCCACTCTGGCCAGAGATTCTTGAGTAATGACCATGACAAGAGGCCATGGGTATACACTCCTTCTATCAAAAGTGGTGAATCCTTTGTTGGTTACCCAATACCTTCGAATACCTCAAGCTATATCCAATCACCACCCTATGAGCTACCTCTCTGAGGCAACAATGAATTGTGTCAAAATACAGAATCAATATTCAAGATACCCTTGAGTACCTCAAGTCTAAGGATATTTGCACCATTGCTATGATGTGACTATCATTGACATTTGAATAGATTATCCATATGATTGTCTCATAGTTGGTCATCTAATGTACTTAGCTGCACTTAGCAAGTATCCACATGTTAACTCTAAACATCTCATGTTTATAGATTATGAGATCTACTACTCGATCCAATCAAGGAGTGTAACATGTGCTTATCTGTCTAGATTAATAATGT
Source organism: Triadica sebifera (assembly GCA_023653625.1). Classification (NCBI taxonomy): domain Eukaryota; kingdom Viridiplantae; phylum Streptophyta; class Magnoliopsida; order Malpighiales; family Euphorbiaceae; genus Triadica; species Triadica sebifera. The sequence goes on from CM042899.1 coordinate 14,829,548, forward strand.
CCCATCTCATTAATCCTATGACTAGGGATAATTTTGATACTAACATAATTACACATGATAAGAATCTCAATATCATGATCTCATTATGATTTCCTTCATGCTATGTTATGGATCAAGGACTTCATTAATTGATTTAAGATCACTTATCAATTCATATATCAAATGAACATCAAATTAATGAAAAAGCCTTTTATTAATCAAATAAATTTGTACAATAAGTGCTAAAGGTGATTGCCTTTAGAGCACTCCTCTAACAAGCTCCCACTTGCACTAAAGCCAATCACCTTTGTATTTAATTCCATAAGCGAGTACATGAGAATCATATTTCTTTTGGGGAAGTGGCTTAGTTAAAGGATCAAAAATATTCTGATCAGTGGGCACTCTTTCTATGTTTACATCATTCCTACCAATGATTTCTCTAATCACATGGTATCTTCTGAGTACATATTTGGATATCTGATGAGACCGTGGCTCCTTTGCTTGCGCAATGCCTCCATTATTAACACAATACAATTGTATTGGATCAATAATGCTGGGAACCACTCCAAGTTCTGTGATGAATTGCTTTATCCAAATTGCTTCCTTTGCTGCTTCAGAAGCTACAATGTACTCTACTTCGGTTGTGGAATCAGCAGTCATTTCCTGTTTGGAACTCTTACAACTAACTGCTCCACCATTTAGTGTGAATATATAACCTTACTGAGATTCTGAGTCATCCTTGTCAGATTGGAAGCTGGCATAGGTATACTCGCTCACAGTAATATCTCCATCTCCATATACCAAGAGTACATCCTTAGTTCTTCTTAAGTACTTATGAATATTCTTGACAGCCACCCAATAACCCTCACCAGGGTCCGATTGGTATCTACTCGTGACACTCAGAGCATATGATACATCGGGTCTTGTACATATCATAGCATACATGATTGATCCTATAGCTGAAGCATATGGAATCAAACTCATGTGTGTCCTCTCATCTTGTGTCTTTGGACACAAAGACTTTGAGAGAATAATCCCATGGGTCATGGGAATATATCCCCTCTTGGAATACTACATGCTAAACCTCTTTAGCATTTTATATATGTATGTAGACTGTGAAAGACCAAGCAACCTTTTAGATCTATCTCTATAGATCTTTATCCCTAAAATATAGATTACTTCTCCAAGGTCTTTCATAGAGAAATTCTTGGATAACCAAATTTTGACTGATTGTAAGGCTGAGACATCATTTCCCATTAACAATATGTCATCTACATATAACACAAAAAATATGATTGCACTCCCACTAACCTTCTTGTAGACACAAGGTTCATCTGGATTTTGTAAGAAACCAAACTGTTTGATTGTCTCATCAAACCGAATATTCCAACTCCTGGATGCTTGCTTTAATCCATAAATGGATCTTTGAAACTTACATACCTTTTTGCCATCTTTGGATATGAAACCTTCTGGTTCTGTCATGTACACATCCTCAGTCAGATTTTCATTAAGGAAAGTTGTTTTCACATCCATTTGCCATATCTCATAATCATAATGAGTAGCAATGGCTATGAGTATCCTTATAGATTTAAGCATAGCTACTGGGCTAAAAGTTTCATCGTAGTCAATTCCTTACCTTTGACGATAACCTTTAGCAACAAGTCTAGCTTTATAGGTAATCACATTACTATCCATGTCAGTTTTCTTTTTGAAAACCCACTTTCACCCTATAGGCTTTATTCCTTCGGGTGGGTAAACCAAAGTCCATACTTGGTTTTCATACATGGAATCCATTTCCGACTTCATGGCTTGAAGCCATTTGTCAGATTCTAAACTATTCAGAACCTCTTTATAGGTTGTAGGCGCATCATTTTCTATGAGCAATAAGTCATTTTGTTCACTAATGAGAAATCCATATCTTTCTGGAACAGTACGTATCCTACTTGACCTACGAAGCTCTTGTGCTTCAGAAGGTTGAGTTGCTATATCATCTGTATGAGTAACAAGCTCAGGTTCAGGCAGTTAATCAGCATCTATTTGAGCATCTTGAACTTCCTCAAGTTCAATTTTGCTCCCACTATCTCCTTTTAGAAGGAATTCTCTCTCTAAAAAGATAGCATATCTTGAAACAAAAACCTTTTGTTCCAAGGGGTGGTAAAATTGATATCCATATGATGCTTTTGGATATCCCACAAATAGATATCAGTCAGACTTAGCTTCTAGCTTATCTGACATTGTCCGCTTCACATAAGTAGGTCAACCCCAAATTCTCATGTAAGAAAATATGGGCCTCTTGTTATACCATATCTCATATGGAGTAACATCAACTGACTTTGAAGGAACTCCATTTAATATATAAATGGCGGTCTCTAGTGCATAACCCCAAAAGAATTTAGGCAATTCCGCAAAACTCATCATAGACCTTACCATATCTAACAAGGTTCGGTTTCTTCTTTCAGCCACACCATTGTGTTGTGGAGTTTAAAGTGGAGTCCATTGAGATAAAATCCCATTATCCCTAAGATAATCTAGAAACTCTTGGCTCAAGTATTCACCTCCTCGATCTGATCGAAGTGTTTTAATACTTTTGCCAAGTTGTTTCTCTACTTTCATTTCTAAATTTTTTGAAACTTTCAAAAGCTTCGGATTTGTATCTCATAAGATACACGTATCCATATCGTGAGTAGTCATCGATAAAAGTAATGAAGTAGATGAAACCACCTCTAGCGTGTGTAGACATTGGACCACATACATCTGAATGTATTAACTCTAAAAGTCCATTAGCATATTCACCCTTTCCCTTAAAGGGTAATTTAGTCATCTTGCCTAGTAAACAAGATTCACATGTGTCATATGATTCATAATCAAATGACCCCAAACTACAACTTTTGTGTAGCTGAGCCATGCGTTTCTCACTTATATGACCAAGACGACAATGCCATAAATAACATGATTTCAGCATATCTTGTTTTTGCCTTTTATTATCATTGATGTTTAAAATTGGATTTGACATATCTAATATGTATGTTACATTGCATAATGTACCATTAGCATAAAGAATTTTGATACCAAAATGTAACACCTAACACCTTATACATCTATATACCGCATATACTGATTTTATATTATGTTATCACGTATGGAATAGGATTAAATGAAATTCATGTTTACAGTGAGTAATAATTTTTTTTAACTCATCTTATATTATTAACAATAATTTACAATTAATACGGAAGCTTTAATTATAGCCTTTAACATCACATATATTAATAACTTAAACATTACATTTAAAAGTTAGTAAATTTACAAGTTGAATCCATTTATATATCTATATATCTTAGTACATGTTCATTGTAATTATACATATGCAAGTATTCAACCCTCAAATAGAAATTATATGTTCTTATGCTTATGTGGAATGCAAGGAGAGAAAGTGAGGAGGCTCGGGCGGTGACCTTTGATCCATGACTTTTATATGCACCTCAATATGAACTACTACTTTTCTCTACTTGAAAAATGATGCAATTTGGTGAGTTGTGACTCAGTGAGAATAATCATCAAATGAGTTCTAAAGCACCAAGCATTTCATAATAGCAAATATCAAGTATACTTAATACATACTTTATACTCCATTTCATCGGTCAATAACATATAAATATAGATAAAATCAAGTATTCAATAATTGCTCTTTACTTATGCTTATGTTTGTTCATTTTATTTTGTTGTGACCAGGTTAAACAGACATTGCCCTGGGTTTCCATGTGAACATTTGCATTTGCATTTGCATTTGCTAGCTAGCTTGATCATTTGTTTCATTTGCACATTTGTTGGGCCATAGGCCTCTTCTTTTGCTTTGCAATGTCGATTAACTAGTCACAATGCCTTTTAAGTCATTATGCATATGCACTTGTACTTACATATTCATTAACCATTGTATCTTATCACATATACCATGCATATAGCACATATATACCTCATATGCAAACACATATACCTTGCATATACTATACATATACCATGTATATATACATATGTCAAACATATACCTCAAATATACCACAAGTATACAAACTTATATGTACCACAAATGTCACAAATTATTCATCATCATATTATAAAGGACAAATCATCATATAGCTAGCAACATTCATATGCACTAAATAATTCAATTGATAATTAGACTCACCTTTTCCTTTGATTTTAACCATTAACTTATTATCTACCCCCTTCTTGTGTATCTCCAATTTGTCTTAAGTCTAATATTGAAATATAATTGGTTAATTTATGACTAAAAAAACTTAATGTGACTTAAACAAATTAATATGCATTATTCATATCAATAATTAAAATTTTTTCTATGAAGCAGTGTGACCTTATGGGACAGAGTTGATTCTTAATTAAAACTGCTATAGAACAGAGTTGGTTTTCAGGATAGTATGACTTGTAACGACCATAACTTACTATATACATAATATATTAAGATGAAATTAGTATCCAAATTTAGATTCTTATGTTTTTATAATTTACAGAATATATCTTTAAGAAGCTCAAAATAATTAGACAAGTTTCTGGACCTGTACAGGGCACTTAGCAACTATGAAACAGTCATGGTTCTCTTCATTATAACTCAAACTACACATGATATATGAAGCTGATATTTGGTATACAGATACATAACACATATATCTACAACTTTTATGTTTTGAGATACTTCAAATAATGGCTTTATCATATTTGAAACTAACAAATACAATAGCTAACTTAGCTAGGATTCGCATCCAAACCAGTTTCAGTAGAGAGAGGAATTCTCTTCCTATACACAACATCTTGCAAAAATATTTATATATGCATAAATCTAAGACATAAATGAACACATTTTATGTTTTACACTTCTCCAGATTCGATATCTAAAATCATCAAAACTTTAGTACAAAACACTACCTATTTATGAATCCTAAACACCATAATCAAGATTAACACAAAATAATTGTTTACTCACCTATAATCACCATTGACTAACCTTGTTGCTGTAATTTTCAAAGTGAAAGAGAGAAGAAAATGTGGCTGGAATTTCAAAGAAATAGGCTGAAGGAATGAAGTAAAGAAGAAGAGGAGGAGGAGGAGGAGGAAGAAGAAGACTTAGCCTAAGTTAAAAATTTTGTCTTCCTTTTCTTTTTTCTTCACCCGTCCCTTTTTCTTCTCTTTTTTTTTTGACTCTTTTTTTTTTTACTTTTCTTTTTCTCTTCTTTTACTGTATGTTTCTCTTTTTGTTTTTTTAATTTTATTGGTGTTGTTATTATTATTATTATTATTATTATTAGTATTATTATTATTATTATTATTATTATTATTATTATTATTATTATTATTATTATTATTATTATTATTATTATTATTATCATCATCATCATCATCATACATATATACATATACATACATTCATGTATACATATATATATATTTACCCAATTTTACTAACCAATAATAAAATATATATATATATATATATATAAATTAATCATTTATTTTAATTTAATTAAATTAATCATGTCAAATTTTTATTAATTCAATCTAGTCTCTTTATTCACTTAAATATTATTTCATATCATTTTCATCTATATTATAAAACAGACATGTGCATTTCTATACAATTATAAAATACTTGAAAATAAACTAATTGTATACCATGAATGTATTTAAATAAAAATGCATATTATGCATGTGTTCAAGATATATATATATATATATATATATATATATATATATATATATATATATATGCAAAATGTATATGTGCAAATAAGATGCTATAGAAATGCGTATGAGAAAAGTTAAGGATGTTATAATTAACACCACTAATTACTTGTTCCTATAACCAATACATTTCATATTAACATAATAATATAAGCACAATTTATTTCAAACTCATATAATAGCATGATATTTTATCAAATATTAGCATAATATTAAGTTCATAGTTAATAATATTTCTATAATGTTAAAACATGCCATAATCTATTATTTCATCATGGTGACAAATAATTCATGTCATGCACATACAATCATGCATAAGGGGCAAACTAGAATAATTATATGTACAAACCTCGATAGGGTTTTTCTTGTAACATCCTTGACCTTCCCCATATGCATTTCATCGAACATAAGCATCTTGCATACAATTCAATTGAACACATGCATTTCATATGTATTTCTATAGGAACAAGTTATGACACGCACTAGCTACGTGTCCTAGTATTTGGCACTTGTATCGAGTCGCACTTGTGTAATTATAACCTAAATGAAGATAACAAAGCATTAGAAATAAATTGAATAAGGTGATTAAATTAAACTAAGAAAAATGATTAGATTAAGATTAGTAAACAATTACATTGTTAATTTAGTTAAATCGGGTCAAATGATTAAGTTGTATTATTGTGTGAATTAATGGAATTATAAATATATGTAAATAATAATAATAACAATATAAAATAAAATGAAAATGAAACAAAAGAGAAATATAAGAGAAGAGAAATGAGAAATGAGAAGAGAAAAGAGAAGAGAAAAAGAGAAAAGGACAAAAAACAAGTTGGCTTTATCTTCATCTTTCTTCCCCATTTCTGCCTCCTCACTTCAGCCCCGTTTTCTTCTTCAATTTCCTCCATTTCAGACTTAAATTCTTCCTTGTTTCACCTAGTTTTTGAAGCTAATTGATCCCTTTCAAGGTTGTTCTTGGTAAGTAATCAATTCTTATTGCTATAGGGTTGATTTGAGTTGCTTAGGTTCAATATTAGGCACTGAATTGCAACCCGATTTTGATATTAATAGAAATTGATTTTGGAAATGTGTAAAGCACAAAAGTTGTTCCTTTATATCTTATATTTGTGTATATGTAAACATTTTTTCAAGATGCTATGTATAGGGAGAGATATTCCCTTCGTACTGAAACTGGTCAGGGTATAAACCCTAACCAAGTTAGCTACTGTGTGGTTTGATTTCGAATAGGTTAAAGCCCTTATTTGAAGTCTCTCAAAACATAAAAGTTGTAGATATATGTGTTTTTTATCTGTATACCAAATTTCAGGTTCATAGGTCTTGTAAATGGGGATTTATGGTGAATGGAACCATGACTGTTCCATGGTTTGAACTGCCTACTGAGTGCCCTGGGCAGATCCAGTACATTGGTTGGATAATTTGAGCTTGTTAGAGCTACATTATGTAAATTATAAAAACATAAAGGTTATAGGTATATGTCTTAGATAAATTTTGGTACTAATATTAGCTTAATTTGTTATCTATAGACTAAGTTATGGCCTTTGGAAATCATACTGTTCCGAAAGCCAATTCTATTCTGGAACAGTAATATGTTTGGTATAATTAGAAGACCTTAGAGACATAATTGGTAAACGTTGTAAACATGAAACATGTTCAATATGAACCCATATAAGAGTCTGTAAAGTTTCATTTAAATAGGACTTATATAGTGTAAGTTATAATGAACCCAAATGAGTACCCTGAAACTGCCTAAAGGAAGAAAACAAGGCAGAAAATAGAACACTCTTAGAAATTCCACCAAATATTATACAATGATCCAATTGGTCTGAAATTTTAATATGTACTATATATATGTGTTATTGTTAATTAGGAACAAGAATCAGTGTAATTGGTCAATTATAGAAAAAGTTATAGGCTAAACAGTCCCATAAGGTCACACTGCCTCATAGGAAAAATCTTAACTATTGACATGAACAATGCATATTAATTTGTTTAAGCCACATTAAGTCTCTCTAATCATGAGTTAATCGATTATGTTTTCATATTAGGCTCGCAACATATTGGAGAACCACAAGGAGCGGATAGACAATAAGTTAGGGGTCGGAATCAAAGGAGAACGGTGAGTCTAATTATCGATTGAATTCTTTAGTGCAAATGAATGTTGCTTGCTATGTGATTCATGTGATTGTCATGATTGGTCCTTGATAATGTAATGATGGATAATTTGTGACATTGTGGTACATATAAATGGTATACTTGTGGTATATTTGAGGTATATGTTTGACAAATGTGATATATATACATGGTACATGTATAGTATATACAAGGTGTATGCTTGACATATGAGGTATATAGGGAATATATGTATGTTGTATATGATAAAGATGCAATGGTTGATGAATGCTTAAATACAAGTGCATATGCATATGGACTAAAAAGGCGTTGTGACTAGTTAATCGACATTGCAAAGCAAAAGAAGAGGCCTATGGCCCAACAAATGTGCAAAGCAAAAGAAGAGGCCTATGGCCCAACAAATGTGCAAATGAAACAAATGATCAAGCTAGCTAGCAAATGCAAATGCAAATGTTCACATGGAAACCCGGGGCAATGTTTGTTTAATCTGGTCACAACAAAATAAAATGTACAAGCAAAGCATAAGTAAATAACAATTATTGAATACTTGATTTTATCTATATTTATATGTTATTGAATGATGAATGGAATGGAATACATGGTATATATGAGTTGTTTGGTACTTTAGAGCTCATTGGATGGTTATTCTCACTGAGCCGCAACTCATTAATTTGCATCATTTTTCAGGTAAAGAGAAGTGATAGCTCATTTTGAGTAGCGTATAAAAGACATGGAGCACAGGTCACTGGCCGAGCCTCATCACTCTCTCTCTCCTTGCATTCCACACAAGCATGAAAATATGTCATATGTGTTTTTGTATTTACGTGCTTGAATATGTATAGTCATTTTAGAATGAGTCTAAATATGTATAAATGAAATCAACTCGAAAATACTTATGTGTAAAGTTTATGTTTTGATATATGTGATATATTATATTGTGGTGAAAACCTCAGTGTTAACTTTGCAAAGTCAGTGAATAATATTACAGGATATGAGACTTGCAAGTCATTGAATGAAATTATAGGATATGAGACTTGCAAAGTCATGGAATTATATTACAGGATAAGAAAAAAAATTTACTACTATTGTTAACAGGGTATTTTATCTTTCCAGTACGCCATGTATGATTACTTGATGTTTGGATAGGTTATACTAAAATGCATAAGATGTGGTGTTACATTTCTTTTCTAAAATATAAGCTCAGAGCTTGTTCACTTTTGTTGGTCTTCTTCTTGTTGAAATCCTAATTTAAAATTATAATTAATTAATACCTTGATAAAATATTTATTCTTAATATAATTTAAATAAATAACTACAATTTCTTTTAAGCTAGAACAAGACCTCTGAGGACTGTTGGATCTATAACTTTTTCTACACTTATCCAATTTATATGATTCTTGATGCTGATTAAATATAACATGTAAAACTAAAATTCTAAACTTTCAGAATTTTTGAACCTTTACATAATATTTGGTATAATTTTAAATATTGTCATGTTTTCTGCCCTTATTTAAAAATTCATAGCTTTCAATGAGTTGCTTCAATTATTTTGAAAATTTTTATGTAGTTATATAAGTTAATTTGGAACATTTTTCATGTTTGCCTCATTTTCCGATTCGGTCTCTAAGGTTCTCAAATATTAAAGGATCTATAACTGGTTTTAACATAAAGTATCAACCCAACCAGTTCAATTGTTCAGCTCATAACTCACAAAATACATGACATTTTAAGGTGAGACTTTCACATAAATTTAGATAAGACATAGAATTAAAACTTTTATGTTTTGAATTTTGGCTAATCTGATCTAAAAACAAGTCAAATATAAAGACGAAATTACTAGAGCTGCACAGGTACCAGAACACAACTCAATCAAGGAATAACTATAATTCATTTCACTATAACTCAACCTACACAAGAGATATTTTTACAAAATTTGGCAGAGCCCTAAATAACATATATACCGACAACTTTTATGTTTTACAAAATCTCAGATTCAGCCACTAATATGATTAATTTATATAAATATAAAAAATATAGGTTATTCAGTTGATACCTCTCCCTGAACTAATTTCACTCCAATGACCCTTTCTCTTCATATCCTCAACATCATTCAATAAAATTTGACAGAACGATACACAAGACATAGATGAACAACTTTTATGTTTAATATTTCCCCAAATTCGATTCACAAGATAATAAAAAATATAGTGAAATATCCTGTAAAAACATAACCTAAAAAGTTCTAATAACACAATAATCATGGGAAAGATATTACTTACCAAAATCAGATTTATTTGGAATGAATTTTCTTGAAAATTATGACGAAGATGATGAAGATTTTGGGCTGTAATATGGAGGAAGGAAAAGGGATGATGAAGAAGAAGACGAAGAGGGTTGAAGTTGAAAGCAAATGGCCAAAAGAAGTCTTACTTAACTTCAGCCCCACTTTCACGATTTTTCTATTTTTTTTTCTGATGTGTCTACTGTTCATTTTTTTATAATTTTTTTACTGTATTATTTATTTATTTTTATTTCATTTATTTATTTTCACATATTTACTTATCACTAGTCTCTTTTATTTTTTTTTTTACCAAAAATACAACTTAATTATGTGTTCTAATTTAATCAAATTTATCATGGTTATCAATTTAATTTATTTTAATTTCTAATTTAATCATTTATTCCATCTATTTTAATCTCTATTATCTATCATATTTTTTCTATTTATACTATATACTTATTCTAATTAAATCCTAATTAATGGGCGTTACAGATTCAGTAAAATGACTCATTTTTTTGCATGTGTCAAGTGTGTTGCATGTAAACTAGCTAAATCTAAAGTTATGCATCATGGATTGTATACACCTTTACATATTCCTAATGCACATTGGATTGATATTTCTATGGATTTTGTATTGGGATTGCCTAAAACTAAGAGAGTTAAAGATAGCATATTTGTTGTAGTTGATAGATTCAGTAAAATGACTCATTTTATTGCATATAATAAAATAAATGATGCAACAAATATAACTGATTTGTTCTTGAGAGGTAGTGTGTTTACATGGTATTCCTAAATCTACTGTTTCTGATAAAGATGCTAAATTCCTTAGTCACTTTTGGCATGTTTTGTGGGGTAAACTTGGTACTAAATTGTTATTTTTTTACTAGTCATCCATAAATTGTTTGCCATTTGTTGAGTTTGCTTATAATAAATGCATATATTCTTCTACTAGTTTTTTACCTTCTGAACTTGTGTATAGTCCATTAACTCCATTAGATCTAACACATTTTCCTTTTAATGAGTTAATTAATTTGGATGGTAAGAAAAAGTTAGATTTTGTATAAGTTATGCATGAGAAAGCAAAACAACACTTGGAGAAGAAGAATGAGTCATATGCTTGCCAAGCTAACAAGGGGCGTAGAAAAATAGTATTTGACCAGTCAATTGGGTGTGGATGCATATGAGAAAGGAGAGATTTCCTCATCAAAGGAAGAATAAATTTGATCCTAGAGGAGATGGTCAATTTTGCGTACTTCAAAGGATCATTGATAATGCTTACAAGATAGAACTTCCTGGGGAGTGGTGTTTTTGCATCATTCAATGTTTCTGACCTTACTCCTTTTGATAATGTTAGGAATAGTAGATTTGAGGATGAATCCTTTTGAGGAGGGGGGAATGATGTAGATCAAGGACTATAAGTCAATCTCACACAAGGAGAATAATGCACTAGTCATGTAAAGTGGTGTGATCACAAGATCAACAGCTAACAATACAAGGCTATATTCAAAGCTTGGTAACAAAGGACATCACAAGTAGGACGTGCATCACAATAGAGATGGAGCTGATTGAAGACCCAAGGCCCATTACTTATCTTGGGGTGTGTGAAGAACCATCTTACATGGATTAGCCCAATGGGCTAAACAAGACATAGTCCATAAAATTAAACATTACAAGTCATGTGCATGACATCATGTGCTCAAGATTACGTGTTACGCATGTGTCTATTTATGGAATTTAGGCTTAACTTGTAATTGGACTTAATAATGTAAATGGGCTGCCTATTATCTATCTATAGTTTAAATAAGGAGAATGGCAGCATATGGCCCAAAGGATATGAAGCCCAGCCACTTCTCTTATTTTAGAAGGATTTAATTAGTGTCCTAATTCAAATAGGACTCTACTTGTTAGAATTTGAGTTATGACTGTAATTTTAGAAGTTGAGTTAAAATAGGACTTAGTTATTTTTTACCACAAAGGATTCAAAGACTTAGGGCTATAAATACTCATTTTAGCTTATTTTATTTAAGCTTATTTTACAAGACATTAATGAATAACAATGGATTTGAGTGTTCTTTTTTAAAGTGAGGTAGATTTGCATATCTTTATTACCTTTAGGAATTAGTTACTTATCAAGTGATTGTGACATGACTATTCTTAATAATCCTTATAATTGGTTCTTTGCTACATTGTTTAACTTTGGGTTGGATTCAATTTATGATCACCATAGCTTAAGGTTTGTTTACTTTGTCTTGTTGAGGAATTTCAAGGCACGGTCTTTGGGGTTTCGCATCATTTTGGTATCAAAGCTTTTGCTTAGATAATCATTATCCTTTAAAAATTTTTTCTACTTGTTAGCTTAGTTAGATTTAACTTCTGCCATAAAAGGTAAAATTGCATGTTTGGGTTTTTTTTAATTATTTGATATGTTTGAGATTTATTTAGTATTAATAACTTCTGATTAGTGTATTTTGATTAAAAAAATGAAAAAAAATCAGAATTTCGAATTTAGCACCAAAATTGTGAAATTGTGCTATTTTGAGCTTAAAGTTAAAATCTTGTGATTATTGATTGCTGGAATTATTTGGTATCATCATAAACTACTGCAATCCAACTTAATTAATTGGTTTTGAGGTTGAAAAGTACAACTTTTGAATTCAGGTACCTTAGTAATCATATTGAGCATTGATTTGATCTTAAGGAATTGAGCTTATCTATTAAATATACCTTAGTTCTTCCTAGTTGGTGATAAATTGAGGTTGAATAAGAGTTAAATTAGCTGCTCACTAGAAGGAAATCAGTTCTGATTTTTATTCCATATTGTCTAAATCTTTGTTCTCTTTAGTTTTCTTTCTTTTTCTGTTCTTTTTGCATCTAACTAATTACATTAGTTATGTCTAATTTGCATTCTTATATTTAATTTGAACAATCAGTAGCATACTCCTATTTGCATTCATGTATAACTTTATACATAATTAATTTCTTTCACATCAGTTTGCTTCTAGACTTTGTTCCTTTCATTCTTGCGTAGTTTTCATTGTTAATTCTTAGTATAGATCACTTGCATGTTGTTTGATTTTGTTTCTGGTTCTTACTTGTAATCTTGAGATTCAAACTTTGAGTGGTAAGAGGCAAGAGAGATGAGCTTAAAAGAGGGTAAAAGCCATTATTTGTGTGAAACTTGAGAATGGTTATATTCTGATTTGAGTGAAACATGTGAGGGAGTGATTGTGAAGACTTTTTATCTTCATCGACTATTTCTTGGAGCTTAACCATGTCTAAGGGAAGTATAAGGATCAGTAGTGGACATGAGGAACATGGCGATTATGTGCCAACGGATGTTATTTAATCTTACATTCAATTATTGGAGGTAAAGATTGGAAAACTTATAGACAATATGGAGAAACAAAATTAGAAATTTGAATATTTGAGGTAGCAAAGCATCTTCAACAGAAGAAGATCAACAGGGGGGTCTCAACCTCAAGTCATTAGGAGGTTTTAGTCTCAAGAAGAAAAAGAAGACTATTTTGAACATTATGAGAATGATAGACAAAAAGTGAAAGAAAGAAAGACAAAACATCTTTTGTAAGTGCCTTTCAAAAAGAAATGGACAAGATGCGTGTTAGGATTGATAGGTAGGGGCATGAAGAGAAAGAGAATGAAATGAATAATCCTTATCCAAAAAGGTGTGAAATTCAAAAATCAAATTTTCATTATGAATTTCATTTTGTTCCTAAGTTTAAAATGGTGGATGATGGTAAGAATCAAATTCATGAGGATATTAATAATGCTCATACTAGTAAAGTTGAAATTGTAGGTGAGAGTATTGATTATATTTTACTAGAAGAAGTTAATAGTGTTAGTGTTATTGAGAGCATTGCAATCGAAAATGAAAACATCATTTGAGATGAATTTGTAGCTAATGATAGTGAATTCATAGAGGTAAGAGATGAACATGAATTGGATTAGCTTGAGGGAGCAAAGGTGAGTGAGATTGAGATGAAAGAAAGGGTTGTTTATGAAGAAGCTAAAGAGAGAATTGAGAGAGATGATGTTTTGATGGATAAAAGTTGTAGTAGTAATGAGCAAAGAGAAAAAATAGTGAATGTGTGTGAAAAAGAGAAAGAGGTGAAAAGTGAAATTTTTACTAATAATTTTAATTATCTTTTGCTTTGTGTTGTGCATTTTTCGTTTGATATAGGTAAAGATTTAAGGATGAATCTTCTTGAGGAAAGGGGAAATGATGTACGGGAACCATGCATGAATCACACGAAGGACAATCTTTTATCAATGGAGTGGAGCAATCTTATATCATTGAAATGAGCCTAAAAAGAGTTCAAAAGCCCATCAATATGATCAAAATGCTTATAGGGCGTGCTCCAAACCATATAAGGTAGAAATGAATCTTTGGGAGCAACAATGAGCCTAAAATTCCCAATCACGCTTATGGGTCGTGGGAGGAGCAGGAGGTGGAACATGATGATGTGCAAGAGGAGGTGAAGAAACAGTTGCTGCTCTAGACTGCTCACCACCTATAGATATATGTACAACCCTTCCTGGAGGTACCGGTGGTGATGGACTCCTATGATGTTGGCCACTTTCTCCTATATCAACATCATGATTCTCTCTACATTATTTATTCCACAAGCTCTACTAACTAGTTCTGCATCGAGATGACATTTTCCTACAAAACCACAATGTCATACATTAGGATCAACAATAATATAATCCTCTAACTAATAAAAGTCTCATAATTTATAACTTATGCTCTGATACCAAAATAAAATTGTCACACCCATCCCTCCCACTAAAGATGAGAATGACCTAAAAATTAATAATACAACATTCTCCTCAATACATAGTATTTATAAACGGAGTGTAGCAATCTTATATCATTGAAATGAGCCTTAAATGAGTTCAAAAGCCTTTGCATACGATCCAATTCAATGTGGGGCATGTTCCAAGTCATTGAAGGCAGCATTGGAGCATTCATTACTATATTGGGCCTAAAATCTACAATCATGCTTATGGGCTAACACTACACAAAGGCAAGTCTAAAGTGAAGATAAAAGGAGTCTTTTACGAAGATTCAAGTCATGGGAAAAAAGAGGCAAAATCCATAAAATTGAAGATTACAAGTCATGTGCTATGCATGTGCCTATTTATGAAATTTGGGCTTAACTTATAGTTGGGCTTAATAATATAAATGGGTTGCCTATTATCTATCTATAGTTTAAATAAGGAGAATGGCGGTATGTGGCCCAAAGGATATGAAGCCTAGCCACTTGTCTTATTTTAGAAGGATTTAATTAGTGTCCTAATTCAAGTAGGATTCTACTTGTTAGAATTTGAGTTAGAATATAACTGTAATTTTAGAAGTTGAGTTAGAATAGGACTTAGTTATCTTTTACCATAAAAGATTCAAAGACTTAGGGCTATAAATACTCATTTAGGCTTATTTTACAAGAGATTAATGAATAAAAACGAATTTGAGTGCTTTTCTTTAAAGTGAGGCAGATTTGCATATCTTTATTACCTTTAGGAATTAGTTACTTATTAAGTGATTGTGGCGTGTTATTCTTAATAATCATTATATTCTTGGTTCTTTGCTACATTGGTTAGCATTGGGTCGAATTCAATTTATGATCACCATAGCTTAAGGTTTGTTTACCTTATCTTATTGAAGGATTTCATGACACGGTCTTTGGGGTTCCGCATCAGTTTGGTATCAAAGCTTTTGGTTAGGTAATCATTATTTATCCTTTAAAATTGCTTTCTAGTTGTTAAGTTAGTTAGATTTAAATTCTGCCATTAGAGGTACCTTAGGAAAAATTTCTGCCATAAAAAGTAAAATTGCATGTTTGGGTTTCTTTTTAATTCTTTGATATGTTTGAGGTTTATTTAGTATTAATAACTTCTAATTAGTGTTATTTGATTAAAAAAATGAAAATTTTTTTTGTTCAAAATTTCAAATTTAGCACCAAAATTGTGAAATTGTGCTATTTTGAGCTTCAAGTTGAAATCTTGTGATTATTGATTCCTGGAATTATTTGGTATCATTATAAACTACTGCAATCCAACTTAAAATAATTGGTTTTGAGATTGAAAAGTACAACTTTTGAATTCAGGTACCTTAGTGATCATGTTGAGCATTGATTTGATCTTGGGAAATTGAACTTATCTATTAAATATGCCTTGAGCTCCTGCTAGTTGGTGATAAATTAAGATTGAATAAGGGTTAAATCGGCTACTCACTAGGAGAAAACCGATTTTGATTTTTATTCCATATTGTCTAATTCTTTATGCTCTTAAGTTCTCATTCTTTTAATTTTGTCATTTCTTTATCTAATTACATTAGTTAAGTCTAATTTGCATTTTTAGATTTAATTTGAACAAAAATCAGTAGCATACACCTATTTGCATTCGTATATAGCTTTAGATATAATTAATTTCTTTCACTTCAGTTTGCTTCTAGACTTTGTTTCATTCATTCTTGTTAGGATTCATTGTAAATTCTTAGCATAGATCACTTGCATATTATTTGATTTTGTTTCTGGTTCTTGATTGTAATTTTTAGATCAATCTTTGAGTGATAAAAGGCAAGAGTGGTCAGCTTAAAAGAGGGAAAAAGCCTTTATTTGTGTGAAACACGAATGGTATATGTTCTTTTTTGAGTGAAACATGTGAGAGAGTGTTGTGAGGCCATCTAACATTCTTTTTGTAGGTTTATCATCATGTTTTGCAATTTTAATACTAGATGCCTTATCAATGGCAAGATGTGTCGCATAATGATATAGCTAACATTGAGGTAGTTGAGAAGTTGGGTTTGCAATACACTAAACATCTTAAACCTTATAAAGTTCCACGGTTGGATGGTGGTGATGTTAGGGTGCATGAGTGAGTGCAAGTGGTATTCACCATTGGTAGATATTATGATACAGTGTTGTGTAATGTAATACCAATTGATGATTGTCATATTTCATTGGGAAGGTCTTGGCAATATGCAAAAGGTGCAATCCATGATAATGTTAAGAACCACTATTTTTTTTTGTGAAAGATGGAAGGAAAGTGATTCTTATAGTTTTGACTTTCAAGGAAGTTTATGAAGATTATATGAAAAGCTATGAAAAGAAAAAGCTTGAGAAACAGAAGCAATATGAAATCGAAAGGAGAAAAGATAAAAGTAAAAAGAAAAATTGACATTGAAGAAAAAGAGAATCCAAAAGAGCAAAAACAAAATACAAATGAAGATTTGTAGTCACCTTTAGATGAAGATAATTGTATTAGTGTTATTGAGAGCATTTTAATTGAAAGTAAAAACACCATTCGACATGAATTTGTAGCTAATAATAATGAATCTATGGAGGTAAGTGGTGAACATGAATTGGATAAGCTTGAGGGAGTAAAGGTGAGTGAGATTGAGATGAAAGAAGGGGTTGTTTATGGAGAAGCTAAAGAGAGAATTGAGAGAGATGAGGTTTTGAGGGATAAAAGTGGTTGTAATGAGCAAATAGGGAAAATAGTGAATTTGTGTGAAAAAGAGAAATAGGTGAAAAGTGATTTTTTACTAACAATTTTAATTATCCTTTGCTTCGTGATGTGCATTTTTCTTTTGATATAGGAAAAGATTCGAGGACCAATCTTCTTGAGGAAAGGGGGAATGATGTATGCACGAGAACCATTGATGCGGAACCCCAAAGATCGTGTCTTGAAACCCCTCAACAAGACAAGGTAAATAAACCTTAAGCTATAGTGATCATAAATTGAATTCAATCCAAAGCTAACCAATGTAGCAAAGAACAATGATTATAAGGATTATTAAGAATAGCCATGCCACAAGCAATATCACTTGATAAGTAACTAATTCCTAAAGGTAATAAAAAGATGCAAATCTGCCTCACTTTAAAGAAAAATACTCAAATTCGTTTTTATTCATTCATGTCTTATAAAAGAAGCCTAAATGAGTATTTATAGCCCTAAGTCTTCGAATTCTTTATAGTAAAGGATAACTAAGTTCTATTCTAACTCAACTCCTAAAAGTACAGTCATATTCTAACTCAAATTCTAACAAGTAGAGTCTTGCTTGAATTAGAACACTAATTAAATCCTTCTAAAATAAGACAAGTAGTGGGCTGGGCTTAATATCCTTTGGGCCACATGCCTAACACTAATTAAAAGTTTATGATAATTAAAAAAGACAGCCCACATACATAATTAAGCCCAATTACAAGTTAAGCCCAAATTCCATAAGTAGGCACATGTATGGTACATGATCTTGAGCACATGGTTGGCACATGATGTCTTCCACATGGATGGCACTTGTCTTGCATATTGTTAACCTTGAAGGGTATTTCTGTCATTTTGATGATAACAAATAATATAGCAATATTGTATTTAACATACTTGTTTTTGTAAGTATATTATACAGAACATGAATTAAAATAGCAAGAATGGAGAATTGGAAGAATAATCCTTGAGAAACAAAAATCAAGTAGTAGCATGTTCACTGCCGTGACACTAGGAGTCACTCCCGTGAAGGAAGCTAACCGTTACCAAAACCAACATTTGAAGTTCACGGCCATGAAGGAAAAACAAACCGTGAAGTAAGCATTTCCATCACCCCCGTGAAGAAAGGTGTCACCCCCGTGACGCTTCATGCAATTTCATCCAGAGAGCTTCACGACCAAAGTCACCACTTGGTTCATGGCTGGGAAGATTGTCACCCCCGTGAATAAAGGTGTCACTCCCGTGAAGATTCATGCAATTTCATCCAGAGAGCTTCACCACCAGAGTCACCACTTGATTCACGGCTAGCAAGCTTGTCACGCCCGTGACTGAGTATGTCACGCCCGTGACTCAATATGTCAAAAACATTCCAGAGAGCTTCACGACCAAGGTCACCACTTCAGTCACGGCTTGGGAAGAACTGTCACCCCCGTGACAAGCATAGTCACGCCCGTGAACAATGAAAGAGAAAAATGTCAGGCGCGATTTTTTGGTTGGTACAACGGCTAGTTTCTTATTTAATGCACCCCAATGATTATATTCAACCATGGGAGTATAAATGGAAGTCATTTATGCATTAAGGAAAGAGAGGATGATAAGAAAAACAAAAGATTAGCATATACTTCAAATCACAAGCTATCTTGTACTTTCATACTTTGAGAACAAATCAATTCTCTGTAAAAATCTTTTTGCTCCTCATATTTGAGCAATAAAGATTTATAAGTGGTTCTCTCTGTAATCTTTACTCAAGTGAGTTTTGGGTAGTTCTGGGTTAAGAGTAGAACACTTGTAAGGGTTAGTTGTGTAAACCTCCAAAACACAAAGTGTAGGTTATTTGTGTGAGCCTGTAAAACACAAAGTGTAGGTTGTTTGTATTAGCCTGTAAAATACAAAGTGTAGGTTGTTTGTGTGAGCCTGTAAAACACAAGGAATTGGTTATTGTGTGAGCCATTAAAACACAAGAAATTTCTGGGTTAGGTGTGAGCCATTGTGAGAAACACCATAGTTGGGAGTGAGCTTGTAAAACTCCATTGTAACACTTAGTGTGTTAGTGAAACTCCCAATTGCGATTGGGGAGAGGAGTAGGGTTTGTTAACACCCGAACCTCTATAAATCTATGTGTCAAATTTTCTCTATCCCTTCTAAAATTAACTGTCTATTTCTGCACTTTAAAGTTTAATTTTTAAAACTCCAATCAACCCCCCTTTCTTGGCTTAATATCTGGGCAACAATTGGTATCAGAGCCTTGTCTAGTATCGAAGCCAAAAAAGTGCTAGTAAAGAGTAAGATATGACCAGTGAAGGATTACAGAGTCTCAAACCTTACTTTGATGGAGCAAATTATGCCCATTGGAAGTTTAGGATGGAGACATACTTGGATAGTGAAGGAATTGAAGTCTGGGATAGTGTACGAAAAGAATGGACACCACCAACCAGAAGAGGAGCTAATGGTGAAGAAGAAATCTTATCAAGAGATGATTGGACAGAGCCTCAAAGAAGAGCTAATTTCAAAAACAAGAAGGCAATGACAATCCTATCAAGCTCATTATCTATTGAAGAATATGGGAGAATACAACACTGCTCAACAGCATATAGTATATGGAAGACATTGGAGAACTATCATAAGGGAACTAAGCAAGTCAAATCCAAGAAGATTCAACTTCTAACCTCAGAATATGAGCTCTTCAAGATGAAATCCAATGAGTCAATCACTGACATGACCAACCATCTTCTATCCATTATAAATGGAATGAGGAAACTTGGGAAGCATCTGAGTTTGGAAGATGTAAACAATAAAATCCTGAGAAGTCTTCCTCTTAAAGACTATAGTTCAAGAGTTGTTGGCATAGAAGAAGCAAATGAAGATATGAGCATCATGAATACTGATGTGCTGATTGGAAAGCTTCTCACACATGAGATGGCAGTAAAGAGAGATAGAGAGCTTCAAGCAGAGCCAGAGAAAAGAAATCCCTTAGCACTCAAAGCCTCTACTTCAAAATCTCAAGAAGAAAGTGAAATTGATGAAGATATGAGCGATCATGAAAATGAGGACATCGTTATGCTTTCAAGGAGATTAAAAAGAATCATTGAGAAGAAAATGAGCAATTCCAGAAAATTCAGGCAAAGAAACCTAAAACAAATTTCTAATGATACACATAGAAGTAAGGAAGAGGTAAAATGCTATGAATGTGGAAAGAAAGGACATATCAAACCAGAATGTCCAAGGCTCAAGAAGCATAAGAGCAAATACCAAAGAGACAATGGGGAGAAAGGTCATAAAGCCACATGGGATGACAAAAGCTCTTCAAGTGAAAAAGATGATAATGAAAGTGAAGAGGTCAACCTATGCTTCATGGCTATTGAGGATCACGTCTCAGACAAAGTAAGATCACTACACTCATACTCTTTCAATAATGATAGAGTGATAATGATAGTAATAGTGATAGCGATGATGATGATGATGATGATGAGCAAAGCCTAATAGAAGAATTAAATATAGAATTAGAGAAATATAGAACTAAATTTAGTACCTATAGAAATAATATCTCTAATCTGAAAAATAAGATAGATGGTTTAGAAAAAGAAAACATAAAGCTTAAATCATCTAATGAATCTCTTCAAAAGTCATTAGATGAATACTCATCAAGACCCTCAACAGCTTCATTGTAAAAGAAAATAATACTTTGAAAAATGAAGTTGAGGAACTTAGAAATTCCATTTCTAAATTTCACAAAGGTAAATAAAGCTTAGATACTCTCATTGTGTCTCAAAGACCTCCCTTAATAAGACATGGTCTAGGATTTAAGGACACATCATCATCTTCTCACAAAACT
Organism: Triadica sebifera; assembly: GCA_023653625.1. Taxonomy (NCBI): domain Eukaryota; kingdom Viridiplantae; phylum Streptophyta; class Magnoliopsida; order Malpighiales; family Euphorbiaceae; genus Triadica; species Triadica sebifera. Next base: position 14,851,048 of record CM042899.1, read on the forward strand.
ATATTTTTTAAATCTAAAGAATCTCACATCTCCACACCTGTTAGAACTGCACCAAGAAATAAGAATGTTAAACCTTTTGTACAGAAAAAGAATAATCATGCCTTTTGGTATAGGAAGCATGCATTTAGAAAAATGCAAATTAATCATGATTGTGCATGCCATTGTTCTCAAAATCAGTCTAATAGATTTATGGCATTTAAACACAGTGTAAGACCTAAACAATGTAATTATTGTATCAAAATGGGTCACATAAATAAACATTACTGGATAAGGAAGGCTCATTGGGAACCTTCATGTGCTAACCCCCAAGGACCCAAACTCATTTGGGTACCTAAATATCATACTTGATTTGTGATTCTATAGGTATGCCTCAAGTCCACAATAAACAAAAATGCGTAGCTAGTAGACAGTGGATGCTCAAGGCATATGACAGGAGACAAAGAACTCTTCAATGAAATCAAAAGTATTGATGGAGGTAATGTTACCTTTGGAAACAATGCAAAGGGTAAGGTAATTGGCATTGGTTCTATTGGTGTTAATGGTACTACTTTTATTAAGGATGTCTTACTTGTTGATGGCTTGAAACATAACTTGTTAAGTGTAAGTCAATTATGTGATAAAGGAAACAAAGTAATCTTTACTTCAAATGAATGTCTTGTAATCTCTATTGATGGTCAAGAAATATTTAAATGAAATAGAGATATCAATACGTACATAATAAACTTACATGGGTTATCTAACCATTCATCTAAGTGTCTTGTGACTACTAATGATGAGTCTTGGCTGTGGCATAGAAGACTTGGTCATGCTAATATGGACTTAATACAAAGTCTCAACACAGGAGAGCTAGTAAAAGGATTACCAAGAGTTAAATATGAAAAAGGCAAGACATGTGATCCTTGTCAAAGAGGAAAGCAACACAAGTCATCTTTCAAAGCCAAAAACATAGTAAGTACTTCAAAACCTCTTCAACTCCTGCATTTAGACTTGTTTGGAACTACTAGAATTGCTAGCTTAGGAGGAAAACATTATGCATTTGTCATCGTAGATGATTACTCTAGATTTACTTGGGTAATTTTCTTAGCTCAAAAGAGTTATGCTTTTGAAAATTTCAAAAACTTTGCTAAAAGAGTTTAAAATGAAAAAGGATACTGCATTTCAAAAATAATAAGTGATTATGGGAAAGAATTTGAAAATGAAAACTTTGAAAGCTTTTGTCTTGAATATGACATTTCACATAATTTCTCATCTCCTAGGACACCTCAACAAAATAGGGTAGTTGAAAGGAAAAATCGAACATTAATTGAAACGGCTAGAACAATGCTTAATGAATATGAATTACCAACTTATTTTTGGGCAGAAGCCACAAACACTGCATGTTATATTTCAGATCGAGTTTTCAAAAGACCTTTTTAAACAAAACCTCATTTGAGCTATGGAATGGAAGAAAACCCTTCGTATCATACTTTAGAGTATTTGGATGCAAGTGTTTTATATTGAACACCAAGGACAATCTTGGAAAATTTGCCTCTAAGTCTGATGAAGGTATCTTTTTAGGATACTCTACAACCAGCAAAGCAAATAGAGTATTTAATAAAAGATCATTAACGGTTGAAGAATCCATGCATGTTATTTTTAATGAATCTAGTAGACTTGATCTTGTGAAAGGTAGTGCTCTTGATGATGTTGTAGATAATATGGAAAAACTTGTTATTGAAAATGGAAAAGAAGAAAACGATCAAGAAAATTTACTACCTCAAAATCAAGAACAAATGGAGCAAGAACTTCCAAAAGAATGGAGAATGACGAAAGATCATTCAAAAGAGCAAATAATTGGTGATCTATCAAGGGGAGTAAGTACTAGATCTCATTTCAAGCATTTAGTCACTGACATTGCTTTTATTTCACAAATTGAGCCTAAAAACATTGATGAGACTCTTAATGATGAAAGTTGGGTAATTTCCATGCAAGAGGAACTCAACCAATTTGAGAGAAATAAGGTATGGAACCTAGTACCTAGACCCAAGAATCATCCAATCATAGGCAGCAAATGGGTATTTAGAAATAAATTAGATGAACAAGGGTTAATAACCAGAAATAAAGCAAGACTAGTTGCAAAAGGATATAATCAGGAAGAAGGTATAGATTATGATGAAACATATGCACCTGTAGCTAGATTAGAAGCTATAAAAATACTCTTAGCATATGCATGTCACATGAATTTCAAACTTTTTCAAATTGATGTGAAAAGTGCATTTCTAAATGGCTATATAGATGAAGAAGTGTATGTAGAACAACCACAAGGTTTTGAAAGCTATGATTTGCCAAATCATGTTTTTAAACTTTCAAAAGCTTTGTATGGTTTAAAACAGGCTCCAAGAGCTTGGTATGAGAGACTAAGTTCTTTTTTATTAGAAAATAGCTTCACAAAGGGAAATGTTGACACTACACTATTCATCAAAAAGCATAAGCATGATATATTGATTGTTCAAATTTATGTTGATGATATAATATTTGGTTCTACTAATGAACTGCTTTGTCAAGAATTTGCTAAGTGCATGACTAGGGAATTTGAAATGAGCATGATGGGAGAACTTAAGTATTTCCTTGGTTTACAAATAAAGCAAAGAAATGAGGGTATATTCATCAACCAATCCAAATATGCCAAAGACTTAATCAAAAAAATTGGTATGGAAGGATGCAAAAATTCCAAGACTCCTATAAGCACATCAACAAAACTGGACAAAGATGAAAAGGGTAAGAGCATTAATGAAAAGCTTTATAGAGGTATGATCTTCACTTTTATATCTCACTGCTTCTAGACCCGATATTATGTATAGTGTTTGCTTATGTGCACGATTTCAATCATGTCCTAAAGAATCTCATATAAATGCTGTAAAAAGGATTTTAAGATATTTACATGGAACATTGCATCTAGGTTTATGGTATCCTAGGAATTCATCTTTTTATATTATAGGATATTCAGATCCAGACTATGCTGATAGTCTTTTGGATAGGAAAAGTACTTCAGGTACTTGTCACTTCATTGGAGAATGTTTGGTTTCTTGGTTTAGCAAGAAACAAGTTTCAGTTGCTCTCTCAACTGCTGAAGCTGAATATGTAGCAGTTGGATGTTGTTGTACACAAATTCTTTGGATGAAACAACAACTTAAGGACTATGGTCATGAGATGAACCATATACCTATAAAATGTGACAACACTAGTGCTATAAATCTTTCAAAGAATCCTATTCAACACTCTAGAAGTAAACATATTGACATTAGACACCACTTTATTAGAGATCATGTTCAATATGGAGATGTTGAATTATAATTTATATGCACAGAAAATCACTTAGCAGATATTTTCACTAAGTCTCTAAATGAGGAAAGATTTAATTTCATTAGAAGAGAACTAGGTATGATTGATGGATTAACCTTGTGATTGCAAGAAAATAAAATTTTAATTGTTGATCTTGAATCATATCACAAGTTATAAGATAGAAATTTTGATGAGAATTCATGTTTTATGAAGTAGAATCTTTGTTGAAATGATTAAGTCTTGTTGTAGAACTTAATTTCAATCTGATGAAAGTTATAGGGGAGTCACGCCCGTGACTTAAGTGGCCCAAAGAGGCAGTGTCGTTCACGACTTTGGTTCACGACATGCTTCACGGATTCAAGTGGTGAAACTTAGTTTCACGGCTTGAGTCACGCCCGTGAAAAGGGACTTTCACGCTCGTGACAATTTTTCACTCTCGTGAACAATTACGCCCTAAAAACTCACAGAAGCTTTCACAATTTTGGTTCACGACATGATTCACGGCTTCAAGTGGTGAAACTTAGTTTCATGGCTTGAGTCATGCCCGTGCAATTGGACTTTCATGAATGTGACAATTTTTCACTCCCGTGAATAATTACACCCCAAAACTCACAGAAGCTTTCACGCCTTGTGTCACAGCTTGCTTCACAGGCATAAGTAGTGAAATTCAACAGTTCACGCCCGTGACGTTATATTCACCCCTATGACCTATGATCATCCACGCCCGTGATATTCATCGATCACGCCCGTGAACATATTCACACCTTCATTCATGGGTGGAACACTACTTCAGCAAACCGTGAATATGACCATTCACGCCCGTGACACCATAAGTCACGCCCGTGAATGTATCGAATATATAAGAAAACAGCCGGTTACAACCTTCATTTCAACTCTCTATCTCCCAAAACCGCTCTCATTTACTCTCATTCATTAAGGCATTGAAGATTCCGACCCCAAAGACTTGAAATTTCACTATAAATACCACCAAAAGTTCGTATCTTCAGCAGAAATCATACATTTCTAGGGTTTTACATCAAATTTTCTGTCAAAAATTTTTTTCAACTCCATCAATAACTAATTTCTTCAAATATGGAGTCTGCTTCATCTAAGGGAAAGAGAAAGAAGTCTCATGGACCTAAGAGGTATTCAGATTACCTCATGAACATCATTCCAGAAAGTTGCCATCCTCGGTATGCAACTTTGAAGAAGAGACCTCTTTTATCATCAAGGTCCTTCGAATGGCAGGCAGTCCGTAGTCTCGGGCTTGAGATGGCTATGACAGAGCAACTGCAAGCCTGTCATCTCAAAGAATTTGTTGAAATTCTTCAGCCGACTCTGAGGGAGCCAACGTTGGAATTTCTCAACACCTTGCAGGTTTCACCAACTGGAATGGTGAAATTCCAACTCTGCAATAATCCTAACACCCTCAGTGCCATCGCACTTGGAGAATTGTTCAACCTACCATCTGATGGCATTCTAAATGAGACTGAAGTTGAATTCTCTGCCCCTCTAGCCTGGACTCATTTTGGATATAATTGTAGCTGGGACGTGAAAAAGACAAAAAGCACTCATCTTGTGGCCCTAGTGCACAGATATTTGCATAGGTTCCTAACCTATAGCATTTTTGCTAGGGGAGAAAGTAATGGAACAATAAGAAAGTCAGAGCTCTTCCTCCTTGAGATGGCTCGCAGGAGAGTCACAGTGGCACTTTCCAGATGGTTTGCAAACCATCTTCTCTCCATTGCCACCAAGCCCACATGAGATATTTTGATTGGGGCATATGTCACCCATATTGCAGTCAAGCTCAATTATTTGAAGCTGGATGACCATCACTTCAACATCATTCCTACACATCCTCGAGATAGGCTGGATGTCGAGTCATTCATCAAGATGGGAGCGGCTGTCATAATCATTTTTCAGAACGATATCTTCTACCGCTTCATTAATACTGCTGGAGAGATTATCTGGAAAGATAATGACACGGAGGATTTTAAAGCAGGCCTCCAAGGAGTCCAGCAGAAAAAAAGGGCTCGAATTGAGGAAGCACCTCCAGCAGTCGAGCAGGACATTGGACAGTCCTCAGCTTCCACACCATCCTTAGCGCAGCAGGTGGTCGACCTCTTGGCACCATGTTTCGAGCAGCTGCAGACTTCCATGGATGAGAGGTTGGAGAACCTCAAGGACTTCATAGAGTCTCGGATGGACAGCCTTGAGGCTGAAGTAGCTAGGCTTCGTGATAGGATGTCTGGCTAGGAGATAGGCTAGAGTGTAGCCTAAATTTGATCATTTTTAGCTTGTTTGTCATTTTTTTTGTTTGTTTGCTTATGCAGGAAATCTTAAATTTCCTGTCTTAGTTTGTATCCTTTCCTTTATGTATATATATATATATATATATATATATATATATATATATATATATATATATATATATATATATATATATATATATATATATATATTCTTATTGTTTACTTAAATCTTCTTATCCTTTTTTGATTGATGACAAAAGGGGAGAAAACTAGAAATATATGATAGGTAATATATGATAAGGGAGAATGGTATCAAACTAGCAATATAAGAATTGTGAATTGAAAGTGAAAATTTCATATGCAAAGTATAAAATTGGAAAATTAAGTTTTTATATACCTTAAGTATACTTTTCATATACCTTAAAGCAAGTTACAAATAAAAACATGCCATGATATACCTTACATATACTTTATGTCGTGAAAAGGAATTATGGTATGTATTGGATATACTTCTCATATAACTTGCATATACTTAAAATCTAGTTTAATGCTACATCATTATTTACTATTCTTGCACATTATAATTTTTTTTATCCTAAGTATACTTTGAGGGGGAGACTTCTCAAAATCACATATTGCTAGATTATTTGTCACCATCAAAAAGGGGGAGATTGTTAACCTTGAGGGGTATTTCCGTCATTTTGATGATAACAAATAATATAGCAATATTGTATTTAACATACTTGTTTTTGTAAGTATATTATACAGGACATGAATTAAAATAGCAAGAATGGAGAATTGGAAGAATAATCCTTGAGAAACAAAAATCAAGTAGTAGCATGTTCACTACCGTGACTCTAAGAGTCACTCCCATGAAGGAAGCTAACCGTTACCAAAACCAACATTTGAAGTTCACGGCCATGAAGGAAAAACAAACCGTGAAGTAAGCATTTCAGTCACCCCCGTGAAGAAAGGTGTCACCCCCCGTGAAGCTTCATGCAATTTCATCCAGAGTGCTTCACGACCAGAGTCACCACTTGGTTCACGGTTGGGAAGATTGTCACCCCCGTGAATAAAGGTGTCACTCCCGTGAAGATTCATGTAATTTCATCCAGAGAGCTTCACCACCAGAGTCACCACTTGATTCACGGCTGGGAAGCTTGTCACGCTCGTGACTCAATATGTCAAAAACATTCCAGAGAGCTTCACGACCAAGGTCACCACTTCAGTCACGGCTTGGAAAGAACTGTCACCCCCGTGACAAGCATAGTCACGCCCGTGAACAATGAAAGAGAAAAATGTCAGGCACGATTTTTTGGTTGGTACAACGGCTAGTTTCTTATTTAATGCACCCCAACGGCTATATTCAGCCATGAGAGTATAAATGGAAGTCATTTATACATTAAGGAAAGAGAGGATGATAAGAAAAACAAAAGATTAGCATATACTTCAAATCCCAAGCTATCTTGTACTTTCATACTTTGAGAACAAATCAATTCTCTGTAAAAATCTTTTTGCTCCTCATATTTGAGCAATAAAGATTTATAAGTGGTTCTCTCTGTAATCTTTACTCAAGTGAGCTTTGGGTAGTTCTGGGTTAAGAGTAGAACACTTGTAAGGGTTAGTTGTGTAAACCTCCAAAACACAAAGTATAGGTTGTTTGTGTGAGCCTATAAAACACAAAGTGTAGGTTATTTGTGTGAGCCTGTAAAACACAAGGAATTGGTTATTGTGTGAGCCATTAAAACACAAGGGATTTCTGGGTTAGGTGTGAGCCATTGTGAGAAACACCATAGTTGGGAGTGAGCTTGTAAAACTCCATTGTAACACTTAGTGTATTAGTGAAACTCCCAATTGCGATTGGGGAGAGGAGTAGGGTTTGTTAACACCCGAACCTCTATAAATCTATGTGTCAAATTTTCTCTATCCCTTCTAAAATTAACTGTTTATTTCTGCACTTTAAAGTTTAATTTTTAAAACTCCAATTCAATCCCCCCTTCTTGGCTTAATATCTGGGTAACACATATGTTTGGCACATGACTCCTAGCACATGATTTGCGCATGACTTGTAATTTCAATTTTATAGACTTTGTCTTGTTTAGCCCATTGGACTAGTCAATGCAAGATGGTTCTTCACACACCCCAAGATAAGTAATGGGCCTTGGGTCTTCAATCAGCTCCATCTCCTTTGTCATGCATGCCTCTTTTGTGATCCCCTTAGTGGCCAAGCTTTGAACATAGTCTTGCATTGCTTGCCTTAGTTTGTTAGCCCTTGATATTGTGATCGCACCACTTGGCATGACTAGTAAATCACTTTGACTTATATGTTCTTGATCTACATCAATAACAAATATATTCAGAGGCAATTCATTTTATATATGTGTGCAATCAATAGAATCAAAACAGTCCCACTTTTGGCAATCAATGGCAATATGCACGATTCTTTTTTTTTATTTTTTTATAATCTGATTTACTAAAAAAAGATTAAAAACACCAAAAATTCATACAAAAAAAAACCAAATATAGACTGCAATATAGGCAAATTCAACCACAAATAGATAAACCTTTTTTTTTTAATTTTTATGTTGTAACTTGAACAAATATCAATAAAAAAGCAAAATAAAGATAGGTACAATTGATTTGGAACCAAAGCTTTGATACCAAATCATGCAGCAATCACCTAGAATCTAAGTCTAGACAACCTCCAAATCAATTTAATACAAATCTTAAGTTTCAACCAATTGCAAAATTAGATTCTTCACCCCCAAAACAGCAGGGAATTGGTAACAAAGAGTAGGAAGAAAGAATTGCATTCACGCCACAAATTAGTTACTATATCAATGGAGATCACACCTCCCACTTGAGAACACTCAAGAATACTCAAATTTTGATCTTACTCATCAGTCTACTTATCTTACACGCATAAGGAGGTATTTATAACTCTACAAACCAAACTCTAGGTGCAAAAGAGAAGAAAAGACCAATCTGACCCTAATGGCTTAAGGATAAACAAATGGGCTTAATTTTATAAGGCCCACACTCCTAAGACAAGGTAAAATAAGGCTGATCATGTGTCTTTAAATGAAATTTAATGCCAATAATTAAAATAAAACATCCCACTAAATTTAGTCTTAGGCCCAACTATAAAATAACATAAGTCTGTCTTAACATAGCATATTGCACATGACTTGAAGCTTGTAATATGGACTTCTTATCTAGTCCATTAGGCTATTTGTCTTCACCATCACATCCCCCAATAAGTGTTACAAGCTTTGGATCACCAACTGATTCCATCTCTTAAAGCTTGATCCAAGCTTCTTCCTTGATGTCTCTTATCTCCATGCTTTGAATATACATTCGCAAGGCTGCCTTGAGCTTGTTTGTGCTTGATCTTATGATTGGACCAGGTGGCATCACCAATCCATCTCCTCTATGAAATGTAAGATCATTTCTGTTGTCTTGGCTCGCATCAATAGGAGTAATTTTAAGGAGACAAAGGAACTTCAAAGGCTAGTGGAAGAGCTATTCGCAAGGGGGCATATCTATGAAAGTCTTAGTCCATGTGTTGTACTTGTGCTATTATGACCTAAAAAGGATGGGAGTTGGCGCATGTGTATTGATTGTAGGGTTGTTAATTGCATAACAGTTAAATATCGTCATCCTATACCTAGATTAAATGACATGTTGGATAAGTTGCATGGTGCATGTTTGTTTATTAAGATTGATTTAATGAGTGAATATCACCAAATTAGAATGAAAGCAAGTTATGAATGAAAAACAACTTTTAAAACTAAACATGGTTTGTATGAGTGGCTTGTAATGCCTTTTGGGCTAACTAATGCCCCTAGCACTTTTATGAGATTAATGAATTGTAATGGCTCAAATACTGGATTAGTCGTAAAGTATAATTTCCGAAATTGATCAGCATACCCAGGGGTTAAAAATACACTCGTGTGCGAAAAATATTTTATTTGATCATCAAATAATATAGGTTATGACTAGTCTGAGGGTAAAATTTGGAGTGAAAATGAGGTCAAATAAATCCTCAAAAGTCAAAACTAAGAAAAAAGGGACCAGATTTAATTAAATAGTTGGTTGACCGTATGTTGATCGGGCTATGAAAAATAGCAAATGACATCCAAAATTTTATTTTAAGACATGGATAGACTCTAAATAATATTTAGAATTTTGTGACTGTGAAAAAAGGAATTTTACGGTAATATCAAAAATTGAATTATCAATCTGATTTGAGTGAGCAGGACAAAAAAGGGACTCCGATTGAGTTAAAAAAATTTGTATAAACATATAAAAATATTTTTTGAATTATGGAATCAAATTTGGGTGAAATTGGGCTTGGAAAATGAGAAAAATAATTTATAGTGCATAATTTGGCCTAAATGGGTTGGGCGTTGTTTGGCCCAAGCCCACCCAAATTAAACCACTATAAATACCCTTAAATATCAGAATTCTCTAGAGAGAATTCTGCAACTCCTTCTTTCCCAAACCCCCCTGCTTGGCCGAAGTCATCTTTTCCCATTTTTCTTCTAATTGTTTTACATTTTCTTCACTTTTGACACCAAAATCAACCATCCAAAAATAATTTAAGCATCTCTAATAGCTAATAGAAGTTCTTAATCTTCATTTGGAAGGCTAAAGTGGAAAGAAATCAAAGGAGAAAAGTTAGGATACCAAATTGAGGTAAGTGAAATTTGTTGTTTTAAATTAGTTTAATGGTTCAAATAGGTAGTTTAAGATATGTAGATGATAAATATAAAATTTATTTGAGTTAAGGAAGCAAAATATTGGTGGATTAATGGAGTAAATTTTGGTCATGGTAGGTTCAAGAGAAAGGTGAAGGTACTTCCAAAGGATAAGGAAAAGGAAGATTAGGAAGGCCTAAACAAGAAATTAAGATTAGTGATTTCAAAATCTATTTATTTCCATTTATTAAGATGATTTAGGGTTATGGAAAATTAAGAATTTTGTGTGTTTTCCATGTAATTGCTAATTAATGCTTAAAACATGATTAAGAAATTATTAAAAGTGAATTAGAATGGTTAATTTCAATAAAAAATTTAATTAGTAAAAATTGGAAAATATGACCTTATTATGTGAAAAAATGTAAATTAAGGTATAAATACATTTTATCGTAATATTATGATATATATGGAACAAAGAATGTATAAATTAGTGAAAGGAATATTTAGAAGATGAAAGAAAAATTTTAATGATGAAATTAATTATAGGCCGACAATTGAAGAAGGAAACATTTATATTTTTCTTGCTAATTAAATGAAAATTTAGTCATGAAATGCAAGAAAATATGATTTTTAGTGTGTATAAATTTATTGAGAATTTTTAAATGAAATATTGAATATTTTTCTAATTATTGATTTTATTATGCATGAAATGAAAAATAAGGAATAAAGTGTATTTAGTGAGCTTAATGACTTAATTGATTATTAATGATGAAATGTTGATATAGTAGAATGAAAAATGCGAAAAGATTATGGTAGAGATAAAATTGTATGGATGAATAAAATGTTAAGTGATTAATAATATAAAAATAATGGAAATTATGAATTTAATAGAAATTGAATTAAATGAATAAAATAATGCTCTTAGTTATTTTTCCGATAGTTAAATCTATTTCAGGATATAATTGGCTAGCCATAGGGACACTATTACCACAGTGCAGGTCATGGCGATTCGCTTATGTAGGCTAATGATGGTCTACTATAGTAATAGTGATTCAATGAACAGTGTACAGTGCAGTACTCGAATGATTTTTAGGATTACTCTTCAGTATAGTGGACTATTGGGTCCACGTCCCATGTATCTGGTCCAAAAATTTTCTATCGGATGGAATGTAACATCCTTGACCTTCCCCACATGCATTTCATCGAACATAAGCATCTTGCATACAATTCAATTGAACACGTGCATTTCATACGTATTTTCGTAGGAACAAGTTTATGACACGCACTAGCTACATGTCCTAGTATTTGGCACTTGTATCGAGTCGCACGTGTGTAATTATAACCTAAATGAGGATAACAAAGTATTAGAAATGAATTGAATAAGGTGTATAAATTAAAGTAAGCAAAGTGATTAGATTAAGATTAGTAAACAATTACATTGTTAATTTAGTTAAATCGGGTCAAATGATTAAGTTGTATTATTGTGTGAATTAATGGAATTATAAATATATGTAAATAAAAATAATAACAATATAAAATAAAATGAAAATGAAACAAAAGAGAAATATAAGAGAAGAGAAATGAGAAATGAGAAGAGAAAAGAGAAGAGAAAAAGAGAAAAAGAGAAAAAGAGAAAAAGAGAAAAGGACAAAAAACAAGTTGGCTTTATCTTCATCTTTCTTCCCCATTTCTGCCTCCTCACTCCAGCCCGACTTCTTCTTCAATTTCCTCCATTTCAGAGTTAAATTCTTCCTTTTTTCACCTATTTTTGAAGCTAATTGATCCCTTTCAAGGTTGTTCTTGGTAAGTAATCAATTCTTATTGCTATAAGGTTGATTTGAGTTGCTTAGGTTCAATATTAGGCACTAAATTGCACCCCGATTTTGATATTAATAGAAATTGATTCTGGAAATGTGTAAAACACAAAAGTTGTTCCTTTATATCTTATATTTTTGGATAGGTAAACATTATTTCAAGATTTTGTGTATAGGGATAGATATGCTCTTCGTACTGAAACTGGTCAGGGTGTGAACCCTAACCAAGTTAGCTACTGTGTGGTTTGATTTCGAGTATGTTAAAGCCATTATTTGAAGTCTCTCAAAACATAAAAGTTGTATATATATTTGTTTTGTATCTTTCTACCAAATTTCGGGATCATAGGTCTTGTAAATGTTGAGTTATGGTGAATGGAAACATGACTGTTCCATGGTTTGAACTGCCTATTGAGTGTCCTGGGCAGATACAGTAACTTGTTTGGATAATTTGAGCTTGTTAGAGCTAGATTCTATAAATGATCAAAACATGATAGTTATAGGTATATGTCTTAGATAAAATTTGGTACTAATGGAAACTTCATTGGTTATGTATAGACTAAGTTATGTCCTTTGGAAATCATACTGGTCCGGAAGCCAATTCTATTCTGGAACAGTAAAATGTTTGGTATAATTAGAAGACCATAGAGACATAATTGGTAAAAGTTGTAAACATGAAACATGTTCCAAATTCACCCACATAAATTTCTGTAAAGTTTCATTAAAATAGGACGTATATATGTTAAGTTATGATGAACCCAAATGAGTACCCTGAAACTGACTAAAGGCAGAAAACAAGGCAGAAAACAGAACACTCTTAGAAATTCCACCAAATATTGTAAAATTATCCACTTGGTCTAAAATTTTAATATGTTCTATAATTATATGTTATTTTTAATTAGGAATAATAATCATATTAATTGGTCAATTATAGAAAAAGTTATAGGCTAAACAGTCCCATAAGGTCACACTGCCTCATAGGAAAAATCTTAACTATTGACATGAACAATGCATATTAATTTGTTTAAGCCACATTAAGTCTCCCTAATCATGAGTTAATCGATTATGTTTTCATATTAGGCTCGCAACATATTAGAGACCCACAAGGAGCAGGTAGACAATAACTTAGGGGTCGGAATCAAAGGAGAACGGTGAGTCTAATTATCGATTGAATTCTTTAGTGCAAATGAATGTTGCTTGCTATGTGATTCATGTGATCGTCATGATTGGTCCTTGATAATGTAATGATGGATAATTTGTGACATTGTGGTACATATAAATGGTATACTTGTGGTATATTTAAGGTATATGTTTGACAAATGTGATATATATACATGGTACATGTATAGTATATACAAGGTATATGCTTGACATATGAGGTATATAGGGAATATATGTATGTTGTATATGTTAAAGATGCAATGGTTGATGAATGCTTAAATACAAGTGCATATGCATATGGGCTAAAAAGGCATTGTGACTAGTTAATCGATATTGCAAAGCAAAAGAAAAGGCCTATGGCCCAACAAATGTGCAAAGCAAAAGAAGAGGCCTATGGCCCAACAAATGTGCAAATGAAACAAATGATCAAGCTAGCTAGCAAATGCAAATGCAAATGTTCACATGGAAACCCGGGGCAATGTTCATTTAATTTGGTCACAACAAAATAAAATGTACAAGAAAAGCATAAGTAAATAACAATTATTGAATACTTGATTTTATCTATATTTATATGTTATTGACTGATGAATGGAATGGAATACATGGTATATATTGGAATTGTGATTTATGACTATGAGTTGTTTGGTACTTTAGAGCTCATTGGATGGTTATTCTCACTGAGCCGCAACTCATCAATTTGCATCATTTTTCAGGTAAAGAAAAGTGATAGCTCATTTTGAGTAGCGTATAAAAGACATGGAGCACAGGTCACTGGTCGAGCCTCATCACTCTCTCTCTCCTTGCATTCCACACAAGCATGAAAATATGTCATATGTGTTTTTGTATTTACGTGCTTGAATATGTATAGTCATTTTGGAATGAGTCTAAATATGTATAAATGAAATCAACTCAAAAATACTTATGTGTAAAGTTTATGTTTTGATATATGTGATATATTATATTGTGGTGAAAATCTCAGTGTTAACTTTGCAAAGTTAGTGAATAATATTACAGGATATGTGACTTGCAAGTCATTGAATGAAATTATAGGATATGAGACTTGCAAAGTCATGGAATTATATTACAGGATATGAAAAAAAAATTTACTACTATTGTTAACTGGGTATTTTACCTTTCCAGTACGCCATGTATGATTACTTGATATTTGGATAGGTTATACTAAAATGCATAAGATATGGTGTTACATGGAAACTAGAGGCAAACTTGAATAAAAGTAGTAATAATGATAAAAGTGAAAAATAAGTGAAAAACTTGATAAGAATGAAAAAATAGTATAATTGTAAAAATGATAAAAATGACAAATGTGAATAAAATGATAAAAGTGAAAATATGAAAAAAATGATAAATGTGAAAATATAATAAAAATGATAAATGTGAAAAATATGAGAAAAATAGTAAAAATAAAAACAATATGATAAAAATGACATAAGTGATAAATTTGATAATAATAATAATAATAATAATAATAATAATAATAATAATAATAATAATAATAATAATAATAAAAGTGATAATTGTGGCAAAAGAAAAAAATAGTAAAATTGAAAAATGAGAAATGAGTGGAAGAAAATGAAATAAAATGCTAAATTATGTAGTTATAAAAGTAAATAAATGAAAAATAAAATTTCTTAATAAAGCAAAAGTGTAAATAAATATAGAGTAGTAGCATAACCGTAAATAAATATAATTTTAAGAATTAAAGTAAACTTTGTAGCTAATTAAATGAAAAATTGAAAAGAATGATTAATTAAAGAAGAAAAATGAATAAATTGAAAGGAATTGAAAAAAAAACTATGAGTTAAAATGAGAAATATTGTTAATTGAATAAAGATATTAAATAGTGAATTAAGAGTAAAATATTTATAAAAGAATAATAAATATATATTAAATAGAAAATCTGAATGATGTATTAAAAATGTTATTGCATGTATAAATGCATGAAAATATAGGAAATGAAAATTTTTATTTTAGTAATCACCACTGGGAATATTAATGTTGAGCACATAGTTATTTAACTGCGTGCAGGTAGTAGCAGAGAATGCAGAAGTAAGCATATAAATTTTGCAAGCTAACGGAAGAATAAAATAATAGTAGATTAATATTAAAAATGACATGTATATATATATATATATATATATATATATATATATATATATATATATATATATATATATATATATATATATATATATATATATATATATATATATATAGAGTTGTAGGAAAGAAATATTGAACATATAATAAAAAATATTTGTGAATTATTATTATATATGTAAATAATGAAATATGGATTTATGAATGAATGGAGAATATATGGTATTATATGTGTATTGTTGTGCCAAAAAATGAGTTGAAAATTGTTTGCTTTATAGGTAGGATAATCAATTTATAGCTGTTATGTTGCCGAAATTTTTGGAAAATAAAAAAGATCAATTAAGTGATAATAATAGAATAGTCATTTAAGTAAATTAAAATAAAAAAATTTGGCACACATCGGCTATAATCGTATTAACCCATGTAACGTATGTATAGAATAATTGTTATAAGGGTGTCACATGAATCATGTTTTGTATGAATTTATTAGAAAATTCGTGGTTGTTTACTTTGATGACATTTTGATATATAGAAAATCACTTGATGAGCATGTATGTCATCTTAATTGTTTTAGATGCACTGAGGAAGGAAAAGTTGTTTTCTAAGCTTAAAAAGTGCACATTTTGTATGGATAGAGTTATATTCTTAAGATATGTGATTAGTGCTAATGGAATTGAGGTTGATAAGAAAACAATTGAGGCTATTCAAAGTTGGCTAACTCTTAGGAATGTAAGTGATGTTAGGAGTTTTTATGGATTTGCTAGTTTTTATAGGAGGTTTGTAAAAGACTTTAGTACCATTGCTCCTCCTTTAACTGAAATCATTAAAAAGGATGTGAGATTTAAGTGGGGTGAGACATAGGAACATGTATTTCATACTTTTAAAGATAAACTTTTGTTCTGCACCTGTTTTGAGTTTACCTGATTTTAATTCTACTTTTGAAATTGAATGTGATACCTAAGGGATAGGTATTGGTGCTGTTTTGATATAGGATAGGTATCCCATTGCCTTCTTTAGTGAAAAATTGAATGGTGCATAACTCAATTATTCCACTTATGACAATGAGTTGTATGCATTGGTGAGGGCTTTAGAGACTTGGCAGCATTACCTTTTGATGCAGCAACCACCGAGAATCTAAGTCTAGACAACCTAAAAATCAATTTGATACAAATCTTAAGTTTCAACCGATTGATTAGACTTTTCACCCCCAAAACAGCAAGGAATTGGTAACAAAGAGTATGAAGAAATAATTGGATTCACGACACAAATTAGTTATTAGCCTGATATGTGAAAGCAATCCTTGGTATATCAATGGAGATCACACCTCCCACTTGAGAACACTCATATTTTGATCTTACTCACCAATCTACTTGTCTAACGTGCATAAGGAGGTATTTATACCTCTACAAACCAAACCATAGGTGCAAAAGTGAAGAAAAGACCCATCTGACCCAATGGCTTAAGGACAAACGAACGGGCTTAATTTTATATGACCCACACACCTAAGACAAGGTAAAATAAGGTTGATCATGTATCATTAAATGAAATTTCATGCCAATAATTAAAATAAAATATCAAACTAAATTTAATCTTAGGCCCCATTATAAAATAACATAAGTCTACCTTAACATAGCATATTGCACATGACTTGAAGCTTGTAACATGGATTTCTTATCTAGCCCATTAGGCTAGTTGTCTTCACCATCAAATCCCCTAATGAGTGTCACAAGCTTTGGATCACCAACTGATTCCATCTCTTCAAGCTTGATCCAAGTCTCTTCCTTGATGTCTCTTGTCACCAAGCTTTGAATATATGTTTGCAAGGCTGCCTTGAGCTTGTTTGCGCTTGATCTTATGATTGAACCAGATGGCATCACTAATCCATCTCCTATATGGCATAAGATCATCTTTGTTATCTTGGCTCATATCATTCCCTTCCTCCTCAAAAAGATTTGTCCTCGAATCACCACCTACATTATCAAAAGGAGAAAGGTCAGCAACATTAAAAGTTGTTGAAACATCATACTCACCAGGCAAGTCAATCTTATAGGCATTGTCATTAATCCTCTCAACCATTTGAAAAGGCCCATCGCCTCTTGGATCCAACTTGGATTTCCTTTGGTTAGGAAATCTCTTTTTCCTAAAATGCACCCATACCTAATCTCCATGTTCAAATTTCACAACTTTACGTCCTTGAATGGCTTTTTGTGCATAACTTTTGTTCTTTTACTCAATGTGGGGCCTTCTTATGTATGGACTTAACCAAATCCGCCTTCTTTTTCCCATCTAAGTTAGAAATATCATTCAAAGGTATAAGCAACAAATCCAAAGTGGTTAGCGGATTAAAACATACACAATTTCAAATGGAGAATAATCTATAGATGAATGAATGTTTCTATTATATGCAAGTTCTACTAATGGCAAACAATCTTCCCGAGTTTTCAAATTATTACCAACAATAGCACGTAATAACAATCCTAAAGTTATATTAACCACTTCAGTTTGACCATCTGTTTGAGGATGAAAAGTAGTAGAAAATAACAACTTTGTTCCCAACTTTCCCCACAGAACATGCCAAAAATGACTCAAAAACTTAGAATCTCTATAAGAAACATTGGTTTTAGGAACACCATGCAAACACACAACATCCTTAAAGAACAAATCAGAAATATGTGTAGCATCATCATTTTTATGGCAAACAATGAAATGTGCCATCTTGCTAAACCTATCATATCAACTACAAGAAAAATGATATCCCTTGCCCTTTTAGTCCGGGGCAGTCCCAATACAAAATCCATAGAAATGTCAATCCAAGGCTGACTAGGGACGGGTAAAGGAGTATATAACCCATGAAGTTGAATCCTTGGCTTGCTTACATGCAACACACCTAAAGCAAATTTTCTCAACATCTTTCTTCATATTAGGCCAATAAAAATGCTCATGTAATATGTCAAATGTCTTAGTAATACCAAAATGACCCATCAATCCACCATTATGAGACTCACGCACAAGATAAACCTTTTTTTATAATTTTTATGCTGTAACTTGAACAAATATCACTAAAAACAACAAAATAAAGATAGGTACAATTGATTTGGAACCAAAGCTCTGATAGCAAACGATCCAGCAACCGCCTAGAATTTAAGTCTAGACAATCTCCAAATCAATATGATACAAATCTTAAGTTTCAACCAATTGCAAGATTAGACTCTTCACCCCCAAAACAGCAAGGAATTAGTAACAAAGAGTATGAAGAAAGAATTGGATTCACGCTACAAATTAGTTACCAACTTGATAAGTGAAAACAATCCTTGGTATATCAATGGGGATCACAGCTCTCACTTGAAGAACATTCAAGAACACTCAAATTTTTATCTTAATCGCCAATTTGCTTATCTTACATGCATAAGGAGGTATTTTTACCTCTACAAACCAAACCATAAGTGCAAAAGTGAAGAAAATACCAATATGACCTTAATGGCTTAAGGACAAACGAATGGGCTTAATTTATAAGGCCCACACACCTAAGACAAGTTAAAAATAAGGTTGATCATGTGTCTTTAAATGAAATTTCATGCCTAAGGAGTTTGTAATTCATAGTGACCATGAGTCATTAAAGTATTTAAAAGGTTAAGGTAAGTTGAATAAATGCCATGCTAAGGGGCTGGAGTTCATTGAGACATTTCCATATGTGATCAAGTACAAGCAAGGTAAAGAGAATGTGGTTGCCAATACACTATCAAGAAGATACACTCTTATTACTACTTTGATTTCTAAATTAATGGGATTTGAATATATAGGAGACTCGTATGCTTCTAATTCTGATTTTCTAATGTTTATGTTGCATGTGAGCAATCTACTTTTCAAAAGTCTTATAGGCATGATGGATACTTGTTTAGAGAAAATAAACGGTGTGCATAATTGTTCCATGCGTGAATTGCTTATGTGTGAGGCTCATAATGGTGGCTTGATGGATCATTTTGGTATGGCTAAGACACTTGACATTTTGTAAGAACATTTTTATTGGCCTAGTATGAGAAATGATGTTGAAAAATAGTGTTCTGGTTGTGTGGCATGTAGGCAAGCCAAATCTAAGACTCAACCTCATAGGTTATATACTCTTTTACCCGTCCCTAGCCAACCTTGGTTTGATATTTCAATGGATTTTGTATTAGGGCTTTATAGGACTAAAAGGAGTAGAGATAGCATATTTGTAATAGTTGATAGATTTAGCAAGATAACACATTTTATTGCTTGTCATAAAACTGATGATGCTACACATATTGCTGATTTGTTCTTTAGGAAAGTTATGCATTTGCATGGTGTATCTAGGACAATTGTTTTTGATAGAGAATCTAAGTTCTTAAATCATTCTTGGAATATTCTTTGGGGAAAATTGGGAACTAAGTTATTATTTTCTACATCTTATCAACCTCAAACTTATGGCAAAACTCAAGTTGTTAATAGAACTTTAGGCTCTTTATTGCATGTTATGATTGGAAAAAATTCGAAAACTTGGAAAGATTGTTTGCCTTTGGTTGAATTTGCATATAATAGAAGCATTCATTCTTTTATAGGTTATTCACCATTTGAGATTGTGTATGGTTTTAATCCACTACCACCTTTGGATTTGTTCCTTTACCTTTGAATGATATTTCTAACTTAGATAGACAAAAGAAAGCGGAATTGGTTAAATCCATACATGAGAAGGAAAAACAACACATTGAGATGAAAAATAAAAGTTATGCACAAAAGGCCAATCAAGGGTGTGGGGTTATGAAATTTGAACCTGGAGATTGGGTTTGAGTGCATTTCAAGAATGAGGTTTCCTAACCAAAATAAATCTAACCTAGATCCAAGAGATGATGGAACTTTTCAAGTGGTTGAGAAAATCAATGATAACACCTTGCCTATAACATCATTCCTTTGTCCTCAAGTGGTTAAGAAAATCCATACATGACAACGCCTTATGGTGTTTCAACTACTTGTAGTGTTGCTGACCTTTCTCCTTTTGATATTGTAGGTGGTGATTCGAGGACGAATCCTTTTGAGGAGGGAAGGAATGATGCAAGCCAAGGCATGGATCATGGTTCTTCATGCCAAGAAGATGGGAGATTGGTTAGCCATTTGGACCAATTACAAGATCAAGAGCAAATAAGCTTAAGGTAGCCTTGGAAACATATGTTCAAAGCTTGATGACAAAAGAAATCAAAGAAGTGGAATGGATTAAGCTTGAGGAGACATCATCATGGGGTGACCCAAAGCTTATAACATCCATTTGGGCATGTGAAGACCAAGACAACTAGCCCAATGGGCTAGCCAACAAGTCCGTATTCAAGCTTCAAAGTCATGTGCAAGTCATGTGGAGGTCATGTGCATATTATAAGATTCAAGCTATATGGGCTTATTTATCTATTTAGGGCCTAAATCAAGATTAGACCATTAGTCTTTTGGAGTAATGGACATGTGGGCCATTTAAAATAAAGCCCATATCACCACCTCATTAATTAAATTAAGTTTTTTATTTAGTTTTTCTTATTAGAAAAGGATTCATATTGCTTAGTTGTCAAATCCCTAACTTTAAAGGATTTAGATAAAATGAGTTATAAATCCCAATCTATAAGGGATTAGAGTTAGATATCTTTAGGATTTCTTTTCCTTATGGGACTTTAGGTCATTTAGAGGTATAAATACCTCCCAAAAACATGAATGACATCATATTACATAATTAATAAAGATTTGAGAGGTTTTCTTCAAGAAAGGCATGTTCAACACCTTAGTGTGCTAAAGAATATTTCACTTATCAGGTTAGTATTGACTTGTGGCGTATTCTAATTCTCTCTTATACTCTTTGTTCCAATTCCTTATTGATTTGGGGGTGAAAGGTTGAATTAACAATTAAAAATTTGATTTTGAATTGATTTGGAGATCGTTTAGACTTAAATTTTAGGGGATTGCCACATCAGTTTGGGTGGTGACCGAAACTATAAATGGAGCATATTAATTGAATTGATAAGAACCCTAAGCCTAAATGAGGGGATAATAGACTCAAATGGAACCTTGGACCTCAATTGGGACCATGAATTATTAAACCAATTACAAAATTTACATTGAGTTAGTTGTGATCGAGACACTAAGGTGGTGATTTTGGGTTAATTGGACTAAATGTGATTAATATAAGAAAACTAAGTAAAGGTTAAATTAAAGGAAATTTAAGTTAAATTTGGATTAAGTCGAGACATATAAAAGGAAGGTTGCTGAAATGAGAAATAATTAAGATTGTGAATATATGTGACAGATGAATATACATTGATAAACTATAAAATCCACTTATATTGCGACAAATATAAGACATAGACACAGACACAGGAATATAATCAATGGGAGAGATGTTGCATTATGTAAAAATGAGTCAATCTTCAATTATTAAAAGAATTATTATTTTATTTTCTGATGTCTTATATTGAATTTCATTTTTTGCTAGGTGCATCTGTAGCACACGTGTTCATGCCTGACAAAGTTAATAAGCCAACAAACATGGAAAAGGGACAATCTAGGTTTGTGTATGCTTTAATGCATAGCCATAATTTTGAATTAAAATAAAATATTAATTGGTTTTGTTATGTTATGTATGTTTATTAATAAATTCTAAAATTGGAAAATCGTATTATGAATACTGATGCACATGGTAATTGATATATGATTTGAATTAATGAAATACCAGTAAGGGTACAAAAACAAAAAAAACAAACATAGAAGATAGAGATTTGAATATGAGATGACAAGTCACAGATAAATAACACATTATTGAATAAGGTCAAAATAAAGAAGGAATTATATAATAAGTAAATTTGAGCCCATGATTAATGCCTGAACTAAAATATGATAGACAGATTGACATGTCAATCCGGGACGATGAGACTTTATAGTAAGTTATATTTAGGCCTAGTGGCCCTATCAGTAATGAGGACATATAATGTCCGATTATACATATATTTGTTATTCAGGCTTGAAAAGTGCTAATTTACATGACCACAAGGTGTCTGTCTCCCTAGAGTTTGATCTTGGCAATGTAATATTGGGAAACAAAGTAAGAAAAATGATATGATTTGTTATTTTTTCTACACATTGAAAATCAACAAATATAATATGGATTATTGAAATAATTATTTTTTTTATATTTATCAAAAATTTTAAGTGTAATAACAGAGTTATTATTATTGTGATAATTAGTTATTGCCAAAAAGCATGCACCATTAAGCAAAAGTTTAGTGCAAGAGCTTTCTTTTCTCTTGCACATATAGTAGATCAAAGATTTTTGAATGGCATAATTGTTGATAGAGCTACTTAACCAGTGGAGCCCACATCATAACATACAATAGATAAAGCCACCCATTTGGGTTTGTGTTTTTGTAGTTTTATATGTATATAAATTTTGTAAAGTATGCATTGCATATAGTATGTGGGCTATGTATTTTGAAACTTAAAATTTCTATAGTCTGTAAATATTATAAATATGTTTATGTCTACTCAAAAAATGATTTAATTTTAAAATTTAAATGAATTGTGAGGATAAATAATATCTGTGGAATATAAAAATTAAATAGGTACAGAGAGATAAAGAGGTTGTAACATCACCATGCCCGATTGTTATTACAAGGATAAAGGGGTGATAAAATATTACTCTTCCAAATTCCTTTAAATGATTAACTAATGTCAAAAGTGGTATCAATTTGTGCCTAGAGGAGGTTGAACCATTAATCAAGGTTGTTAACAATTTGAGTGCCTAGTTGTACATATGATGTATATAAGTGTGAGAATGATGTATTTTGGACCATATAATATATTGGCCATATCAATGTATAAATGATGTACATCAAGGACAGCAAGTCAATTTTTACACAAGGAGAATGATGCACTAGTCATGCCAAGTGGTGCAATCACAAGATCAAGGGCTAACAAGCTAAGGCAAACAATGCAAGACTATGTTTAAAGCTTGGTAACCAAAGAGATCACAAGTGGAGTGTGCATCATAAAGGAGATGGAATTGATTGAAGACCCAAGATCCATTACTTACCTTGGGGTGTGTGAAGAACCAACTTGCATGGATTAGCCCAAAGGGCTAAACGAGACAATGTCCATAAAATTGAAGATTACAAGTCATGTGCAAATCATGTGCAAGGGGTTATGTGCAAGACATGTGCCATCCCTGTGCAAGATATCTTGTGTCAGCCATATGCTCAAGAACATGTGCCACATATGTGCCTACTAATGGGATTTTGACTTAACTTGTAATTAGACTTAATTATGTGTAGGCTGCCTATTTTGATTATCCTAGATCTTAATTAGTATTAAGCATGTGGGCCAAGGATATGAAGTCAAACCTGCCACCTTTAATTAAGCTTCCAGAAGATTTTAATTAGTTTTCCTTATTAGATAAGGATTTGAGTTATTAGTTATCATATCCCTATTTTCTAGGGATTTAGATTAGTTGAATGTAAATCACTATCTTTAAGAGATTATATCATATTTTAGCTATCTTTTTAGGATTTAGGTTAGAATATGACTTTGTTATCCTTTACCATAAATGATCCAAAGACTTAGTGCTATAAATACTCATTTAGTCATATTTTACAAGGCATTGATGAATAAAAACGAATTTTCAGTATTCTCTTCAAAACGAGGCACATTTGTATCTTTATATTACTTTTAGGAATTAGTTATTTATCAAGTGATATTGCTTGTGGTGTGACTATTATTAATAAATCTTATAATCTTGGTTCTTTGCTACATTGGTTAGCTTTGGATCGAATTCAACCTATGATCACCATAATTTAAGGTTTGATTACTTTATTTTGTTGATGGGTTTCAAGGCATGGTCTTTAGGGTTCTGTATCAATAAATGATAATGTAAATAGTAAATAATATATATATGTTATGACAAGTAAAAAATGATGTAACTTTTATAAATGAGGGTTGTTAGTTAGGAATTTTCCTCAAATGGACCAGGTTCAAAGAAGTGATATCCATAATGATTTGTGGAATAATTTGTGATTTTATTTGAATGGCAAATAGATACATCAGTTGTGATAAATACTATGCAATGGCCTATGAAAGTCAAGCTAAGGTTCAAAATGGTAGAATTTTTGAATGTGGCGAGATCATTTAGTGTGTTTTAGTGTGGAGAGGACATTTTACACTCGTGAATGGTTTAGTCACGTCGTGAATGGTGTTTCATGCTCATGAATGCAGGCAGGTATTGCATTTAGTCATACACTCTTTTCTCTCCCTAATCCTTTTATCTCTGCACCAGTTGCTCCCCACAACCCATAAAACCTCATCTAACATGTCAAGGACTTTTGCTCCATCTTTTTCACCCTCTTTTAACCTAAACTCCATTGTTGAGATGAAGAAAGCTTGAAAATCATAGAGTTTTATGAGAGTTCTTGTAAGATTGAATTAGAACTTGGTTTTTAGCTCAGTTTGTGCTTATTTTCTATTAAAAGGGTTTTTGAGGATTTTTTTGTGATGTTAGGTGTTGCTAATGAGCAAGAAAATACATCACAAAGGGAGAGACAAGGTTGAAAAGTTTGAAGAGCAGTTAAGGCTCCATTTTTGTTGAGACATACATATTGGCATATTAATTCATTTTTCATGCATTTTGAAATATGAATAGGTTGTAAATGCTTGATGAAATTGCAAAGGCATGATATGAATGGCAATGAAATGGTTGTATAGTTTTTGAATGTTGAAATGACATAAAAGGAGGTTGCGATAGTAATGAGTTTTCAGGTGGCATTTTATCATGATTTGTGATCCAAATGGGTTATGTGTTATAACATGTTATTGGTATGTTGTACAAACTGATATGTTGATAAAGGGATATTGACATTAGTCAATTTTAAAGCCTTGAGTGTGTTGTATTAGTTACCATGTTTTAGCTTATTTCTACTTCTACATATTTAAGCCCATGACAGGGATTCACAGCTGTGTTGGTTCATAGGTAAAGAACTAGTGAAAGATACCTTTATGGCCATAAATGAGTATTCATGCCCGTGAAGCACAATAAATACATAATATGTTGTTTTTATTAATGATGCTATGTGATTGATATGTTTATGCACATGTTATGAGATGTAGGTATACATGGATTGCATGTGAAAGATGTAATATGGTATTTGTGTATTGGTAATGTGATGGCGTATGAAATGGAATCCTAATATTATAAAGAATCCGAAACCCCAAAACTCCTAGATAAAAAAATAATTTTACCCTACTAAACCCCTAATCGACATGCAATCAGAAGCTTAGGTGATAGGATAGAAGAAAATAAGAAGAGAATAAATGCCACAAAGTAATTACCTTGATAAGTCCACTCAGTTCTTAACGCAACAAAAGAAGAAAATCTCTTTCTTGCAAATTTTGGCTAAGCCAAGAGAAATTTGAATACAAAATTAACTACCCCCCTTTGAAACATGACCTAAGAAAGTATTCATATCCTCAATATGTTGCTTAACTCTAACTAAAAATAAGGGACATATTTGGATGCCCATTAAATCCAAAGAAACAAAAATACATTAATCAAGTGTCAACCAAATAGGACCCTTATGTGGGCTTCTCTTCAAGCTTGAGATCCATTGGCCCATTCTTATTTGTCACAACCTTCTTATTATCGATAAGAAATAACAACACTAGGCAAAGAAGGGTTAAGATCAGTACATGAGTACAAGTAAATATTGTTGATTCTCAAAAGCCACTCTCATATCCCTTACTTTTGCATAAATTTTTTTTTACCACTCTCCTTTGGGCCAATTATTTGCTTTTCTTTTTGGGTCTCTTTTCTTCCCATTTTTCTTTCTTTCTCAACTTCTCATTTTTCTTTTCCTCTCACCTCTCTTGTTTTGCAACTCTCGGCCTCTCTTTTTTCTTTTTGCTCATTTTCTCTCAATTTAGCTCTTTTGACTTCTTTTTGCATTTCTTCCTCCATGCTATTTTTTTGCTTCATTTGATCTTCACAAACTTCACGAGGAGTCATAGGAGCCAAAATGATACATTGACCTCCTATCATGAATGAGTATTTATTTCTATACCCATCATGCGTTACCTTTCTGTCATATTATCATGGTCTACCAAGCAACACATGACCTGCATGCATAGGTACTAAATCATAAAGTACACGGTCAGAATATCTTCCAATGGAGAATGAAATTAAAACTTGTTTATTTATCCTTATCTCTCCATAATCATTAAGCCACTATAGTCTATATGGCCTAGGATGTTTCAAATAATTCAGCCCCAACTTATAAACTAAAGTAGTACTTGCAACATTAGTACAACTTCTTTCATCAATTATAAGACTACAAATTTTGTCATTTATCAGCATCTGGAATGGAAGATATTTTCTCTTTGTTCAACCCCATCTTCTTTCAATTGTGCATTAAGTACACGCCTAACCATAAGATTTAAATATCTTTCAAACGAAAGCATTGAATCATATTCTTTATCACTTTCAAATTCAATCACACCATATTGTCATTAAATTAAGTTAAGAAATTATTTTTGCACACTTTGGCTATAATCGCATAAACTTACGTAATGTACGTATAAAATAATTATTATAAGGGTATCACAATATCATTTATTACTCAAAGCTAAAAATAATAATAATAATTTACCTAAGCACTTATTTAGTCAGCAATCTCTTACAATATTTTTAAGTATTAAGTGAATTAATTATGCTGCACAAAATATTCATAAATGTTTATTCTTTTACTTATTTATATAACTTTTGTCTTTATTTATTAACATTCCACATAAATTTTACTCTTTTCAAAATAGTGTCCAAAATTGATTTTATATAGCATCAATCAATAATCATTATCTTAGTATCCTCACATTTCATTATGCAATAACATTTTTTTATTCTTGTGTATTAAAATACTCTAAACTTGCCCTCAGGGATACAAGATGTATTGTCGAACAACGAAAATTCTCAATGCCTAAGATAACCACAGGAACATGGTAAAAAATAATCACATTATTCAAAATAATATCATATGATTTAAGATAAATACATGATCAATCTCAATCCAAAATAACTACATGATTGGTAAATAAATAATATGTATGGTCCAATATAACCACAGAAACCATACAATACCTCTCATGAACGAGATAGTCATAAATCATGAAATTTTTATCCTATTGGCATGTTAAGAAATCTGTAGTCCATTGTATAGGCTAATACACGAGCTCAAACCATTAATTATGAACTTTTGTTTATCAATTTCTTTTATTGTTGAAAAAAAACTAATTATTTTGCTCTTATGAGCAATATGGTTACATGATGGCGTCATTTACTCCATGTTAAATTAGAATATAACTTGTTAAAACATTTACATTGACCGTTAACTATTACCGCATGTTAATAAGTTTAAACTAAAGTAGTACTTGCAACATTAGTACAACTTCTTCCATCAATTATAAGACTATAAATTTTGTCATTTATCAACATCTGGAATGGAAGATATTTTCCATTTGTTTAACGTCATCTTCTTTCAATTGTGCATTAAGTACACGCCTAACCACAAGATTTAAATGTCTTTCAAACGAAGGCATTGAATCAGATTCAATCACACCATATTGTCATTAAATTAAGTTAAGAAATTTTTTTTGCACACATTGGCTATAATCGCATAAACTTATGTAACGTACGTATAAAATAATTGTTATAAGGGTATCACAATATCATTTATTACTCAAAGCTAAAAATAATAATAATAATTTACCTAAGCACTTATTTAGTCAGCAATCTCTTACAATATTTTTAAGTATTAAGTGAATTAATTATGCTGCACAAAATATTCATAAATGTCTATTCTTTTACTTATTTATATAACTTTTGTCTTTATTTATTAACATTCCACATAAATTTTACTCTTTTCAAAATAGTGTCCAAAATTGATTTTATATAGCATCAATCAATAATCGTTATCTTAGTATCCTTACATTTCATTATGCAATAACATTTTCTTATTCTCGTGTATTAAAATACTCTAAACTTGCCCTCAGAGATACAAGATGTACTATCGAACAACGAAAATTCTCATTGTCTAAGATAACCAGGTCAAAAATAATCACATGATTCAAAATAATATCATCTGATTTAAGATAAATACATGATCAATCTCAATCCAAAATAACTACATAATTGATAAATAAATAATATGTATGGTCCAATATAACCACATGAGTCATACAATATTTCTCATGAACGAGATAGTCATAGATCATGAAATTTTTATCCTATTGGCATGTTAATAAATCTCTAGTCCATTGTATAGGCTAATACATGAGCTCAAACCATTAATTATGAACTTTTGTTTTTCCAAGTATTTGCCAAATATTTTTTTTTCTTTCAGAATATTTTTGTAACAAATATTCATTTCTTATGTCACTTAAAATGTACTAATAATCTTATTTTACAAAAAACATATAAAATGCTATTTCCAAATCATTTTATTTAACATATGTCATAATATCTAATTCATATCACAAGTAATTAATACCATAATATAAAACATTAAATTTATCAATTATTCATGTAGACTATATTTATTTCAAAATTAATATGTAATCATTTAATAGCCAAATAAAATAAATTCTTACATTAAAAATAAAATTTTTCATAAATTTTACTTAGAATTTAACGCATACTACTTTGTTATTTTTTAGCAATAGAAATTTATTTCATATCATATTTGATCACGTATAAGTCATTTTTATATTATTTTGCTAAAAGTTAATTAACCAATAAATTTTATCATCGTGTTTATCACTTATTTCATACCTTAGAAAGTTTTCAAAAATTGTCAATTTAACATTATCATCCATAATATATTTTCAACTTTTGGCAATTTCATTAAAAGAATTTATTAGAATTATTTGCATCAAATATATTAATCATGAAAATCCATTAACTAATTTTCTAGCTTTTACTTTTAAGGGTTTTCTGTTTTCAAGCCTTTGGCTAGAGCAAAATTTCACCTTTGTGCCAAGATATATTTGAATGTGTTTTTTAGTTACCTTGAAAAGGCAAGAATGGTTTTTTCATGGTAGATTTTGTTCATTGTATAATGCCTTTTAGCTTTTGGTTTTATGAATGAACTTATTATCTTGATTTTAAAAAATCATTGTATAAAAGTACTTAAAAAAAATTGAAACGACGGTGTTTGCTTTTGTCCTCTAAACTATTTGCAATCATTCTTTCAACTTAATTATGGGATTTGAATAGAATTACTTATCCATATTTTTGAATTTGTGATGCCAAAATATTCTAGTTTAGAATTTGAACCTATTTTTATGGCAGTTCCGAACAGAATAAAAACTCTTCGAAAAATTAATGGGCTCAAAATTATAATTAATGCGGTTATCGTACAAAGAACGAAATATAATTAATAATGAATTGGGCAATTGAAGAGATAATTTTAGTTTTTTTAAATCGAAAATTTTAGGTGATATTGAGTGCACTGAGTACATAAGTATAATATACGTCCATTATCTTATTGGTGTGAAGCCCTTTTTGTAGAATGGTCCCCCTTGCTAAGAGATAAGATCTAGTTGTATGAATATAAAATCCATTCCTTTAGCTATGATTTTTCTTGGATAATGACCCAACATTATTAATCCATCATAATATACTAATCTAATTTTAATATATGCTTAATTTTTCTTTCTTTGAAAATGTTAGGTCAAGTCTTATTAAAAGGCAGACATAACTATCATATATGATGTTTGTGGAATTCTTCTTGAAGAAATATCCCTAGAAATTGCTTCTCTAATTAATTTGTGTATATTAATTATTTGAAAGAAAATCAACATTATTAGGTACGGGTTTATCTCTCTACAAGAATTTTACTCATAATCTTTATAGAAAGAAATTTGATTGACAATAATGATTAAACAAAACAAATAAGTTATATAAGCTCATATTCATACTATATGCTTAAGTAGATACGTTTAGGAAAAACTGATCAGAAAAAGTACAATGGAAGGATAATATTTCTGAATTTGATAATTAAATTAAATTTTTATGTTGAATTTCAATTTCATTAATCACAATAAGGAAGAAAGACAATTATGTATCACATTCATAAATTGTTTTATAAGCTTTATTTAAGCTACACAATTTATAAGGAAAGTAGAAGAAAAAATATTTTTGGGTTACCCAAAAATGAAGTGAACATTTTATATAGGTTATAGTTACAAAAAGGATAATATACATTATGTAACAAGTATTTTATAAGCAATAATTTTACTTATCTTTTTGGGTTCATATCTCACTTCTCGCTAGAATTAGAAGGATTTATAAATAATTTTTCATTATTTCAAATTATAGCTATTTGATAAGGAAAATAAAGAAGGGGAAGAAGAAAAAGAGACACAGTTAGATGGTTGCATCTAAATCATCAATATTGTTTGATTGTGAGAGGCCCAAATACAATACATATATAAGTAAAACATCATTTTACTCTCATTAAAGATATGAAAACAATTGCTAACATAAAAATGAATGTATTATTATTGTTTTGTCCCAATTGCGCCGTACTGTCTCACAAAACATTCTCAAAACACACCTCTTGTCTTTAAATACTGACAAATAATCTTCCACAGTTTTTTAATTTTTAAGCAATAAGCAATTCTTTCTTACTCACTTTTATCCTGCTCTAAGAAAAAGATACTGCAATAAACATTTATAAATAAATATAAATTATAATAAATCAAAATAATAATAATTGGCAAATTGAAATAATAAACAGAAATTTAATTTCCTACATTTTTTCTTCACTTTATTCGTATTTTTATTCAATAAATTAAGATAATAGCTTATCATATCACAAATATAATTTTTATAATTGGTCGCATGGATTTAAAATAAAAATTGAATTTCTTATATTGCAGTCCATAATAGGGTGCTATGAATTTGATTATACGTAGAATTTTGTAGAGAATGTAAGTGAACAAATTCTTAAAATAATTTTTTCCTTCTAAAAAAATCTAATAGGAATAAAAAGACAGCAAAGAAAACCCAAACTAGCCTTGTTGTCATATCTGGAACGGTCCGGCTCTTTCACAAGTACAATAATGTCAAGGAATTTATATCTATCTTCAAAGACGTATTTTTAGAAACGTAATTTTCTTAAAAAAATTAAATAAAATAGATTCTAAAATACATTTCAGACTGAGCATAAATTTATTTGAATGATTTTCATGTAATAAGAATAATTTTTTAGGAATAAGAAATTTTTAATGATTCTTTTGTCCAATAAACATACAAATTGCAAAGATAATATTAGATTTTTTAGGAATAAAATCTCAGTCTGGAAGAAGAGCTGAAGAGTCTCTGTATATATTAGATTGTTAAATTTTTAGGCATTATCTGCCTGTTAGTGTCTGTCTTATATACCTCATTACGTGCGTTTTTGGTTTTTTTCAATTTTTTTTTATTAATTTTCTCTTTTCCTTGAGGTAGGCCATGCCCACTGTTTTTTTTCTTCTTTAATTAAATCTCAAAGTTAAGCACTGAAGATGAAAGATTAAACATATTCTTTTGAATATCTAGTTATAGCACATAGACACTATATTAAATTATATAAAAATGTAAAAAATATAATATATTCATAGTTTAATAATTTAAAAATTAAAAAATTTTCTTTTCACTCAAGAAGGATTTGCCAATCAAATTATTTAAAGATAATCAGTCTAATTTAATGTCCATTTAATTTAGCGGTAATAGTTAATGGTCAATTTTAGTGATCAACAGTTAATTTTTAATTTTAACTTTTTTAAAAAATTAAATTGAAAAATGATTTGGTAAATATTCATTTGAATTTTTAGTTTGTTTAAACTGTCAAAAATTGATTGTCACCGCTCAATAAAATAAGCAATAATAATTGAAAAAAGATCTGATCATACTTGAAAAGGGTTTTAGAAGCTTGATCAACATATGAAAACAAACTTATTAACATGATCAATCCAAATATGATTCAAAAATATTTGATTCAAATTTGGTCCAAATACAAAATATCTCAAATCCAAAACCATCCGACCTCCAACAATATATTGAGGTCTATTTGCATATGATGCAGGAATTTATTGGCAACTTAGAAATCTCATTTTTATTCTAAAATATAGGATATTAAACATAATATTAGGTTGGTATCATTTTCTAATTGGATTGGAGTGGCCAATCAAATTGTGGATCGAAAAAAAATTGTTAAAAGAAATATAACAAGCATATTAATGTTCAAATGTGTCTCTATTTTAATATTTTTCAGAAATAAAAAATGATTTATTTATTTATTATAGATATAAGAATGACAAAAGAAATCAAAATATTAAATCGACCATAGAATGTGAATACATTTTTCTTTGTTTAAGTAAAATAAAAATATTTTAAAAAAAAATCAAACCTACGTGAAAATAAAGTAAAATCAATTTCTTTTATTGTTGAAAAAAAACTAATTATTTTGCTCTTATGAGCAATATGGTTACATGATGGCTTCATTTACTCCATGTTAAATTAGAATATAACTTGTTAAAACATTTACATTCTGTATATTTAACAGAATCTGCTAAAACTTGGATTTCATCGGTTAAAAGGCATAAATTAATATGCAACAACCGCTTTTGGACTGCTATTCTATTATTGATTTCAATTTATTATTTTTTTCTTTTTCAAATTAAGAAAAAAAAATAAGAAATCAAAATGCAATGGTTGAATGGATTTGTTTTAATTGGATTCATTAGTAAATTTCTAAATCAATTCAATTATTAAATTCGTTATGTACATAAGATAATAATAATTTTGCATATAAATGAAATTATTTATATATTTGATTAAGCTAAGTATGTTTTTTTATATGAACGACGAATATTCTTGTATCCCATTTTATAATTCTACACACTCAGAACCAAAAAAATAGGGTTAAAGCTCTCTTACTAAGATGATTCTCACTTAATCCATGTTTTGCTTCTGTGCCTCCACCTTACTGATTTAAATGAGAGGTGTGCATGATTTGGTCCAATTCGGAAATTAAAAAATTTCTGCATACGTCTTGGAAAGTTTGAAATATATAAATTCAAATTTTGTATTTACTGAAAAATATCTCTATATTATGTTGCATTGAAAATTCGGAACAATTAGGTATAATTTTTTATTTTTTTCGGTATTAAACAATATGGTACAAATACAATCCAATACTAATATATTTTGAACTAAATATGAAGTACCTAAAATCTAAACATACTCGAATGAGTTTAAATTTAATAGCATTATAAAAAACTCACAATCATCATATAAAAATATTTCTAATAAACGATTAATCTTTTATAAGCAAGAAAAAGTCATGAGAGTATTATGTATAAAGTATTAAATTAAAAAATGCAATATTTTTTTATATAAAATATTTATGAATTGAAATATTTAATTATAAAATATAAATATATAAAATTGTGATTATTTTAAAAAATATATATATATGTGACTATAGAGTATTTGTAGCACCCTTTCGATTAACCAGGATAAACCTGATTAATTAAGCTGATACTACAAAAACAGTTTTGCAAAAAACCTGTAAAAATTTAAAATTTTTCTTTGCATCATGGCTATGATGACTTATATAAAATATATTGTAAAAGAAGAGATTGACTTGACATTTAAATTCCATTTTATAAATAAAACATGTCTAACCCTTGATTAAGGGTCTATAAAAATACATGTCATTAACAAGAAATTACATAATTCTTCCACCTAGTATACAAGTAAATAATTCATGCAGGAACTACCTAGAATCTAAGTCTAGACAACCTCCAAATCAATTTGATACAAATCTTAAGTTTTAACAAATTGCAAGATTCTCTTCACCCACAAAACAGCAAGGAATTAGTAACAAAAAGTATGAAAAAAGAATTAGATTCACATAACAAATTAGTTATCAACCTGATAAGTGAAAATAATCCTCTGTATATCAATGAAGATCACACCTCCCATTTGAATTGTAATACCCTTATAACACTTATTCTATACATACGTTACGTGGGTAAATACGATTATAGCCGATGTATGCCAAATTTTTTTTTCTATCTTAATTTAATAACTATAATATTACCAACACTTAATTAATCTTTTTTACTTTTCCAAAAATTTCGGCAGCATAACGGCTATAAACTAACTAACCCACCTGCCAAGCAAACAATCTACAACCCATTTTTGGACACAACAATTCACACACAATGCAATATATTTTCCATTCAATTCCAATTCTTCACATATATAATGATTCACAAATATTCATTTATCAGAATATATACATAAATTCATCCATACAACACCATATCTAAATCCATATATACATGTCATTTATATAATAATCTACAATTATGTTAATATTTCATCCACTCCTAAAGGTTGTATGTCTCCTTCTGCCTTTCCTGTCGTTACCTGCACGCAGTGAAATAACTACGTGCTGAGCATTAATATGCTCAGTGGTAATTACTAATCTAAAAATTTCCACTACTGGTATTTTCATGCAATTGTATTTTTAATATACTATTCAATTTTTCTCATTCATATATAATTCATTTTATTCTTTTTAAATCCTTTTTTTTTCTTCTTTTCAATTTTTTTTTATTTGTTACAAATTTCACTTAAATTTTTAAATTTTTATTTATTTACAATTATACCATTAACTATATATTATTTACACTTTTGCCACTAACATTATTACTTTTATTATTTTTATATTTATTTATTTGATTATTTATCTTTACTACACAATTTAATATTTATCTTGTATTTCTCATTTTCATTATTTTTCTTATATTTTTCACTTATTTCATGTTTATCCTATTTTTCACTTTAATCACTTTTCTCATATTTTATTCATAATTGTCACTTTAATTATTTCATTCACACTTGCCCCTAGTTTTAATCCGATAGAAAATCTTCGGATCGGATACATGGGACGTGGATCCCAAGAGTCCACTACATTGAAGAGTAATCCCGAAAAATCACCCGAGCACTATACTGTACACTGAATCACTGAGTTACAATCACTGAAGTAGACCATCATTGGCTACATAAACGATTCACCATGACCCGCACCGCGGTAATAGTGTCCTTATGGCTAGCCAATTATATCCTGAGCTAGATTTAACCATCAGAAAAATAACTAAGAGCATTATTTTATTTCTTCAATTCAATTTCTATTAAACCATAAATTTCATTATTTTTACATTATTAATCACTTAATAATGTATTCTTTCATAACAATTTTATCATTAGCAATTTTGTTTTTTTACTTTTTTTTATTCTAATATATCAATTAAGTTATAAACTCACTAAATATATTTTATTCATTATTTTTCATTACATACATAATATCATCAATAAATAGAAAAATATTCAATATTTAATTAAAAAATTTCAATAAATTTCTACATACTTAAAATCATATTCTCTTACATTTCATAACTAAATTTTCATTTAATTAGCAAAGAAAATATTAATATCTATTTTCTTTTTTTTTGTCTATATTTAATTTTCATCATTAAAATTTTTCTTTCAATTTCTAATTATTCATTTCACTAATTAATACATTCATTATTCCATATATATCATAATATTACACTAAAATGTATTTATCTCTTAATTTACATTTTTCACATAATAAGGTCATATTTTCCAATTTCCACTAATTAATTTTTTTATTGAAATTAACTATTCTAATTTACTTTTTACAATTCCTTAATCATAATTTAAGCATCAATTATCAATTACATGCAAAACACACAAAAATTCCTAATTTCCATAACCTTAATTCATGCTTAATCAATGGAAATAAGTAGATTTTGAGATCACTAACTTTAATTCCTTATTTTAAGCCTTCCTAATTTTCCTTTTCCTTTTCCTTTCCTTTAGAAGCACATTCACCTTGCTTTGAACCTACCATGGACAAAAACTTTTCTTCATTAATCCACCATTAATTTACTTTCTTAGCTCAAATAAACTTCATAATTATCATCTACATATCTTAAACTACCTATTTGAACAATTAAATTAATTTAAAACCATAAATTTTTCTTACCTCAAATTAAAATCCTAAACTTTCTCCTTTGATTTCCTTCCACTTTAGCCTCCCAATTGAAGATTAAAAACTTCTAATAGCTACTAAAAAGGCTGAAATTATTTTTGGGTGGTTGATTTTGGTGTAAAAAGTGAAGAAAATTGGAAGAAAAATGGGAAATGTGGGATTTCGGCCATGGAAGGGATTTGGGGAAGAAGAAGTTCCAGATTTCCTCTAAATAATTCTGATGTTGAGCCTATTTATAGTGGTCTTAAATGGGTGGGCTTGGGCCAAACAAAACCCAACCCATTTAGGCCCAATTATGCACTATAAATTATTTTTCCCACTTTCCAAGCTCAATTTCATCCAAATTTGATTCCATAATTCATAAAATATTTTTATATGTCTACACAAAAAATTTCAACTCAATCGGAGTTCATTTCCTGTCTAGCTCACTTAAATCGGACAGATAATTTAAATTTCGGTGTTACCGTAAAATTCCATTTTCACTGGATAATAATCCTAAATATTATTTAGAGACTATCTCTATCTTAAAATAAATTTTTGGATGTCGTTTGGTATTTTTCATAGTCCGGTCAAATTACGGTCAATTAACTATTTAATTAAATCGAGTCCCGTTTTTTCTTAATTTTGACTTTTGAAGACTTATTTGACCTCATTTTCACTCCAAATTTTACCCTCATACTAGTTATAACCTATATTTTCGGATGATCAAATAAAATATTTTTCACCCACGGGTGTATTTTTGACCCGGGTATACTGATCAATCTCGGAAACTACAGTTTACAACTAACTCGGTAATTGGGCCATTACAATTCTCCCCTACTAATAAAAATTTCGTTCTCGAAATTTTACATGTATTAAACAATTGCGGATATTGTTGCCGCATCGCAGCTTCTGGCTCCCACGTGGCTTCTTCCACATTGTCGTGATTTCATAACACCTTCACTAGTGGGATTTGCTTGTTCCTGAGCTGTTTAACCTCTTTGGTTAGGATTTTTAATTGTTTCTCTTCATAAGTCAGATCAACCTGTATTCGAATTTCTTCTAACTTAATCACATGACTTGGGTCTGACCTATACCTCCGTAGCATTGACATGTGGAACACATCATGAATCTTTTTTAACTCTTGAGGTAGCTTCAATCGATAGGCTACGGGTCCCACTCATTGTATAATCTCATAAGGGCCTAAAAATCTCGGACTTAGCTTGCCCTTCTTGCCAAATCTCATAACTTTCTTCCAGGGTGATACTTTCAGAAACACTTGATCTCCGACCTAGAATTTTATATCTTTTCTTCTTAAATCTGGATATGACTTCTGTCGGTCCATGGCTTCTTTCAATCTATCCTTGATTACCCGCACTTTCTCTTCAGTTTCTCGAACCAAGTCTGTTCCTATTAACTTCTTCTCACTCAATTCTGTCCAACATAAAGGAGTTCTACATTTTCTCCCATACAGTGCTTCATACGGCACCATTTTGATACTGGACTGATAGCTGTTGTTGTAAGCAAACTCTGCTAATGACAAATACTTTTCCCAACTACTTTCAAACTCGATGACGCAATATCGCAACATATCCTCAAGTATCTGAATTACACGCTCCGACTGCCCATCAGTCTGAGGATGAAAAGCTGTACTGAAATGAAGTCTTGTCCCCAATGCTTCCTGCAACTTTTTCCAGAATTAGGAAGTAAATCTGGGATCCCTGTCTAAAATAATGGAGGATGGTACTCCATGGAGTCTCACTATCTCATTGATGTAGATTTCTGCCAACTTGGTCAGTAGATAGTCCCTCCATACTGGTATGAAATGGGCTGATTTCGTCAGTCTATCAATGACTACCCAGATAGCATCATGCTTCTTTCCTGTCAGAGGCAATCCCGTAACAAAATCCATGGTCACTCGATCACATTTCCACTCTGGTATCGCAATAGGTTGAAGTAAACCCGATGGAACTTGATGCTCAGCTTTCACCTGTTGGCATATCAAACATTTACTCCCGAATTCTGTCACATCACGTTTCATTCCTGGCCACCAATAGTGTACTTTCAAATCCTGATACATCTTGTTGCCACCTGGATGCATCGCATAGCTGCTATGATGAGCTTCTGTGAGAATGTTCTTTCTCAATTCATCTTGATCCGGTACACATAACCTCCGGTTCAAATAAAGACTTCCATCTTCACCCAAAGAATAACTACCTTCATTGCCCTCTTTTACTTTGTTCACTATGGAAATCAAACGATCATCTAGCTTTTGTGTCACTTTCATTTGCTGAAGAAAATCTGGTTTTACTTGCATTTTTGCTATTATCGCTCCATCTTGTGTCATATCTAATCTGACATTCATCACTCGAAGGGTTGTCATAAATTTTCTACTAAGTGCATCAGCTACTACATTCGCCTTCCCTGGATGATAGTCGATTAAGTAGTCATAGTCTTTTAACAATTCAAGCCATCATCTCTGCCTCAAATTAAGTTCCTTTTGTGTGAACAAATATTTCAGACTTTTATGATCAGTGTAAATGTAACATTTCTCACCATAAAGATAATGTCTCCAGATCTTCAAGGTGAGTA
The DNA here is from genome assembly GCA_023653625.1 of Triadica sebifera. Lineage (NCBI taxonomy): Eukaryota > Viridiplantae > Streptophyta > Magnoliopsida > Malpighiales > Euphorbiaceae > Triadica > Triadica sebifera. Next base: position 14,890,134 of record CM042899.1, read on the forward strand.
CAATTGCTGCAAGCTCAAGATCGTGAGTAGGATAATTCTTCTCATGAGTCTTGAGTTATCGGGAAGCATATGCAATCACTTTACCTTCTTGCATCAATACATAGCCTAACCCATTCTTAGAGGCATCACTATAAATCACAAAATCCTTGTCAGATTCTGGTTGAGTTAACACTGGAGCTTCTGTCAACAAGTTCTTAAGCTTCTCAAAGCTTCCTTGACATTTATCCGTCCATTCAAACTTAATATGCTTCTGTAATAGTCGGGTGAGTGGCATTGCTATGGTGGAAAAACCTTTTACAAATCTCCTATAATACCCAGCCAAACCTAAGAAACTTCTGACTTCTATAATAGTCTTAGGTATTCTCCACTGTAAGATTGCTTCAATCTTCTTTGGATCCACCTTTATCCCTTTAGCTGAAATTACATGACCCAAGAATGATACTTCATTCAACCAGAAATCACATTTACTGAAATTTGCATACAACTGCTTCTCTCTTAATATCTGCAAGACAGCTTGTAGGTGCTTGTCATGTTCTTCTAGCGTCTTCGAATACACTAAAATATCATCAATAAATACCACCACGAACTGGTCCAGATAAGGATGAAAAATCCTATTCATTAGATCCATGAAAGCTGCTGGGGCATTCGTAAGTCCGAATGGAATGACTAAAAACTCATAGTGGCCATATCTTGTGCGAAAGGCCGTCTTGGGTACATCTGCTTCTTTTACTTTCAACTGATGGTAGCCCGATCGTAACTCAATCTTTGAAAATATACTTGCTCCCTTCAATTGATCAAATAAGTCTTCAATATGTGGAAGGGGATACTTATTCTTGATCGTCACTTTATTCAGCTGTCTGTAGTCAATGCATAATCTAAGAGACCCATCTTTCTTTTTTACAAAGAGTACCGGTGCCCCCCATGGCGAAATACTGGGTCTGATAAAGCCTTTATCAAGCAATTCTCACAGCTGAATCTTCAACTCCTTGAGTTCTGTAGGCGCCATTCTGTAGGGTGCAATTGAAATAGGTGTTGTACCTGGAGCTACATCAATAGTGAATTCGACTTCCCTATCAGGTGGCAAGCCTGGTAATTCATCGGGAAAGACATCTGGATAATCTTTCACTGTAGGCACATCTAAAACCTTAAGATCTTCCTTTTTAGCTTCCATTGCAAAACACAAATAAGCAATGCACCCCTTTCTTATAAGTCTTTTGGCAGTTGTAGCTGAGATCACATCTGATAAGAAATTTGTTCTTTCACCCACAATAGTGATTTCCCGATCATCAAAGAGTTTAAGTGTCACTCTCTTCCGTTTACAATCTACTGTCGCTTGATAGGCTGACAACCAATCCATCCCCAATATCACATCAAACTCGTGGAATGGGAGTTCAATTAGGTTAGCTATGAATTCATAACCTTGTGCACTGATGGGACAATTCCTATACACCCTGTTCACCACAACACTGTTCCCTAAAGGATTGCTCACTAGGAAGTCCTGGTCTAATTGTGAATCTTTTAACCCTCTCACCCGTGCAATATCAGTATTGATATATGAATGTGTGGAACCAGGATCAATAAATGCATAAACAGAATCAGTCATAAGCATGAATTTACCTACTATCACATCAGGAGCATCCTCTTCTTCTCTGGCTCTCACTGCATATGTACGACCTGTAGCTCGTCCCTGACTCTGAGATTGCTGTGCAGAAGGTCTAGATGCTGATGGGTTAAGGGCTGCTCCTCTACCTCGGCTTCTGGATGGTAAAGATCCAATGTCAGGTGCTGGTGACATAGCGGTAGAAGCTTGAGCCACTGGACAATCCTTGACTTGATGATCTTTTGAACCACATTTGAAACAGGCGTCAGTCAAATATCTGCACTCTCCTGTGTGAGCTTTACCACAATGGCTACAAGTCTGAACTGCACTTCCCTCTCTGCCTCTAGGTGTACTGCCCACAGAAGTGACTGAGGCATTGCCACAGAATATATTTCCTTGTCCACGCCCTGGTACAACTGATGTATGACTCTGTGATGGAGCTAGTCCCCTAGGCTTCTTACTCTGAGAACCCAAACTGCTGAACTGTCCCGGCTTCCTTTTCTGCTGAAACCGAGTTTATCTGTTAGCCTCATCTGACTGGATACTTTCTACTTTAATTGCAGCTTCTACCAAGGCACGCAAATTTGGATGCTGATGTGCACCCACTATCTGTCTGATCTTGTTATGGAGACCCCTCTCCAATCTCTGACATAACTTCTCTTCTGTCAGCTGGTAATCATCAAGATAGGCACTGAGGCGCTCAAACTCGCGCTCATACTCTGCTACTGTCTTATTTCATTGTCTGAGTCTCCAAAAGGCATCTTGCATCTCTGATTTATACTCTGACCCTATATATTTCTTTTCAAACTCGGCCAAGAAGAAATCCCAATTCAACTATTCACTTGGGGTATGCTTCCGTACTGAATCCCACCAGATGAATGCAGGACCCTGAAGTAATGCCACAGTACCTTCAAATTTCTCTTCTAAAAGGCTGTGAGTAATTTCAAATAATCTCTTCATCTTGAACAACCATTCCTCAACTTGTACAGGGCTCAATGGATCACGCCCATAGAAATCTTCAGCTCCTAATCTCTTCAACTGCTCTAAAATCGGCCTCTTTTTAGGTAGAGCTGGAGGTTGTACTTGGGCCGCTGGCTGTGGCTGTTGAGCTTGTTAAGCTTGCATTCTATGTTGAATATAATCAGCCATGAGATAGAGAAAATCCGGCTGTGGCGGTGGAGGTGGTGCAATTGGTGGAGTGACATTCTGTTGTGAGGTTTCAACTTGCCTAGCACTAACCGACGCTTCACTCTCACCATCCCTATCACCTTGACCTTGTGGGGATGCCATCATTCACTATAAAACAGGAAAGGAGCAAGCATACGTTAGATTTATTACACATTTCATCCATCCATTGGCATGTATATATATAATTCATTCACTTAATTTCAACTCCGATCTTAGAACCGTCTAAACCTTGCTCTGATACCACTAAAACTGTAACACCCTTATAACACTTATTCTATATGTACGTTACGTGGGTAAATACGATTATAGCCGATGTATGCCAAAAAAATTTTTTCTATCTTAATTTAATAACTATAATATTACCAACACTTAATTAATCCTTTTTACTTTTCCAAAAATTTCGGCAGCATAACGGCTATAAACTAACTAACCCACCTGCCAAACAAACAATCCACAATCCATTTTTGGGCACAACAATTCACACACAATGCAATATATTTTTCATTCAACTCCAATTCTCCACATATATAATAATTCACAAATATTCATTTATCAGAATATATACATAAATTCATTCATACAACACCATATCTAAATCCATATATACATGCTATTTATATAATAACTTACAATTATGTCAATATTTCGTCCACTCCCAAAGGTTATATGTCTGCTCCTGCCTTTTCTGTCGTTACCTGCACGCAGTGAAATAACTACGTGCTAAGCATTAATATGCTCAGTGGTGATTACTAATCTAAAAATTTCCACTACTGGTATTTTCATGCAATTGTATTTTTAATATACTATTCAATTTTTCTCATTAATATATAATTCATTTTATTCTTTTTAAATCCTTTTTTTTCTTCTTTTCAATTTTTATTTATTTATTACAAATTTCACTTAAATTCTTAAATTTTTATTTATTTACAATTATACCATTAACTATATATTATTTACAATTTTTCCACTAACATTATTACTTTTATTATTTTTATATTTATTTATTTGATTATTTATCTTTACTACACAATTTAATATCTATCTTGTATTTCTCATTTTCATTATTTTTCTTATATTTTTCACTTATATCATGTTTATCCTATTTTTCATTTTAATCACTTTTCTCATATTTTATTCATAATTGTCACTTTAATTATTTCATTCACACTTATCCCTAGTTTCAATCCGATAGAAAATCTTTGGATCGGATACATGGGACGTGGATCCCAAGAGTCCACTACACTGAAGAGTAATTCCGAAGGATCACCCGAGCACTATACTGTACACTGAATCACTGAGTTACAATCACTAAAGTAGATCATCATTGGCTACATAAGCGATTCGCCATGACCCGCACCGCGGTAATAGTGTCCCTATGGCTAGCCAATTATATCTTGAGCTAGATTTAACCATCAGAAAAATAACTAAGGGCATTATTTTATTTCTTCAATTCAATTTCTATTAAACCATAAATTTTATTATTTTTACATTATTAATCACTTAATAATGTATTCTTTCATAACAATTTTATCATTAGCAATTTTGTTTTTTTACTTTTTTTTATTCTAATATATCAATTAAGTTATAAACTCACTAAATATATTTTATTCATTATTTTTCATTACATACATAATATCATCAATAAATAGAAAAATATTCAATATTTAATTGTAAATTTTCAATAAATTTCTACATACTTAAAATCGTATTCTCTTACATTTCATAACTAAATTTTCATTTAATTAGCAAAGAAAATATTAATATCTATTTTCTTTTTTTTTTTGTCTATATTTAATTTTCATCATTAAAATTTTTCTTTCAATTTCTAATTATTCATTTCACTAATTAATACATTCATTATTCCATATATATCATAATATTACACTAAAATGTATTTATCTCTTAATTTATATTTTTCACATAATAAGGTCATATTTTCCAATTTCCACTAATTAATTTTTTTTATTGAAATTAACCATTCTAATTCACTTTTTACAATTCCTTAATCATAATTTAAGCATCAATTATCAATTACATGCAAAACACACAAAGATTCCTAATTTCCATAACCTTAATTCATGCTTAATCAATGGAAATAAGTAGATTTTGAAATCACTAACCTTAATTCCTTATTTTAGGTCTTCCTAATTTTCCTTTTCCTTTTCCTTTCCTTTAGAAGTACCTTCACCTTGCTTTGAACCTACCATGGACAAAAAATTTTCTTCATTAATCCACCATTAATTTACTTTCTTAGCTCAAATAAACTTCATAATTATCATCTACATATCTTAAACTACCTATTTGAACAATTAAATTAATTTAAAATCATAAATTTTTTTTACCTCAAATTAAAATCCTAAACTTTCTCCTTTGATTTCCTTCCACTTTAGCCTCCCAATTGAAGATTAAAAACTTCTAATAGCTACTAAAAAGGCTGAAATTATTTTTGGGTGGTTGATTTTGGTGTAAAAAGTGAAGAAAATGGAAGAAAATTGGAAGAAAAATGGGAAAGGTGGGGTTTCGGCCATGGAAGGGATTTGGGGAAGAAGAAGTTCCAGATTTCCTCTAAATAATTCTGATGTTGTGCCTATTTATAGTGGTCTTAAATGGGTGGGCTTGGGCCAAACAAAACCCAACCCATTTAGGCCCAATTATGCACTATAAATTATTTTTCCCACTTCCCAAGCTCAATTTCATCCAAATTTGATTCCATAATTCATAAAATATTTTTATATATCTACGCAAAAAGTTTCAACTCAATCGGAGTTCATTTTCTGTCTAGCTCACTTAGATCGGACAGATAATTCAATTTTCGGTGTTACCGTAAAATTCTATTTTCACTGAAAAATAATCCTAAATATTATTTAGAGACTATATATATCTTAAAATAAATTTTTGGATGTCGTTTGCTATTTTTCATAGCCCTGTCAAATTACGGTCAATCAACTATTTAATTAAACCGGGTCCTCTTTTTTCTTAATTTTGACTTTTGAGAACTTATTTGACCTCATTTTCACTCCAAATTTTACCCTCAGACTAGTTATAACCTATATTTTCTAATGAGTAAATAAAATATTTTTCACCCACGGGTATATCGGAAACTACAGTTTACAACTAACCCGGTAATTGGGCCATTACATGAACACTCAAGAAAACTCAAATTTTGATTTGAATCACCAACTCAAACCCTAAGTGCAAAAGTGAAGAGAAAACCAATCTGACCCTAATAGCTTAAGGACAAACGAATGAGCTTAATTTTATAAGGCCCACACACCTAAGACAAGTTAAAATAAGGTTGATCTATGTCTTTAAATGAAATTACATGTCATAGGCCCAACTATGAAATAACATAAATCCACCTTAACATAGCTTGTAATATAGACTTCTTATCTAGCCCATTAGGCTAGTTGTCTTCACCATCACATGCCCCAATGAGTGTCACAAGTTTTGGATCACCAACTGATTCCATCTCTTCAAGCTTGATCCAAGCTTCTTCCTTGATGTCTCTTGTCACCAAGCTTTGAATATACATTTGCAAGGCTGCCATAAGCTTGTTTGCACTTGATCTTATGATTAGACCAGGTGACATCATCAATCCATCTCTTCCATGGCATGTAAGATCATCTCTGTTGTCTTGACTCACATCATTCCTTCCCTCCTCAAAAGGATTCGTCCTCGAATTACCACCTACATTATCAAAAGGAGAAAGGTTACCAACATTAAAAGTTGCTGAAACACCATACTCGCCAGGCAAGTCAATCTTATAGGCCAATTCATTGATCCTCTCAACCACTTGAAATGGTCCATCACCTCTTAGATCCAACTTGGATTTCCTTTGGTTAGGAAATTTTTCTTTCCTAAAATGCACCCATACCCAATCTCTAGGTTCAAATATCACAACTTTACGTCCTTGTTTGGCTTTTTGTGCATAACTTTTGTTCTTAAACTCAATGTGTTGTTTTGCCTTGTCATGTATGGACCTAACCAGATTCGCCTTCTTTTGCCCATCTAAGTTAGAAATATCATTCAAAGGTATTGACAACAAATCCAAAGTGGTTAACGGATTAAAACCATACACAATTTCAAATGGAGAATAACCTGTAGAGGAATGAATGCTTCTATTATATGCAAATTCTACTAATGGCAAACAATCTTCCCAAGTTTTTAAATTCTTACTAACAATAGCACATAATAAAGATCCTAAAGTTCTATTAACCACTTCAGTTTGACCATCTGTTTGAGGATGACAAGTAGTAGAAAATAGCAACTTTGTTCCCAACTTTTTCCACAAAACATGCCAAAAATGACTCAAAAATTTAGAATCTCTATCAGAAACAATGGTTTTAGGAACATCATGCACACACACAACATCCTTAAAGAACAAATCAGAAATAATTGTAACATCATTAGTTTTATGGCAAGCGATGAAATGTGCCATTTTGCTAAACCTATCAACTACAACAGAAATGTTATCCCTTCCCCTTTTAGTTTTGGGCAGTTCCAACACAAAATCCATAGAAATGTCAATTAAGGGCTGATTAGGGACAGGTAAATGAGTATTCAACCCATGAGGTTGAATCCTTGACTTGGCTTACTTACATGCAACACACTTAGAGCAAATTTTCTCAACATCTTTCTTCATATTAGGCCAATAAAACTGCTCATGTAATATGTCAAGTGTCTTAGCAATACCAAAATGACCCATCAAACCACCATTATGAGCCTCACGCACAAGCAACTCATGCATGGAACAATTAGGCACACAAAGTTTATTTTCTCTAAACAAATAGCCATCATGCCTATAAAACCTTTGAAATGCAAATTGTTCACATGCATTATAAACATTTGAAAAATCAGAATCAAAAGCATACAAATGCCTTATATATTCAAATCCCATCAATCGAGAACTCAAAGTAGTAATAAGAGTATTTCTAGATAATGCATCAATAACCACATTTTCCTTACCTTGTTTGTACTAAATCACATAAGAAAAGGTCTCAATGAACTCTAACCACTTGGCATGTCGTTTGTTCAACTTACCTTCACCCTTGAGATGCTTTAAAGACCCATGGTCACTATGAATCACAAACTCTTTAGGCCAAAGATAATGCTGTCATGTCTCCAAAGCTCTATCAATGCATACAACTCTTTGTCATATATGGAATAATTGAGTTGTGCACCATTCAACTTCTCACTAAAGAAAGTGATTAGATGTATACCCTGCATCCCGGAGGCATCACATTCAATCTCAAAAGTAGAATTAAAATCAGGAAAACTCAAAATAGGTGCAAAATAAAGTTTATCTTTCAAAGTATTAAATGCAAGTTCTTGTGCCTCGCCTCACTTAAACCTCACATCTTTTTTAATGATTTTAGTTAAAAGAGTAGCAATGACACTAAAATCCTTTACAAACCTCTTATAAAAACTAGTAAGTCCATGAAAACTCCTAACATCACTCACATTCCTAGGGGTTGGTCATTCTTGGATAGCCCTTATCTTCTCCTCATCAACCTCAATTCCATTGGCACTCACCACATACCCTAAGAATATAACTCTATTCATGCAAAATGTGCACTTTTTAAGTTTAGCATACAATTCTTCTCTCCTAAGTGGATCCAAAATAGCCCTAAGATGATGTACATGCTAATCAACAGATTTACTATAAATCAAAATATCATCAAAATAAACAATAACAAATTTCCCAATGAACTGATGCAAAACATGATTCATCAATCTCATAAAAATGCTAAGGGCATTGGTTAGACCAAAAGGCATAACGAGCCACTCATATAAACCAAGCTTTGTTTTAAATGTTGTTTTCCATTCATCACCAACTTTCATCATAATTTGGTGATATCCACTCATCAAATCAATCTTAGTAAAGACACATGCGTCATGCAATTCGTCTAACATATCATCCAATTTGGGTATTGGATGGCGATACTTAACTGTTATGCGATTCACAGCCCTGCAATCAACACACATGCGCCAACTTCCATCCTTTTTAGGCATCAAAAGCACCGGCACTACATACGGACTAAGACTCTCACGGATATGCCCCCTTGCTAACAACTCCTCCACTTGCCTTTGAAGTTCCTTTGTCTCCTCGAGGTTACTCCTATAGGCTGGGCGGTTTGGAATTTGAGCTCCAGGTATGAAATTAATTTGATGTTCAATTCTTTTTATTGGCGGCAATCCTTGTGGTAACTTTTTAGGAAATAGATTCTCATATTCCTACAATAAAGAAACAACAATACTAGGCAAAGAAGGGTTAAGGTCAACTTTATTAAAATATGATTCCTTATACATGAGTACAAGTAAACATTGTTGATTCTCAAAAGCCACTCTTATATCTCTTACTTTTGCATAAAAATTGTTTTTCTTTTTACCACTCCCCTTTGGGCTAATTATTTGCTTTTCTTTTTAGGTCTCTTTTCCTCCCATTTTTCTCTCTTTCTCAGCCTCTCCTTTTTCTTTTCCTATCACCTCTCTTGTTTTGAAACTCTTGGCCTCTTCTTTTTCTTTTTGCTCCTTTTCTCTCAATTTGGTCCTTTTGGCTTCTTTGTGCATTTCTTCCTCCATGCTCATTTTTAGCTTCAATTGATCTTCATAAACTTCACAATGAGTCATAGGAGCCAAAATGATACATTGATCTCCCATCATGAATGAGTATCTATTTCTATACCCATCATGTGTCACCTTTCTGTCATATTTCCATAGCCTACCAAACAACACATGACCTGCTTGCATAGGTACTACATCACAAAGTCCACGGTCAGAATATCTCCCAATGGATAATGAAATTAAAACGTATTTATTTACTCTTATCTCTCCGCAATCATTAAGCTATTGTAGTTTATATGGCCTAGGATGTTTCAAACAATCCAGCCCCAACTTATCAACTAAAGTAGTACTTGCAACATTAGAATAACTTTCTCCATCAATTATATGACTACAAATTTTGCCATTTGTTCAACCCCATCTTCTTTCAATTGTGCATTAAGGACACGCCTAACCACAAGATTTAAATCCCCACTAATAGCATGTTGGCCTCATCATCATCACTATTGAACCTTGAGGGGTATTTCCATCATTTGATGCTAACAAATAGAATAGCAATAATATATTTAACAATGCTTGTGTTCTAAGTATGTTGAACATGATATATCTTGAATAGAATATGATGCAAGAATGAAAGACAACTTTTGAAGATCAAAATCAGAAGAAATAGCAAAGTCACGCCCGTGACTGCTTACATCATGCCCGTGAATATAGCTTAGTGCCAACTTTGCACCATTCAAAGTTCATAGCCATAAAGGATCATACCAATTGTGAATGATCAAATCAGTCATGCCCGTGAAAGATAGGCACCCCCGTGAGATAAGTCAAATTCTTCCAGAGAGTTTCACGGTTGGCATCACTACTTGAACCACGGCTTGGAAGAATATTCATGCCCGTGAATGTATAATGTCATGTCTGTGATCAAACACTTCAAATTCTTCCAAAGAGCTTCACGGCAAAAGTGACCGTTTGGACCACGATTAGGAAGAATTTTTACGATCGTGACACATACATTCACGCCCATGAATGAGGATAGAGAAACATGTCAGGAGCGAAGTTAAAAGTTTGTTCAACGGTTATTTTCGCATTAAATGCACCCAAATGGCTATAATTCATAGAGGAAGTATAAAGGCAAGTCATTTATGAATCCTAAAAAGACGAACAACAATTACTTTGAATCTTCAATCTTGTTGTAGCCTTGTACATTAACTAATTTTTAGTAAAACTCTTATTCTTTGTAAAAACCTAATTGTTCATAATTTCTGAGCATTGTAGGTTAGTTAGCATTTTCATTGTAAACAATTACTCAAGTGAGTTTGGGCATATTGGGTTAAGATTGAAACACTTGTAAGGGTTTATTGTGTGAGCCATAAAACACAAGGAATTGGTTTATTGTGTGACTCATTAAAACACAAGGGAAATTCTAGGTTAGGTATTAGCCATTGAGAGAAACACCATAGTTGGGAGTGAGCTTGTAAAACTCCATTGTAACACTTAGTGTGTTAGTAAAACACCCAATTGAGATTGGGGAGAGGAGTAGGGTTTATTAATACTCGAATCTCTATAAATCTTGTGTGTAATATCTTTCCTTCCCTACTCTATTTAATTTTATTTCGCACTTAAAGTTAAGAAATTTTATTTCATAACCAATTCAATCCCCTTCTTGGTTCATTGTTTGGGAAAAAATTGGTATCAGAGCTTGTCTAGCAACAAAGCCTAAAAAGCGCTAGCAAAGATCAAGAAATGGCCAATGTAGGATTCCAAAGTCTCAAGCCTTACTTTGATGGAGCAAACTACACTCATTGGAAGTTCCGAATGGAGACATATCTCGATAGTGAGTGAATTGAAGTTTGGATAGTGTTCGGAAAGAATGGACACCACCAAATAGGAGAGGAGTTGATGGTGAAAAAGAAGTTCTTTCAAGAGATTATTGGACAAAAACAAGAGCAAACTTCAAAAATAAAAAGGCAATGACAATCCTTGCAAGCTCTCTATCCATTGAAGAATGTGGCAGAATCAAACACTGCCCTACCGCATATAGTATGTGGAAGACATTAGAGAATTATCATGAAGGAACTAAGCAAGTTAAATCCAAGAAGATTCAACTTCTCACTTCAGAATATGGACTCTTCAAGATGAAATCCAATGAATATAGACTGACATGATGAACCACCTTCTAGCTATCATAAATGGCATGAGAAAGCTTGGAAAACACTTGAGCTTGGAAGATGTAAACAACAAAATTCTAAGAAGCCTTCCTCTCAAAGACTATGGTTCAAGAGTTGCGGATATAGAAGAAGCCAATGAAGACATGAGTGTCATGCCTACCGATGTGCTTATTGGCAAACTTCTAACACACGAAATGGCGGTAAAGAGAGATAGAGAACTTGAAGCTGAACTAAAGAAAATAATGTGACACCCCACTTATATATTAGGAATAATCCCACATATATAAGAAGGATGCCACAAGCATAACTCGATAATCTGCTCGAATTGAATATTTTTTTTCATTTTAAATAACTTAATCTATTTATTTATATTGGTTTAGGCAAGTTGTTCTAATTAACGATATATATTTATTCTTATATTGTATACACATATGACACCCGATTACGTTACATAATTATTTACATACACAATATTAATATATGAGACATGTCTAGCACACCATATACATAGTCAAACTAAAAATAATAATAATAGATAACCAACCCTCTAACTATGCTTCTTGTGTCTCTGTTGATATGGGCTTGGACTTTGTAATATCCGCTAATTTAGGCCCCGGGTCACACGTGTTGCGAAGTTGACGCGTTTGACCGATCGGAGTCTAAATTCGGATTTGTTTTTACAAAAATTGATCAAGTAATGGCTAAATTAAATGATAAATGCCTAATTAAGTGATATTAAAGTTTAAAGAAGTTGATTTACGATAAAGGACTAAATTGCAAAATTTGATAAGTTTTGGGGTCAAATTTCAATTTACCAAAAATTTGAGGATTAATGAGATTAATTGCTAATTAACTTAAGAAATTTGGACATTTAAAATTGGGTTGGTCGGCCATGATATTTAAGGAAGAAGGATTAATATTGATTAAGTGTAAAATTGGGAGAAAATGGTCAAATGGTGGGTCCCACATGAAGACTTTTTGGGTACCCTATTTAACGCTTTCTTTTCTTCTTCTTCTCTTCATTTTCTACCTCCTTCTCTGTTTTCTCTACCAGTCATGCCAGCTACTTTTTTCCTCCATAGCTCATCTTGATTCTAGAGAGAGAAAGGAAGGAAAGGGAAGGGAAAGAGCAAGACAAGGTTATTTTCATGTTCCATAACTCTTAAGGAAGCTGGAAAGAACAAGAAAGAAGAAGAAAAATCAAGTTTTTAGAGAGAGAAAATCTCCAAAGTGGTGATCAAGTGAAGAAAATAGTAAGGTAAGAAGCATCTCTTCTTCTTCATCATCTTTTCTTAAAGGAAGTTCGAATTTTGAACTCATTTAAGACTCATGTGGAATGAGAGAGAAATTAGGGTTTTGAGAGAGAAAAAGAGAGTTTAGAGTCTTGAGGAAATTAGATGATAATAATGATCTATGATGTAGGAGTTCCAAGTGACAAGGAACAAGCTCTAAGGAGCAAAGGAAAAGAGAAAGCTACCTAAAAGAGTGAAGGAGAAAGATTAAGGTTTGTGCATAACTTAAGGTAATAGCCTATTTTTATTTGAAATAATGCATGATGAACATGATTTTAGATAAATGCAATTTCAAGAATGATGATGATTATGGCATGAAACCATAGGTTTAGACATATATGAATGAGATAATTGTGACATTGAATTAAGGATGCATGTTAGAGAATCTTGTATGATCAAGACATTTACATGTATTGGAAAGTAATAAGTGGAGTAAAGAACCTTAGAAATGCATGAAATAGAATTTGGTATGATTTGGATGATGTTAGAATGAATGAAAAGTGAATATGCAGATTTCCTGCTGAAAGTCATGGGTGTGACTATTGAGTCACGGGCGTGAACTTGAGGGTTCACGGTTGTGACTGATTGTGTCACGGTTGTGAATTTCTGGGTGAAAATGGTACTATTCATTCCAGAAGCGTTCACGGGTTAGAATCACGGAAGTGAACTTATTCACGGGCATGAATGAGTAATCACGACCGTGAATGCTTTTGGGCTATTCATTCCAGTAGCGTTCACGGCTTGGGATTATGGGCGTGAACTAATTCACGGGCGTGAAATTAGTAATCACGGCCGTGAATGCTCTGAATTTGAAATTATGAATGTGGTTATCAAATGAAGAATTCAGGTAAGTAAACGAAAGTCATTGTCTATCCAGTGAAATAAGAATGATATGGATATATATATATATATATATATATATATATATATATATATATATATATATATATATATATATATATATATATATATATATATATATATATTGATGTGAGAATGTGATATATTGTGATATAGAAAAATGAATTGTCATGGATAATATATGAAATTTGATGCAGATGATAAACATGAGAATATTGATGAATCTAGTAAATGAATGAAAAGATGTATGAGTATGACTATATGTTTGCAAAACAAAAAAATTGAGATGTTGATAAATATGAGAATATTGATGTGTTGAAAATTGAAAATTATGATTGATATGAAAATATAAAGAAGCCCATTACTCTACTTGCGGAATAGAATCAGAATAGATGACATGTCATTAAGGGGGCGAACGGTACCGTACTATACCTCAACCAATGTGGCTAAAGCTTGTGAGAGCGCCATTGGTCTGGGATGCTCAGTCAATGTGGCTTAAGCTCGGAAAGCGCTACTGACTTAAGAAAGCTCCGATGAACACATATAAATGAGGACAAGGTGGCATAAGCTTGTGTGAGCGCCCTTGATCCAGTTATTCATCTATGATGAAATTATACTCAATCAATATGGCATAAGCTTATGTGAGTGCCATTGATTTGAGAAGCTCTTATGAGCCAGAGAGTGGACAAGGTGGCATAAGCTTGTGTGAGCGCTCTTGATCCATAACCCGTATCCAGTTAGTCCAAAATTTAGAGTGATGCGGGCATGATAATGAGGATATGTCAGAAAAATAAGAAAAGAAAAGAATAAGAAAATGATGATGATATGAGATTGAGATGAAATGATAAAGAGATTTACAGAATAATTTTCCATTAAAGATAAATGAAAATAACATTGTCTATATGAGTATGACGTTTATACTTGTATGAAATAGGAATATGTTGATAGTCATGCATGCAAACATTTTAATGCACAAAATGATGATTGTTAATGCTTGTTGCATGATATAATATATTACCTTATTTATATGCACCACTAATCTTAGAGCTTAGCGTGAAGTTTAATTTCCACGCAGATATAGAAAGGTAGCTGAAGACGCTAGATAAAGGAAGCGGTGATCCCGTTCAAGTAAAGTAGCCGAATTTTGAGAAAGTGGGTTACAAGTTTTGAAACTTTTGTATTTGACTTTTATATTAAAGAAATGTTTGAGTTTGTAAAACCTACTTTTAAAGTTTGTTAAGAATTACTCTGATGTTAAAAATTACTATTTTATGTAAATAAATTGTACTCTGATTTTTATTTATATCCATATATACGTGAGTAAAAAAAAAATATAGCGATTAGAAGAAGTATGAGAAAGACAGGCGGCAGCGCTTCCTTATCCTGGCACGTGCGGTTCGGGTGAGGAGGTTGCGGGCGCGACAGACTTCTTCCTGATCAACTCCACTATCTACTATCTACAACTTCAATTCCTGCGTGAGAAGAACTCACACTAAGCTATCTCTAGCTTAGTGGTATATATAAGTATTAAAGTTTTCCTCAAGCAGTCACACAAATGCATGTCTCAAATAAAATTATGTCATATCAAATTTTATTGCATATTTGTCATATACAATAAATAAATACATAACATAAAAAAAATAAACAAAATAACATTATTCAATAATTAAATTTGCACCACCTCATGTAAGCATTTTACACTTTGTTGCTTACATCAATTAATTAAATTTCATATTTTACTCTATGAATTATTAGCCCAAAATCTCGTTTCCAGACTGTCCGGATACGGGGTATGAAATAGGAGCGCTCGCGGAGCTTAAGACATCATACTCACTATAATCTCAAGTCAAGGGCACTCGCGGAGCTTCAGCCACCTTGACCTAGTAAAATCATTTATCTGTGTGTAAATAGGAGCAGGGGCGCTCTCGGAGCTATAGCCACCCTGTCCTTAAATCATATCAATATCGGTACCAAAACTTTCCCCTAATGGTGCACAATCTATCCTATGTCAATCCTCAAGTAGAGAAATGGGCAATTAACACCATTATTTACTTGTTTCTATAACCAATACTTATTTCATATTAACATAATGATGTACGCATAACTTATTTTAACACCATATAATAGCATGATATTTTATCAAATATTAGCATAATATTAAGTTTATAGTTAATAACATTTAAAACATGTCATGCATATACAATCATGCATAAGAGGAAACTAGAATAATTATATGTACAAACCTTGATATGGTTTTTCTTTTCCAAAATATAAGCTCAGAGCTTGATCACTATTGTTGGTCTTCTTCTTGTTGAAATTCCAATTTAAAAATATAATTAATTAATACCTTGATAAAATATTTATTCTTAATATAATTTAAATAAATAACTACAATTGCTTTTAAGCTAGAACAAGACCTCTATGGACTGTTGGATCTATAAATATTTCTACACTTATCCGATTTATATGATTTTTAATCCTAATTAAATATAACATATAAAACTAAAATATACTAAACTTTCAGAATTTTTGAACCTTTACATAATATTTGGTATAATTTTAAATATTGCCATATTTTCTTCTTTAGGCAGTTTCGAGGTACCCAATTAAAAAATTCATAGCTTTCAATGTGTAGCTTAAATTATTTTGAAATTTTTTATAAAGTTATATAAGTTAATTTGAAACATTTTTTATGTTTAACTCATTTGCAGATTCGGTCTCTAAGTTTCTCAAATATTGGAGGATATATAACTGGTTCAACATAGAGTATCAACCTAACCAGTTTAATTTTTTCAGTTCATAACTCACAAAATACATGACATTTTAAAGTGAGACTTTCACAGACATTTTGATAAGACATAGAAGTAAAACTTTTATGTTTTTAACTTTGGCTAATTCGATCTAAGAATAGGTGAAATATAAGGATGAAATTACTGGAGCTGCACAGGTATATGAAACCAGCTCAATCAAGGAACAATCATAGTTCATTTTAGAATAACTCAACCTACACAAGAGACATTTATACAAAATTTTGCAGAGACCTCAATAACATATATACCTACAAATTTTATGTTTTACAAAATCTCATATTAAGCCACTAAGATAATTAATGTTTACGCAAACTGTAGGTTATTTAGTTGATACGTCTCCCTGAACCAATTTCACCCCAATAACCATATCTCTTCATATACTCAACATCATTCAATAAAATTTGGCAGAAAGATACAAAAGACATAGATGAACAACTTGTATATTTAACATATTCCCAAATTTGATTTACAAGATAATCAAAAATAGAGTGAAATATCCTATAAAAACATAACCTAAAGAGTTCTAATAACACAATAATCATGGGGAAAATATTTCTTACCAAGATCAGATTTATTTGGACTGCTTTTGATGCAAATCTTGAAGAATATGATAAATAATTTGAGCTGTGATATGGAGGTAGGAAAAGGGATGATGAAGAAGAAGGAGAAGAGAGATGAAGTTGGAAGAAATGGCCAAAAGAAAGACTTCAGCCCCACTTTCTCCCTATTTCCCGTTTTTGGTCTTCTCTTTTTTTTCCTGCTAACCCTTGTACTGTTCAAATTTCTTTTCTTTTTTTTTTTAATTTTCTTATTATTATTATTATTATTATTATTATTATTATTATTATTATTATTATTATTATTATTATTATTATTATTATTATTATTATCTTCACATATTTCCTTATATCTAATATCTTTAATTTTATTTTACCAAAAATACAATTTAATTATGTGGTCTAATTTATTCAAATTCATCTTGGCTATCAATTTAATTTATTTTAATTTCTAATTTAATCATTTATTCCATCTATTTTAATCTTTATTATCTATCATATTTTTTTTATTTATACCACATACTTATTCAAATTAAACTCTAATTAATGGGTGTTACAAAGAAAGCCTCTAGCACTCAAAGCCTCTACTTCAAAATCTCAAGAAGAAGTTGAAGATGACAAAGAAAATAGTGATGATGCAAATGAGGACATTGTCATGCTCCCAAAAAGATTAAAAAGAATAATTGAAAAGAGAATTGGCAACTCTCAAAACTTCAAACAAAGAAACCTCAAACACTCCTCAAATGACTCTCAAAGAAATAAAGAGGAGGTAAAATGTTATGAGTGTGGGAAGAAATGACATATCAAACTAGAATGTCAAAAACTCAAGAAACACAAGAAAAGATATCAAAAAGATAATGGGGAGAAAGGTCACAAAGCCACATGGGATGATGAAAGCTCTTCAAGTGAAAAAGATGACAATGAAGGTGAAGAGGTCAACCTATGCTTCATGGCTTTAGAGGATCACTTCACGGATGAGGTAGGTCCTTCTTACTCATACTCATTTAATAATGATAGTAATGATAATAATAGTGATAGTGAAGATGATGATGAATAGAGTTTAATAGAGGTATTAAACCAAGAATTAGAAAAATATAGATAGATTCAATACTTACAAAGATAATATTTTAAATTTGAAAAACAAAATGGAAGTTTTACAAAAGGAAAATCTTGATCTTAAAACTTCTAATGAAACTCTTTAAAAATCATTAGATGAGTATTCCTCTGTACCCTCAACTAAATCCTTGCTTAAATAAAATAATATTTTGAAAAATGAAGTTGAGGAACTTAGAAACTCAATTCAAGATTTTATAAAGGCAATGAGAGTTTAGATACTCTCATAGTGTTCTAAAGACCACTTTTAATAAGACATGGTCTAAGATTTAATGGAACATCATCTTCATCTCACAAGACCACCTTTGTTAAGTCTAGTGCATGTAAGATCATCTCTGTTGTCTTGGTTCGCATCAATAACCCTCCTTACTATGATATGTACAAAGATGCAAAAGTGCAACATATGCGCTATTACCGACCCGTGTAGGGTCTGATATGATGTCTCTGATGTCTGGGTTACTTCTCTCAATAACTTCTACTTA
This sequence comes from Triadica sebifera, assembly GCA_023653625.1. Lineage (NCBI taxonomy): Eukaryota > Viridiplantae > Streptophyta > Magnoliopsida > Malpighiales > Euphorbiaceae > Triadica > Triadica sebifera. Next base: position 14,908,766 of record CM042899.1, read on the forward strand.
TCTACAAGACTCCAACCTGCATAGGGAAAATACCCGCACACTAAACTACTAAAAACTTAGTGGTACATATAAGCATTGTAACACTCCTTACCCTTCTGTAGGGAAAATAAAACCTTTTTTTTTTCAAGAACATTCTTTTAAATTTTAAACCTATTATATATACGAAATATGAGATATATATATATATTATGTATACACTCCCTAATCACAACCCATTTTTATATCTGTATATACATGTCATAATGAAATTCAAAAGCTTATATATATAACATAATACAATAACAAGACCAACCCGCTCGAGGTGACTACTGTTGGTACTGCTAGGCTCTATCATTTGGGTTCACTACGCAGCGTCTCTTATCTACAAGTCCAGACACTGTCAGTTACTTCTGTAACCTATGCGAGAAAAAATAAAATTTCGGGCTGAGTATATAACTCAGTGGTGCAAAAATCTTATAATAATAGTCATTGGATTAACACATAAATTTAAAGTCAAAACAATTCAAAAATTTAAATTCATTTTCTTAAAGGTAATAATATAATATCATTTTCCTTCATCCATTTGAATTCATAATACATAATATATATGATTTCTTTTTAATATATTTTTCATCTACCTACATATTATAACATCCTAGACTTGCTCTTAAGGAATCAAATGAGTCTCATATCACATGACATGGCAGAAAATGCACATGATTCAAATATAATATTACTCAATCCACATAAATACACAAAATTGAAAAATGTATCAGGCGATCTACAGAAATGCACAGGATCACAATATCTCATCAGTCCACAAAAATGTATAGGACCGTAATTTATACCCTATTTGCATGCCAACAATACCCTAGTTCACAAGGCCAAATTTCTCATATTCATAATTCAATTCATTTTCCATAAAATCAATAAATATTCCTTCCATGTCAAAATAAATATCATCATACAATATATTTAACATTTAAATTCTCTCAAAAAAATAAATAAAAATATTTCAAATTCAATAATTGTAAAAACTCCAATTTTTCACATAAAACATATTTTATGTAATATCATAAAACATTTGAACATAAAAATTTCTTTATTACTTCATAATTTACCAATTTTATCCAATTACTTATATATATATATATATATATATATATATATATATATATATATATATATATATATATATATATATATATATATATATATATAGCGAATATTATAAATACAATTGCACTAATCTCTTTATTTTTTATCGGTATCTCCCGACTCTTTTCCATTATCTCTGATTGAAGTATGTCCTGATGTCATGCCTAATAAAAAGATAATTTCAATTAACTACTAACACTCACATGATATAAAATTTAGCAAAACTTAAATCTCGACTAGCCCCTGCTCTCATGTATATCGAGATCATATAAGTAAAAATTTTCTCATTATGTGTTTTTAATGCATAGTTTACGGTTCCAGTCGTCAATACGTTTTCTGGTGCGACCACAAATTCAAATATTATTTTTCTTTTATAATATTTTATTTTCTTTATTTTTACATCTTCAAAACTATTTTTCTCCATTTCTTTCTTTTATTCCTCTAATTTCCATTTCCAACTCAAAAATTCTCATTAATTCAATAAATACTCCAAAAATTCCAAATAAATTCATATAATCACTTTAACTCATTTTCCTTCATTTTCCATCATCAATTTCACCAAAATAATATTCAATAACTCCCAATAAAGTTTTCCATAATTAGGCTAAAAATCTAAAAATTCACCAAAAATCCTATTAAATATTTCTTTCATTCCAAAAGTTATTTTCCACTTCTAAACATCCAATTAACTCCATTACCTTCAATTTAAGCCAAAATTTCTCCAAAATAATTTTTTAAAAAATTTAACCATAATTACGGAAATTTCCTAAAAATTCTACAAAAATTTCTAAAAATTATTTCCATCAATTTTCCACTAGATCCATCATCCTCAAAATTTGTTCTTCTCATTTCATATTTTTATATATTTTTTTTCTAACTCAACGTTTTCACTAAATTAATTTTCATCACAACACAACTTCAATTTCTACTTTAAACAACTATCAAATCCAACATAAATCCATATAAATTTGAAGAAAAAGTGAATAAAAACTTACCTCTAAATTTTCTTGAAATTTTTGGCCAAAGAAAGAATTTTTCCCCAAATTTTTTTTATTTTCTTCATCCACAAATTATTTTTCCTTGCTCCAAATACTTGATTATTGGTAATGTTGTGAACTTAAAGTGAAGGAAGAGCTTAATCAAGCTCTCATGATGCATGACCAAAGAAAAAGAAGAAGAAGAGAGAGATTTTGATATTTTGGTAGATTTTCCTCCTATTTATACCCAAATTAAACTTAATTAATCATAATTAACTTTTAATCCATCTTCTCATTTGTCCATTAAAATTTAATTAATCCCTTAGGTTAACAAATGGCCCAAGTTTAACTAATTTTAACTTAATCAAAATTTCCACCAATCACAAATTTTTCTTCCAATTAATTCATAATTAAATTTAATTCTTCAAAATCCAACCTCCAAACAAATTAATTCCATCAAATTAAATATTCTAAAAATTATAAAAAAATTTCTTCAAAACGGTGTCTTCGATTTCGTGAAACAACCACCGGTGCGAAAATCATGTTTTTACAATTTAATCATTTTTCTTAATTTGACCTGTAAAAATTCCTCCGTCGTCCGATTTATAATTTATTAATTTTAAAAATCTTAAAATTCAATTTCGATTACATCGGCATCATTGCAATCGTAAATGTCTTTCTGTAACTCCATATTCGAAAATCAGGCCGTAAACTCGCACTGATGATCATATTTCCACAATTCAAGCCCTTAACCTTAAAATCTCACTTAACTCTACTTATGCCTTAAAATAATAGTTTCTATATTTCAGTATGCTTAAATCATATTTTCACTACTGAGTGAAAAATCCAAAATCTTACCTTGTCTATCGCCTCGATTTTGCGTGTATAACACGAAATCGCATTGTTCCATTTTATCAACTTCATACTCATATTATCATATTAATTTATTTTTCTATATTTAAACTCTTATCGGTACATCTCTATACTGTAGCATATATAATCGCAATACACGTATACGGTCAGAGTCTAAATTGCGGATGTGACAATTTTCTCCCCTTTAAAAAGATTTCATCCTCGAAATCATACCTGTGAAGTCATTATTGAGGATGTTGGCTCCTCATTATCTCTTAGCTTTTCCATGTCGCCTCCTCGGTTGAGTGTCTCCGCCAGAAGAATTTCACTAGAGGCACTTGCTTATTCTGTAATTGTTTCACTTCACTGGCTAGAATAGCTATCGACTCTTCCTCATAAGATAAATCTAGTTGCACCTCAATTTCTTCTACTCGAATGACATGGGATGGATCTAATTTGTACCTTCTGAGCATCAATACATGAAATACATTATGAATTTTTTCCAGCTCAGGAGATAAAGCCAACCTATAGGCTACTGGTCTCGCTTGCTCAATTACCTCAAAAGGCCCAATAAATCTAGGACTCAGCTTGCCGTTCCTTCAAAACTGTAGTACTTTCTTCCAGGGGATACTTTTAGGAACACTTTGTTACCAATTTCGTATTTGATGTCCCTACGTTTCAAGTCTGCATAAGACTTCTATCTATCACTGACTATCTTAAGTCTGTCCTTGATAATCCTTATCTTCTCATGTCTGCTAAATCAAATCGAGTCCCACTATCCTTCGTTCTCTGAGCTCGGTCCAACAAATTGGAGTTCTACATTTTTTGTCATATAGTGCCTCATAAAGAGTCATGCCAATTCTTGTCTGGTAATTATTATTATTATATGCAAATTTCATTAATGGCAAATACTTATCCCAACTTCCTGTTAACTCAATCACACAACTTCAAAGTATATCCTCAAGCAACTGGATCACTCACTCTGATTATCCATCTGTCTAAGGATGGAAAGTCATACTGAAGTGGAGTCGAGTACCTTAAGATCCCTATAGACTTTTCCAAAACTGTGAGGTGAATTTGGGATCTCTATCTGAAATGATAGACAATGGCACACCATGCAGCCGAACTATCTCATGTACATACAATTCTACTAACTGATCCATAGAGTAGTCCATCCTGACTGGTAAAAAGTGTGTAGACTTCGTCAACCTATCGACAATCACCCATACTGCATCATGTTTTCTTTGAGTCAATGGTAGTCCTGACATGAAATCCATAGTAACTCTTTCCCATTTCCATTCCGGTATGGCAATAGGTTGCAGCAACCCTGATGGTAACTGGTGTTCTGCTTTTACTTACTAACGAGTCAGACATCTAATAACATACTCTATAATATCTTTTTTCATACCTAGCCACCAATAATATGGCTCCAAATCTTGATACATTTTGTTGCTGCCAAGATGCATAGAAATAGTTGATTCATGTGCTTCTTTCAATATCTCATGTCTCAATTTTATTACATCAGGTATGCATAGTTGACCTCTGTAATAGATACCACCATTAGCTTCCATTGAGTATTCAAGTTTCTCACCCTTGAAAATAGATTCTCTTATTTCAATTAGCTTGAAATCCTGCTTCTGAGCATCCTTGATTCAATGAACTAATGTAGGTAGGATTTGAAGTTTTGCCAAAGTCTTTCGACTCAAAGCGTCAGCCACTACATTAGTCTTTCCAGGCTGATAGTCAATAACATGGTTGTAGTCTTTAATAAGCCCTAGCCACCACTTTTGTCTCAAATTCAACTCTTTTTGTGAAGGTAAATATTTTAAACTCTTATAGTCTATATAGATGTAACACTTTTCTCCATACAGATAGTGTTTCCAGATGTTCAAAGCAAATACAATAGCTGCCAATTCTAAATCATGGGTAGGATAATTTCTCTCAAGCGACTTCAATTGTCTAGAGGCATACTCTATCACCTTACCTTTTTGCATAAGTACACAGCCTAAATTGTTCAATGAAGCATCACCGTATACCATAAACTTTTTTCCTGTAGTGGGTTACATCAGAATTGGTACATCTATTAACATCATCGTCAATTGATCAAAACTTGTTTGACACTTATCTGTCCATTCAAATTTAATATTCTTGCGAAGTAATCGCGTTATGGGAGCTGCTATAGAAGAGAAACTCTTCACAAAATGTCTACAGTAGTCTATTAACCCAAGAAAATTTTGTATCTCAGTTATATTTCGAGGCGACTTCTAATTGATAATGGCTTTAACCTTACTAAGGTCAACTCTGATCCTATCTGTTCATATCACGTGACCCAAAAACCCAACTTCCTCAAGCCAGAACTCACATTTGGATAGCTTAGCATATAACTGCTTCTCACGCAGCGTCTGAAGCACAATCTGAAGATGTTGATCATGCTCCTCACTATTTCTGGAATATACCAGAATATCATCAATGAAAACTTCTACAAATTGGTCTAAATAAAGCCTGAATATCCAATTCATCATATCCATAAATGTTGCTGGTGCGTTCATCAGCCCAAATGGCATGACTAAGAACTTGTAGTGGCCATACCGAATCCTAAAGACAGTTTTATGCACATCACTCTCCTTGACCTTTAACTAATAATATTCCGATCTTAAATCAATCTTAGAGAATACCCCTACACCTTTCAACTGATAAAACATGTCATCTATCCATGGCAGTGTGTATCTGTTCTTCACTGTTACCTTATTTAACTGTATTTAATCGATGTACAGTCGAAGGGTGCCATCCTTTTTCTTTACAAACAATACAGGTGCACCCCCAAGGTGATACACTAGGTCTAATAAATCCTTCGTCCAACAATACTTGCAATTGTACTTTCAATTCTTTAAACTTTGCTGGTATCATTCAGTATGGTGTGATGGATACGGGTGCAATTCCAGGTAACAACTCAATGGAAAACTTTATTTCTCTATCCGAAGGCAATCTTGGCAAATCCTCAGGAAACGCATCAAGAAACTCCCAAACTATAGAAATGTCCTAAAGCCTCGAACTCTCCTTCCTGGTATCCACCACATGTGTCAAATAAGCTTCATTGCCCTTCCTTACCAACCTCTAAGCCTTCATAGCAGAGATAACATTAGATGACATCTTCATTCTAATATCTCGTACCGCTTTATCCTTGCACCTAGACTTCTTGAAAATTACCTTTCTAGCAGCACAATCCACTACTGCCCCATGACAATCATATTCCAATCCATCCCTAATATAACATCATATTCATGAAATGGTAGCTCAATCAAATCTGCAGGATATAACTCATCCTGACTCACTAAGGGTAGTTGTCGGTGCACTCTGTTAACCCTAGCAGGGATTTGTCACCACTATATCATAATCTAAGGTCTCAATCTTTAAATGTTCCCCAAGCAATAGTGTAGTGCATATGTAAGAATGTGTAGATACAGGATCAATTAAATCATATATATCAAAACCAAGTAAGGAAAATTTACCAACGATAACATTTGGAGCATCATGCTCCTCTTATGGCGTATGCTCTGGCAGGTGCAGTGTGGCTACCTTATGGCCTATTAACAGTCTTCAACCTGGCTTGCACTGATCCAGTCCAACCTCTCTTAATCTGACCTCTGCCTCGGCTTTTAATAGGTACTGATCCCTATGTCGAAATCGATCTAGCCACTGTAGGCTCTACACTTTGATCTCGATATGGGCAATCCCTCTTGAAATGGCTTGCTATCCCATAAATGAAACAGGCTTTGGATGTCAGCCAACACTCACCAGCATGATACCTGTCACACTGCTAGCATGCTATAGATGCAGCGGATCTCCCCCAACTGTGCCTGGTGTATTAGCAACCGATGGTGCTGATATTACTAGTTGACCTCGCCAGACTGGTGCACCTAAACTTCTAAATTCGCTCTGAAATTGACCACCGAAAAACCTAGCTTTCTTATCGGCTGAAGAACTTGCACTATGCTGATAAAAAGATCTCTTACTCTAGCTTCGAGCTATTATCTTCAACTCTATAGTAACTACCTCAGCTGCTGTCACTAAGCTAGTGAAGTCTTTAATCCGATACCTCATAACTCTTGCTCTGATACGCGGTCGAAGCCCCATCTCAAATCTTCTACATCTGTCAATCTCATCACTAATGACACCCCCTGCATACTTACTAAGACGGGTGTACTCCTTCACATACTCAGTCACAGACATATCATGATGCAAAGACCATGCCTTGAAACCCCTCAACAAGACAAGGTAAACAAACCTTAAGCTATGGTGATCATAGATTGAATCTGATCCAAAGCCAACCAATGTAGCAAAGAACCAAGATTATATGGCTTATGAAGAATAGTCACGCCATAAGCAATATCACTTTATAAGTAACTAATTCTTAAAAGTAATAAAGAAATGCAAATCTACCTGACTTTAAGAAAAACGCTCAAATTCGTTTTTATTCATTAATGTCTTGTAAAAGAAGCCTAAATGAGTATTTATAGCCCTAAGTCTTTGAATCCTTTATGGTAAAGGATAACTAAGTCCTATTCTAACTCAACTCCTAAAAATACAGTCATATTCTAACTCAAATTATAACAAGTAAAGTCCTACTCGAATTAGAACACTAATTAAATCCTTCTAAAATAAGACAAGTGGTGGGTTGGGCTTCATATCCTTTGGCCCACATGCCTAAAACTAATTAAAAGTTTATGATAATTAAAATAGGCAGCCCATATACACAATTAAGCCCAATTACAAGTTAACCCCAAATCCCATAAGTAGGCACATGTAAGGCACATGATGTCTTCCACGTGGATAGCACATGTCTTGCACATATTTATGACATGACTCCTAGCACATGATTTGCACATGACTTGCACATTACTTGTAATATTCAATTTTATGGATTTTGCCTTATTTTTCCTATTGACTTGGATCTTCATAAAGGACTCCTTTTATATATAAGATGAATTATATATTAATGAGAAAAATTGAATAGTATATTAAAAATATAATTGCATGAAAATATAATTAGTGGAAATTTTTAGATTAGTAATCACCACTGAGCATATTAATGCTCAGCACGTAATTATTTGACTGCGTGCAGGTAGTAGCGGAAAAAGCAGGAGCAAGTATGCAAATTTTGGGAGCAGGCAGAAAAACAAAATAGTAATAGGATATTACTAATAATGGCACGTATATATATATGTATAGATATGGAGTTGTGAGAATGATTTTGTACATATTATGATAAAATGGTATTTGTAAATTATTATGTGTATGAAGAATGAAATGATGATTTGTGGATGAATGTAAAATATTTTGTATTATATGTGAATTGTTGTGCCCAAAAATGGGTTGTGGATTGTTTGCTTTGGAGATGGATGGGTTAGTTTATAGCCATTATGCTGCCGAAAGTTTTGGAAAAGTAAAAATGATTACTTAAGTGTTGATAATATTAATATTATGGTCGTTAAATTAAGATAAAAAAAATTGACATACTTCGGCTATAATCGTATTTACCCACGTAACGTACGTATAGAATAAGTGTTATAAGGGTGTCACATCATCGGTCCATAGAAATGTACAAGACCGTAATTTCTACTCTATTGACATGTCAACAATACCCTAGTTCACGTCTAGGCTAACATGTAGCTCATATTCATAATTCAATTTATTTTCCATAAAATCAATAAATATTCATTCCATGCCAAAATAAATATCATCATACAATATATTTAACATTTAAATTCTCTGAAAAAATAAATAAAAATATTCTAAATTCAATAATTGCAAAAACTCCAATTTTTCACATAAAATATATTTTATGGAATATCATAAAATATTTGAACATAAAAATTTCCTTATTACTTCATAATTTACCGATTTTCTCTAATTACTTATATATATATATATATATATATATATATATAACTAATATTATAAAGACAATTGTAGTACCATTTTTATGTTTTGTCGGTGTCTATCAGCTATTTTCCTTTATTTTAGATTGACATATGTCCCGACGTCGTGTCTAATAAAAAGATAATTTCAATTAACTACTGACCCTCACATAATATAAAATTTAGCAAAACTTAAATCTTGACTATCTCCCGCTCTCATGTATATCGAGATCTTATAAGTAAAAATTTTCTCATTATGTGTTTTTAATGCATAGTTTACTGTTACGGTCGTCAACACGCTTTCCAGTGCGACCATAAATTCAAATATTAATTTTTTTTATAATATTTTATTTTTCCACCTCAAAAACTATTTTTCTCCATTTATTTCTTTTATTCCTCTAATTTCCATTTCTAACTCAAAATTTCTCATTAATTCAATAAATACTCTAAAAATTCTAAATAAATTTCTATAATCACTTTAACTCATTTTCTTTCATTTTTCATCATTAATTTCACCAAAATAATATTCAATAACTCCCAATAATTTTTTTTCATAATTAGGCTAAAAATCTAAAAATTTACCAAAAATTCTATTAAATATTTCTTCTATTCTAAAAGTTATTTTCCACTTCTAAACACTCCAATTAACTTCATTATCTTCAATTTAAGGCAAAATTGCTCCAAAATAATTTTTTAAAAAATTTAACTATAATTATGGAGATTCTCTAAAAATTCTACAAAAATTTCTAAAAGTTATTTCCATCAATTTTCCACTAGATCCATCATCCTCAAACCTTATTCTTGTCATTTCATATTTTTATCTACTTTTTTCCCTAACTCAACTTTTTCACTAAATTAATTTTCATCACAATACAACTTCAATTTCTACTTTAAACAACCATCAAATCCAACATAAAATCCATATAAATTTGAAGAAAAAGTGAATAAAAACTTACCTCCAATTTTTCTTGAAAGTTTTGGTCAAAGAAAGAATTTTTTTTCTCCAAATTTTCTTTATTTTCTTCATCCACAAATTAATTTCCCTTACTCCAAATACTTGATTATTGGTAATCTTGTGAATTTAAAGTAAAGGAAGAGCTTAATCAAGCTCTCATGGTGCACGGCCAAAGAAGAAGAAGAGAGAGAGAGAGATTTTAATATTTTGGTATATTTTCCTCCTATTTATGCCCAAATTAAACTTAATTAATCATAATTAACTTTTAATCCATCTCCTCATTTGTCCATTAAAATTTAATTAATCCAATAGGTTGACAAATGGCCCAATTATAGTTTAACTAATTTTGACTTAATCAAAATTTCCACCAATCACAAATTTTTCTTCCAATTAATTCATAATTAAATTTAATTCTCTAAAATCCAACCTCCAAACAAATTAATTTTATCAAATTAAATATTCCAAAAAAAAAATTCTCTTCAAAACGATCTCTTCGATTACGCAAAATGACTACCGGTGCGAAAATCATGTTTTTACAATTTAATCATTTTTCTTAATTTGACTCGTAAAAATTCATCCGTCGTCCGATTTATAATTTATCAATTTTAAAAATCGTAAAATTCTATTTCGATCACATCTACATCATTGCAATCGTAAACGTCTCTCTCTAATTCTATATCCAAAAATTAGGTCGTAAATCCGCACTAAGGATCATATTTCCGCAATTCAAACCCTTAACCTTAAAATCTCACCTTATAACTTTACATATTTTCTTAAAATAATAGTTTCTACATTTTGGTTTGCTTAAATTGTATTTTCACTGCCAGACGAAAAATCCAAAATCTGACCCGGTCTGTCACACTCAATTTGTGTGCATAACACAAAATCGTATTGTTCCATTTAATCAACTTCATACTCATATTATCATATTAATTTATTTTTTTATATTTATTTTTCCGTATTTAGTGTAACACCCTTATAATATTTATTCTATACGTACGTTACGTGGGTAAATACGATTATAGCCGATGTATGCCAAATTTTTTTATATTAATTTAATGACTATAATATTATCAACACTTAATTAATCCTTTTTACTTTTCCAAAAATTTCGTGTAACATCCTTGACCTTCCCCACATGCATTTCATCGAACATAAGCATCTTGCATACAATTCAATTGAACACATGCATTTCATACGTATTTTCATAGGAACAAGTTCATGGCACGCACTAGCTATGTGTCATAGTATTTGGCAATTATATCGAGTCATACGTGTATCTTTATAACCTAAATAAGGATAACAAAGTATTAGACATGAATTGAATAAGGTGACTAAACTAAAGTAAGAAAAATGATTAGATTAAGATTAGTGAATATTTACATTGCTAATTTAGTTAAATCGGGTCAAATGATTAAGCTGTATCATTGTGTGAATTAGTGAAATTATAACTCTATGTAAATAATAATAATAATAATATAGACAAAATAAAATGAAAATGACATAAAAGAGAAATAGAGGAGAAGAGAAGAGAAAGGAGAAGAGAAAGGAGAAGAGAAAGGAGAAAAGAGATGAGAAAAAGATAAAAAGGACAAAAACCAAAAGTTAGCTTTATCTTCCCATTTCTGCCTTCTTCTCCAGCCCGAATTCTTCTTCAATTTCCTCCATTTCAGACTTCCATTATTCCTTGTTTCACCTAGTTTTTGAAGCTAATTGATCCCTTTCAAGGTTGTTCTTGGTAAGTAATCAATTCTTATTGCTATAGGGTTGATTTGAGTTTCTTAGGTTCAATATTAGGCACTTAATTGCACCCCGATTTTGATGTTAATATAAATTGATTCTGGAAATGTGTAAAACACAAAGGTTGTTCCTTTATATCTTATATTTATGGATATAGAAACATTTTTGCAAGATGTTATGTATAGGGAGAGATATTCTCTTCGTACTGAAACTGGTTAGGGTGTAAACCCTAACCATATTAGCTACTGTGTGGTTTGATTTCGAATATGTTATAGCCCTTATTTGAAGTCTCTCAAAACATAACAGTTGTAGATATATGTGTGATGTATTTGTCTACAACATTTCAGGTTCATAGGTCTTGTAAATGTTGAGTTATGGTGAATGGAACCATGACTATTCCATGGTTTGAACTGCCTATTGAGTGCCCTGGGAAGATACAGTAACATGTTTGGCTACTTTGAGCTTTTTAGAGCTAGATTCTGTAAATGATCAAAACATGAGAGTTATAGGTATATGTTGTTGCTAAATATTGGCACTAATGTCAACTTCATTGGTTATGTATAGACTAATATATGGCCTTTGGAAGCCATACTGGTCCGGAAGTGAATTCTATTCTGGACTAGTAAAATGTTTGGTATAATTCGAAGACCTTAGAGACATAATTGGTAAGAGTTGTAAACATGAAACATGTTCCATATGAACCCATATAAGTTTATGTAAAGTTTCATTCAAATAGGACTTATATATTATATGTTATGATGATCCAAAATGAGTACCCTAAAACTGCCTAAAGGCAGAAAACAGAACACTCTTAGAAATTCCACCAAATATTGTACAATGATCTAATTGGTCTGAAATTTGAATATGTTCTATAATTATATGTTATTTTTAATTAGGAATAGGAATTAGATTAATTTGTCAATTATAGATAAAGTTATAGGCTAAACAGTCCCATAAGGTCACACTGCCTCATAGGAAAAATCTTGACTATTGACATGAACAATGCATATTAATTTGTTTAAGCCACATTAAGTCTCTCTAATCATGAGTTAATCGATTATGTTTTCATATTAGGCTCGCAATATATTGGAGACCCACAAAGAGCAGATAGACAATAAGTTAGGGGTCGGAATCAAAGGAGAACGGTGAGTCTAATTATCGATTGAATTCTTGAGTGCAAATGAATGTTGCTTGCTATGTGATTCATGTGATTGTCATGATTGGTCATTGATAATGTAATGATGGATAATTTGTGACATTGTGGTACATATAAATGGTATACTTGTGGTATATTTGAGGTATATGTTTGACAAATGTGATATATACACATGATATATGTATAATATATGCAAGATATATGCTTGACATATGAGGTATATATGGAATATATGTATGTTGTATATGATAAAGATGCAATGGTTGATGAATGCTTAAATACAAGTGCATATGCATATGGGCTAAAAAGGCGTTGTGACTAGTTAATCGATATTGTAAAGCAAAAGAAGAGGCCTATGACCCAACAAATGTGCAAATGAAACAAATGATCAAGCTAGCTAGCAAATGCAAATGCAAATGTTCACATGGAAACCCAGGGCAATGTCTGTTTAACTTGGTCACAACAAAATGAAATAAGCAAAGCATTTGCATACATAAAAAGTAATGATTATATGTTTCAACTTTATTGATACTTATATGATACTGATGAATGGAATGGAATACGTGGTATATATTGGAATTGTGATTTATTACTATGAGTTGTTTGGTACTTTAGAGCTCATTGGATGGTTATTCTCACTGAGCCGCAACTCATCAATTTGCATCATTTTTCTGGTAAAGAAAAGTGATAGCTCATTTTGAGTAGCATATAAAAGACATGGAGCACAGGTCACTGGCCGAGCCTCATCACTCTTTCTCCTTGCATTCCACACAAGCATGAAAATATGTCATATGTGTTTTGTATTTACGTGCTTGAATATGTATAGTCATTTTGGAATGAGTCTAAAAATGTATAAATGAAATCAACTCGAAAATACTTAGGTGTAAAGTTTATGTTTTGATATATGTGATATATTATATTGTGGTGAAAACCAGGTGTTAACTTTGCAAAGTCAGTGAATAATATTACAGGATATGAGACTTGCAAGTCATTGAATGAAATTATAGGATATGATACTTGCAAAGTCATTGAATTATATTACAGGATATGAAAAAAAAATCTACTACTATTGTTAAGAGGGTATTCTACCTTTCCAGTATTCTATGTATGATTACTTGATACAGGGATAGGTTATACTCAAATGCATAAGTTGTGACGTTACATTTTTGGTATTAGAGCAGGGATAGGTTCCATGGGAACATGCATAAGCATAAGAGCATGATAACATATGCATCCTATATGTTGAACATTATGTAGTGACATAATTTCATTTATTTTAGGGACATCATAAGACATAATTCACCAAGGAGGGAGAGGCCGGCCAAAATGCATTCTCATGAGGCATCACCTCATTTACATAGAGAGCAACCAACAATAGGAGCTAGAGCTCCAGTACATGGATCACAGTCATCTCATGCAGAAGTACCCCATAAAAACCTAGAAAAAGAAGTATATGGTTCTGAAATGTACAAGGAAAGACGTTATGACAAGCTGAGGAAACATGGTGCAACTGATTTCAATGGCACAACAGACCCAGCAGAAGCTGAGACAAGGCTGAAAAGGACACAGAGGGTACTGAATATGATGAGATGTACCCCGGATGAGAAATTCGATTATGCAGTATCCTTACTGCAAGGAAATGCTTATGAATGGTGGGAGACAGTCCCTGACAGTGATGCACAACCACCGGTGTTGACATGGAATGATTTTCTCCTGGAATTTCAGAACAATTACATGCCTGAAGCATATAAAGATGAGAAGAGGAAGGAATTCCTAAATCTGAAACAGGGGAATATGTCTATTGCGGAGTATGAAGTACAATTTAACAAACTTTCCTATTATGCCACCTTCATGGTCTCTACTGAAAGAGACAAATGCAGAAAGTTTGAGAAGGGCCTCAAATATGAGATCAGAAACAGAATCACAGCTACTGATCTTGATAGTTATGCTAGGCTCAGAGCTGCTGCAATCAGAGCTGAATGGTTAATGAAAGAAGCTAGGGAACAACAAATAAAAAGGCCATCACGTGAATTCTTTGGTGAGTCTAGCAGAAGGTTGGGGAAAAGAGGTAGATATATGCCTACACAATCTGGTAACTGAAGTGGGTACTCCAGTTCTAGAGGTCGAGGAATGACTTTCTCTTACCCAAGCAGAGGGCAGAGCCAATATGTTGAACAGAGGCCCACATGTAGTCGTTGTGGCAGACAACATATGGGTGAATGTAGAAGGCTCATAGGAGCATGTTATTTCTGTGGATCGATGGAGCACATGTATAGATACTGTCCAAATAGAGCCAAACTAGCAGAGGTCAGCAGAGGCAGAGGAGTATCTGAGACTACTGTTGAGGCACCGAGGGTCTACCCTATTAGTGGGCACAAGGCAAAGGAAGAGGCAGGGGCAGGACTGGTATACTAGGCAGAGGAGTGACCAGATCTGAAGGTCAGAGTTCTAGACCTCCTACTCAGGCCAGGGTGTTTGCTATGACTACACAAGAGGCAGTGGATGCTCCCGAAGTAGTCACTGGTAATATTTATATTTCTAAAATATTAGCATATGCATTGATTGACCCAGGCTCCACTCATTTATTTATATCATTGCATATGGCATCTGAATTGCATCAAATGCATGAGCCTTTGGGGATTGACATAAATGTGAGTACGCCATTAGGAACAGTGGTAGTTGTGAATAATGTCTGTCATGATTGCCTGATATATATTGACAGAGCTGAGTTAATAGCTGATCTGATTTTATTGCCAATATATGAATTTGATGAGATACTGGGAATGGACTGGTTAACTAGACATCATGCAATAGTGAATTGCTTTACTAAGGAAGTAATTTTGGAATCACTAAACCAGCCAAGGGTAGTATTTCTAGGTGAAAGAAAACTTGTGCCTACATGTCTAGTTTCAGCTGTAAAGGCAATTCGAATGATCAAAAGGGGATGTGAAGCATATTTGGCATATGTGATTGATACTAGAACCACTGATAGCTTGCTTGAAAATATACCAGTGGTAAGGAAATTTGCTGATGTATTCCCAAATGATCTACCTGGTTTACCACCAGATAGAGAGATAGAATTTACTATTGAATTAGTACCAAGAACTGCACCAATATCAAGGTCACCCTACAGAATGGCCCCAGTTGAGTTGAAAGAACTAAAGGCCCAATTGCAGGAGTTACTTGACAAAGGGTATATTAGACCTAGTGTATCACCATGGGGAGCTCCAGTGTTATTTGTTAGAAAGAAAGATGGAAGAATGAGATTGTGCATCGATTATAAGCAACTGAACAAAATGACGGTGAAGAACAAATATCCATTGCCTAGAATAGATGATTTGTTTGACCAGTTGCAAGGAGCCCAAATATTTTCCAAGATTGATTTGAAATCAGGCTATTACCAGCTGAAGGTAGCAGAAACGGATGTTCCAAAGACTGCCTTTCAAACCAGGTATGGACATTATGAATTTTTAGTAATGCCATTTGGATTGACTAATGCTCCAACTGCATTTATGGCTTTAATGAATAAGGTGTTTCAACCATATTAGGATAGGTTTGTGATAGTATTTATTGATGACATATTGGTGTACTCAAAGAATAGGGGAGAACATGAACAACATTTAAAGATTGTGTTGCAAACTTTAAGGGAGAAACAATTATATGCCAAATTGAGTAAATATAAATTCTGGTTAGATCATTTGGTGTTTCTCAGACATGTGGTGTCGAGCAAGGGCATAGAGGTTGACCCAAAGAAACTTGAGGCTATGATAAATTGGGAAGCTCCTAAAAATATTTCAGAAATGCGTAGTTTTTTGGGTTTAGCCAGATATTATCGTAGATTTTTTGATGGATTCTCCTTAATTGCTAGCCCATTGACTAAATTGTTGAGAAAGAATGTGCCTTTCAAGTGGACTCTAGAATGTCAGAGGAGTTTCGATGAACTAAAACACAGGCTAACCTCAGCACCAGTGTTAACCATCCCTACAGGTACAAGTGGGTTTATAGTATATAGTGATGCTTCTCACCAAGGCTTGGGATGTGTGTTGATGCAACATGGTAAGGTGATAGCTTATGCATCCTGACAACTGAGACCACATGAGATCTCATATCCAGTGCATGATTTAGAACTGGCTGCAGTCGTATTTGCATTGAAGATTTGGAGGCATTATCTGTATGGTGAGACATTCCAAATCTTCACAGACCATAAAAGCTTGGGTTATTTGCTGACACAGGTAGAATTAAATATGAGACAGAGACGGTGGTTAGAGCTATTGAAAGATTATGACTATACAATTGAATACCATCCAGGGAAAGCCAATGTGGTAGCAGATGCATTGAGTAGGAAGGCTAGTAGCAGTGTAGCTCACTTGCAAGTATCCTCTTTTTCATATTTGATTCAATTACGATCTATGAATGTTGAATTAAATATACATGATGAAGGATCACTGAATGCTACTCTTCAAGTCTGACCTATACTAAAGGAGAGGATCAAAGAAGTACAAAGCAAAGATCCTAAATTGTGTGAGAAAATTGAATCAGTAAGGCAGGAAAACAGTAAAGATTTTCAATTGTAGGATGATGTACTAATGTTAAAATCACGCATATGTGTTCCAGACACTGAGAACTTGCATCAGAAATTAATGGAAGAGGCACACAATGCACCCTATGCAATGCACCCAGGGATGACAAAGATGTATCACAATTTAAGGCCTCATTACTGGTGGCCAAGAATGAAGAAAGACATAACAGAATATGTTTCCAAATGCTTGACATGTCAGCAGATTAAAATTGAACATCAGGTACCAATTGGTAAGTTACATCCATTGCCAGTGCCAGAATGGAAATGGGAAAGAATAACGATGGATTTTGTCTATGGATTGCCAAGAACTCCCCGAAAAAATGATGCAGTATGGGTAATTATTGACAGATTAACCAAGTCAGCATATTTTCTACCTATCAGATAGGGCTGTACACTTAAGAGTTTGGCCAAATTATATGTAAATGAAATAGTCAGATTGCATGGCATTCCAGTGTCAATTGTGTCTGATAGAGATCCACGGCTTACTTCACGTTTTTGGGTGAGTTTACAGAATGCATTGGGAACAAAATTGAACTTTAGCACTGCATTCCACCCACAGACTGATGGACAATCAGAAAGGACTATACAGACATTGGAAGAAATGCTTAGGGCATGTTCTATGAAATTCAGAGGTGCTTGGAATGAATATATAGCATTGATTGAATTTGCTTACAACAACCAGTATCATAGCAGTATACAGATGGCACCATATGAGGCATTGTATGGCAGAAAGTGCCGAAGCCCTATCATTTGGGATGAAGAAGGAGCACGTGCATTAGAAGGGCCAGAGATAGTGCAAGATACAGTGGATAATATCAAGGTTATCAAGAACAAGCTAAAGGCAGCACAGGATAGGCAGAAAAGTTATGTTGATCAGCATAGAAGGGAAATGGAATACGAGTTGGGTGAAAAGGTATTTCTTCGTGTGTCTCCCTGGAAAGGGATAATTCGATTTGGCAAAAAGGGTAAATTGAGCCCAAGGTATATAGGGCCTTATGAAATTCTTGAGAAGATTGGTCCACTGGCTTATAGGTTGTCTTTACCACCCGAGATGGCTCAGATACATAATATGTTTCATGTGAGCATGCTTAGAAGATACAGGTCAGATCCTACACATGTACTTAAAGATCAAGCCATTGAGATTGCAGAGGACATGAGTTATGTTGAGGAACCAGTGCAAATCATTGGATACAAGACTAAACAGCAAAGAAATCGAGAAATACCTTTGGTTAAAGTATTATGGCGTAACCATTTACAAGAAGAGGCAATATGGGAAACAGAAGAAAATATGAAAAAGCAATATCCACACCTGTTTTCAGGTATTAATTTTGAGGATGAAATTTTTAAAAGGATGGGAGAATTGTAACATCCTTGACCTTCCCCACATGCATTTCATCGAACATAAGCATCTTGCATACAATTCAATTGAACACGTGCATTTCATACGTATTTTTGTAGGAACAAGTTCATGGCACGTACTAGCTATGTGTCCTAGTATTTGGCAATTATATCGAGTCACACGTGTATCCTTATAACCTAAATAAGGATAACAAAGTATTAGAAATGAATTGAATAAGGTGACTAAACTAAAGTAAGAAAAATGATTAGATTAAGATTAATGAACATTTACATTGCTAATTTAGTTAAATCGGGTCAAATAATTAAGCTGTATCATTGTGTGAATTAGTGGAATTATAAATCTATGTAAATAATAATAATAATATAGACAAAATAAAATGAAAATGACATAAAAGAGAAATAGAGGAGAAGAGAAGAGAAAGGAGAAGAGAAAGGAGAAAAGAGATGAGAAAAGAGATGAGAAAACATAAAAATGACAAAAACCAAAAGTTAGCTTTATCTTCCCATTTCTGCCTTCTTCTCCAGCCCGACTTCTTCTTCAATTTCCTCCATTTCAGACTTTAATTCTTCCTTGTTTCACCTAGTTTTTGAAGCTAATTGATCCCTTTCAAGGTTGTTCTTGGTAAGTAATCAATTCTTATTGCTGTAGGGTTGATTTGAGTTGCTTAGGTTCAATATTAGGCACTGAATTGCACCCCAATTTTGATGTTTATATAAATTGATTCTGGAAATGTGTAAAATACAAAGGTTGTTCCTTTATATCTTAGATTTATGGATATATAAAAAATTTTCCAAAATGTTATGTATAGGGAGAGATATTCTTTTCGTACTGAAACTAGTCAGGGTGTAAACCCTAACCAAATTAGTTACTGTGTGGTTTGATTTCGAATATGTTAAAGCCCTTATTTGAAGTCTCTCAAAACATAAAAGTAGTATATATATGTGTTTTTTATCTTTCTACCAAATTTTAGGTTCATAGGTCTTGTAAATGTTGAGTCATGGTGAATGGAACCATGACTATTCCATGGTTTGAACTGCCTATTTAGTGCCCTGGGAAGATACAGTAACATGTTTGGCTAATTTGAGATTTTTAGAGCTAGATTCTGTAAATGATCAAAACATGAGAGTTATAGGTATATGTCATAGCTAAATTATGGTACTAATTGAAACTTCAGTGGTTATGTATAGACTAATATATGGCCTTTGGAAGCCATACTGGTCCGGAAGTGAATTCTATTCTGGACCAGTAAAATGTTTGGTATAATTATAAGACCTTAGAGACATAATTGGTAAAAGTTGTAAACATAAAACATGTTCCATATGAACCTATATAAGTTTCTGTAAATTTTCATTAAAATAGGACTTATATATTATGTGTTATGATTAACCCAAATGAGTATCCTGAAACTGCCTAAAGGCAGAAAACAGAACACTCTTAGAAATTCCACCAAATATTGTACAATGATCCAATTGGTCTGAAATTTGAATATGTTCTATAATTATATGTTATTTTTAATTAGGAATAAGAATCAGATTAATTGGTCAATTATAGACAAAGTTATAGGCTAAGCAGTCCCATAAGGTCACACTGCCTCATAGGAAAAATCTTAACTATTGACATGAACAATGCATATTAATTTGTTTAAGCCACATTAAGTCTCTCTAATCATGAGTTAATCGATTATGTTTTCATATTAGGCTCGCAATATATTGGAGACCCACAAGGAGCAGATAGACAATAAGTTAGTGGTCGGAATCAAAGGAGAACGGTGAGTCTAATTATCGATTAAATTCTTTAGTGCAAATGAATATTGCTTGCTATGTGATTCATGTGATTGTCATGATTGGTCCTTGATAATGTAATGATGGATAATTTGTGACATTGTGGTACATATAAATGGTATACTTGTGGTATATTTGAGGTATATGTTTGACAAATGTGATATATACACATGGTATATGTATAGTATATGCAAGATATATGTTTGACATATGAGGTATATATGGAATATATGTATGTTGTATATGATAAAGATGCAATGGTTGATGAATGCTTAAATACAAGTGCATATGCACATGGGCTAAAAAGGCGTTGTGACTAGTTAATCGATATTGTAAAGCAAAAGAAGAGGCCTATGGCCCAACAAATGTGCAAATGAAACAAATGATCAAGCTAGCTAGCAAATGCAAATGCAAATGTTCACATGGCAAATATTCACATGGAAACCCGGGGCAATGTCTGTTTAACTTGATCACAACAAAATGAAATAAGCAAAGCATTTGCATACATAAAGAGTAATGATTATATGTTTCAACTTTATTGATACTTATATGATACTGATGAATGGAATGAAATACATGGTATATATTGGAATTGTGATTTATTACTATGAGTTGTTTGGTACTTTAGAGCTCATTGGATGGTTATTCTCACTGAGCCACAACTCATCAATTTGCATCATTTTTCAGTTAAAGAAAAGTGATAGCTCATTTTGAGTAGCGTATAAAAGACATGAAGCACAGATCACTGGCCGAGCCTCATCACTCTTTCTCCTTGCATTCCACACAAGCATGAAAATATGTCATATGTGTTTTGTATTTACGTACTTGAATATGTATAGTCATTTTGGAATGAGTCTAAAAATATATAAATGAAATCAACTCAAAAATACTTATGTGTAAAGTTTATGTTTTGATATATGTGATATATTATATTTTGGTGAAAACCAGGTGTTAACTTTGCAAAGTCAGTGAATAATATTATAGGATATGTGACTTGCAAGTCATTGAATGAAATTATAGGATATGAGACTTGCAAAGTCATTGAATTATATTACAGGATATGAAAAAAAAATCTACTACTATTGTTAAGAGGGTATTCTACCTTTCCAGTATGTTATGTATGATTACTTGATACAAGGATAGGTTATACTCAAATGCATAAGGTGCGACGTTACATTTCGACAGCATAACGGCTATAAACTAACCCACTCACCGACAAAACAAACAATCCACAGCCCTTTTTTGGACACAACAATTCACATATAATACAAAAATATTTTACATTTATCCACAAATCATCTTTTCATTCTTAAAACACATAATACTTTACAAATACTATTTTGCCATAATATGTACAGAGTTCATTCGTACAACTCCATATATATATATATATATATATATATATATATATATATATATATATATATATATATATATATATATGTCATTATTAGTAATATCATATTACTATTTTGTTCTTTCGTCTTCTCCCAAAATTTACATACTTGCTCCTGCTTTTTCCGCTACTACCTGCACACAGTCAATTAACTACGTATTGAGTATTAATATGCTCAGTGGTGATTACTAATCTAAAATTTTCCACTAATTATATTTTCATGCGAATATATTTTTAATATACTATTCAATTTTTCTCATTAATATAATTCATTTTATTATTTTTAAGTACTTTTAATTCACTATTTAATACCTTAATTAATTTTATCAAATTTTTTGTTTTCTCAATAATTTTTTTTTCTTTTGAATCCTTCTTTTTTTTCTTCTTTTCAATTTCTTTTTTTTTAATTTGTTACAAATTTTACTTAAATTCCTAAATTTTCATTTATTTACAATTATGTCATTAACTATATATTATTTACACTTTTGCCACTAATATTTTTATTTTTATTTTTTTATTTATATTTATTTATTTGATTATTTATCTTTACTACACAATTTAATATCTATCTTCCACTTGTTTTTCATTTTTTAACTTTATTATTTTTGTCACATTTATCATTATTATGATTATACCAATTGTTTATCATATATTTTTTTTTCATTTATCTTGTATTTCTCACTTTCATTATTTTTCTTATATTTTTCACTTATTTCATGTTTATCATATTTTTCATTTTAATCACTTTTCTCATATTTATTCATAATTGTCACTTTAATTATTTCATTCACACTTGCCTCTAGTTTCAATCCGATTGAAAATTTTCGGACCGGATACATAGGACGTGGACCCAAGAGTCCACTACACTAAAGAGTAATCCCAAAGGATCACCCGAGCATTATACTGTACACTGAATTACTGAGTTACAATCACTGAAATAGACCATCATTGGCCTACATGAGCGAGTTGTCATGACCCGCACCGCGGTAATAGTATTTATTCCTTAATATTCATTTTTCATATAATAAGGTCATATTTTACAATTTCCACTAATTAATTTTTTAATATAAATTAATCATTCTAATTCACTTTTCACTATTTAATTAAACCAGGTCCCTTTTTTTCTTAATTTTGACTTTTGATGACTTATTTGACTTCATTTTCACTCCAAATTTTACCATCAAACTAGTTATAACCTATATTTTCTGATGATCAAATAAAATATTTGAACCTATGGTGTATTTTTGACCCTCGGGTATACTGATCAATCTCGAAAACTACAGTTTACGACTAACCCGGTATTTGGGTCATTACAATTCTCCCCTACTAATAAAAATTTTGTCCTCAAAATTTTACATGTATTAAACAATTGTGGATATTGTTGCCTCATCGCAGCTTCTGGCTCCCACGTGGCTTCTTCCACATTGTGGTGACTCCATAACACCTTGACTAGTGGGATTTGCTTGTTTCTGAGTTGTTTAACCTCTTTGGCTAGGATCTTTAATGGTTTCTCTTCATAAGTCAGATCAGCTTATATTCGAATTTCTTCTGGCTTGATCACATGACTTGGGTCTGACCTATACCTCCGTAGCATTGACACGTGGAACACATAATGAATCTTTTCTAACTTTTGAGGCAGCTTCAATTGATAGGCTACAGGTCCCACTCGCTGTATAATCTCATAAGGGCCTAAAAATCTCGGACTTAGTTTGCCCTTCTTGCCAAATCACATAACTTTCTTCCAGGGTGATACTTTTAGAAACACTTGATCTCTGACTTGGAATTCTATATCTTTTCTTCTTAAATCTGCATATGACGTCTATCGGTCCATGGCTTCTTTCAATCTATCCTTGATTACCCGCACATTCTCTTCGATTTCTCGAACCAAGTTTGTTCCTATTATATTTTTCTCACTCAATTCTGTCCAACATAAAGGAGTTCTACATTTTCTCCCATACAGTGCTTCATACGGTGCCATTTTGATGTTGGACTGATAGCTGTTATTGTAAGCAAACTCTGCTAATGGCAAATATTTTTCCCAACTACTTTCAAACTCGAAGACTCAACATCGCAACATATCCTCAAGTATTTGAATTACACGCTCCGACTGCCCATCAGTCTGAGAATGAAATGTTGTACTAAAATGAAGTCTTGTCCCCAATGCTTCCTGTAACTTTTTCCAGAACTGGGAAGTAAATCTGGGATCCCTGTCTGAAATAATGGAGGATGGTACTCCATGGAGTCTCACTATCTCATTGATGTAGATTTCTGCCAACTTGGTCAATCGATAGTCCCTTTGTACTGGTATGAAATGGGCTGATTTCGTCAGTCTATCAATGACTACCCAGATAGCATCATGTTTATTTCCCGTCAGAGGCAATCCCATCACAAAATCCACAGTCACTTGATCTCATTTCCATTCTGGTATCATAATAGGTTGAAGTAAACCTGATGGAACTTGATGCTCAACTTTCACATGTTGGCATATCAAACATTTACTCATGAATTCTGTCACATCACATTTCATTCTTAGCCACCAATAATGTACTTTCAAATCCTGATACATCTTGTTACCACCAGGATGCATCATATAGCTGCTATGATGAGCTTCTATGAGAATGTTCTTTCTCAATTCATCTTGATCCGGTACACATAACCTCCAGTTGAAATAAAGACTTCCATCCTCACCCAAGGAATAACCACCTTCATTGCCCTTTTTACTTTGTTCACTATGTAAATCAAACGATCGTCTAGCTTTTGTGCCACTTTCACTTGCTGAAGAAAATCTGGTTTTACTTGCATTTCTGCTATTATCACTCCATCTTGTGCCATATCCAATCTGACATTCATTACTCGAAGGGCTGCCATAAATTTTCTACTAAGTGCATCAGCTACTACATTCGCCTTTCCTCGATGATAGTCGATTAAGCAGTCATAGTCTTTTATTAATTCAAGCCATCGTCTCTGCCTCAAATTAAGTTCCTTCTGTGTGAGCAAATATTTCAGACTTTTATGATCGGTGTAAATATAACATTTCTCACCATAAAGATAATGTCTCCAGATCTTTAAGGCGTGCACAATTGCTATCAGCTCAAGATCGTGAGTAGGATAGTTCTTCTCATGAGTCTTGAGTTGTTGGGAAGCATATGCAATCACTTTATCTTATTGCATCAATACACAGCCTAACCCATTCTTGGAGGCATCATGTAAATCACAAAATCCTTGTCAGACTCTGGTTGAGTTAACACTAGGGCTTCTGTCAACATGTTCTTAAGCTTCTCAAAGCTTCCTTGACATTTATCTGTCCATTCAAACTTAACGTGCTTCTGTAACAGTCGAGTGAGCAGCGCTGCTATGGTGGAAAAACCTTTTACAAATCTTCTGTAATACCCAGCCAAACCTAAGAAACTTCTGACTTCTGTAACAGTCTTGGGTATTCTCCACTGTAAGATTGCTTCAATCTTCTTTGGATCCACCTTTATCCCTTCAGCTGAAATTACATGACCCAAGAATGATACTTAAGTCACATTTACTGAATTTTTCATACAACTGCTTCTCTCTCAATATCTACAAGACAGCTCGTAGGTGTTTGTCATGTTCTTCTAGCGTCTTTGAATACACTAAAATATCATCAATAAATACCACCACGAACTGGTCCAGATAAGGATGAAAGATCCTATTCATTAGATCCATGAAAGCTGCTGAGGCATTTGAAAGTCCGAATGGCATGACTAAAAACTTATAGTGGCCATATCTTGTGCGAAAGGCAGTATTAGGCACATCTGTTTCTTTTAATTTCAACTGATGGTAGCCCGATCGTAAGTCAATCTTTGAAAATATGTTTGTTCCCTTCAATTGATCAAATAAGTCTTCAATACGTGGAAGGGGATACTTATTCTTGATCGTCACTTTATTCAACTGTTTGTAGTCAATACATAATCTAAGAGACCCATCTTTCTTTTTTACAAAGAGTATCGGTGTCCCCCATGGTGAAATACTGGGTCTGATAAAGCCTTTATCAAGCAATTCCTATAGCTGAATCTTCAACTCCTTGAGTTCTATAGGCGCCATCCGGTAGGGTGCAATCGAAATAAGTGTTGTACCTGGAGCTACATCAATAGTGAATTCGACTTCTCTGTCAGGTGGCAAGCCTGGTAATTCATCGGGAAAGACATATGGATATCTCTCACTGTAGGCACATCTGAAACCTTAAGATCTTCTTTTTTAGCTTCCATTGCAAAATACAAATAAGCAATGCACCCCTTTCTTATAAGTCTCGTGGCAGTTGTAGCTGAGATCTGATAAGAAGTTTGTTCTTTCACCCACAATAGTGATTTCCCGATCATCAGAGAGTTTAAGTATCACTCTCTTCCATTTAAAATCTACAGTAGTTTGATGGGCGAACAACCAATCCATTCCCAATATCACATCAAACTCGTAGAATGGGAGTTCAATTAGGTTAGCTAGGAATTCATAACCTTGCACACTAATGGGACAATTCCTATACACCCTGTTCACCACAACACTATTCCCTAAAGAATTACTCGCTAGGATATCTTGGTCTAATTGTGAATCTTTTAACCCTTTCCCCCCGTGCAATATCAGTATTGATATAGGAATGTGTGGAACCAGGATCAACAAGTGCATAAACAGAATCTGTCATAAGCATGACCTACTATCATATCAGGAGCATCATTCTCTTCTCTGGCTCTCACTGCATATGTACGACCTGTAGCTCGTCCCTGACCCTGAGATTGCTATGCAGAAGGTCTAGATGTTGATGGGTTAAGGGCCGCTCCCCTACCTCGGCCTCTAGATGGTAAAGATCCAATACCAGGTGTTGGTGACATAGTGGTAGAAGCTTGAGCCACTGGACAATCCCTGACCTGATGATCTTTTGAACCGCATTTGAAACATGCGCCCGTCAAATATCTGCATTCTCCTGGGTGAGCTCTACCACAATGGCTACAAGTCTGGACTGTACTTGCCCCTATGCCTCTAGGTGTACTGCCCACAGAGTGACTGAGGCATTGCCACAAAATATATTTCCTTGTCCACCCCTTGGTGCAACAAATGTATGACTCTGTGATGGAGCTGGTCCCCTAGGCTTCTTACTTTGAGAACCTGAACCACTGAACTGTGTCGGCTTTTTCTTCTGCTGAAACCGAGTTTGTCTATTAGCCTCATCGAACTAGATACCTTCTACTTTAATTGCAGCTTCTACCAAGGCACACAAATTTGGAAGCTGTTGTGCACCCACTATCTGTCTGATCTTGTTATGGAGACCCCTCTCAAATCTCTGACATAACTTTTCTTCTGTCAGCTGGTAATCATGAAGGTAGGCACTGAGGTGCTCAAACTTACGCTCATACTCTATTACTGTCTTGTTTCTCTGTCTGAGTCTCCAGAAAGCATCTTGCATCTCTACTTTATATTCTGACCCTATATATTTCTTTTCAAACTGAGCCAAGAAGAAATCTCAATTCAACTGTTCACCTGGGGTATGCTTGCGTATTGAATCCCACCAAATGAATGCAGGACCCTGAAGTAATGCCACAATACCTTCAAATTTCTCTTCAGGCGGGCTGTGAGTAATTTCAAATAACCTCTTAATCTTGAACAACCATTCTTCAACTTGTACATGGGTCAATGGATCACGCCCATAAAAATCTTCAGCTCCCAATCTCTTCAACTGCGCCAAAATTGGCTTCTTTTTAGGTGGAGCTGGAGGTTGTACTTAGGCCGTTGGCTGTGGCTGTTGAACTTGTTTAGCTTGCACTCTATGTTGAATATAATCAGCCACGAGATGAAGAAAATCTGGTTGTGGCGGTGGTGGTGGTGCAACTGGTGGAATGACATTCTGTTGCGAGATTTGAGCTTGTCTAGCACTAACTGACGCTTCTCTCTCATCGTCCCCATCACCGTGATCTTGTTGGGATGTCATCATTCACTATAAAACAGGAAAGGAGCAAGCATACGTTAGACTTATTACACATTTCATCCATCCATTGGCATGTATATATATAATCCATTCACTTAATTTCAACTCCGATCTTAGAACCGTCTAAACCATGCTCTGATACCACTAAAACTGTAACACCTTTATAATATTTATTCGATACGTACTTTACATGGGTAAATACGATTATAGCCGATGTATCCAAAATTTTTTTATCTTAATTTAATGACTATAATATTATCAACACTTAATTAATCATTTTTACTTTTTCAAAAATTTCGGCAGCATAATGGCTATAAACTAACTCACCCACCTGCAAAGCAAACAATCCACAGCCCATTTTTGGGCACAACAATTCACATATAATACAAAAATATTTTACATTCATCCACAAATCATCTTTTCATTCTTCACACACATAATACTTTACAAATACCATTTTGTCATAATATGTACAAAGTTCATTCTTACAACTCCATATCTATGCATATATATACATGTCATTATTAGTAATATCCTATTACTATTTTGTTCTTCCGTCTTCTCCCAAAATTTACATACTTGCTTCTGCTTTTTTCGCTACTAACTGCATGCAGTCAAATAACTATTTGCTGAGCATTAATATGCTCAGTGGTGATTACTAATCTAAAAATTTTCACTAATTATATTTTCATGCAAATATATTTTTAATATACTATTCAATTTTTCTCATTAATATAATTCATTTTATTATTTTTAAGTACTCTTAATTCACTATTTAATACCTTAATTAATTTTATCAAATTTTTTGTTTTCTCAATAATTTTTTTCTTTTTAATCCTTCTTTTCTTTCTTCTTTTCAATTTTTTTTTTAATTTGTTACAAATTTCACTTAAATTCCTAAATTTCTATTTATTTACAATTATGCCATTGACTATATATTATTTACACTTTTGCCACTAATATTTTTTTTATTTATATTTATTTATTTGATTATTTATCTTTAATACACAATTTAATATCTATCTTCCACTTATTTTTCATTTTTTAACTTTAGTATTTTTTTTGTCACATTTATCATTATTATGATTATACCAATATTTTATCATATATTTTTTTTTCATTTATCTTGTATTTCTCACTTTCATTATTTTTCTTATATTTTTCACTTATTTCATGTTTATCATATTTTTCATTTTAATCACGTTTCTCATATTTTATTAATAATTGTCACTTTAATTATTTCATTCACACTTGCCTCTAGTTTCAATCCGATTGAAAATCTTCGGACCGAATACATGGGACGTGGACCCCAAGAGTCCACTACACTAAAGAGTAATCCCAAAGGATCACCCCGAACACTATAGTGTACACTGAATTACTGAGTTACAATCATTGAAGTAAATCATCATTGGCCTACATGAGCGAGTCGTCATGGCCTGCACTGCGGTAATAGTGTCCCTATGGCTAGCCAATTATATTATGTGCACTTTATTTATGGGTGTGAATGTGAACACCTAGTCATAGGCATGAATCTAGGTTTTTTAGTAGTTGACAACATCAAAACATGCATTCATTACAAGTCACATGCAAAGCTCTAAGGATTGTCCTATGACAATCTTTTTCCTATCAACATTCTCATCACAAACATGTATTAACATACTATAACATCAATTAAACACACTCTTACAAAGATCATAACTTACCTTACCTAGCTCATCTAATACCATCTCATACATTCTTGGTTCAACAACCCTTTTTATAACCTCATTAATACCATATGCAACTATCATTATTCATTGTACTCATTAATGCCTCCTTAGGCACATTTATTACAAGATAAACTTGTGGCATCATTAATACTAATTACTCATTCAAAGCATACTTAACTCTTATGGCACTTCTCATTTAATATCATATCTCATAGCATTAAACACATCATTTGAATTAAACAATTAGCATAAAAAGCATACAATTCACTTATCACATAATTAATACTTAACATGCCATATTTGAGAATTTAAATGCATATATGTACATACATCTATTGGAGCCTCAAAAACTAAGCTTTTCTCAAGCTTGCTTATCCTTATATTCCACCACATTTTCTTTCAACTACTATCACATATAACATAGCTATATCAAAATCTATAACCCATGAACCTTGCCTTTAAAGCCATAAAGCATAAAACCTTAACATTAACCCCTTAACAACCTTAAACTCTTATAACTTGTTACTAACACATGTTATGGCCTTAGAACAACTTAAAGAGAGGTCTTTAATCTTAATCTCTCAAGATTAAGCTTTAACCTAATCCATTTGGAAATGATTCTCTACCATAAATGAATCATACATGATTAAAACTATGAAAACTTGTAAAGAATAAGGAGAAATGTGATTCCTTACTTTTCTCGAAGGAAACACAGATGGGATGGAAGATTCGACTCCTATCTTCCTCATACGGTTCATCCTCCTCAAGAACACCACCTTTCTTGTTCTCTCTTTTCCCTAAATCTTGCTTAGTCTTTAATCTTTTACTTTTGATTTAGGTGTTTAGGGCTAGGAATCAAAAGAAAAACATAAGCATTTGCCACAGGTAGGAGAAATGTTCAAGTTATAAGGTTTCTTTTAGATTTTTAGTCGTGAGAGCAAGAAATGAGAACTGCTATGATTTTATAGTTGATGATATTCATGGACGTGACTCTTCTGTCATGACTGTGAATCTGTTCAAACCCGATGGTTCACGATCATAAAAGAATAGTCACGAACGTGAACCCTGTAATATATCATTTTCTATTTCTTTTCAACTCTTGTCCCTAACTTTTAAATATACTTATATTTTCTAAATTTGTATTAATTACTATGCCCTAATTACGGATGTTACAACATTAATTATGAAATATATAATTACATAAGTTTATTAAGTATATCAATTATATATATTATTTATTAATATAATTTAGATTAGTATATAAGTATAATATAATATAATTTTTTTTGATAAAAAATAATATAATATATATAGTAAACTATGCATATAGAAATATTTAAAATTTAAATTATTAGATATATAAACTCATAAGTATAAATATATAAAAATAAAGTATAAGTATGTATGTTAGTGATATATATATATATATATATATATATATATATATAGTGTACATTAATTATAAAATATATAAATATATAAGTTTATAAGTATATAATTAGATATATATATATTTTATTTATTAATATAATTTAGATTAGTACATAAATTTAATATAATAAAATTATTTTAATTAAAAATCATATAATATATATAGTAAGGTATACATATAATAATATTTAAAATTTAAATTATTAGATATATAAACTCATAAGTATAAAGTATAAGTATATAACTATAACTTTAATTATAAAGTATGTAAGTTTATAACTGTTTAATCTTAAAGTAAATATATAACTATAATGTCTTCATTAATTATAAAGTATATAAATATATAAGTTTATTAAATATATCACTTATATATTTTTTATTTAATAATATAGTATAGATTAGTATTTAAATTTAAAATACTATAATTATTTTTATAAAAAATTATATAATATAATTAGAAAAAATTATAATTTATATTAATTTATTATATATTTATAATATATTTATTATAAATTATATTACTTTATATTTAATTCACATAAATTAATCTACCATATAATTAATATAAATTAGATTTATTATATAATACAATAAAAATAAATTATAAATGCTAAAAAATATAATTATGATAAACAATTATAGGCAAAAATGAAACAAGCAACATATTATAAATAGTTTTTTTATTTACATATTAATAACAAAGATAGTTAATTGATTTAATGATGAATTTATCTTAAACTTACATAGAGGTATGTCATGAATTCAATTTTCTATATCACTATCATAAAAATTTTAGTATATAAACATTTCAATTATTTGAATTCATTAGTATTATAAATGTCATTTTAATTTTATTAAATAATTAATAAATTTAAATATAATTTAATTTTATGGATTAAAGTATATATAATTATAAGTTTAAACTATATTATACTTGTATAATAAAACTATAAAAGTTATAAATAATGTTATATATAAATTATTTCGTTCTTATCAATTATTATATATATTAAAATTATAAATATTTAAATATCAGTTTTTCAATACAATTCGGTTATATAACAATGCAGTACAATTTAATATAATTTTTGGTCCAGACATCATTAAAATATCCAAATATGTTAAAATTAAAGTCAACAATATAATATAGTTCAGTTCTAATAAAACAAATCCACAATACAATTTGTTTTTTAATTTTTTTCTCTATCTTTCAGTCTAATTTGAAAAAATTCAGAATCCATGTATAATTCTAATTTAAACAAATGTTTAGCTTCTTAGATACTTAACCATTAATAGAAATATTAAAAATGGTTGGAGCAATAACTTAAAATTTTCTCTTAAATGAGAGGCAAAATTTCTTGTAACACCTCTTGTCATTCCATACACCCATCCGTATACTAGACGGATAAAAAGTATTAGAGGAAATAAAACTTTTCATAAATATTCCTTTAATTTTAAATTTATCTAATATAAGAAATTTTAAATATATAGAGTATATATATATATATATAATACATACACACCCTAATTGCAACTTTTTTTTTTTACATATGCATATACATGTCATAATGAACTTTAAAAAGTTTGTATTTATATATCAAAATACAGTAAGAAAATTAACTCGCTCAGGATGGCTACCGCTGCTGCTACTATGCTCCATCATGCGGGTCATTAGACCAATGTCTTCTATCTACCAGTCCAGATGTTGTCTGCTACTTTTGCAAAAAAAAAAAAACAAACTCCCGCTCTGAGTATATAACTCAGTGGTGCAAAAATTCTTATAATAATAGTCATTAAAATAAAATATACATTTAAAGTAAAACTAATTCAAAATTTAAATCTCTTTTTACAAATGTAATAATATAATATCTTTTTTTATTTATCCTTTTGAATTCATGATACATAATATCTCTAATTTCTTAATATATATTTTTTTCATATACCCACATATTATAATATCATAGACTTGCTCCTAGGCAATCAAATGAGTATCATATCACATCTCTATTCAGGATCCCCAGAAAATGGAAAGAATCCAAATGTAATATGACTCAGTCTATAGAAATGCACATGACTGAAAAATGTATCAGGTGATCTACAGAAATGCACAAGATCATCATATTTCGTTGGTCCACAGAAATACATACAACCATATTTTCTACCCTATTGGCATGCCAACAATACCCTAGTTCACGTTTAGGCTAACATGTGGAAAAAAAATTCATATTTATAATTCAACTCATTTTCTATAAAATCGATAAATAGTATTTTCATGCCAAAATAAATATCATAAATCATTTTAATATAAAAATTTTCTTATTTCATACTTTTCCAATTTTCTTTAATTTCTTAATTATATATACATAACTAATATTATAAGGGTAATTACACTAACTTTTTTTATGCTCTGTCGGTGTCTGCCGGCTCTTTCCCCTTATCTCGGGATGGTGTCTAACCCAAAGTCGCGCCTAGAGATAGAAAATTTCCATTAGTTACTAAATCTAACATGATATAAAATTTAACAAAAATTTAAATTTTTCGATGATTCCCCGCTTTCACGTATATCGAGATCCTATAATTAAAATTTTTCTCATTATACATGTTTAACTCATAGATCACGGTTTTGGTCGTCATTATATTTTTCGGCGCAACCAAAAGTTCAATTATTAATTTTTTTATAATATTCTATTTTCTTTATTTTCCATCTCCAAAACTATTTTTCTCAATTTATTTCTTTTATTCTTCTAATATCTATTTCCAATTCAAAAATTCTCATTAATTCAATAAATACTCTAAAAATTCCAAATAAATTCCTATAATCACTTTAACTCATTTTCTTTCATTTTTCATCATCAATTTCACCAAAATAATATTCAATAACTTCCAATAAGTTTTTTTCATAAGTAAGCTAAAAATCTAAAAATTCACCAAAAATCCTATTAAATATTTCTTCCATTCCAAAATTTATTTTCCACTTCTAAACACTCTAATTAACTCCATTATCTTCAATTTAAGGCAAAATTCTTCCAAAATATTTTTTGTAAAATTTAACCATAATTATGGAAATTCTCTAAAAATTCCACAAAATTGCTAAAAATTATTTTCATCAATTCTTCACTAAATCCATCATCCTCAAGCCTTGTTCTCTTCATTTCCTATTTTTATCTAATTGTTTAATATTCTTTCCATAAACTCTAATTTTTCATCAACCAAAATCAAACAACAACACACCACAACTCAAGTAATAAATATGGCAATAATCAAACCAATAAAATTACATGGAGAAAGGTACTATTCATTCCAGAAGCATTCATGGGTTGGAATCACGGACGTGAGCTTATTCACGGCTGTGAATGAGTAATCACGACCGTGAATGCTTTTGGGCGATTCATTCCAGTACCGTTCACGGCTTTGGATTATGGGCGTAAACTAATTCACTAACATGAAATTAGTAATCACGGCCGGGAATGCTCTGTATTTGTAATTATGAATGTGGTTATCAAATGAGGAATTCAGGTAAGTAAATGAAAGTCATTGTCTATCCAGTGAAATAATAATGATATGGATATATATATATATATATATATATATATATATATATATATATATATATATATATATATATATATATATATATATATTGATGTGGGCAAGATAATGAGGATATGCCGAAAAATAAGAAAAGAAAAGAATAAGAAAATGATGATGAGAGGAGATTGAGATATAATGATAAAGAGATTAACAGAGTAATTTACCATCAAAGATAAATGAAAATAACATTGTCTATATGAGCATAACATTTATACTTGTATGAAATAGGAATATGTTGATAGACATGACATGCAAATATTTTAATGCATAAAATGATACACATTAATGCTTGTAGCATAATATAGTATATTGTCTTATTTATATGCACCACTAAGCTTAGAGCTTAGCGTGAGAGTTTTCTTCCACGCAGATATAGAAAGGTAGCTGAAGGTGATAGATAAAGCAAGCGGTAATCCTATTCAATTAAAGCAGTCGAACCTTGAGAAAGTGGGTTACAAGCTTTGAAATTTTTTTGTATTTGGCCTTTTATTTTAAAGAGTTTTAGAGTTTGTAAAACTTACTTTTAAAGTTTGTTAAGAATTAATTTGATGTTTAAAATTACTATCTTATGTAAATAAATTGTACCCTGGTTTTTCGTATATATCTATATATACATGAATGTTAAGAAAATAAAGGTAAAATAATAATAGCGATTTGAAGAAGTAAAGAAGACAGGCAGTAGCGCTCCCTTATCCGGGCACGTGGTGATCGGGTGAGGGGGTGCTACAATACAGTTTTGGTATCAGAGCCCGGTTGGGCAGTTTTGGATTTTTAAAAGTGAATTTTGAAAATGTTTATTTCTTGAAATGTACCCACAATTGCATTTTTGGAGTTGTTGCTTTATTGATTAGGGTCGTTACCTTTATGTTATAGGTAGGATATGGCTTTAGGATCAAGACGAATAGTAGTAGAACAAGCTGAGAGTAATGAGCCTTCAGAGGCAAGAGTTTCGTCGCAACCAAGTCATCGTCGAGCCGCAGCACCGAAATCTAGTGCCAGCTCACTTCATGAGCATTCAGCTATTAGTATGGGTCAGACTGAGCTCATGAGAAATATGATAGATTTGCTACAGAGAGTATCACGATTAGATTCGTCAGGATTACAGTTTGAGAGACTGAGGAAATTAGGGGCATATGATTTCTATGGTAAACGAGAAGATGACCCCAGTGGCAGAATTTTGGTTGGAATGAGCAGAGCAAGTATTTGATCAACTGCACTGCATAAATGAGCATAAATATGAATATGCAGTATCTCTGCTACAGGAGCATGCATATGATTGGTAGCGATCTGAACCACAGAGTGCAGAGGCTCTTGACCCTATGACATAAGAATTCTTTCTAGAGAAGTTTAAGGAGCATTATATTCCTCCTATCTACACAGACAACAAGAAGAGAGAGTTTCTTATGCTAAAATAGAGGGATATGTCAGTAACAGAATATGAGAGAGAATTCACTCATCTTTGCAAGTATGCTGGTAGTATTGTGTCTATAGAGGCTGATAAATGTCGATGATTTGAAGATGGATTGAGGGATACGATCAAGTTACAAGTTTCAGCCCTACGTTTGATGAGTTTCCCCAGTTTACTAACATCTGCTAGAACAGTTGAAAGAGTCCTGGCGGCACCACAGCCAGTACAGGTTAGTGGGGTTAGTAGACTAGCACCACAACCAATTGGAGTACAGTCTAGTGGCAAAAGTGCCAGATCTTTTGGTGGCCGATTCTAGGCTGGGAGTTCCAGCAGACTTCATTCTTATATGCGGGGACAACCCGTAAGATCTACTTCATCGACAGTCAGTGCACTGACACAGGCATCCCATAGGTCTACCACTCTACCGGTGTGTCAGCATTGTGATTGTTCACATCCAGGAGAGTGTTGGTGGATGACAGGAGCGTGCACAAGATGCGGCTCCAAGAACCATCTTAAAAGAGATTGTCTATTGCTACAGTTTGGCAGAGGTTCAGGCAGTATTGAGTCAGTACTAATACAGACTATGGGACAAGGCAGAGGATGAGGCCAAGGGCAAGGAATAGGGGATCGTGCAGGGCCAAGCCAATTCAGATCAGACACAGTAGAGAGACCTGAAGGCAGTAGAGCTGCTCCAGCAAGAGCTTATACCATGCGAGGCCGAGAGGAGCAAGATGCACCTGACGTCATAGCGGGTAAATTCCTTCTTTTTGGCTATTGTATGCATACATTGATAGACCCTGGGTCAACACACTTATACATATGCACACCACCATCGGGTCGAGAGGGTCTAACACCAGAGACTCTAGAATATGAGATTCGTGTGACTAACCCGTTAGGACACAGTGTGTGGGTTAGTAAAGTGTTTAGGGGTTACCTAATTGAAATTCAAGGCAGGCAATTTCCAGCAGATCTAATAGAGCTACAATTCCACGAGTTTGATGTGATCTTGGGAATGGATTGGCTAGCACGTCATGGGGTGATAATAGATTGTGGAAAGAGACAGATGAGAATTAAAGTTTCAGAACAAGAAGAGATAGTAGTGATGGGCGAGGATAAAGGATATCCAGATAATGTGATATCAGCATTAAAAGCTCGAAAACTCATCAATAAGGGATGTGAGACTTACCTAGCATATGTGATTGATACCCAAAAGAAAAGTCCAAAGTTGGCTGACATCCTAACTGTTAATGAGTTTCCAGATGTATTCCCTGAGGAATTACCAGGACTACCACCTGACCGAGAGATAGAGTTTGCTATCAAATTAGTATCGGACACCGCTCCTATATCTATTACACCATAAAGGATGACACCCATAGAATTGAAGGAGTTGAAGATACAGTTACAAGAAATGTTAGATAAAGGATTCATACGACCTAGTGTATCACCATAGGGTGCTCCAATACTATTTGTAAAGAAGAAAGACGATACTTTACGTCTTTGTATTGACTACAGGTAGCTTAATAAGGTTACTGTTAAGAATAAATACCCACTGCCTACGATTGATGATTTATTTGATCAGGTGAAAGATGCTACATTTATATGGACCACAAGAGTCTTAAGTATCTTCCTTCACATAAAGAGTTGAACCTGAGACAACAAAGATGATTGGAATTGATTAAAGACTGTGATTGTATGATAGACTACCATCCAGGAAAAGCTAACGTGGTTGCAAATGCACTAAGCAGGAAGATTTTAGCTGAGATGCGAGTGGAATCCACATTAATGCAGAGAATTAAAAATGTCCAAAAACAAGATGAGAAGCTTGTAAAGATGGGCAAAGCTTTGAAAAATGGAGAAAAGTCAGAATTTTTTTTAACAGAAGATGGTACTGTGTATTTCAAGAACCGGATTTGTGTGCCAAGTATAGAAGAGTTGAGCTCAGAGATTTTAAAAGAAGCTCATGAAACGGTTTATACTATGCACCCAGGTGGGAACAAGATGTACCAAGATTTAAAAGCACAATACTGGTGGTCGGGGATGAAAAAGGATATCACTGAATATGTTGCTAAATGTCTAATCTGTCAACAAGTGAAAGCTGAGCATCAATTACCCACATGATTACTACAACCGATTTCCATACCAGAATGGAAGTGGGAGAGAATCACGATAGATTTTGTGTCCGGTTTACCGGTAACTCAGAGAAAGCATGATGTAGTGTGGGTGATAGTGGATCGATTGACGAACTCAGCACATTTCCTACCAGTGCGAATGGACTATACTTTGAACAAGCTGACTGAGATTTATGTGAATGAGATAGTGAGACTTCATGGAGTACCTGTGTCTATTATCTCCGACAGAGATCCCAGATTTACATCGCAGTTCTGGAAGAGTTTACAGCAGACTTTGGGAACTCGACTAAATTTTAGCACGACATTTCATCCGCAAATGTATGAACAATCAGAGCGAGTTATACAGTTGCTAGAGGATATGATGAGATGTTGTGTGCTTGAATTTGAGGAAAGTTGAGATCAACATCTACCTCTTATGGAGTTTGCCTATAACAATAATTATCAAACAAGTATAGGCATGACTCCTTATGAGGCTTTATATGGAACAAAGTGTAGGACACCAGTTTGTTGGACCGAGTTGAATGAGAAAAAGTTGATTGGGCCGGAAGTAGTTCAACAAACTGAGGAGAAAGTTAAAGTGATCAAGGAAAGGGTAAAGGTAGCACAAGATCGATAGAAATCAAAAATTTCTTGAATTATAGGAAGGAAAATTCCACGATGATAGCAATTGTAGGAATGAAATCATGATGAGAGGATAAGGTATTATATGTAGCATATTGTACATCAAGGTAATTTTGTCGAAAAATAAAACCCTTCTTTAATTCATGAACCGCATTGTTATTACTATTAATTTTTTTTAAAAAAATTGATAATTGCATGAAGGACTATTAATTAGAAGATGTTGAAAATACAAAGATGTTGGGTAGTCATTGTCTCAATTAGCACTTAGGAGAGGGAGTTTGTTTGCCTTTTCTTTTCATTCAACTTGAATCAAACAAAATCGGTTCGCCAACACACTGCATTGAACTAAACTTATTATAACTAAACATCTTTATTGTATATTTCTTAAAACCGCTCATTCAACATTTGTCATCTCATTATGCATTCAAATTTTTTTCTCCTCGTCGTCTTATAAAATTATGAGCATTGAACAATTATTTTGAAAAGTGAGCATTACTATTCAATCTTCCATTTGACCACTAAGTGCTATGATGAGTTTTTTTTTTTATTATTCTTTATGTTACAACGGTTAAAACAGATATTCAAATTTTAAATCTTACAATATTTTGTAAGATCGGTTAGAAAACAGTTGCACATCAAAATTAACCAAAAAACAATTGAATTCTTAAAGGGTAAAATTGTAAAATGGTATTTCAGAAAAAAGGGGGGAAAAATAGAATGATCATTAAGGAAAAAATGAGGGAGAAATGTCAAAAAATAGAAATGAAAAGGAAGGAGCAAAGTAATCAATCGAAGAAAAGGGTATATCGGTTAAGAGTGGGAGGGGAAAGGAATGGGGTCCACTAAAACAAAGTGCCGTAGTAGCTGGCAAACCGCTCTGACAGTCTGGTTTTCTTCTTCTAACCCTCAACTTCCATTTCTCTTCTTCTTTTAAGCCCTTCCCTTCTCTCATTTCTCTTCATTCTTTTTTTCCTCTCTGTTCTCTCTGTCCCTTCATTCTCTAACGGTAAATCCTAATCTAGTTATCATCATCGGCTATGGCTGAGGAGACTCAGAAGCCAGCTGCTGCATCCGAAGCACCGTCGTCCTCGGATGAGCTTGTGGTTGAGAAGCCTATCACTGAGAAAGAACCAGCCCCGGCTCCTGAATCTGAGCCTGAGGTCCCCGAGAAGCCTTCCACGGAGGAAGCTTCTGTTGAAGAAGAAGCTGAGAAGCTTAAGGAAACTGAGGAAGTAAAGATTACTCAATCGGTTTCTTTCAAGGAAGAAACTAATGTTGTTGCTGATCTCCCTGGGCCTCAAAAGAAAGCTCTTGATGAGTTGAAACACCTCATCCAAGATGCTCTTAATAAGCATGAGTTCACTGCCCCACCGCCGCCTCCGCCGGTTAAGGAGGAGGAGAAGAAGCCTGCCGAACTCGAGAAAACCGAAGAGAAGGTGGAAGAGAAAGTCGAAGTGAAGGAGGAGGAAAAGGTTGAAGTGAAGGAGGAAAAGGTTGAAGTGAAGGAGGAAGAGAAAGAGAAAACTCCCTCTACTAGTGAAGAACCTAAAACTGAAGAGCCTAAGCCTGCTGAGGCAGAGACTGCACCACCGCCGCCACCGGTGGAAGTGAAAGAGGAGGAGAAGGTTGAAGTGAAAGAAGAGGAGAAGGTGGAAGTGAAAGAAGAAACCAAGGATGAGACATCACCGGAAGCTGTTGCTGTCGCTGAAAAGGGGACGGCGACGGTGACTACTGTGGTGGATGAGGATGGAGCTAAGACGGTGGAGGCAATTGAGGAAACAGTTGTAGCGGTTTCTTCTGCTGCTCCCGCCACTGAGGAACCAGCCACAGGTAAAGGAGCTGAAGCAGCTTCGACGGAGGAGCCTAAAGCAGAGGAAGCTCCGTCTCCACCGCCACCACCACCGGAGGAAGTTTCCATCTGGGGAATTAAACTTCTTGAAGATGAAAAAACCGATGTGATCCTCTTGAAATTCCTAAGAGCTAGGGATTTCAAGGTGAAGGATGCTTTCACAATGATCAGGAACACAGTCCGGTGGAGAAAAGAATTTGGAATAGATGCTCTGCTAGAAGAAGACCTTGGAAATGAATTGGAAAAGGCTGTGTTTATGCACGGCGTTGATAAAGAAGGTCACCCTGTTTGCTACAATGTTTTTGGTACTTTCCAGGATAAGGAGCTGTACCAGAATTGCTTCGCTGATGAGGAGAAGCGTCTCAAATTCCTGCGATGGAGAATTCAATTCCTTGAGAAGAGCATCAGAAAGCTTGATTTCAGTCCCAATGGTGTTTGCACCATTGTTCAAGTCAACGATCTCAAGAACTCCCCTGGCCCTGCTAAAAGAGAGCTCAGGCAGGCCACTAATCAAGCTGTTGCTTTGCTTCAAGATAACTATCCTGAATTTGTGGCCAAACAGGTGAGTAATTCATGACAACCCATGATATCCATTGATGATTCTTTTATTAAACCCATAATCTATTTATGATTATTTGTCTGAATCTTGATTCAATATGTGGGATTTGGTCTTTGAAGGTGTTCATCAATGTTCCATGGTGGTATCTTGCATTCAATAGGATGATTAGTCCTTTCCTGACACAAAGGACCAAGAGCAAATTTGTGTTTGCTGGTCCATCCAAATCTGCGGAGACTCTTCTCAAGTAAGAATTAAATTTCCTTTGCTTGATGTCATTTATGAATCTGAATAGTATTTAGTAGGTGTTTGTCTAAAATTAAAATATTTTTTGTATTTTTCCACTTTAGCTGATTGCCCTTTAAACCAACAGATACATACCGGCTGAAAGAGTGCCAGTTCAGTATGGTGGACTAAGCAGAGAAGGTGAACAGGAATTCACTGAAACTGACTCTGTCACAGAGGTGACAATTAAGCCAACAAGCAAACACACTATCGAGTTCTCATTTTATGAGGTGGGGATTGTATATCTTATTTCAATTTGTACCATTTCAATGAATTTTATTAAAATTTGGGGATCTGATTACAGTACCTAATTGGGTAACTGAATATGCAGAGGTGCCTATTGGTATGGGAACTTCGGGTTCTGGGTTGGGATGTGAGCTATGGAGCTGAGTTCGTGCCTAGTGCAGAGGGTGGCTACACTGTTCTAGTATCAAAGACGAGAAAGGTTGGCCCAACTGATGAGCCTATAAGCGGTGACACCTTCAAGATTAGCGAA
Organism: Triadica sebifera; assembly: GCA_023653625.1. Lineage (NCBI taxonomy): Eukaryota > Viridiplantae > Streptophyta > Magnoliopsida > Malpighiales > Euphorbiaceae > Triadica > Triadica sebifera. The sequence goes on from CM042899.1 coordinate 14,950,633, forward strand.
CCAGGCAAGATAGTGCTCACAATAGATAATCAAACCTCAAAGAAGAAGAAGCTTCTCTATAGGTCCAAGACCAAGCCCCTCTCCGAATGAGCTTCCATAATCCAATGCCATTGTGGGAGTTCAATTTATTTTCAATTAGATGACAATGGAATGGAATTGCAGAAATAAGAGGGAGTCTTTTGTTTTTCGTTTCTTTTTTGAACAGTTTTTTTTCTTTTTAAACTTAATTTTTATTTTATAAAAGTCTGGGGCATTTATTTATATTTATTTATTAATTATTGGGTTGTATTTGATTGGATACAAAATTGCTCGTAAAGAATAGTGGGATTGCGTTGGACAGATATCTTGGGGTTTGGATGTATTGTGGAATATACAAATGTGTTGTCTCCATAACAATCTCTTTTTATCATTGTTGATACTCTTGCCTGTAAAATTTGTGTAAATTTGATGGTATAAAACTTTCTTTATATCTTATTACCATTTGTTATAGATTAATTTTGTTATTTTCCTTTCTAGATATGACCCCTAAGTTAATTAGTATTTTAAAGTAAATATGTTTTTTGGCTACGAGAAATTTGATTGGGTTCGAATTCAGCGCTTTATAATTCTTATCACTGATTTAGTATTATTAAACTGAAGTTTACTGGTATAGTTTTCCATGAATGAAGTTATGGAATTGTAGAGTTAGTGAATTTTAGCAGTATGAGATTGTGAGTTCAGATTTTAAATCACTTATCACTGATTTTAAATTTTTGTTAGACAAAAAGAAAATGTGAAAGTTATTGTTGGGTTGGGGAAGGGTAAACAACAAAAGTGAAGTATAACAGCTATTTGGAATTTTGTTTTTTAATTTTAAGACAGCTATTGTGATAGTGATTTTATTCTTCGGAGTTTTCTGAAACTCTAGAGGTTTTTGTCCCAGAGGTGAAAATAGTAAGGTAGATACCATCTCCTTCAGAGCAACTCTTGTCCTTTATATTTTCGTCTATCAGATAATGCTTCTCCACTGTATCATTGTTCTCTCCTTTTTGTAATTTATGTTATTTTGTTTATATTAAAGAGCCACCTACCAAATACGAATTCTTTAATTAAAATTTATTCTACCATTCTTAATGTGAAAAATAATTGAAAATTTTTCTAATTAAAAATATGAAACAACCGGAATAACAAATTATAGTTATAAATAAATTTTTAAAAAATTAATAGTTTTTTTTTATTATTTGATAAAAATATTGTTTAAAACAACAATTATAATTATTGAGATTTAAATGTATTAGTTGTTTTGCAATATTAACTAGAAATTCTAAATTTTTATAAAATATTATTAGACTATATATAAAATCTAAAAAATTTATACAAAAATATTTTAAATATAGAAAAATCGTGTGGTATAAGTATTACAATATTTGAAAATTTATATAATATCAAATAAATGAGTATTATTTTAAATAATATTATTTAATTTATTTTTAACAGTAATGTAAAAAATATTAGAAAAATTTTCTTGTTTTAGAAATTAAGATACCTTTCTAGATTATTAAATTCGTAACAACGTAGGTTTAACATGTGTTATGTTATCATATTCTATTCTTTGCATAGATAAAAGTGAATGTATGATTATAGGTTTCTGTTACTTTATTTATAAATTAACAAAGGAAAAAAAATCATCACTTTAAATTTTAAGGAAGTAAATCTGTCCAACACTTTAAAGAAGGCCAAAAAATAAAGAAAAATAGAACTGCTGAGCCAACAACATTCTAGTTTGTGTCTTCTTTTGAGATCATAGTAGTCACTGTTTACTGCATTTACATTGGTTTTTGCCTTATTATTTGATTAGGGATCCAAGTTTTGGCCAGTAATCATTTTCTCCACCCACCTTTGAAAGAAAAGGAAAGATAAAGATTTGATTAGCCCCCTTAATTAATTCATATCAATGAACATGGACAAAAGCACAATTTTTGGCTTTAATAAAAATACCAATAATTAATATATAGCATCATTAACTTTTTTATCATTAAATTATGGAAGAAACAGTGGAGATTCTTTGATTTAACAATAACATTTCTTGCTTTTTCTTTTTTTTTTTAATTAATTTTGTGTAGAAGTACCAAATCAACCTCATGTGAATTACTTCCTAGTTTTTATCTTGTTTAATAGTTTTTTCCCTTCCCTGTCACAATCCCATGTCGTTTTCAAGTGTATCTATCAAAACTTGAATTAATAATAATAATAATAATAATAATAATAATAATAATAATAATGGCTTAACTATCTAGAGATGCTGAGATCACAAACGTTCTTATCTAATTATCTATTAGCATAGCCTAATAGTAATTTATCAGCGTGGTATATTTCTTGGTTGAATTGATGTTTAAGCATATATTTCAGAGCTTTACAGTTCATAACAATAATATTATTTAATTTCAATTTTATTTTATTATTTTTAGACAACCTAAAGAACTAAGGTAAACATCTTATGTTACATAAATAATGCGGAACAACTTTATACCCAACAGATGAGGAAGAATTTAGGGGCTTGAAATAAGTAGGCGAGGCTGAATTCCTAGGCATTATATTAAAGATTTTACAGCAAACAAATTCAACTTTCTTAACTTATTGATGCATAGGAAGCAAAGAAAATTAAATTGAGCTATGAAAATAATAAGAAAAACTAAGAATAAGAAAATAAAACTAAGTGAGATAAATTGAAGTAAAATTGAGTTGATTGATCTGAGTAGTGGTCCTCAAAATTAGGGAAATCAAGTCTTTAAATAGGGCTACAAATAAAAAAAAAAAACAAAACCATAATCCAATCCAAAGTCCTAAAAGATAAAAATAAATTATCCAAATCAAAAAAGCATCTATCCTAATATGATTAAAAAGATAATTTTTATATAAAAAAAAGTGTGAATGAATTAGCACGAAATTTTCCAGTTTAATCAGAAGTATCCAATTCAAATTCTTAATTTGTAGCTATTTTAAAACTATTGAATGACTGATTTACCTCTTTTCATAATTTTATTCTACACAAATATGATTAGTCTCATTCCGTTCACGTATAAACCGAAGACATATAGTTTCAAAAAAAAAATTTATTGCTGTAAATAATATTCCACAATTCTTCAATTGATTGGCCGAATTGAAGGATTGTTTCTTCAAATTAAATTCTAACAAAAAACCATATATATCTACCGAAAACTAATTAGCCGATGGTAAATATTCTTGTCTTCATATGCTGTCCATTCCACATGAAAGCCCCACTTGCATGAACTAATATTATGAAATTAATCCCATCACCATGTGTCCTTATGCATGGCCATTTGTTGCTCTCTTCTCATGCAAAACTCCAATATGCTTCAAAGTTGGCCATTAATGCATCTCCATTAACAAATATCTCATTTTCGGCTAAAATTGTATGGCTTTTACTTCACTTTCTTTTTTACTTTACTCAGCAGCACAACAACAATTCTTTAAGCTGTCCTTCAGATTATCCATGACCGTGATATGCGGCTTGCCGATCTTGATCCTCTATCTACACTTGAAACCAAATCAATAATACATCTCCGTTGAATAATATTTTGGCTAATGACCCCAATTTGAGAAAACTACCTTCTCAGCTTGTAACACTCTCTTACCTCACTTTAATTCAGTAACGCAAGTGAGAATTATCCGACTAACTGTGTTATAAAGTTAGCTAAATGAAATATAATTTTTTTTTCGAAAAATATTACTGATACCAAAATAAAATTATTACAATACCAATATTCAAAGTTTTATTTATTTATAAAATATATTAGTTTACATTCAAACTATGTCCATTATATTATATGTATACATTCCTAACACATATCTAGATGAAATAGAACTATAATTTAATTTACAAAGTTTTTGACAAAATATAACAAAAATATGTCCAATGGTTTTAGCTATTTTTCTTTTGGATTCCCTTCTTCTTCTTACAATTATCCTATCTACGGTTTTTTTTAGAACTTGCACGACTGCACGAGAGAAAACCACTCGCACTAAGCTACTAGTTAGTGATGTTTCAAGGATATATATATATATATATATATATATATATATATATATATATATATACGTGTTATTTAATAATTTCACAAATAAGACATAAAATAAAAGAATTATATGAAATTAGATAAATGTCATCAAATATATAATATTTAAAAATTTTGATTTAACACAACATTATTCAATGACATACTTTTATATTATTATTATTATTTTTTTTGCGCCCATAACACCTATAACCGAACTAACTAATAGGAATAATGGGATTGTCATTACCGACTTTCATAATATTATGCCGAGCGCTTTTATAATAGTATTATTATCGGCTTTCATAATATTGCCATTACTAGCTTAATAATTTTGCGTTAATCGCATTTATAAATTTGCTATTACTGACTTTTATATTTGCCACCGAGTGTCTTAACTCCCCTGATTGACATGCCAAACTATTTTCTATTCTAGTTCTAGATTAGGTATCTTAGAGCTTAACTATTTTTATATTTATTCACAATATTTTCAAAAATGATAATTGCGTCCAATTTTCACATATATGATTTTTTATTTTTGTTATTTGTTTCCATTGTTATTGCATTAGAATTTCACATATAAATAATTTATTAAACCTTTATAATTGCAATTTAAGTCAAAATTGACATTAATTACTATATATACTTATCATATCACATGCAAAAGCCCAATATTTCAAGTTTTTATCTATTGCAGATTTCGGTCCTGATTTCGAGCCTCTTTTTTAGCCTATTTATAATTCGAATTTGAGTCATAGTTTTCTAATATTTTATAGCTTATTGTCTCAAATTTCATATGCATAAAAAATGATTTAAATCCAAGTTTTCTACCAAAAGTTATGACCCTTTTACTGAAGGGTGTTCTATTAGTTTTACGCAGTATTTTTTGGTATCTATGGTCTGAGATTTTGTATCCAATTTTTAGCCTATTTGCAATTAGATTTTGAACTTAGATTTTGAATAAAAATTTTAGTCTTATGAGTCAATTTTCATTTCCATATGGGAACTCACACACTGTAGGGATGTCCTTGAGTTCTGGGCTCCCCTTCTTGGTATCTATCACATGGGCCAAATATACCTCACATCCCTTTCTAATGTATTTCCATGCTTTTAATGCAGAAATAACACTGGTCAAACATGTTTGTTCTTTACCCTGAATGATAGTGTCATCCTGCCTGGCAATTTTAAGTACAACTTTTCTAGATCAACAGTTGACTATAACTCATGCTTTGTCAACCAATGCATACCCAGAATAGTATCAAATTCATGAAAAGGTAATTCTATTAAGTTTGCTAGAAATTCTCTATCCTGAATTATTATTGAACTGTTTCTATAGATCTGATTCACTTTCACACTATGTTCCAACGAATTGGTCACAACTATCTCATATTCTAAGGTCTCAAGTATCATGTTCCCTTATTTAAGTGTAACTGTGCTTATGTATAAATGCGTGGAACCAAGATCTATCAATGCATGTAAATCAAAGTCAAATAAAGAAAGTTTACCAACTATGACGTCTAGTGCATGGTCCTCACGAGCTCTCATCACATATGCCTTAGCTGGAGCTTTACTACATTCGGGTCTGTCCATTGTCTCTGATACCCCCTGACTCTATCTGGTACGACCACCTCTAAACTAGTCTCGACCTCTACCATGGCTCTGTATAGGTGTCATAGTCTATGCTGGTGCCATACTACCTGTACTAAGTCTGGGACAATCTCTTTTCATATGGTCAGTAGCTCCACATCTCAAATATGCTCCAGTCAACCACCAACACTCTCCTGTATGAGATCTACCATAATGTTGACACATAACAGGAACTAGTTTCTTAGAAAATGATGCTGGTGAACTAGCAGATGATGCCGCGGGTCTAAAATATTGACCTCGCCTACCAAAAAATATCTGCCTAACAACCCGTAACTTAAATGGTTTGGGTACTATCCACCCTTTCCTACCAGATGTCTGGGTCACACTAGCCATTGATTTCTTGGAGAGCTCTTCTATCTTTTAGCTTTTTCCTTCTTTCAACACTAATGGCAGATAACACTAGTGTACAAAATCTGTATGCTGGTGGGAAGCCACTAAATATCCAATATTCTCATCGAGGCCATCTTCAAATCTACGACATTTATCAGCTTCATCTCTAATAATCCTCGTTGCATACTTGCTCAGTCTAGTGAACTCCATCTCATACTCAGCTACTGTCATACCCTTCTACTTCAAATTTAGAAATTCTCGCTTTTTCTCATCAACATAGACTCTTAACATATTTTTTTTAAATTCTGTCACAAAGAAATCTCATGTCTGAGGGTTCGGAGTCTAGGGTTTCACTAATACCAACTTCCACCAATTGTAGGCATACTCCTAAAGGAGGAACACTGTATATCTAACCTTGTATTCCTCCAGACATTGAAACTCCTAAAAAACCTAGTCTTTTCCAACCAAAATTCTACTGCTACTAGGTCATGCTCTTTCTTACCTATAAAATCCGTAGCCCCATATTTTCTTAGTTTATCAATCTGGAGTTTTGGTTGAGGTGGAGGAGCTGGTGGTGGCACAACATATGCTATTTGCTCTAACAAAGTAGCCATTTATTGCATAAGGGGTACCTGACTAGGATCAACTTGTTCTTTAGCATGCTATGGAGCTATAACACTAGGCTCCGAGGCTCTAACTGATGTTGACTGTCTATGAGCAGCCAAGTTAGCTATATTATCACCCTTTTATTCTTCGTAATTTTTTCTTGATTCCGAATTCATTAAAACCTATATTGTTAGAAGAAAAGTCTATTATCAGAACATAACAGCTTAAAACAATGCAAATAATAAAAACATGCATTTATCTTCCCATACTCACTAAGTAAGAACCGTCTTAACTTATAGCTATGATACCAAAAATTATAACACCCACTTACCTCACTTTAGTTCAGTAAGATAAATGAGCATTACCCGACTAATTATCTTATAAGATTAGCTAAATAAAGTATAATTTTTTTTTCGAAAATATTACAAACACCAAAATAAAATTATTACAACACCAATATTCAAAATTTTATTTATTTATAAAATATATTATTTTATATTCAAACTATATCCATTATATCAAATGTACATATTTCTAACACATATTAGATGAAATAGAACTATAATTTAATTTATAAAGTTTTTGACAAAGTACACCAAAAATATGTCCAAAGCTTTAAGCTGCATTTCTTCTAAATCCCCTTCTTCTTCTTCTGACAATTATTTTATCTATGACTTTTCTTTAGAACCTGCGCGAGAGAAAACCACCCACGCTAAGTTACTAGCTTAGTGGTGTCTCAAGGATAAAAATTTTATATACATATATTTTCTTACATGTCATTTAACAATTTCACAAATAAGGTATAAAATAAAAGAACTATATGAAATCAGATAAATGTCATCAAACATATAATATTTAACAATTTTGATTTAACACAACATTATTCTATGACATACTTTTATATTATTATCGTTTTTCATTTTTTTTGCGCTCATAACACCTATAACCAAATTAACTAAAAGGAATAACGAGATTGTCATTACTAACTTTCATAATATTGCGCCAAACGCTTTTATAATAGTGTCATTACCAGATTTTATAATATTATCATTACCGACTTAATAATTTTGCTCTGAGCGCATTTATAAATTTGTCATTACCGACTTTTATATTTGGCACCGAGTGCCTTAACTCCCCTGATTACATGCCAAACTATTATCTATTCTAGTTCTAGATTAGGTGTCTTAGGGCTTAACTATTTTTATATTTATTCACAATATTTTCAAAAATGATAATTATGTCCAATTTTTACATATATGTTTATTTATTTTTGTTATTTGTTCCCATTGTTATTGCATTAGAACTTCATACATAAATGATTTATTAAACAATTATAATTTCAATTTAAGTCAAGATTCACATTAATTACTATATATACTCATCATACCATATGCAAAAGCCATATATTTCAAATTTTGTCTATGGCAGATTTTGGTCCTAATTTTGGGCCTCATTTTTAGCCCATTTATAATTTGAATTTGAGTTTATGGTCTTCTAATATTTTGTAGCTTATTGTCTAGATTTCAGATACATCAGAAATCATTCAAATCCAAGTTTTCTATCAAAAGTTATGACCCTTTTACTGAAGGGCGTTCCATTATTTTTACCCAGTATTTTCTGGGTACCTATAGGTTCTGGATTTTGTGTCTACTTTTTAGCCTATTTGCAATTAGATTTTGAACTTAGATTTTAAATAAAAGTTTTAGCCTTATGAGTCAACTTTCATTTCTAATAGATTTCACCTCAATATCATTACTAGAGCATTAGTTATGATCAAAACAGTAAAGATTGCTCCAAAATTTCTACAGTAGGGCCATCAATTGACACACACCTATCTACTAATTACATCCATCATATGCATTCATTTTTATGCCAAAGTTTCCAGATTAGAATTACATTCACATATCTTAATGTTTTCACACCATTTAGTCCTATTACTATATATATAAAAAAATTAAAAGCAACAACCAATTACATTCCATGGCATCCACATTCATATCAAGTATTAAAACACAATTTCATACAATTAAACAACATGTAAATTTTTTATCAATGAAGCACATACCTAATTAGCCTTAGAGCTTCCTTTTTTCCTTCTTTTTCTCCCTTCACTAATTTGCTTTCTCCTTGCATTTGTCACCTCTTGAGGGCCTCTCATTTGCTCACTTGATTTTCCTACACAACTATACCATATCTCATTTCTATCATCCATTTTCAAAGCTTTTAATGCCTACATAAAATTCTAATGCTCCTAATATGTTTTATACTTTAATTTAGCCAGAATGTACTAAAGTTGTAACATCCTTGACCTTCCCCATATGCATTTCATTGAACATAAGCATCTTGCATACAATTCAATTGAACACATGCATTTCATACGTATTTTTGTAGGAACAAGTTCATGACACGCACTAGCTACGTGTCCAAGTATTTGGCACTTTATCGAGTCACACTTGTGTAATTATAACCTAAAGGAGGATAACAAAGTATTAGAAATGAATTGAATAAGGTGACTAAATTAAAGTAAGAAAAATGATTAGATTAAGATTAGTAAATATTTACATTGTTAATTTAGTTAAATCGGGCCAAATGATTAAGCTGTATTATTGTGTGAATTAGTGGAATTATAAATATATGGAAATAATAATAATAATAATATAGACAAAATAAAATGAAAATGACACAAAATAGAAATAAAAGAGAAGAGAAGAGAAGAGAAAAGAGAAGAGAAAGGAGAAAAGAGATGAGAAAAAGATAAAAAGACAAAAAACAAAAAGTTAGCTTTATCTTCCCATTTCTGCCTTCTTTTCCAGCCCGGCTTCTTCTTCAATTTTCTCCATTTCAGACTTCAATTAATCCTTGTTTCACTTAGTTTTTGAAGCTAATTGATCCCTTGCAAGGTTGTTCTTGGTAAGTAATCAATTCTTATTGCTATAGGGTTGATTTGAGTTGCTTAGGTTCATTAATAGGCACTGATTTGCAACCCGATTTTGATGCATTTAGAAATTGATTCTGGAAAAGTTAAAAAAAAATGTTGTTCCTTTATGTCTTATATTTATGGCTATGTAAACGAGTTTGCATGATTTAGTGTATAGGAAGAGAAATCCTCTCTCTACTGAAACTGGTCAAGGTGTGAACCCTAACCAAGTTAGCTACTGTATGCTTTGATTTCGAATATGTTAAAGCCAACATTTGAAGTATCTCAAAACATAAAAGTTGTAGATATATGTGTGTTGTATCTGTATACCAAATTTCAGGTTCCTAGGTCTTGTAAATTGTAAGTTATGGGGAATGGAACTATGAATGTTCTATGATTTAAACTGCCTACTGAGTGCCCTAGGCAGATCCGAAAACTTGTTTGGCTAATTTGAGCTCAACAGAGCTATCTTCTGTAAATGATAAAAACAGAAACGTTATAGGTATATGTCTTCAATAAATTTTCGTACCCATTTCAGCTTAATTGGTTATGTATAGACTAAGTTATGGCCTTTTGAAATCATACTGGTCCGGAAGCCAATTCTATTCTGGACCTGTAAAATGTGTGTTATAATTTAAAGCCCTTAGAGACATAATTGATAAAAGTTGTAAACATGAAATATGTTCCATATGAACCCATATAAGTTTCTGTAAATGTTCATTAAAATAGGACTTATAGATTATAAGGTATGATGAACCCAAATGAGTACCCTGAAACTGCCTAAAGGCAGAAAACAAGGCAGAACACAAAACACATTTAGAAATTCCACAAAATATTGTACAATTATCCAATTGGTCTGAAATTGTAATATGTTCTGTAATTATATGTTAGTTTTAATTAGGAATAAGAATCCGATTAATTGGTCAAGTATATAAAAAGTTATAGGCTAAACAGTCCCCTAAGGTCACACTGCCTCATAGGAAAACTCTTAACCATTGACATGAACAATGCATATTAATTTGTTTAAGCCACATTAAGTCTCCCTAATCATGAGTTAATCGATTCTGCTTTTATATTAGGCTCGCAACATATTGGAGACCCACAAGGAATGGATAGACAATAAGTTAGGGGTCGGAATCAAAGGAGAACGGTGAGTCTAATTATCAATTGAATTCTTTAGTGCAAATGAATGTTGCTTGCTATGTGATTCATATGATTGTCATGATTGGTCCTTGATAATGTAATGATGGATAATTTGTGACATTGTGGTACATATAAATGGTATACTTGTGGTATACTTGAGGTATATATTTGACGTATGTGATATATATACATGATATATGTATAGTATATGCAAGGTATATGCGTGGCATATGAGGTATATATGGAATATATGTATGTTGTATATGATAAAGATGCAATGGTTGATGAATGCTTAAATACAAGTGCATATGCATATGGACTAAAAAGGCATTGTGACTAGTTAATCAATATTGTAAAGCAAAAGAAGAGGCATATGGCCCAACAAATGTGCAAATGAAACAAAAGATCAAGCTAGCTTGCAAATGCAAATGTTCACATGGAAACCCGAGGCAATGTCTGTTTAACTTATTCACAACAAAATGAAATAAACAAAGCATTTGCATACATAAGGAGTAATGATTATATGTTTCAACTTTATTGATATTTATATGATACTGATGAATGGAATGAATTACAAGGTACGTATTGGATTTGTGATTTATTATTATTATGAGTTGTTGGGTACTTCAGAGCTCATTTGATGGTTATTCTCATTGAGCCATAACTCATCAATTTGCATCATTTTTCAGGTAAAGAAAAGTGATAGCTCATTTTGAGTAGCGTATAGAAGACATGGAGCACAGGTCACTGGCCGAGTCTCATCACTCTCTCTCCTTGCATTCCACACAAGCATGAAAATATGTCATATGTGTTTTGTATTTACGTGCTTGAATATGTATAGTCATTTTGGAATGAGTCTAAAAATATATAAATGAAAGCAACTCGAAAATACTTATGTGTAAAGTTTATGTTTTGATATATGTGATATATTATATTGTGGTGAAAAACTTAGTGTTAACTTTGCAAAGTCAGTGAATAATATTACAGGATATGAGACTTGCAAGTCATTAAATGAAATTATAGGATATGAGACTTGCAAAGTCATTGAATTATATTACAGGATATGAAAAAAAAATTTACTATTATTGTTAACAGGGTATTTTACCTTTCCAGTATGCTATGTGTTAAACCTTGAGGGGTATTTCTGTCATTTTGATGATAACAAATAATATAGCATATTGTATTTAACATACTTGTTTTTGTAAGTATATTATACAGGACATGAATTAAAATAGCAAGAATGGAGAATTGAAAGAATAATCCTTTAGAAACAAAATTCAAGTAGTAGCATGTTCACTGTTGTGACTCTAGGAGTCACTCCCGTGAAGAAAGCTAACCGTTACCAAAACCAACATTTGAAGTTCACGGCCATGAAGGAAAAACAAACCATGAAGTAAACATTTCAGTCACCCCCGTGAATAAAGGTGTCACCCCCGTGAAGATTCATGAAATTTCATCCAGAGAGCTTCACGACCAGAGTCACCACTTGGATCACGGCTGGGAAGATTGTCACGCCCGTGAATGAGTATTTCACGCCCGTGACTCAATATGTCAAAACATTCCAGAGAGCTTCACGACCAAGGTCATCACTTCAGTCACGGCTTAGAAAGAACTGTCACCCCCGTGACAAGTATAGTCACGCCCGTGAACAATGAAAGTGAAAAATGTCAGGTGCGATTTTTGGTTGGTTGAATGACTAGTTTCTTATTTAATGCACCCCAACGGCTATATTCATCCATGGGAGTATAAATGGAAGTCATTTTATGCATTAAGAAAAAGGGAGAATAATAAGAAAAACAAAATATTAGCATATACTTCAAATCACAAGCTATCTTGTACTTTCATACTTTGAGAACAAATCTATTCTCTGTAAAAATATTTTTGCTCCTCATATTTGAGCAATAAAGATTTATAAGTGGTTCTCTCTGTAATCTTTACTCAAGTGAGCTTTGGGTAGTTCTGGGTTAAGAGTAGAATACTAGTAAGGGTTAGTTGTGTGAACCTCCAAAACACAAATTAAGAGGTTGTTTGTGTGAGCCTGTAAAACACAAAGTGTAGGTTGTTTGTGTGAGCCTGTAAAACACAAAATATAGGTTATTTGTGTGAGCCTGTAAAAATACAATGAATTGGTTATTGTGTAAGCCATTAAAACACAAGGGATTTCTGGGTTAGGTGTGAGCCATTGTGAGAAACACCAAAGTTGGGAGTGAGCTTGTGAAACTCCATTGCAACACTTAGTGAACTTCCAATTGCGATTGGGGAGATGATTAGGGTTTGTTAACACCCGAACCTCTATAAATCTATGTGTCAAATTTTCTCTATCCTTCCTAAAATTAATTGTTTATTTCCGCAACTTAAAGTTTAATTTTTAAAACTCCAATTCAACCCCCCTTCTTGGCTTAATATCAGGGCAACAATTGGTATCAGAGCCTTGTCTAGCATCGAAGCCTAAAAAGTGCTAGTAAAGAGTAAGATATGGCCAGTGAAGGATTCCAGAGTCTCAAACCTTACTTCGATGGAGCAAATTATGCCCATTGGAAGTTTAGGATGGAGACATACTTGGATAGTGAAGGAATTGAAGTCTGGGATAGTGTACGAAAAGAATGGACACCACCAACCAGAAGAGGAGCTGATGGTGAAGAGAAAATCCTATCAAGAGATGATTGGACAGAGCCTCAAAGAAGAGCAAATTTCAAAAACAAGAAGGCAATGACAATCCTATCAAGCTCATTATCTATTGAAGAATGTGGGAGAATACAACACTGTTCAACAACATATAACATGTGGAAGACATTGGAGAACTATCATGAGGGAACTAAGCAAGTCAAATCCAAGAAGATTCAACTTCTAACCTCAGAATATGAGCTCTTCAAGATGAAATCCAATGAGTCAACCACTGACATGACCAACCGTCTTCTATCCATTATAAATGGAATGAGGAAACTTGGGAAGCATATGAGTTTGGAAGATGTAAACAATAAAATCCTGAGAAGTCTTCCTCTTAAAGACATGGTTCAAGAGTTGCTGGCATAAAAGAAGCAAATGAAGATATGAGCATCATGAATACTGATGTGCTGATTGGCAAGCTTCTCACATATGAGATGGCAGTAAAGAGAGATAGAGAGCTTGAAGCAGAGCCAGAGAAAAGAAAACCCTTAGCACTCAAAGCCTCTACTTCAAAATCTCAAGAAGAAAGTGAAGATGATGAAGAAATGAGTGATGATGAGAATGAGGACATCGCTATGCTTTCAAGGAGATTAAAAAGAATCATTGAGAAGAAAAATGAGCAATTCCAGAAAATTCAGGCAAAGAAACCTCAAACAAACTTCTAATGATACATATAGAAGTAAGGAAGAGGTAAAATGCTATGAATGTGGAAAGAAAGGACATATCAAACCAGAATGTCCAAGGCTCAAGAAGCATAAGAGCAAATACCAAAGAGACAATGGGGAGAAAGGTCATAAAGCCACATGGGATGACGAAAGCTCTTCAAGTGAAAAAGATGATAATGAAAGTGAAGAGGTCAACCTATGCTTCATGGCTATTGAGGATCACGTCTCAGACAAAGTAAGATCACTACACTCATATTCTTTCAATAATGATAGTAGTGATAATGATAGTAATAGTGATAGGGATGATGATGATGATGAGCAAAGCCTAATAGAAGAATTAAATATAGAATTAGAGAAATATAGAACTAAATTTAGTACCTATAGAAATAATATCTCTAATTTGAAAAATAAGATAGATGGTTTAGAAAAAGAGAACATAAAGCTTAAATCATCTAATGAATCTTTTCAAAAGTCATTAGATGAATACTCATCAAGACCCTAAACAGCTTCATTGTTAAAAGAAAATAATACTTTGAAAAATGAAGTTGAGGAACTTAGAAATTCAATTTCTAAATTTCACAAAGGTAAATAAAGCTTAGATACTCTCATTGTGTCTCAAAGACCACCTTTAGTTAGACATGGTCTAGGATTTAAGGACACATCATCATCTTCTAACAAAACTGTATTTGTTAAGTCTAGAGAACCTAACATCTCCACAACTGTTAAGAAAGCACCAAGAAATAAGAATGTTAAACCTTCTATACAAGAAAAGAATAATCATGCCTTTATGTATAGGAAACATGCATCTAGAAAAACGCAAATTAATCATGAATGGGCATGCCATTGTTCTCAAAATCAGTCTAATAGATTTATGGTATTTAAACACAGTGTAAGACCAAAAAGCAAGTTTAGACCTAAACAATGTAATTATTGTATGAAAATGGGTCACATAAATAAACATTACTGGATAAGGAAGGCTCATTGGGAACCTTCATGTGCTAACCCCCAAGGAGCCAAACTCATTTGGGTACCTAAATATCATACTTGATTTGTGATTCTATAGGTATGCCTTAAGTCCACAATAAACAAAAATACGTGGCTAGTAGACAGTGGATGCTCAAGGCATATGACAGGAGACAAAGAACTCTTCAATGAAATCAAAAGTATTGATGGAGGTAAAGTTACCTTTGGAAACAATGCAAAGGGTAAGGTAATTGGCATTGGTTCTATTGGTGTTAATGGTACTACTTTTATTAAGGATGTCTTACTTGTTGATGGCTTGAAACATAACTTGTTAAGTGTAAGTCAATTATGTGACAAAGGAAACAAAGTAATCTTCACTTCAAATGAATGTCTTGTAATCTCTATTGATGGTCAAGAAATATTTAAAGGAAATAGAGATATCAATACGTACATAATAAACTTACATGAACTATCTAACCATTCCTCTAAGTGTCTTGTGACTACTAGTGATGAATCTTGGTTATGGCATAGAAGACTTGGTCATGCTAACATGGACTTAATACAAAGTCTTAGCACAGGAGAGCTAGTAAAAGGATTACCAAAAGTTCAATATGAAAAAGGCAAGACATGTGATCCTTGTCAAAGAGGAAAGCAACACAAGTCATCTTTCAAAGCCAAAAACATAGTAAGTACTTCAAAACCTCTTTAACTCCTACATTTAGACTTGTTTGGACCTACTAGAATTGCTAGCCTAGGAGGAAAACATTATGCATTTGTCATCGTAGATGATTACTCTAGATTTACTTGGGTAATTTTCTTAGCTCAAAAGAGTGATGCTTTTGAAAACTTTAAAAACTTTGCTAAAAGAATTCAAAATGAAAAAGGTTACTGCATTTCAAAAATAAGGAGTGATCATGAGAAAGAATTTGAAAATGAAAATTTTGAAAGTTTTTGTCTTGAATATGGCATTTCACATAATATCTCATCTCCAAGGACACCTCAACAAAATGGGGTAGTTGAAAGGAAAAATCAAACTTTAATTGAAATGGCTAGAACATTGCTTAATGAATATGAATTACCAACTTATTTTTGGACAGAAGCCACAAACACTGCATGTTATATTTCAAATCGAGTTTTCAAAAGACCTCTTTTAAACAAAACCTCATTTGAGCTATGGAATGGAAGAAAGCCCTTGATATCATACTTTAGAGTATTTGGATGCAAGTGTTTTATATTGAACACCAAGGACAATCTTGGAAAATTTGCCTCTAAGTCTGATGAAGGTATTTTTTTAGGATACTCTACAACCAGCAAAGCATATAGAGTATTTAATAAAAGATTATTAACGGTTGAAGAATCCATGCATGTTGTTTTTAATGAATCTAGTAGACTTGATCTTGTGAAAGATAGTGCTCTTGATGATGTTGTAGGTAATATGGAAAAACTTGATATTGAAAATGGAAAAGAAGAAAAAGATCAAGAAAATTTACTACCTCAAAATCAAGAACAAATGGAGCAAGAACTTCCAAAAGAATGGAGAATGACGAAAGATCATCCAAAAGAGCATCCAAAAGAGCAAATAATTGGTGATCTATTAAGGGGAGTAAGTACTAGATCTCATTTCAAGCATTTAGTCACTGACATTGCTTTTATTTCACAAATTGAGCCTAAAAACATTGATGAGGCTCTTAATGATGAAAGTTAGGTAATTGCCATGCAAGAGGAACTCAACCAATTTGAGAGAAATAAGGTATGGAACCTAGTACCTAGACCCAAGAATCATCAAATCATAGGTAGCAAATGGGTATTTAGAAATAAATTAGATGAACAAGGGTTAATAACCAGGAATAAAGCAAGACTAGTTGCAAAAGGATATAATCAGGAAGAATGTATAGATTATGATGAAACATATGCACCTGTAGCTAGATTAGAAGCTATAAGAATACTCTTAGCATATGCATGTCACATGAATTTCAAACTCTTTCAAATGGATGTGAAATGTGCATTTCTAAATGGTTATATAGATGAAGAAGTGTATATAGAACAACCACCAGGTTTTAAAAGTTATGATTTGCCAAATCATGTTTTTAAACTTTCAAAAGCTTTGTATGGTTTAAAACAGGCTCCAAGAGCTTGGTATGAGAGACTAAGTTCTTTTTATTAGAAAATAGCTTCATAAAGGGAAATGTTGACACTACACTATTCATCAAAAAGCATAAGCATGATATACTAATTGTTCAAATTTATGTTGATGATATAATATTTGGTTATACTAATGAGCTGCTTTGTCAAGAATTTGCTAAGTGCATGACTAGGAAATTTGAAATGAGCATGATGGGAGAACTTAAGTATTTCCTTGGTCTACAAATAAAGCAAAGCAATGAGGGCATATTCATCAACCAATCCAAATATGCCAAAGATTTATTCAAGAAATTTGGTATGGAAGGATGCAAAAATGCCAAGACTCCTATGAGCACATCAACGAAATTGGATAAAGATGAAAAGGGTAAGAGCATTAATGAAAAGCTTTATAGAGGTATGATCGGATCACTTTTATACCTCACTGCTTCTAGACCCGATATTATGTATAGTGTTTGCTTATGTGCACGATTTCAATCATGTCCTAAAGAATCTCATTTAAATGCTGTAAAAAGGATTTTAAGATATTTACATGGATCATTGCATCTAGGTTTATGGTATCCTAGAAATTCATCTTTTTATATTATAGGATATTCAGATGCAGATTATGCTGGTAGTCTTTTGGATAGGAAAAGTATTTCAGGTACTTGTCACTTCATTGGAGAATGTTTGGTTTCTTGGTTTAGTAAGAAACAAGTTTCAGTTGCTCTCTTAACTGCTGAAGCTGAATATGTAGCAGTTGGATGCTGTTGTACACAAATTCTATGGATAAAACAACAACTTAAGGACTATGATCATGAGATGAACCATAAACCTATAAAATGTGACAACACTAGTGCTATAAATCTTTCAAAGAATCCTATTCAACACTCTAGAAGCAAATATATTGACATTAGACACTACTTTATTAGAGATTATGTTCAATATGGAGATGTTAAATTAGAATTTATAAACACAGAAAATCAATTAGCAGATATTTTCACTAAGTCTCTAAATGAGGAAAGATTTAATTTCATTAGAAGAGAACTAGGTATGATTGATGGATTAACCTTGTGATTGCAAGAATATGAAATTTTAATTGTTGATCTTAAATCATATCACAAGTTATAAGATAGAAATTTTGATGAGAATTCATGTTTTAAGAAGTAGAATCTTTGTTGAAATGATTTAGTCTTGTTGTAGAACTTAATTTCAATTTGATGAAAATTTTAGGGAGCGTCACGCCCGTGACTTAAGTGGCATAAAGAGGCAGTGTCGTTCATGACTTTTGTTCACGGCATGATTCACGGCTTCAAGTGGTGAAACTTAGTTTCACGGCTTGAGTCACGCCCGTGAAAATAGACTTTCATGCCCGTGACGAATTTTCACTCCCGTGAACAATTACACCCCAAAAACTCATAGAAGCTTTCACGCCTTGTGTCACGGCTTGCTTCACGGGCATAAGTAGTGAAATTCAACAGTTCACCCCCGTGACCGATGATCATTCACGCCCGGGAGGTTCAAATCTCATGCCCGTGAACATATTCACGCCTTTATTCACGGGTGAAATGCTTCTTCAGCAAACCGTGAACACGACCATTCACGCCCGTGAAACCATAATTCACGCCTGTGAATGTATTGAATATATAAGAGAACAGCCGGTTACAACCTTCATTTCAACTCCTTATCTCCCAAAACCGCTCTTATTTACTTTCATTCATTAAGACATTGAAGATTCCGACCCCAAAGACTTGAAATTTCACTATAAATACCACCAAAAGTTCGAATCTTCATCAGAAATCATACATTTCTAGGGTTTTACATCAAATTTTCTGTCAAAATTATTTTCAACTCCATCAACAAATTTCTTCAAATATGGAATATGCTTCATCTAAGGGAAAGAGAAAGAAGTCCCATGCACCTAAGAGGTATTCAAATTATCTCATGAACATCATTCCGGAGAATTTCCATCCTCGGTATGCAACTTTGAAGAAGAGACCTCTTTTATCATCAAGGTCCTTCGATTGGCAGACAGTCCGTAGTCTCGGGCTTGAGATGGCTATGACAGAGCAACTACAAGCCTGTCATCTCAAAGAGTTTGTTGAAATTCATCAGCCGACTCTGAGGGAGCCAACCCTGAAATTTCTCAGCACCTTGCAGGTTTCACCTACTGGAGTGGTGAAATTCCAACTCTGCAATAATCCTAACACCCTCAGCGCCATCGCATTTGGAGAATTGTTCAACCTACCATCTGATGGCATTCTAAATGAGACTGAGGTAGAATTATTTGCTCCTCCAGTCTGGACACATTTTGGCACCGGTTGCAGCTGGGATGTCAAGAAAACTAAGAGCACACATCTTAAGACCCTAGTACATAGGTATTTGCATAGGTTCCTAACCTATAGCATTTTTGCTAGGGGGTAAAGTAATGGAACTATTAGGAAGTAAGAACTCTTCCTATTTGAGATGGCTCGCAGGGGAGTCACAGTGGCACTTTCCAGATGGTTTGCAAACCATCTTCTCTCCATTGCCACCAAGCCCACAGGAAACATTTTGATTGGGGCATATGTCACCCATATTGCAGTGAAGCTCAATTATTTAAAGCTGGATGACCATCACTTCAACATCATTCCTGCACATCCTCGAGATAGGCTGGATGTCGAGTCGTTCATCAAGATGGGAGCGGCTGTCAGAATCGTCTTTCAGAACGATATCTTCTACCGCTTCACTGACACTGCTGGAGAGATTATCTGGGAAGATAATGACACGGAGGATTTTAAAAGCAGGCCTCCAGGGAGTCCAGCAGAAAAAGAGGGCTCGGATTGAGGAAGCACCTCCAGCAGTCGAGCAGGACATGGACAGTCCTCAGCTTCCACACCATCCTTAGTGCAGCAGGTGGTTGACCTCTTAGCACCACATTTTGAGCAGCTGCAGACTTCCATGGATGAGAGGTTGGAAAACCTCAAAGACTTCATGGAGTCTTGGATGGACAGCCTTGAGGCTGAAGTGGCTAGGCTTCGTGATAGGATGTATGGCTAGGAGATAGGCTAGAGTGTAGCCTAAATTTGATCGTTTTTAGCTTGTTTGTCATTTTTATGTTTGGTTGTGTAGGAAATTTTTAAATTTCCTTTCTGAATATTTTAACTTAGTTTGTATCCTTTTCCTTTATGCAATATATATTTGCTTTTGTTTACTTCAATCTTCATATCCTTTTTTATTGATGACAAAAGGGGGAGAAAACTAGCAATATATGATAAGCTATATATGATAGGCAATATATGATAAGGGAGAATGGTATCAAACTAGCAAATATAAGAATTGTGAATCAAAAAGTGAATTAACATCAAAAAGTGAATTGACTTTGAAATGGTTTAAAAATCTTGATTCAACATTTCATATGCAAAGTATATAATTGGAAAATTGAGTTTTTTTATATATCTTAGATATACCCTAAGTATACTTTGCATATACCTTAAAGCAAGTTACAAATAAAAATATGTCATGATATACCTTAAATATACCTTACATATACTTTATGTCTTGAAAAGGAATTATGGTATGAATTGGATATACTTCTCATATAACTTGCATATACTTAAAATATAGTTTAATGCTACATCATTATTTACTATTCTTGCACATTATAATTTTTTATTCTAAGTATATTTTGAGGGGGAGACTTCTCAAAATCACATATTGCTAGATTATTTGTCACCATCAAAAAGAGGGAGATTGTCAAACCTTGAGGGGCATTTCTGTCATTTTGATGATAACAAATAATATAGCAATATTGTATTTAACATACTTGTTTTTGTAAGTATATTATACAGGACATGAATTAAAATAGCAAGAATGGAGAATTGGAAGAATAATCATTGAGAAACAAAATTCAAGTAGTAGCATGTTCACTGCCGTGACTCTAGGAGTCACTCCCGTGTAGAAAGCTAACCGTTACCAAAACCAACATTTGAAGTTCACGGCCATGAAGGAAAAACAAACCGTGAAGTAAGCATTTCAGTCACCCCCATGAATAAAGGTGTCACCCCCGTGAAGATTCATGAAATTTCATCCAGAGAGCTTCACGACCAGAGTCACTTCTTGGATCACGGCTGGGAAGATTGTCACGCTCATGAATGAGTATGTCACGCCCGTGACTCAATATGTCAAAACATTCCAGAGAGCTTCACGACCAAGGTTACCACTTCAGTCACGGCTTGGGAAGAACTGTCACCCCCGTGACAAGCATAGTCATGCTCGTGAACAATGAAAGAGAAAAATATCAGGCGCGATTTTTGGTTGGTTCAATGACTAGTTTCTTATTTAATGCACCCCAACGGCTATATTCAGCCATGGGAGTATAAATGGAAGTCATTTTATGCATTAAGAAAAAGAGAGAATAATAAGAAAAACAAAAGATTAGCATATACTTCAAATCACAAGCTATCTTTTACTTTCATACTTTGAGAACAACTCTATTCTCTGTAAAAATCTTTTTGCTCCTCATATTTGAGCAATAAAGATTTATAAGTGGTTCTCTCTGTAATCTTTACTCAAGTGAGCTTTGGGTAGTTCTGGGTTAAGAGTAGAACACTTGTAAGGGTTAGTTGTGTGAACCTCCAAAACACAAATTAAGAGGTTGTTTGTGTGAGCCTGTAAAACATAAAGTGTAGGTTGTTTGTGTGAGCCTGTAAAAACACAAGGAATTAGTTATTGTGTGAGCCATTAAAACAGAAAGGATTTCTGGGTTAGGTGTGAGCCATTGTGAGAAACACCAAAGTTGGGAGTGAGCTTGTGAAACTCCATTGTAACACTTAGTGTGTTAGTGAAACTTCCAATTGCGATTGGGGAGAGGAGTAGGGTTTGTTAACACCCGAACCTTTATAAATCTGTGTGTCAAATTTTCTCTATCCTTCCTAAAATTTATTGTTTATTTCCGCACCTTAAAGTTTAATTTTTAAAACTCCAATTCAACCCCCCTTTTTGGCTTAATATCTGGGTAACACTATGTGTGATTACTTGATACAGGGATAGGTTATACTCAAATGCGTAAGATGTGGTGTTACATTTTTGATATCAAAGCAGGGATAGGTTCCATGGGAACATGCATATGTATAAGAGCATGATAACATATGCATCCTATGTGTTGAACATTATGTAGTGCATGGTCCTGAAATGTATAAGGAAGTGCATGGTCCTGAAATGTATAAGGAAAGACGTTATGAAAAGCTGAGTAAACATGGTGCAACTGGTTTCAATAGCACAACAGACCCAGCAGAAGCTGATACATGGCTGAAAAGGACACAGAGGGTACTGAATATGATGAGATGTACCCCAGATGAGAAATTCGATTATGCAGTATCCTTGCTGCAAGGAAATGCTTATGAATGGTGGGAGACAGTCCCTGACAGTGATGCACAACCACCGGTGTTGACATGGAATGATTTCCTCCCGGAATTTCAGTACACTTACATGCCTGAAGTATATAAAGATGAGAAGAGGAAGGAATTCCTGAATCTGAAACAGGGGAATATGTTTGTTGTGGAGTATGAAGTACAGTTTAATAAACTCTCCCATTATGCCACCTTCATGGTCTCTACTGAAAGAGACAAATGCAGGAAGTTTGAGGAGGGCCTCAAATATGAGATCAGAAATAGAATCACGACTACTGATTTTGATAATTATGCCAGACTTAGAGCTGAACGGTTAATGAAAGAAGATGGGGAGCAACAAATTAAAAGGGCAGCACGTGAGAGCCAATATGTTGAACAGAGGCCCACATGTAGTCATTGTGGTAGACAACATACAGGCGAATGTAGAAGGCTCACAGGAGCATGTTATTTCTATGGATCGATGGAGCACATGTATAAAGACTATCCAAATAGAGCCAAACTAGCAGAGACCAGCAGAGGTAGAGGAGTATCTGAGACTACAGTTGAGGCACCGAGGGTCTACCCTACTAGTGGGACACAGGGCAGAGGAAGAGGCAGGGGCAGGACTAGTACGATGGGCAGAGGAGTGACCAGATCTGAAGGTCAGAGTTCTAGACCCCCTATTCAGGCTAGGGTGTTTGCTATGACTAGACAGGAGGCAGTGGATGCTCCCGAAGTAGTTACCGGTAATATTTACATTTATGATATGTTAGCATATGCATTGATTGACCCAAGCACCACTCATTCATTTATATCATTGCATATGGCATCTAAACTGCATCAAACGCATGAGCCTTTGGGGATTGACATAAATGTGAGTACTCCATTGGGAACAGTGGTAGTTGTGAATAATGTCTGTTGTGATTGCCTGATATGCATTGATAGAGCTGAGTTAATAGCTGATCTGAATTTATTGCCAATATATGAATTTGATGTGATATTGGGAATGGACTAGTTAACTAGGCATCATGCAATAATGAATTTCTTTACTAAGGAAGTAATTTTGGAATCACCAAACCAGCCAAGGGTAGTATTTATAGGTGAAAGAAAACTTGTGCCTACATGTCTAGTTTCAGCTGTAATGGCATTTTGAATGATCAAAGGGAGATGTGAAGCATATTTGGCATATGTGACTGATACTAGAACCACTGATAGCTTGCTTGAAAATATACTAGTGGTAAGGGAATTTGCTGATGTATTCCCAGATGATCTACCTGGTTTACCACCAGATAGAGAGATAGAATTCACTATTGAACTAGTACCAGGAACAACACCAATATCAAGGTCACCCTACAGAATGGCCCCAGTTGAGTTGAAAGAACTGAAGGCCCAATTGCAGGAGTTACTTGACAAAGGGTATATTAGACCTAGTGTATCACCTTGGGGAGCTCCAGTATTATTTGTTAAAAAGAAAGATGGAACAATGAAATTGTGCATAGATTATAGGCAACTGAACAAAATGACAGTGAAGAACAAATATCCATTGCCTAGAATAGATGATTTGTTTGACCAGTTGCAAGGAGCCCAAATATTCTCCAAGATTGATTTGAAATCAGGCTATTACCAGCTGAAGGTAGCAGAAGCGGATGTTCCAAAGACTGCCTTTCGAACCAGGTATGGACATTATGATTTTTTAGTAATGCCATTTGGGTTGACTAATGCTCCAGCTGCATTTATGGCATTAATGAATAAGGTGTTTCAACCATATCTGGATAGGTTTGTCATAGTATTTATTGATGACATATTGGTGTACTCAAAGAATAGGGGAGAACATGAACAACATTTAAAAGTCGTGTTGCAAACTTTGAGGGATAAACAATTATATGCCAAATTGAGTAAATGTGAATTCCGGTTAGATCATTTGGTATTTCTTGGACATGTGGTGTCGTGTAAGGGCATAGAGGTTGATCCAAAGAAAATTGAGGCTATGGTAAATTGGGAAGCTCCTAAAAATATTTCAGAAATGCGTAGTTTTCTGGGTTTAGCCGGATACTACCGCATATTTATTGATGGATTCTCCTTAATTGCTAGCCCTTTGACTAAATTGTTAAGAAAGAATGTGCCTTTCAAGTGGACTCCAGAATGTCAGAGGAGTTTCGATGAACTAAAACATAGACTAACCTCAGCACCAGTGTTAACTATCCCTATAGGTATAGGTGGGTTTACAGTATATAGTGATGCTTCTCACCAAGGCTTGGGATGTGTATTAATGCAACATGGTAAGGTGATAGCTTATGCATCTAGACAACTGAGACCACATGAGATCACATGTCCAGTGTATGATTTAGAATGGTGAGACATTCCAGATCTTCACAGACCATAAAAGCTTGGGTTATTTGTTGACACAGAAAGAATTAAACATGAGGCAGAGACGGTGGTTAGAGCTATTGAAAGATTATGACAGTACAATTAAATACCATCCAGGGAAAGCCAATGTGGTAGCAAATGCATTGAGTAGGAAGGCTAGTAGCAGTGTAGCTCACTTGCAAGTATCCTCTTTTCCATATTTGATTCAATTACGATCTATGAATGTTGAATTAAATATACATGATGAAGGATCACTGATTGCTACTCTTCAAGTCAGACCTATACTAAAGGAGAGGATCAAAGAAGCACAAAACAAAGATCCTCAATTATGTGAGAAAGTTGATATGATAAGGCAAGGAAAGAGTACAGAGTTTCATTTGCAGAATGATATACTGATGTTAAAATCACGTATATGTGTTCTAGACACTGAGAACTTGCGTCAGGAAATAATAGAAGAGGCACACAATGCACCGTATGCAATGCACCCAGGGATGACAAAGATGTATCACAGTTTAAGGCCTCATTACTGGTGGCCAAGAATGAAGAAAGACATAGCAGAATATGTTTCCAAATGCTTGACATGTCAGCAGATTAAAATTGAACATCAGACACCAATTGGTAAGTTACATCCATTGCCAATGCCAGAATGGAAATGGGAAAGAATAACGATGGATTTTGTCTATAGATTGCCAAGAACTCCATGGAAAAAATGATGCAGTATGGGTAATTATTGACAAATTAACCAAGTCAGTATATTTTCTACCTATCAGATGGGGTTGTACACTTGAGAGTTTGGCCAAATTATATGTGAATGAGATAGTCAGATTGCATGGCATTCCAATGTCCATTGTTTCTGATGAGATCCATGGTTTACTTCACGTTTTTGGGCGAGTTTACACAATGCATTAGGAACAAAATTGAACTTTAGCACTGCATTCCACCCACAAACTGACGGACAATCAGAGAGGACTATACAGACATTAGAAGAAATGCTCAGAGCATGTTCTATGGAATTCAAAGGTGTTTGGGATGAATATATAACATTGATTGAATTTTCTTACAATAACCAGTATCATAGCAGTATCCAGATGGCACCATATGAGGCATTGTATGGCAGAAAGTGCCGAAGCCCCATCATTTGGGATGAAGAAGGAGCACGTGCATTAGAAGGGCCAGAGATAGTGCAAGACACAGTGGATAAAATCAAGGTTGTCAAGAACAAGTTAAAGGCAGTACAAGATAGACAGAAAAGTTATGCTAATTAGCATAGAAGGGAAATGGAATATGAGTTGGGTGAAAAGGTATTTCTTCGTGTATCTCCATGGAAAGGGATAATCCGATTTGGCAAGAAAGGTAAATTGAGCCCAAGATACATAGGGCCTTACGAAATTCTTGAGAAGGTTGGTCCACGGGCATACAGATTGGCATTACCACCAGAAATGGCTCAGATTCATAATGTGTTTCATGTGAGCATGCTTAGAAGATACAAGTCATATCCTACACATGTACTTAAAGATCAAGCCATTGAGATTGCAGAGGACATGAGTTATGTTGAGGAACCAGTGCAAATCATTGGATACAAGACTAAACAACTAAGAAACCGAGAAATACCTTTGGTTAAGGTATTATGGCGTAACCATTTACAAGAAGAGGCAACATGGGAAACAGAAGAAAATATGAAAAAGCAATATCCACACCTGTTTTCAGGTATTAATTTCGAGGATGGAATTTTTAAAAGGAGGGGAGAATTGTAACATCCTTGACCTTCCCCACATGCATTTCATTGAACATAAGCATCTTGCATACAATTCAATTGAACATGTGCATTTCATACGTATTTTTGTAGGAACAAGTTTATGACACGCACTAGCTACGTGTCCAAGTATTTGGCACTTTATTGAGTCGCACTTGTGTAATTATAACCTAAAGGAGGATAACAAAGTATTAGAAATGAATTGAATAAGGTGACTAAATTAAAGTAAGCAAAATTATTAGATTAAGATTAGTAAACATTTACATTGTTAATTCAGTTAAATTGGGCCAAATAATTAAGCTGTATTATTGTGTGAATTAGTGGAATTATAAATATATGTAAATAATAATAATAATAATATAGACAAAATAAAATGAAAATGACACAAAATAGAAATAAAAGAGAAGAGAAGAGGAGAAAAGAGAAGAGAAAGGAGAAAAGAGATGAGAAAAAGACAAAAAGACAAAAAACAAAAAGTTAGCTTTATCTTCCCATTTCTGCCTTCTTCTCTAGCCCGACTTCTTCTTCAATTTCCTCCATTTCAGACTTTAATTAATCCTTGTTTCACTTAGTTTTTGAAGCTAATTGATCCCTTGCAAGGTTGTTCTTGGTAAGTAATCAATTCTTATTGCTATAGGGTTGATTTGAGTTGCTTAGATTCATTAATAGGCACTGAATTGCAACCTGATTTTGATGTATTTAGAAAGTGATTCTGGACAAGTTTAAAACACAAAAGTTGTTTATTCATGTCTTATATTTATGGCTATATAAACAGGTTTTCATGATTTGGTGTATAGGGAGAGAAATCCTCTCTCTACTGAAACTGGTCAGGGTGTGAACCCTAACCAAGTTAGCTACTGTATGCTTTGATTTCGAATATGTTAAATCCAATATTTGAAGTATCTCAAAACATAAAAGTTGTAGATATATATGTTTTGTATCTGTATACCAAATATCAGGTTCCTAGGTCTTGTAAATTGTTAGTTATGGGGAATGAAACTATGACTATTCTATGGTTTAAACTGCCTACTGAGTGCCCTGGGCAGATCCAGAAACTTGTTTGGCTAATTGGAGCTCAGCAGAGCTAGATTCTGTAAATGATAAAAACAGACAAGTTATAGGTATATGTCTTAGATAAAATTTGATACCTATTTCAGGTTAATGGGTTATGTATAGACTAAGTTATGGCCTTTTGAAGTCATACTAGTCCGGAAGCCAATTCTATTCTGGACCTGTAAAATGTGTGTTATAATTTGAAAACCTTAGAGACATAATTGATAAAAGTTGTAAACATGAAATATGTTCCATATGAACCCATATAGGTTTCTGTAAATGTTCATTAAAATATGACTTATAGATTATAAGGTATGATGAACCCAAATGAGTACCCTGAAACTGCCTAAAGGCAGAAAACAAGGCAGAACACAAAACACACTTAGAAATTCCACAAAATATTGTACAATGATCCAATTGGTCTGAAATTTTAATATGTTCTGTAATTATATGCTAGTTTTAATTAGGAACAAGAATCCAATTAATTGGTCAAGTATATAAAAAGGTATAGGCTAAACAGTCCCCTAAGATCACACTGCCTCATAGGAAAAATCTTAACCATTGACATGAACAATGCATATTAATTTGTTTAAGCCACATTATGTCTCCCTAATCATGAGTTAATCAATTATGTTTTTATATTAGGCTCGCAACATATTGGAGACCCATAAGGAATGGATAGAAAATAAGTTAGGGGTCGGAATCAAAGGAGAACGGTGAGTCTAATTATCAATTGAACTCTTTAGTGCAAATGAATGTTGCTTGCTATGTGATTCATTTGATTGTCATGATTGGTCCTTGATAATGTAATGATGGATAATTTGTGACATTGTGGTACATATAAATGGTATACTTGTGGTATACTTGAGGTATATGTTTGACATATGTGATATATATACATGGTATATGTATAGTATATGCAAGGTATATGCGTGGCATATGAGGTATATATGGAATATATGTATGTTGTATATGATAAAGATGCAATGGTTGATGAATACTTAAATACAAGTGCATATGCATATGGACTAAAAAGGCATTGTGACTAGTTAATCAATATTGTAAAGCAAAAGAAGAGGCCTATGGCCCAACAAATGTGCAAATGAAACAAATGATCAAGCTAGCTAACAAATGCAAATGTTCACATGGCAAATATTCATATGGAAACCTGGGGCAATGTCTGTTTAACTTAGTCACAACAAAATGAAATAAGCAAAGCATTTGCATACATAAGGAGTAATGATTATATGTTCCAACTTTATTGATATTTATATGATACTGATGAATGGAATGGATTACATGGTACGTATTGGATTTGTGATTTATTATTATTATGAGTTATTGGCTACTTCAGAGCTCATTTGATGGTTATTCTCACTGAGCTGCAACTCATCAATTTGCATCATTTTTCTGGTAAAGAAAAGTGATTGCTCATTTTGAGTAGCATATAGAAGACATGGAGCACAGGTCACTGGCCGAGTCTCATCACTCTCTCTCCTTGCATTCCACACAAGCATGAAAATATATCATATGTATTTTGTATTTACATGCTTGAATATGTATAGTCATTTTGGATTGAGTCTAAAAATGTATAAATGAAAGCAACTCGAAAATACTTATGTGTAAAGTTTATGTTTTGATATATGTGATATATTATATTGTGGTGAAAACCTCAGTGTTAACTTTGCAAAGTCAGTGAATAATATTACAGGATATGAGACTTGCAAGTCATTAAATGAAATTAAAGGATATGAGACTTGCAAAGTCATTGAATTATATTACAGGATATGAAAAAAAAAAATTTACTACTATTGTTAACAGGGTATTTTACCTTTCCAGTATGCTATGTGTGATTACTTGATACAGGGATAGGTTATACTAAAATGCATAAGATATGGTGTTACAAAAGTTAAACTTCCTTCTTGATATGTCATGGTTGCCTAAAAACCTTATCATAGTTTCCAATTTATTTTCTTTAAATCTGCACTCTAATCACACTTCATTTATTACCAATTGTGTTGCTTCTTGTGATGCATCCCATATCAGTTACGGAGGAACTCCTGGACTTGTTTATAAGGCTAGGTTCAAACTTTAACCTTTGAGCATGCTTTTGGGGTGAAGTTACGGGCCATGATCCTTATCATTTGGTATCAGAGCCAGCCCTATACACTAGTCTCCCTTTGGGTTACGATAGATCACCGATTGAGGCAGTTGAGGTCTTAAGGTGGTGGGGATGATGCATCCCACATCGGTTGCGGAGGAACTCCTAGACTGGTTTATAAGGCTGAGTTCAAACCTTACCCTTTGAGCGCATTTTTGGGGCTAAGTTAGGGGCCAAAGAATGTGCCTTGAAACTCCTCAATACGACAAGGTAAACAAACCTTATGCTATGGTGATCATAGATTGAATCCGACCCAAAGCTAACCAATGTAGCTAAGAACCAAGATTATAAGGATTATTAAGAATAGCCACGCCACAAGCAATATCACTTGATAAGTAACTAATTCTTAAAGGTAATAAAGAGATGCAAATTTTCCTCACTTTAAAGAAAAATACTCAAATTCGTTTTTATTCATTCATTCTTGTAAAAGAAGCCTAAATGAGTATTTGTAGCCCTAAGTTTTTGAATCATTATGGTAAACGATAACTAAGTCCTATTCTAACTCAACTCTTAAAAGTACAGTCATATTCTAACTCAAATTCTAACAAGTAGAGTCTTACTTGAATTAGGACACTAATTAAATCCTTCAAAAATAAGACAAGTGGTGGGCTAGACTTCATATCCTTTAGCCCACATGCCTAACACTAATTAAAAGTTTATGATAATTAAAATAGGCAGCCCACATACATAATTAAGCCCAATTATAAGTTAAGCCCATATTCCATAAGTAGGCAAATGGTTGGCACATGATCTTGAGCACATGGTTGGCACATGATGTCTTCCACATGGATGGCACATGTCTTGCACATGTTTGGCACATGAATCCTAGCACATGATGTCTTCCACATGGATGGCGCATGTCTTGCACATGTTTGGCACATGAATCCTAGCACATGATTTGCAACTTGCACATTACTTGTAATATTCAATTTTATGGATTTTGCCTTGTTTTGCCCATTGACTTGAATCTTCATAAAAGACTCATTTTATCTTTAGTTTAGGCTTGCCTTTGTACAGTGTTAGCCTATAAGCTTGATTGTGGAATTTAGGCCTACTATAGTAACGAATGCTCCAATGTTGCCTTCTATGACTTGGAACACACTCCACATTGAATTGGATCATATGAAAAGGCTTTTGAACTCCTTTAAGGCTTCAATGATATAAGATTGCTCCACTTCGTTGACAAAAGACCATCGTTCATATCCTTCATTTATGGTTCCTGTGCATACATCATTCTCCCTTTCCTCAAGAAGATTCGTCCTTGAATCTTTGCCTACATCAAAAGAAAAATGCATAACACGAAGCAAATGATAATAAAAAGTTGTAGTAAAAAGTTCGCTCTTTACCTCTTTTTATTGTTCACACACATTCACTATTTTCTCTCTTTGCACATTACTACTACTTTTATCCCTCAAAACCTCATCTCTCTCAATTCTCTCTTTAGCTTCTTGGGGGCATGAAAATTTGATATTTGAATTTCACACTTCTTGGATAAGGATTCTTCATTTCATTCTCTTTCTCTTCATGCCCCCACCTATCAATCCTTGACTATTTCTCTTTGAGAGGCACTAACTGAAGATGCTTTGTCTTTCTTTCTTTCTCTTCTTTGTCTATCATTATCATAATGTTCAAAATACTATTTTTCTTCATGAGATTGAAGCCTCCTAATGCCTTAAGGTCGAGACCCCTATCTTGTTCTTCTTGTGTCAAATATGCTTTGCTGCCTCAAATCTTTAATTTTCTGATTTTGTCTCTCCATTTTGTCTATAATTTTTCCAATATTTACCTCTAATATTTGAATGTAAGATTTGATGCGGAACCCCGAAGACCGTGTCTTGAAACCCCTCAACAAGACAAGGTAAACAAACCTTAAGATATGGTGATCATAAATTGAATCCGACCCAAAGCTAACCAATGTAGCAAAGAACCAAGATTATAAGTATTATTAAGAATAGCCACACCACAAGCAATATTACTTGATAAGTAACTAATTCCTAAAGGTAATAAAGAGATGCAAATCTGCCTCATTTTAAAGAAAACTCTCAAATTCTTTTTTATTCATTGATGTCTTGTAAAAGAAGCCTAAATGATTATTTATAGCCCTAAGTCTTTGAATCCTTTATGGTAAAGGATAACTAAATCCTATTCTAACTCAACTCCTAAAAGTACAATCATATTCTAACTAATATTCTAAAAAGGTAGAGTCCTACTTGAATTAGGATACTAATTAAATCCTTCTAAAATAAGACAAGTGGTGGGTTGGGCTTTATTTCTTTGGCCCACATACGTAATTAAGCCCAATTACAAGTTAAGCCCAAATTCCATAAGTAGGCACATGATATTGAGCACATGGTTGGCATATGATGTCTTGCACATGGATGACACATGTCTTGCACATGTTTGGCACATGACTCCTAGCACATGATTTGCACATGACTTGCACATGACTTGTAATATTTAATTTTATGGATTTTTCCTTGTTTTGCTCATTGACTTGAATCTTCATAAAAGACTCATTTTATCTTCACTTTAGGCTTGCCTTTATATAGTGTTAGCCCATAAGCTTGATTGTGGATTTTAGGCCCAATATTGCTTTTAAAGCTCCAATGCTGCCTCCAATGACTTGGAATACGCTTTACATTGATTTGGATCATTTGAATAGGCTTTTGAACTCCTTTTTGGACTATTTCAATGAGATAAGGTTGCTCCACTCCATTGACAAAAGACTGTCATTCATATCCTTTATTTATGGTTCCCATGCTTACATCATTCCCCCTTTCCTTAAGAAGATTCGCCCTCGAATCTTTGCCTACATCAAAAGAAAAATGCACAACACGAAGATAAGGATAATTAAAATTGTTAGTAAAAAATTTACTTTTCACCTCTTTTTCCTTTTCACACACATTCACTTTTTTCTCTCTTTAGCTTCTCCAAAAACTGCCCCTTCTTTCATCTCAATCTAACTCACATTTACTCTCTCAAGCTCATCCAATTCATGTTCATCACTTACTTCCATGGATTCACTATCATTAACTACAAATTCATCTCAAATGATGTTTTCACTTTCAATTGTAATGCCCTCAATAACACTAACACCATTAACTTCTTCTAATGAAATAGAATCAATACTCTCATCTACAATTTCAACTTCACTAGTATGAGCATCATTAATATCCTCATGATTTTGACTCTTACCATCATTCACCATTTTACACTTAGGAACAAAATCAAATTCATACTGAAATTTTGATTTTTGAATTTCACATCTTCTTGGATAATGATTCATCATTTCATTCTCTCTCTCTTCATGCCTCCACCTATCAATCATTGCACGCATCTTGTCCGTTTCTTTTTGAAAGGCACTCGTCCAAGATGTTATGTATTTCTTTCTTTCTCTTCTTTGTCTATCATTATCATAATGTTCAAAATACTCTTTTTCTTCATGAGATTGAAACCTCCTAATGTCTTGAGGTCGAGACCCCTCTCTTGATCTTCTTATGTCAAAGATGTTTTCCTGCCTCAAATCTTCAATTTTTTGATTTTGTATCTCTATCTTGTCTATAAATTTTCCAATCTTTACCTCTAATAATTGAATGTAAGATTGAAAAACATTCGTTGGCACATAGGCACCATGTTCTTCATGTCCACTACTGCTCCTCATACTTCCCTTAGACATGATTAAGCTACAAGAAAGAGTTAATGAAGATAAAAGGTCTTCACAATCACTCCCTCATGTGTTTCACTGAAAACAGAATGTAACCACTCTTGTGTTTCACACAAATAATGGCTTTTATCCTCTTAAGCTCACCTCTCTTGCTTCTTACCACTCAAAATTTGAATCTCAAAATTACAAGTAAGAACCAGAAACAAAATCAAACTATATGCAATTGTTATATGCTAAGAATTAGCAATGAAACCTAATAAGAATGAATGGAACAAAGTCTAGAAGTAAACTGATGTGAAAAAAAAATCAATACATAGAAATCTATACACAGATGCAGAGATGTGTATTTTTGTTAATTTTAAGCCTAAGGATTCAAATTAGACTTAACTAATGTAATTAGAAGCAAAAAGGACATAATTAAAAGAATGAAAACTTAAGAGCACAAGGAATTAGACAATATGGAATAAAAATCAGAACTGGTTTCCTCCTAGTGAGTAGCTGATTTAACCCTTATTCAACCTTAATTTATCACCAACTAGCATGAACTCAAGGTATATTTAATAGATAAGTTCAATTTCTCAAGATCAAATCAATGCTCAACATGATTACTAAGGTACCTGAATTCAAAAGTTGTACTTTTCAATCTCAAAACCAATTATTTAAGTTGGATTGCACTAGTTTATGGTGATACCAAACAATTCCAGCAATCAATAATCACAAGATTTCAACTTGAAGCTCAAAATAGCACAATTTCACAATTTTGGTGCTAAATTCGAAATTCTGATTTTTTTTGTTTTTTTAATCAAATAACACTAAACTAATATGCTTAATAAACCTCAAACATATCAAAGAATTGAAAAGAAACCCAAACTTGCAATTTTACTCTTTATGGAAGAAATTTTTTCTAAGGTACCTCCAATGACAAAATTTAAATCTAGTTAAGTTAACAACTAGAAAGCAATTTTAAAGGATAAATAATGATTACCTAACCACAAGCTCTGATACAAAATTGATGTGGAACCCCAAAGACCGTGCCTTGAAACTTCTCAACAAGACAAGGTAAACAAACCTTAAGCCATGGTGATCATAAATTGAATCCGACCCAAAGCTAACCAATATAGCAAAGAATCAAGATTATAAGTATTATTAAGAATAGCCATGCCACAAGCAATATTACTTGATAAGTAACTAATTCCTAAAGGTAATAAAGAGATGAAAATCTGACTCACTTTAAAGAAAAC
This sequence comes from Triadica sebifera, assembly GCA_023653625.1. NCBI lineage: Eukaryota > Viridiplantae > Streptophyta > Magnoliopsida > Malpighiales > Euphorbiaceae > Triadica > Triadica sebifera. Next base: position 14,985,352 of record CM042899.1, read on the forward strand.
TCTCAAATTCATTTTTATTCATTGATGTCTTATAAAAGAAGCCTAAATGGGTATTTATAGCCCTAAGTCTTTGAATCCTTTATGGTAAAGGATAAATAAATCCTATTCTAACTCAACTCCTAAAAGTACAAACATATTCTAACTAATATTCTAAAAAGGTAGAGTCATACTTGAATTAGGACACTAATTAAATCCTTCTAAAATAAGACAAGTGGTGGGTTGGGCTTTATTTCTTTGTCCCATATACATAATTAAGCCCAATTACAAGTTAAGCCCAAATTCCATAAGTAGGCACATGCATGACACATGATCTTGAGCACATGGTTGGCACATGATGTCTTCCATATGGATGGCACATGTCTTGCACATGACTCCTAGCACATGATTTGCACATGACTTGCACATGACTTGTAATATTTAATTTTATGGATTTTGCATTGTTTTGCTCATTGACTTGAATCTTCATAAAAGACTCCTTTTATCTTCACTTTAGGCTTGCCTTTGTGTAGTGTTAGCCCATAAGATTGATTGTGGATTTTAGGCCCAGTATTGCTTTTAAAGCTCCAATGCTGCCTCCAATGACTTGGATATACGCCCTACATTGATTTGGATCATTTGAATAGGCTTTTGAACTCCTTTTCGAACTATTTCAATGAGATAAGGTTGCTCCACTCCATTGACAAAAGACTATCGTTCATATCCTTTATTTATGGTTCCCGTGCTTACATCAAGATTGAACAACATCCATTGGCACATAATCACAATGTTCCTCGTGTCCACTGCTTCCTCTTGTGCTTTCCTTTGACATGGTTAGTAATTCAAGAAAGTAACAATGGAGTAAAATGACCTCACAATCACTTCCTCACTTGTTTATCTCAAAACAGAGATTATACCACTCGTGTTTCACACAAATAATGTCTTTTACCCTCTTTCAAGCTCACCTCTCTAACCTTTTACCAATCAAAATTTGAATCTCAAAATTATAAGAACTAGAAGTAAAATCAAACAATATGCAAGTGTTCTTATGCTAAGAATTAGCAATGAAACCTAATAACAATGAATGGAACAAAGTCTAGAAGCAAACTGATGTGAAAAAAAATCAATACTATACATAGGTGCAGAGATGTGTATGCTACCGATTTTTATTAATTTTAAGCCTAAGGATGCAAATTAGACTTTACTAATGTAATTAGAAGCAAAAAGGATAGAATTAAAAAATGAAAACTTAAAAGCACAAAGAATTAGTCAATGTGGAATAAAAATCAGAACCGGTTTACTCCTAGTGAGTAGCCGATTTATCCCTTATTCAACCTTAATTTATCACCAACTTGAAAGAACTCAAGGTATATTTAATAGATAAGTTCAATTTCTCAAGATCAAATCAATGTTGAACATGATCACTAAGGTACCTGAATTCAAAAGTTATACTTTTCAACCTCAAAACCAATTATTTAAGTTGGATTGCAGTAGTTTATAATGATACAAAATAATTCTAGCAATCAATAATCACAAGATTTCAACATGAAACTCAAAATAACACAATTTCACAATTTTGGTGCTAAATTCGAAATTCTAAATTTTTTTAATCAAATAACACTAATCAGAAGTTATTAATACTAAATAAACCTCAAACATATCAAAAAGTTAAAAAGAAACCCAAACATGTAATTTTACTCTTTACGGCAGAAATTTTTGCTAAGGTAGACTCTAATGGCAGAATTTAAATCTAGCTAAGTTAACAATTATAAAGCAATTTTAAGGGATAGATAATAATTACCTAACCAAAAGCTCTGATACCAAACTGATGCGGAACCCCAAAGACCGTGCCTTGAAACCCCTCAACAAGACAAGGTAAACAAACCTTATACTATGGTGATCGTAAATCGAATTTGACCCCAAGCTAACCAATGTAGCAAATAACTAAGATTATAAGGATTATTAAGAATAGTCATGCCACAAGCAATATCACTTGATAAGTAATTAATTCCTAAAGGTAATAAAGAGATGCAAATCTGTCTCACTTTAATAAAAACACTCAAATTCGTTTTTATTCATTCATGTCTTGTAAAAGAAGCCTAAATGAGTATTTATAGCCCTAAGTCTTTGAATCCTTTATGGTAAAGGATAACTAAGTCATATTCTAACTCAACTCCTAAAAGTACAGTCATATTCTAACTCAAATTCTAACAAGTAGAGTCCTACTTGAATTAGGACACTAGTTAAATCCTTCAAAAATAAGACAAGTGGTGGGCTAGACTTCATATCCTTTGGCCCACATGCCTAACACTAATTAAAAGTTTATTATAATTAAAATAGGCAGCCCACATATATAATTAAGCTTAATTACAAGTTAAGCCCAAATTCCATAAGTAGGCACATGCATGGCACATGATCTTGAGCATATGGTTGGCACATGACGTCTTCCATATGGATGACACACATCTTGCACATGTTTGGCACATGACTCCTAGCACATGATTTGCACATGACTTGCACATTACTTGTAATATTCAATTTTATGGATTTTGCCTTATTTTTCCCATTGACTTGAATCTTCATAAAAAACTCTTTTTATCTTCACTTTAGGCTTGTCTTTGTGTAGTGTTAGCCCATAAGCTTGATTGTGGATTTTAGGCCCACTATGGCAACGAATGCTCCAATAGGCCTTAATGGTGGTGTTCTTGAGGAGAATGAACCCTAAGAGGAAGATAATAGTCGAATCTTCCATCCCATTTGTGTTTCCTTTAAGTAAGGTAAGGAATTACGTTTCTCCTTCTTTACAAGCTTTCATAGCTTTAATCATGTATGATTCGTATATGGTAGAGACCCATTTCCAAATGGGTTTGGTGAAGGTTTAATCTTGAGAGAATAAGATTAAAGACCCCTTTTTAAGTTGTTTAAAAGTTATAACAAGGGTTACTAAGCGGTTATGGGAATTTAAGGATGTTGAAAGGGCTAAAGTTAGGGTTTTTACCCTTATGGCTTTAAAGGCTAAACATATGAGTATTTGATGTTGATAAAGACATGTTATATGTGATAGAAGTTGAAAGGGGAGGTGGTAAAATCTACCGAAAAGGATAAGCAAGCTTGAGAGAAGCTTGGTTTTGTGAGGCTCCATTAGAGGTATGTACATATATGCATCTAAATTCCAAAATATGGCATGTTATGTTAAATATGTTATAAATGAATTGTAAGCTTTAAATGCTAATTGATTACTATAATAAGATGAAAAGTAGTAATGAATGCGATAAATGTAATTAATTGAATGATATGAGCATGAATGCTAAGTTAGGCAAGAATTTCCTTGGTAAAATGTTTGAAAGGAATTTTATTACTAAATGATATGAATGTATCTTAAGAGGTATTAATGAGCATAGGTTATGATGATGGAAGGGTAAGAAGAGGTTGTTAAACCATAAGTGCATAAAAAGGTATTAAATGAATTGATAGGATAAGTTAAGTTAAGTGGATATGATTTTATGTGTTTATATAATGCTCTAACATGTTTAAAATGCATGTTTGTGATGAGAATGTTGATAGAAAAAGGTTGTCATGGGACAATTCTTAAAGCCTTGCATGTGACTTGTAATGAATGCATGTTTTTAATGTTGTCAACTGCTGGAAAACCCAAATTCACGTCCGTGACTAGGTGTTCACGATCGTGACTGTATAATGTCACTCTCATGAAGAAAATGCACAAAATGGACAAAAGCATTCACGACATATTTACAAATTGTTTCAAAGTAATGGCTATGCATATGTTTGATAATGATATGATTAAAGTATGCTCACATTATTTCCAGCACAAGAATGTTACATATTGCATTTTCACATGAACAAAGTATACCTGATATATGATATGAATGCTATATGAAGTGTAATGAAAGCAATATGAATAAGTTAAGCCCAGATTTGATACTAAGACTAGTAGTAGGATTGATAGGTGGGAGCATGAACAGAAAGAGAATGAAATGAAGAATCCTTATCCAATAAGATGTGAAATTCAGAAATCAAAATTTCATTATGAATTTGATTTTTTTTTCTAAGTTTAAAATGGTAGATGATGGTAAGAATCAAATTCATGAGGATATCAATAATGCCCAAACTAGTGAAGTTGAAATTGTAGGTGAGAGTATAGAATCTATTTCACTAGAATAAGTGAATGGTGTTAATGTTGCTGAGAGCATTGCAATTGAAAGTAAAAACATAATTCGAGATGAATTTGTAGCTAATGATATCACTCTATGGAGGTAAGTGATGAACATGAATTGGATGAGGTTGAGGGAGTAAAGGTGTAACACCACATTTTATGCATTTAAGTATAACCTATCTCTGTATCAAATAATCACATATGACATGCTAACGAGACACACGATCCTGTTAACAGTGATAGTAATTTTTTTTTTCATATCATCATATCCTATAATATCATTCAATGACTTTTCAAGTCAATATTGTGGCTTTCGCCACAATATCATATATCAAATATATTAAAATATAAACTTTGCACATAAGTATTTACGAGTTGCTTTCATGTATATATTTTTAAAACTAATCGAGAGTGACAATACATATTCAAACATATAAGTTCAAAATACAAATGACATGTTTTCATGCTTGTGTGGAATGTAAGGAGAGAGTGATGAGGCTCGGCCAGTGACCTGTGCTCCATGTGAAATGAGTTATCACTTTTCTTTACCTGAAAAATGATGTAAATTGATGAGTTATGGCTCAATGAGAATAATCATCCAATGAGCTCTAAAGTACCAAATAACTCATAGTAATAAATCAAAAATCCAACACATACCATGCATTCCATTCCATTCATCGGTATCATATAAATATCAATAAAGTTAAAACATATAATCATTACTCTTTACGTATGCAAATGCTTTGCTTATTTCATTTTGTTGTGACCAAGTTAAACAGACATTGCCCCGGGTTTTCATATGAACATTTTTCATGTGAACATTTGCACTTGCTAGCTAGCTTGATCATTTATTTTATTTGCACATTTGTTGGGCCATTGGCCTCTTCTTTTGCTTTACAATATCAATTAACTAGTCACAACACCTTTTTAAATCCATATGCATATGCACTTGTACTTAAGCATTCATCAACTATTGCATCTTATCACATATAACATACATATACCGCATATATGTCTCATATGCCACGCATATACCTCGCATATACTATACATATACCATGTATATGTATCACATATGTCAAACATATACCTCAAATATACCACAAGTATACCACAAATGTCACAAATTATCCATCATCATATTATTAGGGGCAAATTATGACAATCATACGAATCACATAGCAAGTAACATTCATATGCACTAAAGAATTCAATTGATAATTAGACTCACCTTTCTCCTTTGATCCCGACCCCTAACTTATTATCTATCTGCTTCTTATGGGTCTCCAATATGTTGTGAGCCTAATATAAAAATATAATCGATTAACTCATGATTAGGAGACTTAATGTGGCTTAAACAAATTAATATGCATTGTTCATATCAATAGCTAAGATTTTTCCTATGATGCAGTGTGACCTTATGGGACTCTTTAGCCTATAAATTTCTCTATACTTGACCAATTAATCTGATTCTTATTCCTAAATAAAAATAACATATAATTATATAACATAGACAACTTTCAGACAAATTGGAATATTGTACAATTTTTTGTGGAATTTCTAATTGTGTTATGTTTTTTGCCCTATTTTCTACCCTTAGGTAGTTTCAGGGTACAAATTTTGGTTTATCATAACTTATAATATATAAGTCATATTTCAACGAAAATTTATATAAACTTATATGGGTTCAAATGAAACATTTTTCATGTTTACAACTTCTATCAATTATGTCTCTAAAGTCTTCAAATTATAAGAAACATTTCGCTGGTCCAGAGCAGAGTTGGCTTCCTGAACAGTATGACTTCCAAAGGCCATAACTTAGTCTATACATAACATATTAAGCTACAATTAGTACCCAAATTTATGTAGGACATATACCTATAACGTTCATGTTTTAATAATTTACAGAATCAATCTCTAAGGAGCTCAACTTAGCCAAATAAATTTCTGGATCTGCCCAGTGCACTAAGTAGGCAGTTCAAACCATGGAACAGTTATGATTCCATTCACCATAACTCAACATATACAAGACATATGAACCTGAAATTTGGTATACAGATACGTAACACACACACACACACACACACACATATATATATATCTATATAACTTTTGCATTTTTAGGTACTTCAAATAATGGCTTTATCATATTCAAAACTAACAAACACAGTGGCTAACTCGGCTAGGGTTCACACCCTGACCAGTTTCAGTAGAGAGAGGATATCTCTTCCTATATACCATATCTTGCACAAATGTTTACATATCTATAAATCTAAGATATGAAGGAACACATTTTGTGTTTTAATCTTTTTGATAACCAATTTATATTGATATCAAAATCGAGGTGCAAATCAGTGCCTATTAATGAACCTTAGCAACTCAAATCAACCTTATAGCAATAAGAATTGATTAACCAAGAACGAACTTACAAGGGACAAATTTGCTTTAAAAACTAAGTGAAACAAGGAAGAATTGAAGTCTGGAATAGAGGAAAATGAAGCAGAAAATGGGTTGAAGTAAGGAGACAGAAATGGGGGAGGAAGATAAAACTAACTTTTTTTGTTTTTGTCTTTTTATCTTTTTCTCTTCTCTCTTCTCTTTTCTCTTCTCTTTTCTTTTATTTTTCTTTTGTTTCATTTTATTTATATTATTATTATTATTATTATTATTATTATTATTATTATTATTATTATTATTATTATTATTATTATTTACATATATTTATAATTTCACTAATTCACACAATAATACAACTTAATCATTTGGCCCATTTTAACTAAATTAACAATATAAAATATTTACTAATATTAATCTAGTCATTTTTCTTACTTTAATTTAGTCACTTTATTCAATTTACAGGTGATTGACTTTATGGCGAGTGCCATCCGAGACTGTAGGGACTTAGCCATCGCACAGATGGCGCAGACAAATTGACAAAGCCATATGTGTCTTTGGACTGATAGATATATCATGCACTTATGGGACCGAACCTATGGCCCCATTCAGGTATGAGTACGTTCAAGATGTGGAGGGCAGGGACGAATCGGAGCATCAAAGGGCTGAATCTCAGTGGATTGTGGCAACTAGGCCACTCTACCACTTACAATACCCCATCGCGTATTTAAGTCATTTGCAAAGGATTCTGCCTACCGCCCAGTGGGAATTGTACTTCAAGGCGGCCCGCATGGCTTGTTTGCCGTGCGAGCTTAGCCCACGACATGTGCCTTTAGGGGCGGGGAGGACCCTATGAGGGTCGGCAATCGAGTGGCAGATGCATGCATCTATTCTGGCCCGGATTCTGACTTAGAGGCATTCAGTCATAATCCAGCGCATGGTAGCTTCGTGCCACTGGCTTTTCAACCAAGCGCGATGTCCAATTGTGCAAATCAACGATTCTTCTCGTACTAGGTTGAATTACCATCGCGACATCGTCATCAATAGGGTAAAACTAACCTGTCTCACGACAGTCTAAACCCAGCTCACGTTCCCTATTGGTGGGTGAACAATCCAACACTTGGTGAATTCTGCTTCACAAGGATCAAAAAGTAACGTCGCTATGAACACCTGGCTACCATAAGCCAGTTATCCCTGTGGTAACTTTTCTGACATCTCTAGCTTCAAATTCCGAAGGTCTAAAGGATCGATAGGCCACGCTTTCACGGTTCGTATTCGTACTGGAAATCAGAATCAAACAAGCTTTTACCCTTTTGTTCTACACGAGATTTCTATTCTCGTTGAGCTCATCTTAGGACACCTGTGTTATCTTTTAACAGATGTGCCGCCCTAGCCAAACTCCCCACCTGATAATGTCTTCTGCCCGGATCGGCCACCGAAGCGACCTTGGGTCTAAAAAGAGGGGAATAGCCCCGCCTCTAATTCACAGAATAAGTAAAATAACGTTAAAAGTAGTGGTATTTCACCGTCGCCCTTTCCGGCTCCCACTTATGCTACACCACTCAAGTCATTTCACAAAGTCGGGAGCATTCTAGCAATACAAAGGCAGGGAATATTCTCGACAGAACAAAAAAAACCTCTTTCAGTTACTGAACACAAAAAAACTTTAGATCCACTAGAACCTTAAACCTGCTGATTCCGCCAAGCCCGTTCCCTTGGCTGTGGTTTCGCTGGATACTAGATAGGGATAGTGGGAATCTCATTAATCCATTCATGCGCGTCAATAATTAGATGACGAGGAATTTGGTTACCTTAAGAGAGTCATAGTTACTCCCGCCGTTTACCCGTGCTTGGTTGAATTTCTTCACTTTGACATTCAGAGCAATGGGCAAAAATCATATTGCGTTAACATCCGTAGGGACCATCGTAATGCTTTATTTTAATTAAACAGTTGGATTCCCCTTGTCCGTTCGACGGCCGGAGAAGGCCCCCGAAGGGGCCGTTCCTAGTCCATCCCCCGACCGGCACACGGCGACCCGCTCTGGCTGCGGGAGCAACTCGAGCAGTCCGCCGACAGGTTTGGGACTGGGACCCCTGGGCCCAGCCCTCAGAGGTAATCCTTTTTCTGAGGTTACGGATCCATTTTACCGACTTCCCTTGCCTATATTGTTCCATCAACCAGAGGTTGTTCACCTTGGAGACCTGATGCAGTTATGAGTACGACCAGACATGGGAGGCACTCGGTCCTTAGGATTTTCATAGGCCGCCGGGGGCGCACCGGACACTGCACGACGTGCGGTGCTTTTCCAGCTTCTGGACCCTACCTCCGACTGAGTCATTTCCAGGATGGGCAAGCTGTTAAACAGAAAAGATAACTCTTCTCGAGGCCCCTGCCGATGTCTCTAGACTCCCTAACATTGCCGTCAGCCGCCATGTCACGGTTCGGGAATTTTAACCTGATTCCCTTTCGAAGCTCAGACTGTCAGACGGGCTTCCCTTGTCTCTTAGGATCGAATAACCCATGTGCAAGTGCCATTCACATGGAACCTTTCCCCTCTTTGGCCTTCAAAGTTCTCATTTGAATATTTGCTACTACCACCAAGATCTGCACCGACAGCCGCTCCACCCGGGCTTACGCCCTGGGTTTTGCAGTAACCGCCGTATCCTTTTACACATCGGAGCCTGGCTCTTGCCCCGACGGCCGGGTATAAGTCACGCACTTAAGCGCCATCCATTTTCAGGTCTAGTTGATTCGGCAGGTGAGTTGTTACACACTCCTTAGCGGATTTCGACTTCCATGACCACCCTCCTGCTGTCTTAATTGACCAACACCCTTTTTGGGTTCTAGGTTAGCACACAGTTGGGCACCGTAACCCGGCTTCCGATTCATCCTGCATCGCCAGTTCTGCTTACCAAAAATGGCCCACTTGGAGCTCTCAATTTCGTGGCATGGCTCAACGAAGCAGTCGTACTGTCCTACCTATTTACCCAGGAACAGTGAGCCCACGGGACACGACTTCCTCTTTTGAGAACCAAAATGACTCTCGGCAATGGATATCTCGGCTTTCGCATCGATGAAGAACGCAGCGAAAATGCGATACTTGGTGTGAATTACAGGATTCCGTGAACCATCGAGTTTTTGAATGCAAGTTGCACCCAAAGCCTTTTGGCCGAGGGCACGTCTGCCTGGGTGTCACGCAACCATCACCCCCAATCCCTCGCCCTTGTGTGGGCTGTGAGGGGCGGACGCTGGCCTCCCGTGTGCTCTATGCTCGCGGTTGGCCTAAAATCATAGTCCTTGGCAATGATCGTCACGACAATCAGTGGTTGGAAGGCCCTCGGATTCTGGCGTGTACGCTGTCCGTTGGAAGGAAAAATGATGACCCAGATGCATCTATAAAAGGAATGCTCGCTCTACGACTACATGTCAGGCGGAAATACCCGTTGAGTTTAAGCATATTAATAAGCGGAGGAAAAGAAACTTACTAGGATCCCCTTACTAATGGCGAGCGAATCGGAAAGATCCCAGCTTGAGAATTGGGCATCCTCGGCATCCGAATTGTAGTATAGAGAAGCATCCTTAGCGGCAGACCGGGCCCAAGTCCCCTGGAAGGGGGCACCTGAGAGGGTGAGAGCCCCGTCGTGCCCAGACCCTATCGCACCACGAGGCGCTGTCTACGAGTTGGGAGATAAATTCTGTCCAAGGCTAAATACGGGCGAGAGATTGATAGCGAACAAGTACCGTGAGGGAAAGATGAAAAGGACTTTGAAAAGAGAGTCAAAGAGTGCTTGAAATTATCGGGAGGGAAGCAGAGGGGGGCCAGCGATGCACGCCGGTCGGATGTGGAACGGTCACAAGCCGGTTCACCAATTGGCTTGGGGCGCAGACCAACGCGGATTGCAACGACAGCCTAAGTCTGGGCCTTTGATATGCATATGGAGACACCGTTGCAGTGATTATGGACTGCAGCGTGCGCAATCACAGCGTGCCTCGGCATCTGCGCGCTCCAGGTGTCGGCCAGCGAGCTCCTCATTCGGCCTGTCTTGAAACACGGACCAATGAGTTTGACATGTGTGCTAGTCAATGGGTGAGTAAACCCGCAAGGCGCAAAGAAGCTGACTGGTGGGATCCCTTCAAGGGTTGCACCGCCGACCGACCTTGATCTTCTGAGAAGGGTTCGAGTGAGAGCATGCCTGTCGGGACCCCAAAGATGGTGAACTATGCTTGAGTGGGGAGAAGCCAGAGGAAACTCTGGTGGAGGCCCGCAGCGATACTGACGTGCAAATCGTTCGTCTGACTTGGGTATAGGGGCAAAAGACTAATCGAACCGTCTAGTAGCTGGTTCCCTCCGAAGTTTCCCTCAGGATAGCTGGAGCTCAAGACGAGTTCTATTGGGTAAAGCCAATGATTAGAGGCATCAGGGTTTTCTAATACTTTGTTATCCTCCTTTAGGTTATAAATACACATGTGTGACTCGATACAATTGCCAAATACTAGGACACATAGCTAGTGTGTGTCATAAACTTGTTTCTAAGAAAAAATGAATGAAATGCACGTGTTCAATTGAATTATATGGAAGATGCATATGTTCAAATGAAATGAATGTGGATATACATATGGGGAAGTTCGAGGATGTTATAATTCTCCCCTCATTTAAAAAAATTTTTCTTCAAAATTGAATACTTGGGAATAGGTGTAGATATTGCCTTTTCATATTTTCTTCTATTTCCCATGTTGCCTCTTCTAGTAAATGGTTGCGCCGTAATACCTTAACTAAAGGTATTTCTCGGTTTCTTAGCTGTTTAGTCCTGTATCCAATGATTTCCACTAGTGATGCAAGTCGAGACAACAGAAATGGTCTTACATGCCATGGAGGAGATGGATTAGTGATGCCACCTGGTCCAATCATAAGATCAAGTAGAAACAAGCTCAAGGCAGCCTTGCAAATGTACAAGAGATATCAAGGAAGAGGCTTGGATCAGGCTTGAAGAGATGGAATCGGTTAGTGATCCAAAGCTTGTGACACTCATTGGAGCATGTGATGGTGAAGACAACTAGCCTAATGGGCTAGAGAAGAAGTCTATAGACCAAGGTTCAAGTAATGTGCAATATGCTATGTTAAGGTGGACTTTATGTTATTTCATGGTTGGGCCTAATATTAAATTTAGTGGGATATTTTATTTTAATTATTGGAATGTGATTTCATTTAAAGACACATTATCAGCTTATTTTAACTTGTCTTAGGTGTGTGGGCCTTATAAAATAAAGACCATTCGTTTGTCCTTAAGTCATTAGGGTTATATTGGTCGTTTCTTCATTTTTGCGCCTAGGGTTTGGTTTGTAGAGGTATAAATACCTCCTTATGCATGTAAGACAATCAGGTTGGTGATTAAGATCAAAATTGGAGTGTTCTCGAGTGTTCTTCAAGTGGGAGGTGTGATCTCCATTGATATACCAAGGATTGTTTTCACTTATCAGCTTGGTAACTAATTTGTGGTGTGAATCCAATTCTCTCTTCATACTATTTGTTACCAATTCCTTGTTGTTTTGGGGGTGAAGAGTCTAATCTTGCAATTGGTTAAACTTAAGATTTGTATCAAATTGATTTAGAAGTTGTCTAGACTTAGATTCTAGGTGGTTGCTGCATCAACTGGTTCCTCAACATAACTCATGTCCTCTACAATCTCAATGGCTTGATCTTTAAGTACATGTGTAGGATCTGAACTGTATCTTCTAAGCATGCTCACATGAAATACATTATGAATCTGAGCCATCTCTTGTGGTAAAGCCAACCTATAAGCCAATGGACCAACCTTCTCAAGAATTTCATAAGGCCCTATGTATCTTGGACTCAATTTACCCTTCTTGCCAAATCGGATTATCCCTTTCCATAGAGATACACGAAGAAATACCTTTTCACCTAACTCGTATTCCATCTCCCTTCTATACTGATCAACATAACTTTTCTGTTTGTCTTGTGCTGCCTTTAGCTTGTTCTTAACAACCTTGATTTTATTCACTGTGTCTTGTACTATCTCTAGCCCTTCTAATGCATGTGCACCTTCTTAATCCCATATGATAGGGCTTCGACACTTTCTACCACATAATGCCTCATATGGTGCCATCTGGATACTGCTATGATACTGGATGTTGTAAGCAAATTCAATCAATGTTATATATTCATCCCAAGCACCTCTGAATTCCATAGAACATGCCCTAAGCATTTCTTCCAATATCTGTATAGTCCTTTCAAATTGTCCATCAGTCTGTGGGTGGAATGCAGTGCTGAAGTTCAATTTTATTCCCAATGCATTTTGTAAACTCATCCAAAAACGTGAAGTAAACCATGGATCTCTATTAGACACAATGGACAATGGAACACCATGTAATCTAACTATCTCATTCACATATGATTTTGTCAAACTCTTGAGTGTACACCCCCATCTGATAAGTAGAAAATGTGCTGACTTGGTTAATCTGTCAACAATTACCCATACTGCATCATTTTTTCATAGGGTTCTTGGCAATCCATAAATAAAATCCGTCGTTATTCTTTCCCATTTCCATTCTGGTATTGGTAAGGGATGTAGTTTTCCAACTAGTGCCTGATGTTCAATTTTAATCTGCTGACATGTCAAGCATTTGGAAACATATTCTGCTATGTCTTTCTTCATTCTTGGCCACTATTAATGAGGCCTTAAACTGTGATACATATTTGTCATCCCTGGGTACATTGCATAAGGTGCATTGTGTGTCTCTTCCATTATTTCCTAGTGCAAGTTTTCAGTATTTGGAACACATATACGTGACTTTAACATTAGTGTATCATTCTGCAAATGAAACTCTGTATTATTTCCCTGCCTTACCATATCAATTTTCTTACATAATTGAGGATCTTTGCATATTTAATTCAACATTCATAGATCGGAATTGAATCAAATATGGAAAAGAAGATACTTGCAAGTAAGCTACACTGCTACTAGCCTTCCTACTCAATGCATCTGCTACCACATTGGCTTTCCCTGGATGGTATTCAATTGTACAATCATAATTTTTTAACAACTCTAACCACCGTCTCTACCTCATGTTTAATTCTTTCTATGTTAGGAAATAACCCAAGCTTTTATGGTCTGTGAAGATTTGGAATGTCTCACCATACAAATAATGCCTCAAAATCTTCAATGCAAATATGACTGCAGCCAATTCTAAATCGTGCACTGGATATGAGGTCTCATGTGGTCTCAGCTGCCTAGATGCATAGGCTATCACCTTACTGTGTTGCATTAATACACATCCCAAGCCTTGGTGAGAAGCATCATTATATACTGTACTCGTAGGGATAATTAACACTAGTGCTGAGGTTAGCCTGTGTTTTAGTTCATGGAAACCCCTCTGACATTCTGGAGTCCACTTGAAAGGCACATTCTTTCTCAACAATTTAGTCAAAGGCCTAGCAATTAAGGAGAATCCATCAATAAACATGCGATAGTATCCGGTAAATCCAGAAAACTACACATTTCTAAAATATTTTTAGGAGCTTCCCAATTTACCATGGTCTCTATTTTCTTTTGGTCAACCTCTATGCCCTTGCTCGACACCATATGTCCAAGAAACACCAAATGATCTAACCAGAATTCACATTTACTCAATTTGGCATATAATTGTTTCTCCCTCAAAGTTTGCAACACAATTTTTAAATGTTGTTCATGTTCTCCCTTATTCTTTGAGTACACCAATATGTCATCAATAAATACTATCACAAATCTATTCAGATATGGTTGAAACACCTTATTCATTAAAGCCATAAATGCAGCTGGAGCATTAGTCAACCCAAATGGCATTACTAAAAATTCATAATGTCCATACTTGGTTCGAAAGATTGTCTTTAGAACATCCGCTTCTGCTACCTTCAGCTGGTAATAGCCTGATTTCAAATCAATTTTGGAGAATATTTAGGCTCATTGCAATTGGTCAAACAAATCATCTATTCTAGGCAATGGATATTTGTTCTTCACTGTCATTTTGTTCAGTTGCCTATAATTGATGCACAATCTCATTGTTCCATCTTTCTTTTTAACAAATAACACTGGAGCTCTCCAAGGATACACTAGGTCTGACATACCCTTTATCAAGCAACTCTTACAATTGGGCCTTCAGCTCTTTCAACTCGACTGGGGCCATTCTGTAGGGTGACCTTGATATTGGTGTTGTTCCTAGTACTAGTTCAATAGCAAAATCTATCTCTCTATCTGGTGGTAAACCAGGTAGATCATCTAGGAATACATCAGAAAATTCCCTTACCACTGGTATATTTTCAAGCAAGCTATCAGTGGTTCTAGTATCAGTAACATATGCCAAATTTGCCTCACATCCCCTTTTGATCATTCGATATGCCTTTACAGCTGAGACTAAACATACAGGCATAAGTTTTCTTTCACCTAGAAGGACTTCCCTTGGCTGATTTGGTGATTCCAAAATTACTTCCTTAGTCAAGCAATTCACTATTGCATGATGTCTAGTCAACTAGTCCATTCCCAATATCACATCAAATTCATATAGTGGTAATAAGATCAAATCAACTATTAACTCAGCTTTATTAATGCATATCAAGCAATCATGACAAACCTTATTCATAACTACTACTGTTCCCAGTGGAGTACTCACATTTATGTCAATCCCCAAAGGCTCATATTTTTTATGCAGTTTAGATGCCATATGCAATGATATAAATGAATGAGTAGAGCCTGGGTCAATCAATGCATATGCTAACATAACATAAAAGTAAATATTACCGGTAACTACTTTGGAAGCATCAAGCGTCTTCTGTCTAGTCATAGCAAACACCCTGGCCTGATTAGGGGGTCTAGAACTCTGACCTTCAGATCTAATCACTCCTCTGCCCATTGTACCAGTCATGCCCTGTGTCCCACTAGTAGGGTAGACCCTCGGTGCCTCAACTATAGTCTCAGATACTCTTCTACCTCTACTAATCTCTGCTAGTTTGGCTCTTTTCGGACAGTCTCTATACATGTGCTCCATTGATCAATAAAAACAACATGCTCCTGTGAGCCTTCTACTTTCGCCCATATGTTGTCTACCACAATGAGTACATATGGACCTCTATTCAACATATTGGCTCTACCCTCTGCCTGGGTAAAAAGAAGTCATAGCACGACCTCTAGAGCTCGAGCATCTACCTCTGTTACCAGACTGTGCAGGCATATATCTACCTCTTTTTTCCAACCTTCTGCTAGACTCACCAAAGAACTCACGTGCTACCCTTTTAATTTGTTGTTCCCCAACTTCTTTCATTAACCGTTCAACTCTAATTGCAACAGCTCTGAGTCTAGCATAACTATCAAGATCAATAGTTGTGATTCTGTTTCTGATCTCATATTTGAGGCCCTCCTCAAACTTCCTGCATATATCTCTTTCAGTAGAGACCATGAAGGTGGCATAATGGGAAAGTTTGTTTAACTGCACCTCATACTCAGCAACGGATATGTTCCCCTATTTCAGATTCAGGAATTCCTTTCTCTTCTCATCTTTGTATGCCTCCAGCATGTAATTATTTTGGAATTCCTGAAGGAAATCATTCCATGTCAAGACTGGTGGTTATGCATCACTATCTGGGATTGTCTCCCACCATTCATAGGCATTGCCTTGAAGCAAAGATACAACATGTTCAAATTTCTCCTCTGAAGTGTACCTCATCATATTCAATACCCTCTGTATCCTTTTTAGCCATGCCTTAACTTCTGCTGGGTCTGTTGTGCCATTGAAATCAGTTGCACCATGTTTCCTCAGCTTGTCATAACGTCTTTCCTTATACATTTCAAGACCATGTACTTCTTGTTCTAAGTTTTCGTGGGGTACTTCTACATGAGATGATTGTGACGCATGTGCTGGAGCTTTAGCTCCTAGTGCTGGTTGATCTCTATGTAAATGAGGTGATGCCTCATGAGAATACATTTCAGCCAGCTCTCCCTCCTTGGTGAATCATGTCTTATGATGTCCCTAAAATATTTAGAATAATGTCACTACATAATGTTCAACATATATGATGCACATGTTATCATGCTCTTATACATATGCATGTTCCTATGGAACTTATCCCTGCTCTGATACCAAAAATGTAACACCACATTTTATGCATTTAAGTATAACCTATCTCTGTATCAAATAATCACATAGGACATGCTAATGAGACACAAGATCCTATTAACAGTGATAGTAATTTTTTTTTCATATCATCATATCCTATAATATCATTCAATGACTTTTCAAGTCAATATTGAGGCTTTCGCCACAATATCATATATCACATGTATTAAAACATAAACTTTGCATATAAGTATTTATGAGTTGCTTTCATTTATACATTTTTAAAACTAATCCAGAGTAACAATACATATTCAAACATATATGTTCAAAATACAAATGACATATTTTCATGCTTGTGTGGAATGCAAGGAGAGAGTGATGAGGCTCGGCTAGTGACATGTGCTTAATGTCTTTTATACGCTACTCAAAATGAGCTATCACTTTTCTTTACCTAAAAAATTATGCAAATTGATGAGTTGCAGCTCAGTGAGAATAATCATCCAATGAGCTCTAAAGTACCAAACTACTCATAGTAATAAATCACAAATCCATCACATACCATGTATTCCATTTCATTCATCCGTATCATATAAATATCAATAAAGTTGAAACATATAATCATTACACTTTACGTATGCAAATGCTTTACTTATTTCATTTTGTTGTGACCAAGTTAAACAGACATTGCCCCGGGTTTCTATGTGGACATTTGCCATGTGAACATTTGCATTTGCTAGCTAGCTTGATCATTTGTTTTATTTGCATATTTGTTGGGCCATAGGCCTCTTCTTTTGCTTTACAATATCGATTAACTAGTCACAACGCCTTTTTAAATCCATATGCATACGCACTTATACTTAAGCATTTATCAACCATTGCATCTTATCACATATAACATACATATACCGCATATATGCCTCATATGCCACACATATACCTCACATATACTATACATATACCATGTATATATATCACATATGTCAAACATATACCTCAAATATAGCACAAGTATACCACAAATGTCACTAATTATCCATCATCATATTATCAGGGGCAAATCATGACAATCATATGAATCACATAGCAAGCAACATTCATATGCACTAAAGAATTCAATTGATAATTAGACTCACCTTTCTACTTTGATTTCGACCTTTAACTTATTGTTTATCCACTCCTTGTGGGTCTCCAATATGTTGTGAGACTAATATGAAAATATAATCGATTAACTCATGATTAGGGAGACTTAATGTGGCTTAAAAAAATTAATATGCATTGTTCATATTAAGAATTTTCTTATGAGGCAGTGTGACCTTATGAGACTGTTTAGCCTATAAATTTCTCTATACTTGACCAATTAATCTGATTCTTATTCCTAACTAAACATAACATATAATTATATAACATACTCAAATTTCAAAGAAATTGGAGCATTTTACAATATTTGGTGGAATTTCTAAGTGTGTTATGTTTTCTGCCTTATTTTCTGCCCTTAGGCAGTTTCAGGGTACCAAATTTGGTTCATCATAACTTATCATATATAAGTCATATTTCAATGAAACTTTATAGAAACGTATATGGGTTCAAATGAAACATTTATCATGTTTTCAACTTCTATCAATTATATCTCTAAGGTCTTCAAATTATAAGAAACATTTTGCTGGTCCAGAGCAAAGTTGGCTTCCAAACCAGTATGACTTAAAAAGGACATAACTTACTCTATACATAATATATTAAGTTGAACATAGTACCCAAATTTAGATAAGACATATACCTATAATTTACATGTTTTGATAATTTACAGAATCGATCTCTAAGGAGCTCAAATTAGCCAAATACATTTCTGGATCTGCTTAGAGTACTAAGCAGACAGTTCAAACCATGGAACAGTCATGGTTCCATTCCCCATAACTCAAAATATAAAAGACATATGAACCTGAAATTTGGTATAAAGATACATAACACATATAACTACAACTTCTATAGTTTTAGATACTTCAAATAATGGCTTTATCATATTCAAAACTAATAAACATAGTGGCTAACTCAGTTAGGGTTCACACCCTTACCAGTTTCAGTAGAGAGAGGATATATCTTCCTATACACCATATCTTGCAAAAATGTTTACATATCCATAAATATAAGACATAAAGGAACAATCTTTGTGTTTTAATCTTTTCTAGAACCAATTTCTATTGATATCAAAATAGGGGTGTAAGTCAGTGCCTATTAATGAACCTTAGCAACTCAAATCAACCCTATAACAATAAGAATTGATTGCTTACCAAGAACGAACTTGCAAGTGATTAATTTGCTTCAAAAACTAAGTACAATAAGGAATAATTGAAGTCTATAATGGAGGAAAATGAAGAAGAAAACAAGTTGGAGTAAGGAGGCAGAAATGGGGGAGGAAGATAAAGCTAACTTTTTTTGTTTTTGTCTTTTTATCCTTTTCTCTTCTTCTCTTCTCTTTTCTCTTCTCTTTTCTCTTCTCTTTTCTTTTATTTTTCTTTTGTTTCATTTTATTTTATTTTATTTTATTTATATTATTATTATTATTATTATTATTATTATTATTATTATTATTATTATTTACATATATTTATAATTTCACTAATTCACACAATAATACAACTTAATCATTTGGCCCGATTTAACTAAATTAACAATGTAAAATGTTTACTAATATTGATCTAGTCATTTTGCTTACTTTAATTTAGTCACCTTATTCAATTTATTTCTAATACTTTGTTATCCTCCTTTAGGTTAATAGTACACATGTGCGACTCGATACAATTGCCAAATACTAGGACACGTAACTAATGCTTGTCATAAACTTGTTTCTAAGAAAATATGTATGAAATGCACGTGTTCAATTGAATTATATGGAATATGCATGTGGGGAAGGTCAAGGATGTTACAAAAGGTGAGTGAGATTGAGGTGAAAGAAGGGGCTATTTATGGAGAAGCTAAAGTGAGAATTGAGAGAGATGAGGTTTTGAGGGATAAATGTAGTAGTAATGAGCAAAGAGAGAAAATAATGAATGTGTGTGAAAAGGAGAAAGAGGTGAAAAGTGAATTTTTTACTAACAATTTTAATTATCAACATGTTGTGCATTTTTCTTTTGATGTAGGCAAAGATTCGAGGGCAAATCTTCTTGAGGAAAGAGGGAATGATATATGCACGGGAACCATAAATGAAGGATATGAACAACAGTCTTTTGTCAACGGAGTGGAGCAATCTTATATTATTTAAATGGGCCTTAAACCAGTTCAAAAGCCTTTTCATATGATCCAATTGATGTGGAACCCTAAAGACCGTGCCTTGAAATCCATCAACAAGACAAGGTAAACAAACCTTAAGCTATGGTGATTATAGATTGAATCTGACTCATAGCTAACCAATATAGCAAAGAACCAAGATTATAAGGATTATTAAGAATAGCCACGCCACAAGCAATATCACTTGATAAGTAACTAATTCCTAAAAGGTAATAAAGAGATGCAAATCTGCTTTACTTTAAAGAAAAACACTCAAATTCGTTTTTATTCATTCATTCATGTTTTGTAAAAAAGCCTAAATGATTATTTATAGCCATAAGTCTTTGAATCCTTTATGGTAAAGGATAACTAAGTCTTATTCTAGCTCAACTCTTAAAAGTACAGTCATATTCTAACTCAAATTCTAACAAGTAGAGTCCTACTTGAATTAGTACAGTAATTAAATCCTTCTAAAATAAGACAAATGGTGGGCTGGGCCTCACATCCTTCGGGCCACATGCCTAACACTAATTAAAAGTTTATGATAATTAAAATAGGCAACCCACATACATAATTAAGCCCAATTACAAGTTAAGACTAAATTCCATAAGTAGGCGCATGCATGGCATATGATCTTGAGCACATGGTTGGCACATGATGTCTTCCATAAGGATGGCACATGTCTTGCACATGTTTGGCACATGACTCCTAGCACATGATTTGCATACGACTTGCACATTACTTGTAATATTCAATTTTATGGATTTTTCCTTGTTTTTCCTATTGACTTGAATCTTCAAAAAAACTCCTTTTATTTAGGCTTGCTTTTCTGTAGTGTTAGCCCATAAGCTTGATTATAGATTTTAGGCCCAATATAGCAACGAATGCTCCAATGCTGCCTTCTATGACTTGGAACACACCCCATATTGAATTGGATCATATGAAAAGGTTTTTGAACTCCTTTAAGGCTCATTTCAATGATATAAGATTGATCCATTCTGTTGACAAAAGACTGTCGTTCATATCCTTCATTTATGGTTCCCGTTCATACATCATTCCCCCTTTCCTCAAGAAGATTTGTCCACGAATCTCTACCTTCTTGGATAAGGATTCTTCATTTCATTCTCTTTCTCTACATGCCTCCACCTATCAATCCTAGCACGCATCTTGTCCATTCCTTCGATGATGCTTTGTCTTTCTTTCTTTCTCTTCTTTGTCTATCATTATCATAATGTACAAAATACTCTTTTTCTTCATGAGATTGAAACCTCCTAATGCCTTGAGGTCGAGACCCCTCTCTTGACCTTCTTATGTCAAAGATACTTTGCTGCCTCAAATATTCAATTTTCTGATTTTGTCTCTCCATCTTGTCTATAATTTTTCCAATCTTTACCTCTAATATTTGAATGTAAGATTGAACAACATCTGTTGGCACATAATCACCATGTTCCTCATGTCCACTACTTCCTCTTATACTTTCCTTTGACATGGTTAGTAATTCAAGAAAGTAACAATGAAGTAAAATGAGCTCACAATCACTTCCTCACGTGTTTATCTCAAAACAGATTATATACCACCTGTGTTTCACACAAATAATGGCTTTTACCCTTTTTTAAGATCACCTCTCATACCTCTTACCACTCAAAATTTGAATTTCAAAATTACAAGTAAGAACCAGAAACAAAATCAAACAATATGCAAGTGTTCTATGCTAAAAATTAGCAATGAAACATAATAAGAATGAATGGAACAAAGTCTAGAAGCAAACTGATGTGAAAAAAAAAAAGCAATACATATGCTATACACAGATACAGAGATGTGTATTTTTGTTAATTTTAAGCCTAAGGATTCAAATTAGACTTAAGTAATGTAATTAGATGCAAAAAGGACAACATTAAAAGAATGAAAACTTAAGAGCACAAAGAATTAGATAATATGGAATAAAAATCAGAACTGGTTTCCTCCTAGTGACTAACTGATTTAACCCTTATTCAACCTTAATTTATCACCAACTAGCAAGACCTCAAGGTATATTTAATAGATAAGTTCAATTCTTCAAGATCAAATCAATGCTCAAAATGATCACTAAGGTACCTAAATTCAAAAGTAAACCTTTCAACCTCAAAACCAATTATTTAAGTTGAATTTTTGTAGTTTATAATGATACCAAATAATTTCAGCAATCAATAATCACAGGTTTTCAACTTGAAGCTCAAAATAGCACAATTTCAGAATTTTGGTGCTAAATTCGAAATTCTGAATTTTTTTTGTTTTTTGTTTTATCAAATAACACTAATCAGAAACTATAAATACTAAATAAACCTTAAATATATCAAAGAAACCCAAACATGCAATTTTACTCTTTATGGTCGGAATTTTTTTTCTAAGATATCTCTAATGGCAGAATTTAAATCTAGCTAAGTTAACAACTAGAAAGCAATTTTAAAGGATAGATAATGATTACCTAACCAAAAACTTGGATACCAAACTGATGTGGAACTCCAAAGACCATGCCTTGAAAACCCCAAAAAGACAAGGTAAACAAATCCTAAGCTATGGTGATCATAAATTGAATCCGACCCAAAGCTAACCAATGTAGCAAAGAACCAAGATTATAAGTATTATTAAGAATAGCCACGCCACAAACAATATCATTTGATAAGTAACTAATTCCTAAAGGTAATAAAGAGATGCAAATCTGCCTCAGTTTAAAGAAAAACACTCAAATTCGTTTTTATTCATTCATTCATTCATGTTTTGTAATGGAAGCCTAAAATTAGTATTTATAGCCCTAAGTCTTTGAATCCTTTATGGTAAAGGATAACTAAGTCCTATTCTAACTGAACTCCTAAAAGTACAGTCATATTCTAACTCAAATTCTAACAAGTAGAGTCCTACTTGAATTAAGACAGTAATTAAATCCTTCTAAAATAAGACAAATGGTGAGCTGGGCTTCATATCCTTTGGGCGACATGCCTAACACTAATTAAAAGTTAATGATAATTAAAATAGGCAGCCCACATACATAATTAAGCCCAAGTACAAGTTAAGACTAAATTCCATAAGTAGGCGCATGCATGGCATATGATCTTGAGCGCATGCACATGATGTCTTCCATAAGGATGACATATGTTTTGCACATGTTTGGCACATGACTCCTAGCACATGAATTGCACATTATTTGTAATATTCAATTTTATGGATTTTGCCTTGTTTTTCCCATTGACTTGAATCTTCATAAAAGACTCCTTTTATCTTCACTTTAGGCTTGCCTTAATGTAGTGTTAGCCCATAAGCTTGATTGTAGATTTTAGGCCCAATATAGCAACGAATTCTCCAATGTTGCCTTCTATGACTTGGAACACGCTCTATATTGAATTGGATCATATGAAAAGACTTTTGAACTGGTTTAAGGCCCATTTCAATGATATAAGATTGCTCCACTCTGTTGACAAAAGACTGTCATTCATATCCTTCATTTATGGTTCCTGTGCATACATCACAAATTCAATGTGGGGGCGGGTTCCAAGTCATATAAAGCAGCATTGGAGCATTCATTGTTATATTGGGTCTAAAATCCACAATCAAGCTTATGGGCTAACATTATACAAAGGCAAGCCTAAAGTGAAGATAAAATGAGTCTTTTATGAAGATTCAAGTCAATGAGCAAAATAAGGCAAAATCCATAAAATTGAATGTTATAAGTAATGTGTAAATCATGTGTTAGGAGTCATGTGTCAAACATGTGCAAATCATATGCTAAGAGTCATATGCCAAACATGTGCAAGACATGTGCCATCCATGTGGAAGACTGTACCAACCATGTGCTCAAGATCATGTGCCATGCATGTGCCTAATGGGATTTGAGCTTAACTTGTAATTGAGCTTAATTATGCATGTGGGCTGCCCATTTTAATTATCATAAACTCTTAATTAGTGTTAGGCATATAGCCCAAAGGATATGAAGCTTAGCCCACCACTTGTCTTATTTTAGAAGAATTTAATTAGTGTTCTAATTCAAGTAAGACTCTACTTTTTAGAATTTGAGTTAGAATATGACTGTATTTTTAGGAGTTGAGTTAGAATATGACTTAGTTATCCTTTACCATAAAGGATTCTAAGACTGAGGGCTATAAATACTCATTTAGACTTATTTTACAAGACAAAAAAATGAATTTGAGTGTTTTCTTTAAAGTGAGGAATTATCACCTTTAGGAATTAGTTACTTATCAAGTGATATTGTTTGTGGCTTGGCTATTCTTAAGAATCATTATAATCTTGGTGTTTTGCTACATTGGTTAGATTTGGGTCAGATTCAATCTAAGATCAACATAACTTAAGGTTTGTTTACCTTGTCTTCTTGAGGAGTTTCAAGGCAAGGTCTTTGGGGTTTTACATCAAAATGCTATCACTTTTTTTTACTTGAAAAATTATGCAAATTGATGAGTTGTGGCTCAGTGAGAATAATCATCAAATAAGCTCTAAAATACCAAGCAACTCACAGTAACAAATTACAAATCCAATAGTTATTATGTATGCCATTTCATTCACTAATATCATATAGTTACAAGGAAAATTAAGGCATATGATCACTATTCTGTACTTGTGATTATGCTAGGCTCATTTTATTTTATTGTGATCAAGTTAAGCAGACATTGCCCCGGTTTCTATATGAACATTTTCCATGTAAACATTTGCATTTGCTAGCTAGCTAACTTGATCCTTTATTTCATTTGCACATTTGTTGGGCCATAGGCCTTTTCTTTTGCCTTGCAATGCTGGTTAACTAGTCACAACACATTTTTTAGTCTTTATGCTTATGCATTTGTAACTAAGCATTCATCATCCATTGTGTCCTTATTACATATACCTCATATATACCATATATGTTATGCATATACCTCACATATACTATACATGTACCATGTATATATTGTGTATGCCAAACATATATCTCAAATGTACCATACATACACCTATATATACCACATATATCACAAATATTCATCATCTCATTATCAAGGTCAAATCAGGGCAATCATATGATTCACATATAAATTTCTTCACATATCACATAGCAAACAATGTTTATGTGTACTAAAGAAATCACTTGATAATTAAACTCACATTTTCTTTTAATTTCAACCTTTAACTTATTGTCTATCCCCTCCTTGTGGATCTCAAATTTGTATAATTAGGATTTTTCCTATAGGGCAGTGTGACCTTATGGAACTTATTAGCCTATAACTTTTTTCACACTTTATCTAATTTATTTGATTCTTATTTCTAATTAAATTTAACATATAATGATATAAAATATTCAAATTTCATAGCAATTTGAGCTTTGTACAATTTTTGATGTAATTTCCAATTGTGTTATATTTTCTACCCTATTTGCTACCAAATTTAGTCCTTCATATCTTACATTATGTATGTCATATTGTAGTGAAACTTTATAGGAACTTATATAGGTTAATGAACCTTTTTTCAAGTTTACAACTTTTATCAATTACATCTCTAAAGTCCTCATATTATAAGAAATATTTCACTAGTCCATAACAGAGTTGGTTTCCAAACCAGTATGATTTGTCAAGGTCATATATTACTTTATACATAACATATTAAGGTTAAATTTTTACCAAAGTTTAGCTAAAATCCTATAACTTTTATGTTTTGACAAATTACAAATTCCATTTATAAAGAGCTCAAAATAACTAAACAAGTTGCTGGACCTGCCTAGGGCACACTTGGCAAGCATTTCATACTATGGAATAGTCATGGTTCCATTCATCATAACTCAATATCCACAACACATGTGAAATTTAAATTTTGTATTAAGATATATAACACATGTATCTGCAAATTTAATGTTTTGATATACTTAAAATAAGGGCTCTATCATATTCAAAACAAACGAATACAGTAGCCAACTCAACTACGGTTCTTACCCGAACCAACTTCACTTAGATGCTAATATTTTTTCATATACAAAAACTATTGGAAAACTATTTATATATCCATAAATCTAAGACATAAAACTATAGATTTCATGTTTTACACTTTTTCAGAATCAGCCTCTAAGGTTTTCGAATTTATGGCACAACTTTTTGCCATTCAAAGATTCTAAACAACACCTATCAAGGTTAAAACAATCAAAGATAACTTACCAAGAACAAACTTGCAAGGGCTGAATTGGCTATAGTATCAAAGCAGGGATAAGTTCCAAGGGAACATGCATATGCATAAGAGCATGATAACATATGCATAATATGTGTTGAACATTATGTAGTGACATAATTTCAATTATTTTAGGGCCATCATAAGACATGATTCATCAAGGAGAGAGAGGCCGATCGAAATGCATCCTCATGAGGCATCACCTCATTTGCATAGAGATCAACCAGCACCAGGAGCTAGAGCTCTCGTGCATGCATCCCAATCATCACATGCAGAAATGCCATATGAAAACCCAGAACAAGAAGTACACTAGCCTGAAATGCATAGAGAAAGGCGTTACGATAAGCTAAGAAAATAGGGTGCAGTTGATTTCTATGGCTCAACTGATCCAGTTGAAGCAGAGACATGGCTTAAAAGGACACAAAGGGTATTGAATATGATGAGATGCACTCCAGAGGAGAAATTTGATTATGCGGTATCTTTGCTTTAGGGTAATGCCTATGAATGGTGGGAGACAGTCCCAGATAGTGATGCACAACCTCCAGTTCTAATATGGAATGATTTTCTCAGATAATTTCAAAATAACTATATGCCTGAAGCATATAAAGATGAGAAGAGGAAGGAATTCCTAAATCTAAAACAAGGGAACATGTCAGTTGCGGAGTATGAGGTGCAGTTCAACAAACTTTCCCATTATGCCACATTTATAGTCTCTACTGCAAAAGACAAATGCAGAAAGTTTGAAGAGGGCCTCAAGTATGAGATCAGAAATAGAATCACAATTACTGATCTTGATAGTTATACCAGACTCTGACCTGCTGCAATTAGAGCTGAAAAGTTAATAAAAGAAGCTGGAGAACAAGTAAAAAAGGTGACACGAGAGTTTGCTGGAGAGCCTAGTAGAGAATATGGAAAGAAAGCTAGATATATGCCGAGCCAGTCTGGCAATAGAAGTGGGTACTCCAGTTCTAGAGGTTGAGGCATGACTTTCTTTTACCCAGGTAGAGGACAAAGCCAGTATACAGAGAAGAAGCCTACTTGTATTCATTGTGGTAGACAACACACAAGTGAATGCAGAAGGCTCACAGGAGCTTGTTATTTCTGTGGGTCCTTAGATCACATGTATAGAGATTGCCCATAAAGAGCTAAATTAGCAGAGACCAGCAGAGGCAGAGGAGTATCTGAGACTACAATTGAAACACCAAGGGTTAACACTACCAGTGGGACACATGTCAGAGGCAGAGGCAGGGGCAGAACTGGTGCAGTAAGTAGAGGAGTGACCAGATCTGAGGGTCAGAGTTCTAGACCATTTCCACAGGCCAGGGTATTTGCTATGACTAGGCAGGAGGCAGTTGATGCTCCTGAAGTGGTTACTGGTAATATTTATATTTATGATATACTGGAATTTGCATTGATTGACCCAGGATCCACACATTCATTTATATCATTACATATGGCATCCAAACTGTATCAAAAGCATGAGTCATTGGGATTTGATATAAATGTGAGTACTCCACTGGGAGCAGTAGTAGTTGTGAATGAGATATGTCGTGACTATTCGATATTCATTGATAAAGTTGAATTGAAAGCTGATTTGATCTTATTATCATTGCATGAATTTGATGTAATATTGGGAATGGATTGGTTAACTAAAAATCATGCCATAGTGAATTGTTTTTCTAAGGAGGTAATTTTAAAGTCCTCTGATAAACAAAGGATTGTGTTTAAAGGAGAAAGGAAGTTGATACCTGCATGTTAGATTTCAGCAGTTAAAGCTTTTAAAATGGTGAAAGTAGGGTGTGAGGCTTTCTTAGCCTATGTGACAGACACAAGAACTCATGATATTATGTTAGAGAATATTCCAGTAGTGTGTGAGTTCCCAGATGTATTTCCAGAGGGTTTGCCTGGGTTGCCACCAGATAGAGAGATAGAATTTACTATAGATTTGGTGTTTAGGGTCGCACCTATTTCTATATCTCCTTACAGGATGGCACCGATTGAGGTAAAGGAACTTAAAACTCAATTGCAAGAGTTACTTGATAAGGGATACATTCGACCTAGCGTATCACCTTGGGGAGCCCCAGTGTTGTTTGTAAAAAAGAAAAATGGAACGATGAGATTGTGTATAGACTATAGACAACTTAATAGAGTGACAGTGAAGAATAAATATCATTTACCTAGAATTGATGACTTGTTTGATCAGTTACATAGAGCTCAAGTATTTTCTAAGATTGATCTAAAATCGGGCTATTATCAACTTAAGATAGTTGAGGTAGATATTCCTAAAACTGCATTTCGTACTAGATATGGCCACTATGAATTTCTAGTTATGCCATTTGGATTGACCAATGCACCAGCTGCTTTCATGGCTTTGATGAATAAGGTATTTTAGCCTTATCTGGATAATTTTGTTATTGTCTTCATAGATGACATTTTGGTGTACTCTAAAAGTAAAGAGGAACATGAGATGCATTTAAGAACAGTGTTACAGACTCTGCAGGAGAAACAATTGTATGTAAAGTTTAGTAAGTGTGAATTCTGGCTTGGTCATATTGTGTTTCTTGGGCATATAGTATCGGGAAAAAGGCATAGAGGTTGACCCAAATAAAGTTAAGGCCATAGTGAGTTGGGAAGCACCCAAGAATGTGTCAAAATTGCGTAGTTTTTTGGGTTTAGCCGGATACTACCGTAGATTTGTTAATGGGTTCTCATTGATTGCTAGCCGTTTGACCAAATTGTTGAGAAAGAATATGTCTTTCAAGTAGACTCCAGAATGTCAAAGGAGTTTTGATGAACTAAAACATAGGCTAACCTCAGCACCAGTGTTAACCATCCCTACAGGTACAGGTGGGTTTATAGTATATAGTGATGTTTCTCTCCAAGGCTTGGGATGTGTGTTAATGCAACATGGTAAGGTGATAGCTTATGCATCCAGACAACTGAGATGATATGAGATCTCATATCCAGTGCATGATTTAGAATTGGCTGCAGTTGTATTTGCATTGAAGATTTGGAGGCATTATTTGTATGGTGAGACATTCCAGATCTTCACAGACCATAAAAGCTTGGGTTACTTGATGACACAGAAAGAGTTAAACATGAGACAAAGATGATGGTTAGAGCTCTTAAAAGATTATGACTGTACAATTGAATACCATCTAGGGAAAGCCAATGTGGTAGCAAATGCATTGAGTAGGAAGACCAGTAGCAGTGTAGCTCACATGCAAGCATCCTCTTTTCCATATTTGATTCAATTACGGTCCATGAATATTCAATTGAATATGCATGATGGTGGATCATTGATTGCTGCTCTTCAGGTCAGACCTATATTGAAGGATATGATCAAAGTTGCACAGAGTAAAGATCCTAAATTGTGTGAGAAAATTGAATTAGTAAGGCAGGGAAACAGTAAAGATTTTCAATTGCAAGATGATGTACTGATATTAAGGTCAAGCATATGTGTTCCAAACATTGATAACTTGCGCTAGGAAATAATGGAAGAAGCACACAATGCACCTTATGCAATGCATCCGGGAATGACTAAGATTTATTACAGTTTAAGACCTCATTACTAGTGGCTAGGAATGAAGAAAGACATAGCTGAATACATTTCTAAATGCTTAACATGTCAGCAGATTAAGATAGAACACCAAGCACCAGTTGGTAAACTACATCCTTTACCAGTACCAGAATGGAAATGGGAAAATATAAGGATGGATTTTGTTTATGGATTGCCCAAAACTCCACGAAAAAATAATGCAATATGGGTAATTATTGATAGGTTAACCAAGTCAGCATATTTTCTACCTATCAGATGGGGGTGTACACTTGAAAGTTTGGCCAAATTATATATGAATGAGATAGTCAGATTGCATGGAATTCCAGTATCCATTGTGTCTGATAGAGATCCACAGTTTACTTCATATTTTTAGGTGAGTTTACATAATGCATTAGGAACAAAATTGAATTTCAGTACCGCATTTCACCCACAGACTGATGGACAATCAGAAAGAACTATACAGACATTGGAAGATATACTTAGAGCATGTGCTATGGAATTCAGAGGTGCTTGGGATGAATATATAGCATTAGTGGAGTTTGCATAAAACAACCAATATCATAGCAGTATTCAGATGGCACCATATGAGGCATTGTATGGTAGAAAGTGCGGAAGCCCTATCATCTGGGATGAAGAAGGTGCACGTGCATTAGAAGGGCCAGAGATAGTACAAGATACAGTGGATAAAATCAAATTTGTCAAGTACAAACTAAAGGCAGCACAAGACAGACATAAAAGTTATGCTGATCAACATAGAAGGGAGATGGAATACGAGTTGGGTGAAAAGGTATTTTTACGAGTATCTTCATGGAAAGGGGTAATCCGATTTGGCAAGAAAGGTAAATTGAGCTCCAAGATACATAGGATCTTACGAAATTCTTGAGAAGATTGGTCCACTGGCATACAGATTGGCTTTACCACCAGAGATGACTCAGATTCATAATGTGTTTCATGTGAGCATGCTTAGAAAATACAGGTCAAATCCTACACATGTACTTAAAGATCAAGCCATGGAAATTGCAAATGACATGAGTTATGTTGAAGAACCAGTGGAAATCATTGAATACAAGACTAAACCAAGAAATACCTTTAGTTAAGGTATTATGGAGAAAGCATTCACAAGAATAGGCAACATGGGAAACATAAGAAAATATAAAAAAGCAATATCCACACCTGTTTCCAGGTATTAAATTTCGAGGATGAAATTTTTAAAAGGATGGGAGAACTGTAATATCCTTGACTTTTTCCCATATGCATTTCTACAGCATCTCATTTGCACATATACATTGAGCATATATATATATATATATCACTTAAGCACATGCATAATATGCATTTTTATTTAAATATATTCATGGTATACAATTAGTTTATTTTCAAGTATTTTACAATTGTATAGAAATGCACATGTCTGTTTTATAATATAGATGAAAATGATATGAAATTAATATTTAAGTGAATAAAGAGACTAGATTGAATTAATAAAAATTTGACATGATTAATTTAATTAAAATAAATAAGTAATTAAATTATATATATATATATATATATATTTTATTGTTGGTTAGTAAAATTGGGTAAATGTATATATGTATACATGAATGTATGTATATGTATATATGTATTATGATAATAATAATAATAATAATAATAATAATAATAATAAAATTAAAAAAAAAAAGAGAAACATACAGTAAATGAAGAGAAAAAGAAAAGTAAAAAAAAGGAATAAAAAAAAGAGAAGAAAAAGGGACGGGTGAAGAAAAAAGAAAAGGAAGATAAAATTTTTAACTTAGGCTAAGTCTTCTTCCTCCTCCTCCTCCTCTTCTTCTTTGCTTCATTCCTTCGGTCTATTTCTTTAAAATTTCAGCCACATTTTTGTCTCTCTTTCACTCTGGAAATTACAGCAACAAAGTTAGCCAAGAGTGATTATAGGTGAGTAAACAATTATTTTGTGTTAATCTTGATTATGGTGTTTAGGATTCATAAATAGGCAGTATTTTGTACTAAGGTTTTGATGATTTTAGAGATCGAATTTGGAGAAGTGTAAAAAACAAAAAGTGTTACTTTATGTCTTAGATTTATGGATATGTAAATATGTTTGCAGGATTTCGTGTATAGGAAGAGAATTTCTCTCTCTACTGAAACTGGTTTGGATGCGAACCCTAGCTAAATTAGCTACTGTATTTGTTAGTTTTGAATATGCTAAAGCCATTATTTGAAGTATCTCAAAACATACAAGTTGTAGATATATGTATTATATATCTTTATACCAAATTTAAGCTTCATATATCGTGTGTATTGTAAGTAATGATGAAGAGAACTATGACTGTTCCATAGTTGCTAAGTGCCCTGTACAGGTCCAAAAAATTGTTTAATTATTTTTAGCATCTTAAAGATAGATTCTGTAAATTAGAAAACCATAACAGTTATAGGTATATATCTTATCTAAATTTGGATACTAATTTCATCTTAATATATTATGTATAGAGTACGTTATGGCTATTATAAGTCAAACTGTCCTGAAAACCAACTCTGTTCTATAGCAGTAAAATGTTGCTTATAATTTGATAGCCTTAGAGACATAACTAATAAAAGTTTTAAACATTAAACATGTGAAATTTGAACCCATATAAGTTTCTATAAAGTTTCATTAAAATATGACTTATATATTATAAGTTATGATGAGTCAAAATTGGTACCCTCAAACTGCCTAAAGGCAGAAAACAGGGTAGAAAATAGAATACATTTAGAAATTCCACCAAAAATTGTACAGTGATCCAATTGATCTCAAATTTTAATATATTATATAATTATATGTTAATTTTATTTAGAATCAAGATTCAGATTAATTGGTCAAGTAAAAAAAAAGTTATAGGTAAAACAGTCCCATAAGGTCACACTGCCTCATAGGAAATATTTTAATTATTGATATGAATAATACATATTAATTTGTTTAAGTCACATTAATTTTTTCTAGTCATAAATTAACCAATTATATTTCAATATTAGGCTTAAGACAAATTGGAGATACACAAGAAGGGGGTAGATAATAAGTTAAGGGTTGAAATCAAAGGAAAAGGTGAGTCTAATTATCAATTAAATTCTTTAGTGCATATGAATGTTGCTTGCTATGTGATTCATGTGATTGTGATGATTAGTCCTTGATAATGTGATGATGAATAATTTGTGATATTTGTGGTACATATAAGTTTGTATGCTTGTGGTATATTTGAGGTATATGTTTGACATATAATATATATATATATATATATATATATATATACATGGTATATGTATAGTATATGCAAGGTACATGTGTTGGCATATGAGGTATATATGTGGTATATGTATGGTATATGTGATAAGATACAATGGTTGATGAATATGTAAGTGCAAGTGCATATGCATAATGACTTAAAAGGCATTGTGACTAATTAATTGACATTGCAAAGTAAAAGAAGAGACCTATGACCCAACAAATGTGCAAATGAAACAAATGATCAAGCTAGCTAGCAAATGCAAATGCAAATGTTCACATGACAAATATTTACATGGAAACCCAGGGCAATGTATGTTTAACCTGGTCACAACAAAATAAAATGAATAAGTATATGCATAAGTAAAGACCAATTATTGAATACTTGATTTTATCTATATTTATATGTTATTAACTGATGAAATGGAGTATAAAGTATGTATTAAGTATACTTGATATTTGCTATTATGAAATGCTTGGTGCTTTAGAACTCATTTGATGGTTATTATCACTGAGTCGCAACTTAACAAATTGCATCATTTTTCTGGTAAAGAAAAGTAGTAGTTCATATTGAGGTGCATATAAAAGTCATGGATCAAAGGTCACTGGCCGAACCTCCTAACTTTCTTTCCTTGCATTCCACATAAGTATAAGAACATATCATTTCTATTTGGGGGTTGAATACTTGCATATGTATAATTACAATGAATATGTACTAAGATATATAGATATATAAGTGGATTCAACTTGTAAATTTAGTAACTTTTAAACGTAATGTTTAAGTTATTAATATATGTGATGTTAAAGGCTATAATTAAAGCTTATGTATTAATTGTGAAATTATTGTTAATAATATGAGATGAGTTAGAAAAAAATTATTACTCGCTGTAAACATGAATTTTATTTAATCCTGTTCCATACGTGATAACATAATATAAAATCAGTATATGCGGTATATAGATGTATAAGGTGTTAGGTGTTACATTAATTGTCCATTTCCCTACCTGAGGACTGACATAGGATAGATGGTGCACCATTAGGGGGAAGTTTCGTTACCGATATTGATATGATTTAAGGACAGGGTGGCTATAGCTCCGAGATTGCCCCTGATCCTAATTACACATAGATAAATGATTTTACTAGGTCAAGGTGGCTGAAGCTCCGCGAGCGCCCTTGACTTGAAATTATAATGAGTAGGGTGGCTTAAGCTCCTCGAGCACCCCTATTTCACACCCCGTATCCGGACAGTCTGGGAATGAGATTCTGGGCTAATAATTCATAGAATAAAATATGAAATTTAATTAATATATGTAAGTAACAAAGTGTAAAATGCTTACATGAGGTGGTGAAAATTTAATTATTGAATAATGTTATTTTTTTATGTTATGTATTTATTTATTTTATATGACAAATATGCTATAAAATTTGATATGCCATGATTTTATTTGAGACATGCATTTGTGTAACTGCTTTGGAAAAACTTTAATACTTATATGTACCACTAAGCTAGAGATAGCTTAGTCTGGGTTCTTCTCACACAGGAATTGAAGTTGTAGATAGTAGATAGTGAAGTTGATCAGGAAGAAGTCCAAGCCCATATCAGCAGAGACACAAAAACATAGTTAGATGGTTGGTTATCTATTATTTTTTTTAATTTGACTATGCATATGGTGTGGTAGACATGTCTCATATATTAATATTGTGTATGTAAATAATTATGTAACCTAATCGGGTGTCATATGTGTATACAATATAAGGATAAATATATATTGTTAATTAGAACAACTTGCCTAAACCAATATAAATAAATAGATTAAGTTATTTAAAATGAAAAAAAATCAATTCGAGCATATTATCGAGTTAAGCTTGTGGCATCCTTCTTATATATGTGGGATTATTCCTAATATATAAGTGGGGTGTCACAAAATCTATCAACTACAACAAATATGATATCTTTACCTCTCCTAGTCTTACGCAATCCCAATACAAAATCCATAGAAATATCAATCCAAGGTGCATTAGGAATAGGTAAAGGTGTATACAATCCATGAGGCATAACTTTAGATTTAGTTTGTTTACATGCAACACACTTAGTACAAATTCTTTTAACATCCTTACGCATATATGGCTAATAAAAGTGTTCATGCAACATATCCAAAGCCTTGTTAACACTAAAATGCCCCATTAAACCCCCACTATAAGCTTCACGCACAAGTAGCTACCTTAAAAAATAAATAGGCACTCAAAGTTTACCATCCTTAAACAAATATCCATCATACCTATAAAATTTTTGAAAAGTAGTTTGTTAACACGCATCATATACTTTAGCAAAATCAAGATCAAATGCATAAAGTTCTTAATTTATTCAAATCCCAATAATTTAGAACTTAAAATAGAAATTAAAGTATATCTTCATGAAAGTGAATCAGCCACCACATTATATGATGTATGCACGGGAACCATAAATGAAGGATAGTCTGTTGTCAACGGAGTGGAGCAATATTATATCATGGAAATGGGTCTTAAAGGAGTTTAAAAGCCTTTTCATATGATCCAATTCGATGTGAGGCGTGTTCCAAGTCATAGAAGGCAGCATTGGGGCATTCGTTGCTATATTGGGCCTAAAATCCATAATCAAGCTTATGGGTTAACACTACACAAAGGCAAACCTAAGGTAAAGATAAAAGGAGTCTTTGATGAAAATTAAATTCAAATGGGTTAAACAAGGAAAAGTCCATAAACCTTGAAGATTACAAGTCATGTGCAAGTCATGTGCAAATCATGTGTTAGGAGTCCTATGCCAAACATGTGCAAGACATGTGTCATCCGTGTGCAAGATATCATGTGTCAACCATGTGCTCAAGATCATGTGCCATGCATATGCCTACTTATGGAATTTGGTCTTAACTTGTAATTGGGCTTAATTATGTATGTGGACTGCCTATTTTAATAACCTTAGGCTTTAATTAGTGATTGGCATGTGGGCCAAAGGATATGAAGCCCAACCCACCACTTGTCTTATTTTAGAAAGATTTAATTAGTGTCCTAATTCAAGTAGGACTCTACCTTTTTAGAATTTGAGTTAGAATATGACTGTACTTTTAGGATTTGAGTTAGAATAGGACTTAGTTATCCTTTACCATAAAGGATTCAAAGACTTAGGGCTATAAACACTCATCTAGGCTTCTTTTACAAGACATCAATGAATGACCAATGAATAAAAACGAATTTGAGAGTTTTCTTTAAAGTGAGGCAGATTTGCATCTCTTTATTACCTTTAGGAATTAGTTACTTATCAAGTGATATTGCTTGTGGCGTGGCTATTCTTAATAATACTTATAATCTTGTTTCTTTGCTGCACTGGTTATCTTTAGGTCTGATTCAATTTATGATCACCATAGCTTAAGGTTTGTTCACCTTGTCTTGTTGAGGGGTTTCAAAGCATGGTCTTTGGGGTTCCACATCATTATCTTTACCTTGCTTGTATTTTATCACATATGGGAATGTCTCAAAAATTCCACCCATTTCCCATGTCGTCTATTAAGTTTCATTTGTCCCTTCAAATGCTTTAAGGACTCATGATCAGTATGTATGACAAACTCTTTAGGAAGAAGATAATGTTGCCAACATCTAAGGCTTTCACTAAAGCATATAATTCCCTATCATAGGTGATGCGGAACCCCAAAGACCATGCCTTGAAACCCCTCAACAAGATAAGATAAACAAACCTTAAGCTATGGGGATCATAAATTGAATCCGACCCAAAGCTAACCTGATGTAGATCAAGAACATATATGTCAATCTTCACAGAAGGAGAGTGATGCACTAGTCATGCCAAGTGGAGCGATCACAAGATCAAAGGCCAAAAAACTAAGGCAAGCAATGCAAGGCTATGTTCAAAGCTTGGTCACTAAGGAGATCACAAAAGATACATGCATGACAAAAGAGATGGAGTTAATTGAAGACCTAAGGCCCATTACTTATCTTAGGGTGTGTGAAGAACCATCTTACATGGATTAGTCCAATGGGCTAAACAAGACAAAGTCCATAAAATTAAAAATTTCAAATCATGTGCAAATCATGTGCTAGGAGTCATGTGCAAGACATGTGTCATCCATGTGGAAGACATCATGTGACAACCATGTGCTCGAGATCAT
The DNA here is from genome assembly GCA_023653625.1 of Triadica sebifera. Taxonomy (NCBI): domain Eukaryota; kingdom Viridiplantae; phylum Streptophyta; class Magnoliopsida; order Malpighiales; family Euphorbiaceae; genus Triadica; species Triadica sebifera. Next base: position 15,022,414 of record CM042899.1, read on the forward strand.
GTGCCATGCATATGCCTACTTATGGGATTTGGACTTAACTTGTAATTGGGCTTAATTATGTATATGGGCTGCCTATATTAATTTATCATAAAATTTTAATTAGTGTTAGGCATGTAGGCCAAAAGATATGAAGTCCAACCCAACACTTGTCTTATTTTAGAAATATTTAATTAGTGTCCTAATTCAAGTAGGACTCTACTTTTTATAATTTAAGTTAGAATATGACTATTCTTTTAGGAGTTGAGTTAGAGTAGGACTTACTTATTATTTACCATAAATGTAATGCCCGATAATTTAGGCCACGATCGCGGTTGACCGAAATCCGGCGCGCTGAACCGATCGGGGTCTAAATTTGGACATGAAAGAAATAAATTTAAATAATAATAAGATGGGAGAAAAATATTTTGAATATTATTAATTGAGAATTTTGAAGTTTGGAATTAAAATTGGGAAAAAAATTATTTTTTGCTGAACGAAATTTGGAATTGCAGTGTTTTTGGCACAGAAATTCTAAGAAGGCATAAAAATAGAATATTCTTTATCTAAGGAAAGTAATATTCTTTTGATTAAAATAAAGTAAGAGTGATTTAAATTAATGGACCAATAGGAATCAAGATTAGTAACTAATCCTAACCACCCACCTAATCCAACTATAAAAAGTCAAATTTTCACTTTTTTGACCATTCTTCTTCTTCTTCATCTTGACCAAACTCATTTCTCTCTCTTTTCTTCTTCTTTGCCGTGAGCTTCTCCTCTCCCATTTACTTTTGTTTTTCTTTCTTCAAATCAAGCTAAGATTAGATGAAAAAAAAAGGGATTAAGGCAAGATCATGAAGAAAGTGAAGTAAAGTGAGCAAAACTAAGGAAGAGGAAGGAAGAAAGGAAGAAAAAAAAAAGAGTTTTTAGCCATTTGGAAGATCATCAAAGGTGAGTTTAGATTTTCCATCTCCTTACTTTCTTCTTCTCTTTTCTTTGAGTTTGAGGTTAGTTGCCATTATAGGTAGTAAATTAGGGTTATTAGTATGCTAATGGTAATTAAGGGTGGATTAGTGTGATTAGTGTTTGATTAGTGTAAAATTTATTGTTAGGGCAAGGAAGTGAACAACCTTTGAACCAAAATCAAAGGGGAAGTAAGGGCAAGGAAAAGGCTATCTAAGAGGAAGAGAAAAGTGAAGAAAAATAGAACTTTGAGGTATGTACATTTGGCAAAAATTCAATATAGAAAAGTATTGATTTTGATTTTGTGATGTAGTGAATTTATGTATGAAATTCTGAACATTTGATTCAGTGATTAAATGATGCCATGAATGTGAAAATAAAGACTAGAAAATGAGGTTGATGCATGAAAATGGAAAATGTATGAATTATTTGATGTGCTGGAAAATTCGTCTTATGAACAGTATCTAGTGTTTTGGTCATAACTTGAGTTATGGAAATAATTTCTGAGTGATTCTTGCTGGATTGGAAATTTAAGACATAGGGCTTGAACTTTCATTCAGACCATTAGACCTAAATATGCCTGGAATTAGGTGGAAAATGGACTCAAACTTTGAACTAGAAATCTGTCCAGAAAAAAAAATACTGGGCAGATTGCAGTGAACATAGGTTGGAAAAAAATTCATAACTTTTGCTAAGAAATTATTTTTAATGTGATTCCAGTTGGAAATTAAAGATAAGACATGTACCTGAATTTTTCTAGTTTATCACTTGTCCAAATTCCATCTAGAAATGGATAAAAAAGATATAGAAAGATAAGGCAGAAATCTGTCCAGTAAAATACTGGGCAGATTGCAGCGAACGTAACTTAGGAGAAAATATATAACTTTTGCTAAAAAAATTTTTTTGATGTGATTCCAGTTGGAAATTAAAGATAAGACATGTACCTATATTTTTTTAGATGATCACATGTCCAAATTCTGTCTAAAAATAGACGAAAAATGCAGAGCAACATAAGGTAGAAATGCTGTCCAGAATAGGACAGCTGGTAGAAATGTGTTGATTGTGGATTTATGTCTTAGAAAATGTATTGATTGAATTTTTCTTATAGTTATAAAGATTAAATGAGCTAGTATGAGGTTGTAAAATATTGAATGAGAATTATTGCATTTATATGGAATTTATATTAATGTTTCCCTACATAATTTATGCAAATATGAATAAAGGTAACAAATGTAATTTAAGCCCTAGAAATTTGGATAAGTTGACATGCCAATAAAAGGGTACAAATGTAGGCACTAAATATAATAGTGCTGAGTTAAAATTATGTAGGCACTAAAAATAATAGTGCTGAGTTGAAATTTACTTAGTTCGAAATTTACGTAGGCATCAAAAAGGTGCTGAGTTGTTATTGAAAATGTAGGCGTTAAACGCCGAGTTAAAAAAATAATTATGTAGGCGCCGAGTATACTGCCGGAGAGCAGAAACCCTGTATTCAGTATTTAGTTCCGGTCTAAGATGTCGTGGGCTATTAAATAAATAACAGAAAAAAAAATGTGAAGTATGAAATTCATATTGTAAATTTTATACCTTGTATTGTTAAAATTTCAAGCATGCTTAATGAATAAAATATCATAATTCATGAATTAAATATTTTTGCATGAAGAAAATAGTTTATTATTAATTGAATATTTGGCATGCTAAATAGGTTAATTGTAGTTTCTAAAATTTTATTTTAGAATTATTTATGTAATGATTGGATAGTTGTCAAACGTACCACTAAGCTAGTAGCTTAGCGCGTGTGTTTCACGCGCAGATAAATAGAAGTAGCTGTTCTGATAGGGCGACCGAAGAAGAGGGAACCCCAAGATCAGATTGCAGCAGTCTAGTTCTTTTTGTATGTTTTGATAATGATGTTGTAAAAATTTAGTTTTAAGAATTTTGTTGATGTAAATTTGTGGCTTGTAATATTTATAAGTAATGGATTTGGTAATTATATATATCTAGAATTATTGTAGTTATATTTTTAAATATCATGGTTTAATGAATAAGTTATTTTGAATCACAATATTCCTATCACTAGATATATATTTAAATTGAAAAAAAAATATTTATACAAAATTGAACGTTGGTTTTAAATTAAATGAGCTTAGTAGCACTTCCATATCCTATTAGCGATTAGTAGGGTAAGTGAGCGCTACAATAAAGGATTCAAAGACTTTGGGCTATAAATACTCATTTAGGCTTATTTTACAAGATATGAATGAATAAACACAAATTTGAGTGTTTTTCTTTAAAGTGAGGCGAATTTGCATCTCTTTATTTCCTTTAGGAATTAGTTACTTATCAAGTGATATTGCTTGTGGCGTGGCTATTCTTAATAATCCTTATAATCTTGGTTCTTTGCTATATTGGTTAGCTTTGGGTCGGATTCAATATATGATTACCATAGCTTAAGGTTTGTTTACCTTGAGCTTTTGAGGGGTTTCAAGACACGGTCTTTAGGGTTCTGCAGCATAACCAATGTAGCAAATAACTAAGATTATAAGGATTGTTAAGAATAGCAATGCCACAAGCAATATCAGTTGATAAGTAACTAATTCCTAAAGGTAATAAAGAGATGCAAATCTGCCTCACTTTAAAGAAAAAAACTCAAATTCATTTTTATTCATTCATTCATGTATTCTAAATGATGCCCAAATGAGTATTTATATCCCTAAGTCTTTGAATCCTTTATGGTAAAGGATAACTAAGTCCTATTCTAACACAACTTCTAAAAGTAGAGTCAAATTCTAACTCAAATTCTAAAAAGTAGAGTCCTATTTAAATTAGGACACTAATTAAATCCTTCTAAAATAAGACAAGTGGTGGGTTGGGCTTCATATACTTTGGCCCACATGCCAATTACTAATTAAAGCCTAAGTTAATTAAAATAGGCAGCCCACATATATAATTAAGCCCAATTACAAGTTAAGCCCAAATCCCATAAGTAAGCACATTTGAGGCACATGATATCTTGTACATGGATGACACATGTCTTGCACATGTTTGGCGTAGGACTCCTAGCAAATGATTTGCACATGATTTGCACATGACTTTTAATCTTCATGGTTTATGGACTTTGCCTTGTTTAGCCCATTTGAATTGAATCTTCATGAAAAACTTCTTTTATCTTCACCTTGGGCTTGCCTTTGTGTAGTGTTAACCAATAAGCTTGGTTGTGGATTTTAGTCCCAATATAGCATCCAATGCTCCAATGATGCCTTCTATGACTTGGTACATGCCCCACATTGAATTGGATAATATGAAAGTGATGCAGCAACCACCTAGAATCTAAATCTAGACAACCTCCAAATTAATTTGATACAAATTTTAAGTTTAACCAATTGCAAGATTAGACTCTTCACCCCCAAAACACCAAGGAATTGGTAACAAAGAGTATGAAGAGATAATTGGATTAACGCCACAAATTAGTTACCAATCTGATGAGTGAAAATAATCCTTGGTATATCAATGGAGATCACACCTCCCACTTGAAGAACACTCAAGAACACTCAAATTTTGATTTTAATCACCAATCTGATTGTCTTACATGCATAAGGAGGTATTTATACCTCTACAAACAAAACCCTAGGTGCAAAAATGAAGAAAAGAACAATCTGACCTTAATGACTTAAGGACAAACGAATGAGCTTAATTTTATAAGGCCCACACACCTAAGACAAGTTAAAATAAGGTTGATCATGTGTCTTTAAATGAAATCACATTCCAATAATTAAAATAAAACATTCCACTAAATTTAATCTTAGACCCAACCATGAAATAACATAAGTCCACCTTAACATAGCATATTGCACATGACTTGAAGCTTGTAATATAGACTTCTTCTCTAGCCCATTAGGCTAGTTGTCTTCATCATCACATGCCCCAATGAGTGTCACAAGCTTTGGATCACCAATCGATTCCATCTCTTCAAGCCTGATCCAAGCCTCTTCCTTGATATCTCTTGTCACCAAGCTTTGAATATACATTTGCAAGGTTTCCATGAGCTTGTTTCTGCTTGATCTTATGATTGGACCAGGTGGCATCACTAAATCCATCTCCTCCATGGCATGTAAGATCATTTTTGTTGTCTTGGCTTGCATCATTCCCTCTCTCCTCAAAAGGATTCATCCTCGAATCACCACTTGCATTATCAAAAGGAGAAAGGTCAGCAACATTAAAAGTTGTTGAAACACCATACTCACCAGACAAGTCAATCTTATAGGCATTGTCATTGATCCTCTCAACCACTTGAAACGGTCCATGATTGGCTTGGATTCAACTTGGATTTCCTTTAGTTAGGAAATCTCTCTTTCCTAAAATGCACCCATACCCAATCTCTAAGTTCAATTTTCACAACTTTAAGTCATTGATTGGCTTTTTGTGCATAACTTTTGTTCTTTAACTCAATGTGCTGCTTTGCCTTCTCATGTATGGACTTAACCAAATCTGCCTTCTTTTTCCCATCTAAGTTAGAAATATCATTCAAAGGTATAGGCAACAAATCCAAAGGGGTTAGCGAATTAAAACCATACATAATTTCAAATGGAGAATAACTTGTAGATGAATGAATGCTTCTATTATATGCAAATTCTACTAATGGTAAACAATCTTCCTAAGTTTTCAAATTCTTACCAACAACAGCATGTAATAATGATCCTAAATTTCTATTAACCACTTCAGTTTGACCATCTATTTGAGGATGAAAAGTAGTAGAAAATAGCAACTTTGTTCCCAACTTTCCCCACAACACACGCCAAAAATGACTCAAAAACTTAGAATCTCTATAAGAAACAATGGTTTTAGGAACACCATGCAAACACACAACATCCTTAAAGAACAAATCAGAAATATGTGTAGCGTCATCAGTTCATGGCAAGCGATGAAATGTGCCATCTTGTTAAACCTATCAACTACAACAAAAATGTTATCCCTTCCCCTTTTAGTCCTGGGCAATCCCAACATAAAATCCATAGAAATGTCAATCCAGGGCTGATTAGGGATGGGTAAAGGAGTATACAACCCATGAGATTGAATTTTTGACTTTCCTTGCTTACATGCAACACACCTAGAGCAAATTTTCTCAATATCTTTCTTCATATTAGGCTAATAAAAATGCTCATGCAATATGTCAAGTGTCTTAGTAATACCAAAATGACCCATCAAACTACCATTTTGAGCCTCACGCATAAGCAACTCACGCATTGAACAATTAGGCACACAAAGTTTATTTCTCTAAATAAATAACAATCATGCCTATAAAACCTTTGGAACGCACATGGTTCACATGCATTATAAACATTTGAAAAATCAGAATCAGAAGCATACAATTCCTTTATATATTCAAATCCCATCAATTGAGAACTCAAAGTAGTAATAAGAGTATATCTTCTAGATAATGCATCAGTAACCACATTTTCCTTACCTTGTTTCTATTAAATCAAATAAGGAAAGGTCTCAATGAACTTCAACCACTTGGCATGTCATTTGTTCAACTTACCTTGACCCTTGAGATGCTTTAAAGACTCATGATCACTATAAATCACAATCTCTTTAGGCCAAAGATAATGCTGCCAAGTCTCCAAAGCTCTCACCAATGCATACAACTCTTTGTCATACGTGGAATAATTGAGTTGTCCACTATTTAATTTCTCACTAAACAAAGCAATTGGACGCCTACCCTGCATAAAAATAGCACCAATACCTATCCCGGAGGCATCACATTCATTCTCAAAAGTAGAATTAAAATCAGGCAAACTCAAAACAGGTGCAGAACAAAGTTTATCTTTCAAAGTATTAAATGCAAGTTCTTGCACCTCACCCCACTTAAACCCCATATCCTTTTTAATGATTTCAGTTAAAGGAGCAGCAATGACACTAAAATCCTTTACAAACCTCCTGTAAAAGCTAGCAAGGCCATGAAAGCTCCTAACATCACTCAGATTCCTAGGGGTTGGCCATTCTTGGATAGCCCTTATCTTCTCCTCATCAACCTCAATTCCATTGGCACTCACCACATACCCTAAGAATATAACTCTATTCATGCAAAATGTGCACTTTTTAAGTTTAGCATACAATTCTTCTCTCCTAAGTGGATCCAAAACAGCCCTAAGATGATGTACATGCTAATCAACAGATTTACTATAAATCAAAATATCATCAAAATAAACAATAACAAATTTCCCAATGAACTGATGCAAAACATGATTCATCAATCTCATAAAAATGCTAAGGGCATTGGTTAGACCAAAAGGCATAACGAGCCACTCATATAAACCAAGCTTTGTTTTAAATGTTGTTTTCCATTCATCACCAACTTTCATCATAATTTGGTGATATCCACTCATCAAATCAATCTTAGTAAAGACACATGCGTCATGCAATTCGTCTAACATATCATCCAATTTGGGTATTGGATGGCGATACTTAACTGTTATGCGATTCACAGCCCTGCAATCAACACACATGCGCCAACTTCCATCCTTTTTAGGCATCAAAAGCACCGGCACTACATACGGACTAAGACTCTCACGGATATGCCCCCTTGCTAACAACTCCTCCACTTGCCTTTGAAGTTCCTTTGTCTCCTCGAGGTTACTCCTATAGGCTGGGCGGTTTGGAATTTGAGCTCCAGGTATGAAATTAATTTGATGTTCAATTCTTTTTATTGGCGGCAATCCTTGTGGTAACTTTTTAGGAAATAGATTCTCATATTCCTACAATAAAGAAACAACAATACTAGGCAAAGAAGGGTTAAGGTCAACTTTATTAAAATATGATTCCTTATACATGAGTACAAGTAAACATTGTTGATTCTCAAAAGCCACTCTTATATCTCTTACTTTTGCATAAAAATTGTTTTTCTTTTTACCACTCCCCTTTGGGCTAATTATTTGCTTTTCTTTTTAGGTCTCTTTTCCTCCCATTTTTCTCTCTTTCTCAGCCTCTCCTTTTTCTTTTCCTATCACCTCTCTTGTTTTGAAACTCTTGGCCTCTTCTTTTTCTTTTTGCTCCTTTTCTCTCAATTTGGTCCTTTTGGCTTCTTTGTGCATTTCTTCCTCCATGCTCATTTTTAGCTTCAATTGATCTTCATAAACTTCACAATGAGTCATAGGAGGTAAAGCATCGGCACTGCCCCCTATACTTAACTGTTATGCAATTCACAGCCCTACAATCAACACACATCACCAACTCCCATCCTTTTTAGGCACCAAAAGCATCGGCACTACACACAGACTAAGACTCTTACGGATATGCCCCTTTGCTAACAACTCCTCCACTTGCCTTTGAAGTTCCTTTGTCTCCTCGGGGTTACTCCTATAGGCTGGTCAGTTTGGAATTTGAGCTCCTGGTATGAAATCAATTTGATGTTCAATTCCTCTTATTAGTGGCAATCCTTGTGGTAACTCTTCAGGGAATACAATCTCATATTCATGCAATAAAGAAACAGCAACACTAGGCAAAGAAGGGTTAAGGTCAGTTTCATTAAAATATGATTCCTTGTACATGAGTACAAGTAAACATTGTTGATTCTCAAAAGCCACTCTTATATCCCTTACTTTTGCATAAAAATTGTTTTTCTTTGTACCACTTTCCTTTGGGCCAATTATTTGCTTTTCTTTTTGGGCCTCTTTTCCTCCCATTTTTCTCTCATTCTCAGCCTCTGCTTTTTCTTTTCCTTTTATCTCTCTTGTTTTGCAACTCTCAGCCTTTCCATTTTCTTTTTGCTCACTTTCTCTCAATTTGGACCTTTCGGCTTCTTTTTGTATTTCTTCCTCCATGCTCATTTTCAGCTTCATTTGATTTTCATAAACTTCACTAGGAAGGAGTCATAGGAGCCAAAATGATACGTTGATCTCCCATCATGAATGAGTATCTATTTATATACCCATCATGCATCACCTTTCTGTCATATTGCCATGGCCTACCAAGTAACACATGACCTGCATGCATAGGTACTACATCACAAAGTACACGGTCAGAATATCTTCCAATGGAGAATGAAATTAGAACTTATTTATTTACCTTTATCTCTATGCAATCATGAAGCCATTGTAGTCTATATGGCCTAGGATGTTTCAAACAATCCAGCCCCAACTTATCAACCAAAGTAGTACTTACAACATTAGTACAACTTCCTCCATCAATTATAAGACTACAAATTTTGCCATTTATCAAGCATCTGGAATGGAAGATATTTTCCCTTTGTTCAACCCCATCTTCTTTCAATTGTGCATTAAGTACACGCCTAACCACAAAATTTAAATTCCAGCCAATAGCATGCTCGACCTCATCATCATCACTACAATATTCAAATGAAGGCATTGAATTAGATTCTTTATCACTTTCGGATTCAATCACACCATTATCTTTCAATATCATAACCTTTTTATTTGGGCATTGAGATGTAATATGTCCATTGCGAAGGCACTTAAAGCATTTTATGTTTCTATGCTTTTTAGTATTGGAAGAAGAAGTAGCATTAGCTTTAGGGTTACCTTTTTGCTCTACTTTACCCTTTTCTTCTCTTACCTTGTCTTTGGCTTTGTCTTCCCTTTTAGGCCACTTTGAGCTCCAATTAGATGTGGAACCCAAATAAGTTGGTTTGTTGGTTCCCTTTTGCTTTAGTTGCTTCTCCACCTTTATAGCCATATTCACCATCTCCTCTAACTCTACATAGTGGTGCAGCTCAATAACATTTGCAATTTCCTTATTTAGACTAGTTAAGAAACGTGCCATGGTAGCCTCCCTATCTTCATCGATATTAGCCCTCATCATAGCTACTCCATTTCTTTATGATAGTCCTCAACACTTTTATTCCCTTGTCTCAAACTTTGGAGCCTTTGATGTAGTTCCTTATAATAGTAACTAGGCACAAACTTCTTTCCCATGACTGCCTTCATCCCCACCCATGTGTTTATAGGCCTTTCCCCATACCTACGCCTATTGAGGATGATTTGGTCCCACCATACCAAGGCATAGTCAGTCAATTCCACGACTGCCAACTTTACCTTTTTCTCCTCAGAATAATTATGACATTCAAACATCAATTCCACTTTTCTCTCCTACTCCAAGTAAGCATTAGCATCATTCTTACCTTGAAAAGTAAGGATTTTCATTTTAATACTTCCCAAATTACGATATATTCGATTCTCGATGTTCCTAAATCTATCCGCCTCTACCCTACCTTTATGTTCTCTCCTATTCCTTCCTCTATCATTTCTGCCCCCTATACCTCCAAACTGATTTCTATCCCTTCACCAAACTCATCAAAATCTTCTTCATAGTCAGATTGAGGTGGAGTTGCTAACCTTTCCCTTCTCCCTCCAATTCAACTTTGCAAGGATGTATCTCTTCTAAGATTATGTAGAACTTGATCATGGCCTTCTAACCTCCTATCATACTTGTCACACCGATAATTCATATCTTAGAGCAGAATCTCAAGTCTTCCAAATTGTTATTGCATAGCTCTAATGTGAAGAAAGTTTTGTTTCCTTCATCACTACTTTTTTCCTAGTTGCTTGATTTAGACATGATGTAAATAAATGGCCTCACACACTCCCTCACGTGTTTCACTCAAAAGGTGTATGTTTGTTCGTGTTTCACTCAATTAAGGGTTTTACCCTCTTTTAAGCTTACCGCTCTTGCCTTTTACCGCTCTTGTGTCCTCACTATGATATATTTCTGGATCAATTTCAACCAACCAGATCAATAATAATGAGCAACAATATCCAATAGTGATATAGATCAAGGACATATAAGTCAATGTTCACAGAAGGAGAATGATGCACTAGTCATGCCAAGTGGTGCGATCACAAGATCAAGGGCTAACAAACTAAGGCAAGCAATGCAAGGTTATATTCAAAGCTTGGTCACTAAGGAGATCATAAACGATGCATGGATGACAAAGGAAATGGAGTTGATTGAAGACCCAAGGCCCATTACTTATCTTAGGGTGTGTGAAGAACCATCTTGCATGGACTAGTCCAATAGACTAAACAAGGCAAAGTCCATAAATTAAAGATTACAAGTCATGTGCTAGGAGTCATGTGCCGAACATGTGCAAGACATGTGCCATCCATGTACAAGACATCATCTGCCAACCATGTGCTCAAGATCATGTGCCACGCATATGCCTACTTATGGGATTTGGGATTAACTTGTAATTGGGCTTAATTATGTATGTGGGCTGCCTAATTTAAATTACCTTAGGCTTTAATTAGTGATTGACATGTGGGCCAAAGAAATAAAGCCCAACCCACCACTTGTCTTATTTTAAAAGGATTTAATTAATATCCTACTTCAAGTAGGACTCTACCTTTTTAGAATATGAGTTAGAATATGACTGTAATTTTAGGAGTTGAGTTAGAATAGGATTTAGTTTTCCTTTACCATAAAGGATTCAAAGACTTAGGGCTATAAATACTCATCTAGGCTTTTTTTACAAGATCAATAAATGAATCAATGAATAAAAACGAATTTGAGAGTTTTCTTTAGAGTGAGGCAGATTTGCATCTGTTTATTACCTTTAGAAATTAGTTACTTATCAAGTGATATTGCTTGTGGCGTGGCTATTCTTAATAAACCATATAATCTTGGTTCTTTGCTACATTTGTTAGCTTTGGGTTGGATTCAATTTATGGTCACCATAGCTTAAGGTTTGTTTACCTTGTCTTATGGAGGGGTTTCAAGGCACGACCATTGGGTTCCACATCAGTTTGGTATCAGAGCTTTTGGTTTGGTAATCATTATCTATCCTTTAAAATTGTTTTCTAGTTGTTAACTTAGTTAGATTTAAATTCTACCATTAGAGGTACTTTAAGAAAAATTTCTTCCATAAAGTGTAAAATTGCAAGTTTGGGTTTCTTTTCAATTCTTTGATATGTTTGAGATTTATTAAGCATTATTTTAGTCTTATTTTCTATAAAAAATAAACAAAGGAAAAAAAACAAAAAGGAAAAAAAATAGAATTTCGAATTTAGCACCAAAATTGTGAAATTGTGCTATTTTGGGATTCAAGTTGAAATCTTGTGACTATTGATTGCTGGAATTGTTTGGTATCATCATAAACTATTGCAATCTAACTTAAATAATTGGTTTTGAGGTTGAAAAGTACAACTTTTGAATTCAGATAACTTAGTGATCATATTGAGCATTGATTTGATCTCTAGGAATTGAGCTTATTTATTAAATATACCTTGAGTTCTTGCTAGTTGGTGATAAATTAAATTGAATATGGTTTTAATTAAGGGACAATCGGCTACTTTTTAGGAGGAAACCGATTATGAATTTTATTCAATATTGTCTAATTCTTTGTGCTCTTGAGTTTCATTCTTTTAATTCTGTCTTTTTTGCATCTATTTACATTGGTTAAGTCTAATTTGCAACCTTAGACTTAAAATTAACAAAAATCAGTAGCATACACATCTCTGCATCCGTGTATAGCTTTATATGTATTGATTTTTTTTTCACATCAGTTTGCTTCTAAACTTTGTTCCATTCATTCTTGTTAGGGTTCATTGTTAATTCTTAGCATAGATCACTTGCATATTGTTTGATTTTATTTCTGGTTCTTACTTGTAATTTTGAGATTCAAATTTTGAGTGGTAAAAGGCAAGAGTGGTGAGCTTAAAAGAGGTTAAAAGCCATTATTTTATCTGAAACATGAGTGGTATATAGTCTGTTTTGAGAGAAACATGTGAGAGAGTGATTGTGAGGTCCTTTTACTTCATTATTACTTTCTTGAATTACTAACCATGTCAAAGGAAAACGCAAGGGGAAGTAGTGAACGAGAGGACCAGCTGAAACTCATACCATTAGAGGTTGTCCAATCTAAATTCCAAAGGCTATTTTCCATTATTGAATCTTTTAATGAGAAGATGGGAGACAAGATCGAAAAATGGAAGAGGTGAGAAAACAAAGCCCTTCAAATTCCAGAAAAAATAAGAGAAGAGTCACGGACTCATGGGAAATTGAACATTCACAATTCTGGAATAGGGAGGTTTCGGCAACAAGAAGATGAGGACTTTGATTCCTATGATGATGAAAATGATACCCATTCAACGAGGAGAGGAAGAGATAAGCATGATAGCAACATCAATTCCATCAAAATGAAAATCCCACCTTTTAAAGGGAGGAATGATGCTGAAGTATACCTAGAATGGGAGAGAAAAGTGGAGCTCATTTTTGAATGCTAAAACTATAGTGAAGAGAAAAAAGTAAAACTTGTTATTGAATTCACTGATTATGCTCTTGTTTGGTGGGATTAGATCGTGATGACTAGAAGAAAGAATAGAGAAATACCCATTAGAAGGTGGGAGGAGATGAAGAGGGTGATGAGAAAACGATTTGTGCCAGCCTATTACTATAGGGAGTTGCACCAAAGATTGCAACGCCTTACATAAGGATCCATGACCGTTGAAGATTACCATAAGGAGATGGAGATGGCAATGATGAGAGCCAATGTGGAGGAGGATCCAGAAGTCACCATGGCACATTTCCTAGGGGGTTTGAACAAAGATATTGCTAATGTTGTTGAATTACAACACTATATGGACTTTGAAGACATGGTCAATATGGCCATAAAAATTGAAAAGCAATTAAAAAGCAAGGGGGCATCAAGGAGTTACACGAATTCCACATCCAAATGGAGTTCAAAATGGCCTAAAAGGGAAGAAAAAGGTAAAGAAAAGGTGACTGACCCGAAAGAGGTAAGGAAAGAAAAATGGATAAAAGATGATGGAAAATCAAAAACACCTAGTGCTAATGATAAACATAGTAAAATTAAATGTTTTAGATGTTTGGGTGTAGGGCATATTGCATCTCAATGTCCTAATAAGAAAACTATGTTATTAAAAGATAATGGTGTAATTGATAGTGAAAGTGAAGAAAGTAGTGATAATGATGGTATGCCTTAGTGGATGCTAGTGATTGTGATGAATGATGTGCAATATGGTAATGATGTGCATATTGAATATTTGGTTGTTAGGAGAGCCTTGAATATGCATGTTAAAGATGAAACTAGTGATCAAAGAGAAAATATTTTTCATACACGTTGCATAGTCAATGGAAAGGCATGTAGTTTGATTATTGATGGAGGTAGTTATACTAATGTGGCTAGTGCAACATTTGTTGAAATGTTAGGTTTGAATTGTATTAGACATCCTAATCCATATAAGTTGCAATGATTGCATGAATGTGGTGAAATAAGGGTGAATAAACAAGTGATCCTTGCATTCTCTATTGGTAGATATAAGGATGAGGTGTTATGTGATGTTGTACCTATGCATGCTAGTCATGTTTTACTTGGAAGGCCTTGGAAATATGATAGATGTGTGATGCATGATGGGTATAGGAATCGGTATTCTTTTAGCTTGAATAACCAAAATTACATTCTTGCACCTTTATCTCCATTGGAAGTATATGAAGACCAAATGAAAATCCAAAAATCCGTTATAGGGAATTCAGGTAGTGAGGCAAGTTCAAGTAAAAGAATTGAGAGAAAAGAGGCCTTGAATGATAAAAATGAAAGAAATACAAATAAAGACCCAATGGTGAGTGATGGAGGAAGAGAGAAAAGTAAGGGTGAGATTGTTAAGAGAGAAAAGAAAGTAAGCCTGTATGCAAGGGAGAAAGACTTGAGAGGTGCTTTTAATGCACAAAGGAGTCTTATTGTACTTAGGTATAAGGAGAATCTTTTAATTTTGACTGACATTGACCTTTGTTTGCCTAGTGTTTTGTGTCTTTGTTGCAAGAATTTGAGGATGTCCTAAAGGCCTATCTCTATTAAAAGGTATTAAACATCAAATTGACTTTGTTCCCGGGGCTGCCATACCAAATAGACCAGCCTATAGAACCAATTCTGAGGAGACAAAGGAGATACAAAGACAAGTTGAAGAGCTTTTGGAGAAGGGGCACATGAAGGAAAGCTTGAGTCCATATGTCGTTCCTGTGTTGTTAGTGCCTAAAAAGGATGGATCTTGGAGGATGTGTGTGGATTGTCGTGCCATTAATAAAATAACAAAAAAAGGCAAATTTTGTGAAAGCTATGCATGAGAAAGTAAAACAGCATTTGGAGAAGAAGAATGAGTCATATGCACGGCAAGCTAATAAGGGGCGTAAAAAAATGGTGTTTGAACCAGGCGATTGGATATGGGTGCATATGAGAAAAGAGAGATTTCCTCACCAAAGGAAGAATAGACTTGATCCTAGAGGAGATGGCCCATTCCGCGTACTTGAAAGGATCAATGATAATGCTTACAAGATAGAACTTCCTAGTGAGTATGGTTGATGTATGCACAGGAACTATAAATGAAGGATATGAATGACAATCTTTTGTCAATGAAGTGGAGCGATCATATATCCTTGAAATGGGCCTTAAAGGAGTTCAAAATCCTTTTCATATGATCCAATTCAATGTGGGGCATGTTCAAAGTCATAGAAGGCAGCATTGGAGCATTGGTTGCTATATTGGGCCTAAAATCCACAATCAAGCTTATGGGCTAACACTACACAAAGAAAGGAGTCTTTTATGAAGATCCAAGTCAATAGGCTAAACAAGACAAAGTCCATAAAATTGAAGATTACAAGT
Organism: Triadica sebifera; assembly: GCA_023653625.1. Taxonomy (NCBI): domain Eukaryota; kingdom Viridiplantae; phylum Streptophyta; class Magnoliopsida; order Malpighiales; family Euphorbiaceae; genus Triadica; species Triadica sebifera. Next base: position 15,037,982 of record CM042899.1, read on the forward strand.
CATGTGCAAATCATGTGCTAGGTGTCATGTGCCAAACATGTGCAAATCATGTGCTAGGTGTCATGTGCCAAACATGTGCAAATTATGTGCTAGGAGTCATGTGCCAAACATGTGCAAGACATGTATCATCCATGTGGAAGACATCATATGCCAACCATGTGCTCAAGATCATGTCCTTACTTATAGGATTTGGCCTTAACTTGTAATTGGGCTTAATTATGTATGTGGTTGCCTAATTTAAATTAACTTAGGTTTTAATTAGTGATAGACATGTGGGCCAAAGAAATAAAGCCCAACCCGCCACTTGTCTTATTTTAGAAAGATTTAATTAGTATTCTAATTCAAGTAGGACTCTACCTTTTTAGAATATGAGTTAGAATATAACTGTACTTTTAGGAGTTGAGTTAGAATAGGATTTAGTTATCCTTTACCATAAAGGATTCAAAGACTTAGGGCTATAAATACTCATCTAGGCTTCTTTTACAAGACCAACGAATAAATCAATGAATAAAAATGAATTTGAGAGTTTTCTTTAAAGTGAGGCAGATTTGCATCTCTTTATTACCTTTAGGAATTAGTTACTTATCAAGTGATATTGCTTGTGGCGTGGCTATTATTAATAAACCATATAATTTTGGTTCTTTGCTACATTGGTTAGCTTTGGGTCAGATTCAATTTATGATCACCATAGCTTAAGGTTTGTTTACTTTATCTTATTGAGGGGTTTCAAGGCACGATCTTTGGGGTTCCGCATCAAATAGAAAATTAAAATAGACAATTCCTAAGAAAGAAAGGAAACATCACAAAACTAGAAGCAAAATTAATGAAATGAAAGCAATGAACGACAAATGTATGATATATGCACACATGGATGAAGAATGAGGTGTGCAAATATAATATGTGTTATTTGAGCAATATGGAATGCAAAATTACTCAACTAATGCAATGGAAACAAGTAGGACAGTAGTCAAGAATAGAAAACAAAGAATGCAACAAATTGACAAAACTAGGAAAAAAATTAAGTGTATATGTGCTACTGCCCTAATAGAATTTGAACCAGAACCTAAAAACTCACTAAACCATAAGCAATATTAGTTGATAAGTAACTAATTCCTAAAGGTAATAAAGAGATGCAAATCCGCCTCACTTTAAAGAAAAACACTCAAATTCATTTTCATTCATTCATTTATGTAATCTAAATGATGCCCAAATTAGTATTTATAGCTCTAAGTCTTTGAATCCTTTATGGTAAAGGATAACTAAGTCCTATTCTAACACAACTTCTAAAAGTAGAGTCAAATTCTAACTCAAATTCTAAAAAGTAGAGTCCTACTTGAATTATGACACTAATTAAATCCTTCTAAAATAAGACAAGTGGTGGGTTGGGCTTCATATACTTTGGCCCACATGTCAATCACTAATTAAAGCCTAAGTTAATTAAAATAGGCAGCCCACATACATAATTAAGCCCAATTACAAGTTAAGCCCAAATCCCATAAGTGGGCACATTTGTGGCACATGATATCTTGCACATGGATGACATATGTCTTGCACATATTTGGCGTAGGACTCCTAGCACATGATTTGCACATGACTTTTAATCTTCATGGTTTATGGACTTTGCCTTGTTTAGCCCATTTGAATTGAATCTTCATGAAAGACTTTTTTTATCTTCACCTTAGGCTTGCCTTTGTGTAGTGTTAACCGATAAGCTTGATTGTGGATTGGAACATGCCCCACATTGAATTGGATAATATGAAAGTGATGCAGCAACCACCTAGAATCTAAGTCTAGACAACCTCCAAATCAATTTGATACAAATCTTAAGTTTAACCAATTGCAAGATTGGACTCTTCACCCCAAAACAGCAAGGAATTGGTAACAAAGAGTATGAAGAGAGAATTGGATTCACGCCATAAATTAGTTACCAACCTGATGAGTGAAAACAATCCTTGGTATATCAATGGAGATCACACCTCCCACTTGAAGAACACTTAAGAACACTCAAATTTTGATCTTAATCACCAATCTGATTGTTTTACACGCATAAGGAGGTATTTATACCTCTACAAACCAAACCCTAGGTGCAAAAATGAAGAAAAGACCAATCTGACCCTAATGACTTAAGGACAAACGAATGGGCTTAATTTTATAAGGCCCACACACCTAAGACAAGTTAGAATAAGGCTGATCATGTGTCTTTAAATGAAATCACATTCCAATAATTAAAATAAAACATCCCATTAAATTTAATCTAGCATTATCATAGATTGCACCTTTTCATGTTGCCAAGACCTTCCTAATGAAATATGACAATCATCAATTGGTATTACATCACACAACACCATATCAGAATATCTACCAATGGTAAATGCCACTTGCACTTGCTCATGCACCCTAACGTCGCCACCAACCATCCATGAACTTTATAAGGTCTAGGATGTTTAGTGCATTGCAAACCCAACTTCTCAACTAGCTCAGTACTAGCTATATTTTTTTCAATTACTCTACCAATCACTATGCGACACATCTTGCCACATACTTCTCGTATGTCAATTGTTCATCAACAAATGCATCATAAGCAAAAGGGGAGGGAAATTGCTCTTTCAAGACATAACTATCTTTTCAGCTTTGAGAACAATTCTCAAATTTCTAAACTAGCCATGGAAGTTCGGGCCAATCAATTTGTTGGATTCAAGAAATGAGCATAAATTCATATTACATGATATGATTCTAACAACCTAGATGTAAAGAAAGAGATTGTTGGAGAATGTATGAAATGCATGATTATTAGGTCTTTAATAAATTTACATTATTATTCCTTATATTTTATTATGAATCCATAACCCTCACTATGAATCCAAGAGAATTCGTTAGAAGCTCTCTTAGTGGGTCAGTATTTAATATCACTAAGAATGACCTTGAGTGTGCCCAACAAGCCACCTTAGGTCAATTAGTAGGGTATCTCATACCAATTGCATTTTTTCATACAACTAATGAATTATTGGGCTATTAACTCTTAATGCGTGCACATCTCATATACATTGGCCCAATATTACCTCTAATTCACATTGACATTGGGTGTACCTTACAAATCAATGTAACTAATTAATCCATTAATCATGAAATCACATTTTAATGGTTTGAACATATTCTTGTAGAGCAAGCATGGGTGTTCCTAACAATCCAAACTCTAAAAAAACTCTGATTATTATCATATTAATAAAAGGCATTGACCTTAATATATATTATTTAGGGATTTTCTTTAATTTAATCTCATCATATTGTTTGGTATAATATATCAATCACATACTAGATATATTAGTTACTTTAACCATATGGTCATGATTATGGACATATCAATCAATCAAGCTATAAAAGGATTGATTAAGTCTCACCTAGGTAGATGAATGAAGTTACAACATCAAAATAGAAAATAATTTTCTATTCTAATGCTCCTCGCTTTTGGTGTCATCTCCTTGGCTTCTTGCTTCTTTGCACTTCAATTTTATCTTAATCTTATGTCATCTAATTATATAATTCTTCATAAGAAAATCTCAAGTTACATTTGAGGGAAGTGAGATGAAAAGATAAATACAACAGAAGATAAGAGAAAAGTAGGGACTCACTGACACTATTTACCAAAAACAAAAATTCTATGTATGAACAATCACATTGGTATAGTCCATAATCATGATATCATATCATTGCATACACCCATAGCATGTATTCTCTAATGCATAAAATAAAGGTAATATAAAAAGTAACATTTTGGATTCTCTTAGTTTCAACTCTTGAAACCTTATGTTGGATTATTTGGACCAATGTGAAATTCATCATACATATATCATGTAATCTCATTACATGATCATAAAAATATTTAGAAATACTTTCTAAAAAGAAATCATGCAAATTAGGCATACGTTTGATGATATCAAAAAATTTCCTAAAATTGCCTATTTAGCCAATTAGGTTACTTCCATTTGATACATGTAACTTCCAAATCTGAATCTAATCATTTAATCACATTAAATATAAAATTAAAATCTAACTAGTTGTTAATTCATAATTAAATTACCTTAATTAATCGTTAGTTTCATGCCAAATAGGATTAAACATTCCTAATTGCAATTGTATACCAAAACCTAGTCAAACTAGGATTAGAAAATACTTTTATAAACCAAATTAAATTCATTTTCGAAAATGATGAAAAATTTAGAATTCATTCTCATCAAAATAGGCATATTACAATCAATTTAAAATAGTTAAATAAATTCATTATATATTCTAAATTATAAAAACTTAACTAGCATACTAATTGTATAAAATTTCCTAAATTAAATCATACATGAACTAGAATATGCAAGGAATTTTAAACACAAATTTAATTTGGTTTTAACATGCAATTGATATAAAAATGACATCATGAGGTGTTGGTCACGAAATTACATCTTAAAAAATCACACAAACAAAAACAATCCCAATGTATGGCTAGGGTTTTTGCTCTAATTTCAGTTTTGTTTATGCCATGAATAAAAATAATTTTTGCATCATATTAGGTTCTTTCCAAATGTTAAAACATATTCTAAATATGTTATAAACATGTTTGAATAATCAAATTAACAAATACAACCAAACAACCCCTTAATATACTTAATTGACTATACTAGGTTTTATAAACCCTAGAAAAATGCATAATTTAGAATTTCACATTTAAATCCGATTTAAACCAATCATTTATCATTCAAAACATCTAATATAATTATATTAATATGTAATTGAATGCATAAATAAATTTAGGACCAAATAGAATCAAATTCATTTTTGAGGAGTGAGGGAATCCAAATTGTTTATTTTTCAATCAATCAATCTCATTGATACTTCAATTAAATCTAACATTAATTTACATAGGGTGGTTGTGATATAACTGTTGGGTTTTGAATGTCTATCACATACATCATAGTAGCAAAATTTAAAATTTTTATCAACCTAAAATCTATGGAACACTCTATGTATATCAAAATCAGATACTACCATTAATAAGGATGAATAATATTACATTTGTTTTCAACTTTTGATTTTCTAAGTTGTGAGTTTTTTCTTCTTGTTGGATTGTAGCAAACCACAATAATCTAATAGCTAGATTGCCTCTAATAGTAATTGATGTGATGGAACGAAAGAAACAACCACAATAGTCATGTGTTAAAGTACCAAAATACTAGCAATAGTGAATTAACTTTGAGAGAACATGAAGAAAAAATGTCTAATATTTTCTCAAGGTGGCAAATGGTTTCTAAGCCTTTAAGAGGGTATTTATAAGTTATCTAATCATAATTAGAGTTGAACACATAAAACCTTGTTTGCCTTCCTATTCAGAATATAAAACTGTTGAATTGTACATCATCAAGCACACACCGTAGGCATCGCATGCATGACATGCTCATGGCTATGGATAGGACTTTACAAAAATTAACCAAACTGACCAAATCCAATCGATCCAATTCAATCCAAATTGAAAATCATGGTTTAGGTGGTTTCATAGATGATTAACTTTGAGAGAACATAAAGAGCGAATGTCTAATATTTTCTCAAGGTGACAGCTTGGTTTCTAAGCCTTTAAGAGGGTTTTTATAAGTTATCTAATCATAATTAGAGTTGAACACATAAAACCTTGTTTGGCTTCCTATTCAGAATAGAAAACTGTTGAATTGCACATCGTCAAGCATGCATCACAGGCATCTCGTGCGTGACATGCTAATGGCTATGGGAAGGGTTGTATAAAAATTAACTAAACCGACCAAATTGAATCTATCCAATTCAATCTAAATTGAAAATCGTGGTTTAGGTAGTTTCATGGATGGTTACGATTTTAAAATTTTTAAAAACTAAATTTTTTTGTCTAGTTTTGGATTAAAAAAATATAAATCTAATAAATCATACTGAATATATATATATATATTGCACTAGTAGAAATAATTTCATAGTTTTCTAAAATTATAGACTTTTTAATTACCTATACTCATCAACTTCTAGGAACACCATAATTGAGCAAGAATTTACTTCTTCTACAAATATTTTAAATTTTCTAGAAGTTAAAGTAGTTAGCTGAATTTTTATATTTTGGATGATATTCATATTATTATTTTGATCATAGTTTAACTTAATATTTGTCCAATTTTTTATGATATTAATTAATTAATTTCTTTATTTATTTATCAAACCAATTATCTAAATCAAATCTAAATAGCATAATGGGTTTGGATATTTTTGTAGTGCTTGGTTTGGTTAAAAGTTTAAGTGTTTAAAAATCAACTTTTTTTAGTTTGATTACAAATTTTTAGTTTAAACTGATCAAACTGAATCATGAACTCCCCTAGGTGCAAGGCGCACAGCTTGCCAAGGTACACACTTTATTATGGGTTTATCACACTCGTGACACCTCTATCATGCTTGTGACAGAGGTTCACCATAGCAAGTGCCACTGTCACACACGTTGGCGATTAGCATATGTCAGCCCGCTACTACAAAACTCTTTCATGCTCGCTAATTCATCTAACCCAAAAGTTTATCTCTTATATTTTAGATCCAATCCAAAGCCCATTTCATATTTTTTTCATTCCTTCTATGCATGTGACCTATTAGATTCCTAATTATGATAGCAATTCAGATCATCACATAATTTTGAGCAGATCATAGCAACACATCATAACCCCCAATTAACTTAGAAAAAGTCAATAGTCTAACTATAAACCCTTATATAGATAATTATCGTGCAATTCGTCTTTTCACCACTTTATCTCTTTTGGTTCAGAGTATGAACTATATGTCAACTCCCACTAGACTAACTACATCACATCTAGTCTAAGTGATATTCGTTTTTGTCTTTGAAACTCATTACTCTATTAGATATGTTATTAAAGACCATATTCAAGACATATCTATCTCGACCAAAGATTTCTAAGTAATGATCTCTACAAGAGGCCATAGGTATACTCTCTTTCTATTAGGAGTAGTGAATTCTCTATTGACTACTCAACTACCTTTAAAAACCTTAAGCTATACCTAATCACCATCATATGAATGATCTCTGAGAGGCAACAAGAATGAAGTCAAAGTATATGATTCTGTATCCAAGATAACTTTAAGTATTTCAAGTCTAAGGATATTTGAACCACTATTATGATGAGATTATCACTAACATTGAATAGAAAATTCATGTGATTGTCTCATGACTAGGTCATCTAATGTACTTGACTACTTTCGCAAACATCCACATATTAACTCTAAACATCTCATGTTTGAAGCTTATGAGATCAATTGATTGATCCAGTAAAGAAGCATAACACATGCTAGTCTATCCAGATTAACAGTCTTGTTTTGTTAATCTTATGACTAGGGATCATTTAGGTATAAACACAATTGCACATGATAGAAATCTCACCATCATGATCTCATCATGATTTTCTTCATGTTGTGTTTCATACTGGGGACTTTATTAAAGGGCTTTTAAGATCAACATCTGTTCATGTTAATGAATACCAATATAATGAAAATTATTTTTTATTAATAATAAATGAGTACATAAAGTGACTAAGATGATTGCCTTTAGAGTACCTCTGTAACATTGTCATCTTTATCTCTCTTGAATATCTCTTATTCATTTAAGGTGGTTACATGACATCTATTGGAGTTAAAGGTAGTTTCCCTTATTACATAATTGACTCACACTCAAAATATTATGTTTCAAACTATAAATAAGCAAAACATCATCAATCAAAGAAACATCATTTGATCCAATAGAATCAATGCTAATTATCTTACCCTTGGCATTGTTTCCAAAGGTAACCTTACCACCATCAATTTGCTTAATTTGGGTGAATAGGCTTATATTTTCGGTCATGTACCTTGAGCATCTACTATCAACAAGCCAAACATTCTCATTTGTTATGGACTTTAGGCACACCTATAAGAAAAACATTTCAAGTTTTGTTTTTAGACACCCAAATGTACTTGGATCCTTATAGGTTAGCTTTAGAAGGTTTTCAATGAGCCTTTCTTATCAAACAATGAATGTTTATGTGCACATGCTTCATGTAATAATGACATTGTTTGGTCTTAAAGTTGTTTTGCAAATTTGCATAAGGTTTAGGTTTCACTACTTTACTTATGCTAGCATGTGAACAAGAATATGAGCATGCATGTGGAGTGGATGAACTCTTATGTGTATGTCTCTTGTACATAAAGACATGGTTTACCTCTTAGGCCAAATGACCATTTACTACCCTTCTTTTGAGTAGTGGGTTTGGTGTGCGCCTTTGAGGCTACTACCTCAACAGAAGAGGTTTGTGGTGTGCTAACTCTAACAAAAGTAATACTAGGTGGGGATGATGATGATAATACTCCATTAAAGCCTAACCCATGTCTCACCAAGGCAAGTATTTGAGATACAATTAGTGCATCCAAATGTTTCTTCCCTTTGTGAAATTTTGAGATAGAGTTCCTAAACTCCTCAACCTCATTTTTCAAAACATTGTTTTCTTTAAGTAAAGAATTGGTTGAGGATTTTGAAGAAATCTCATTTAATGATTTCTTAAGAGAATTATTATAGGTTTTTAGCTTTAAGACCACCTTTTGAAGATAAACTCAAATCATCTTTTTGCTTAAAACAACTCTTTTTATAAAATTCTTCTTTCTTTTTATACTTATCTACCTCAAGGTTCATGACTTCTAATAAATCATCACCATCATCATCAAGTCTGTCACACACATCAAGACAAGCAAGAGAAGTAGAACATACCTCATCACTAGAATTGTTCTTAAGTGCCATGAAGAATAAGTTTGTCACCTCCTCTTCATTTTGGTTAGGATAGCTTAAGGTGATGTGGAACCCTAAAGATCATGCCTTGAAACCCCTCAACAAGACAAGGTAAACGAACCTTAAGCTATGGTGATCATAAATTGAATCCGATCCAAAGCTAACCAATGTAGCAAAGAACCAAGATTATAAGGATTATTAAGAATAGCCACGCCACAAGCAATATCACTTGATAAGTAACTAATTCCTAAATGTAATAAAGAGATGCAAATCTGTCTCACTTTAAAGAAAAACACTCAAATTCATTTTTATTCATTCATTGATTCATTGATATGTAAAAATATGTCTAAATGAGTATTTATATCCCTAAGTCTTGGAATCCTTTATGGTAAAGGATAACTAAGTCCTATTCTAACTCAACTCCTAAAAGCACAGTCATATTCTAACTTGAATTCTAAAAAGTAGAGTCCTACTTGAATTAGGACACTATTTAAATCCTTCTAAAATAGGACAAGTGGTGGGTTGGGCTTCATATCCTTTGGCCCATATGCCTATCACTAATTAAAGCCTAAGATAATTAAAATAGACAGTCCACATACATAATTAAGCCCAATTACAAGTTAAGTCCCAAATCACATAAGTAGGCACATGCGTGGCACATGATCTTGAGCACATGGTTGGCACATGATCTTGAGTACATGGTTGGCACATGATGTCTTGCACATGGATGGCACCTGTCTTGCACAGGTTTGGCACATGACTCCTAGCACATGACTTGCATATGACTTGAACATGAGTTGCACATAACTTGTAACCTTCAATTTTATGGACTTTGTCTTGTTTAGTCCATTCGATTTGAATATTCATATAAGACTCCTTTTATCTTCACTTTAGGTTTACCTTTTATCTCAATAACACTAACACCATTAACTTCTTCTAGTGAAATAGAATCAATACTCTCACCTACAATTTCAACTTCACTAGTATGAGCATCATTAATATCCTCATGAATTTGATTCTTACCTTCATCCACCATTTTAAACTTAGGAACAAAATCAAATTCATAATGAAAATTTGAATTTTGAATTTTACACCTTCTTGGATAAGGATTCTTCATTTCATTCTCTTCATGCCCCCACCTATAAATCCTAGCACGCATCTTGTCCATTTCTTTTTGAAAGGAAATCACCGAAGATGCTTTGTCTTTCTTTCTTTCTCTTCTTTGTCTATCATTATCATAATGTTCAAAATACTTTTTTCTTCATGAGATTGAAACCTCCTAATGCCTTGAGGTCGAGACCCCTCTCTTGATCTTCTTGTGTCAAAGATACTTTGCTGCCTCAAATCTTCAATTTGCTGATTTTGTCTCTCCATCTTGTCTATAATTTTTCCAATCTTTACCTCCAATATTTGAATGTAAGATTGAAAAATATTCATTGGCACATAATCACCATATTCCTCATGTCTACTACTTCATCTTGTGTTTTCCTTTGACATGGTTAGTAATACAAGAAAGTAACAATGAAGTAAAATGACCTCACAATCACTTCTCACGTGTTTCACTCAAATCATAATATAACTACTCTCGTGTTTCACACAAATAATGGCTTTTACCCTCTTTTAAGCTCACCTCTCTTGCCTCTTACCTCTCAAAATTACAAGTAAGAACCAGAAACAAAATATAACAATATGCAAGTGATCTATGCTAAGAATTAACAATGAACCCTAACAAGAATGAATGGAACAAAATCTAGAAGCAAACTGATGTGAAAGAAATTTATATTTAAAGCTATACATGAATTTAGATAGGTGTATGCTATTGATTTTTGTTCAAATTAGATCTAAGAATGCAAATTAGACTTAACTAATGTAATTAGACGCAAAAAGGACAAAATTAAAAGAATGAAAACTTAAGAGCACAAAGAATTAGACAATATGGAATAAAAATCATAACCGGTTTCCTCCTAGTAAGTAGCCGATTGTCCCTTAATTAAATCCTTATTCAACCTTAATTTATCACCAAATAGCAAGAACTCAAGGTATATTTAATAGATAAGTTCAATTCCTCAAGATCAAATCAATGCTTAATATGATCACTAAGGTACTTGAATTCAAAAGTTGTACTTTTCAACCTCAAAACCAATTATTTAACTTGGATTGCAATACTTTATGATGATACCAAACAATTCCAGCAATCAATAATCACAAGATTTCAACTTGAAGCTCAAAATAGCACAATTTCACAATTTTGGTTCTAAATTCGAAATTCTGATTTTATTAGTATTTTTTTAATCAAATAACACTAATTAGAAGCTATTAATACTAAATAAACCTCAAACATATCAAAGAATTCAAAAAAACCCGAACATGCAATTTTACTCTTTCTGGCAAAAAAATTTCCTAAGGTACCTCTAATGACAGAATTTAAATCTAACTAACTAGAAAGTAATTTTAAAGGATAGATAATGATTACCTAACTAAAAGCTCTGATACCAAACTGATGCGGAACCCTAAAGACCGTGCCTTGAAACCCCTTAACAAGATAAGGTAAACAAACCTTAAGCTATGGTGATCATAAATTGAATCCGACCCAAAGCTAACCAATGTAGCAAGGAACCAAGATTATAAGGATTATTAAGAATAATCATGCCACAAGAAATATCACTTGATAAGTAACTAATTCCTAAAGGTAATAAAGAGATACAAATTTGCCTCACTTTAAAGAAAAACACTCAAATTCGTTTTTATTCATTCATTGATTCATTAATATGTAAAAATATGCCTAAATGAGTATTTATAGCCCCAAGTCTTGGAATCCTTTATGGTAATGGATAACTAAGTCCTATTTTAACTCAACTCCTAAAAGTACAGTCATATTCTAACTTGAATTCTAAAAAGTAGAGTCCTACTTGAATTAGGACATTAAATCCTTGTAAAATGGGACAAGTGGTGGGTTGGGCTTCATATCATTTGGCCCACATGCCTATCACTAATTAAAGCCTAAGATAATTAAAATAGACAACCCACATACATAATTAAGCCCAATTACAAATTAAGCCCCAAATCACATAAGTAGGCACATGCGTGGCACATGATCTTGAGCACATGGTTGGCACATGATCTTGAGCACATGGTTGGCACATGATGACTTGCACATGGATGAAACATGTCTTGCACAGGTTTGGCACATGACTCCGAGCACATGATTTGCACATGACTTGAACATGAGTTGCACATAACTTGTAACCTTCAATTTTATGGACTTTGCCTTGTTTAGTCCATTCGATTTGAATATTCATATAAGACTCATTTTATCTTCACTTTAGCCTTGCCTTTGTGTAGTGTTAGCCCATAAGCTTGATTATGAATTTTAGGCCCCATATTGCTTTTAAAGCTCCAATGTTGCCTCCAATGACTTGGAATACGTCGTACATTGATTTGGATCATTTGAATAGGCTTTTGAACTCCTTTTCGGTCTATTTCAATGAGATAAGGTTGCTCCATTCCATTAACAAAAAACTGTTAGTCATATCCTTTATTTGTGGTTCTCATGCATACATCATAAGGAGTTATCATTCCATTTAGCTTTGTGACCCTTACCTCCATCTTCTTTGTAAGGTTTCCTCTTGTACTTCTTGAGCTTTTGGCACTCTGACTTGATGTCTTTTTTTTTCACACTATTTGCACTTGATCTCTTCCTTGCTTTTGTTGGATAAGGAGTTATTTTTAACAAAATTTGAGGCTCCTTGTTTATAGTTCTTGATGCTTTCCACATCTGTTGCGGAGGAACTCCTAGACTGATTTATAAGGCTGGGTTCAAACTTTCCCCTTTGAGCGCGATTTTAGAGCGAAGTTAGGGGTCCTAATCCTTATCATTTGGTGTCAGAGCTAGCCCAGTACACTGGTGTCCCTTCGAGTTATGACAAATCACAGACCGAGGCAGTCAGGGTCTTAAGGGGGTGAGGATGATGCATCCCACATCGGTTGCGAAGGAACTCCTGGACTGGTTTATAAGGCTAAGTTCAAACCTTTCCCTTTGAGCGTGCTTTTGGGGCGAAGTTAAAGGAAGGTTTGAACCCAGCCTTATAAACCAGTCCAGGAGTTCCTCTGCAACCGATGTGGGGCGCATCATCCCCACCCTCTTAAGACCCCGACTGCCTCAGTAGACGATCTATCGTAACTCAAAGAGACATCGGTGTATAGGACTGGCTCTGATACCAAATGATTAGGATCAGAGCCCCTAACTCTGCCCCAAAAGCACGCTCAGAGGGGACGGTTTGAACCCAGCCTTATAAACCAGTCTAAGAGTTCCTTCGTAACTGATGTGGGACGCATCATCCCCACCCCCTTAAGACTCCGACTACCTTGGTCAGTGATTTGTCGTAACCCGAAAGGACACCGGTGTACAGGGCTGACTTTGATACCAAATGATAAGGATCAGGGCCCTTAACTTTGCCCCAAAAGTGCGCTCAAAGGGGAAGGTTTAAACCTAGCCTTATAAACCAGTCTAGGAGTTTCTCCGCAACCGATGTGGGACGCATCAGTTCTTGACCAAGTCATACTTATTGGTGATCATCCTTTTGATATTCCTTGAGAACATGGTTATCTCCTCATTTTCCTCATTACTAATGAGATCTTCATTTTGAGGCTTAGAGGTTGAAGCTTTGAGTGCTGGTTTCTCTTCTTATTTTTCCCTCAAGTTCTCTATCCCTTGCAAGAGCCATCTCATGTGTTATAAGCTTGTCAATAAGCATATCAGAAGGAATTATGCTCAAATCCTTTTTAACTTTTTCAATACTAAGAACCTTTGAATCGTAATCCTTCATAAGAAGACTCCTTAAAATTTTGTTGATGATATCTTCCAAGCTATACTGTCTCCCAAGTTTCTTCATGCCATTTATAATGGCTAGAAGATGGTTCATCATGTCGGTGATGGACTCATTTGGCTTTATCTTGAATAGTTCATACTCGATGACAAGAAGCTAAATCTTTATGGACCTTACTTATTTGGTTCCTTAATGGTAGTTCTCTGATGTCTTTCTTATACCATAAGCAGCTTGACAATGTTGAACTCTACCACACTTTTCAATAGGTCTTTAGCTAGTGAGAATGGTCATTGCCTTTTTATTCTTACTATTGACCCTCTTTTGGGCCTTCGTCCAATAATCTCTTAGAATAATTTTGTCTTCACCATTTGTTCCTTTTTTGGTTTGTGGTGTCCATTTCTTGTCCACACTATCCCATACATTTATCCCGTCACTATCAAGATATGTCTCTATTCTAAACTTCTAATAGGCATAGTTTGACCCATCAAAGTACAACTTGAGGCTTTGGAGTTATTTGTTAGCCATTGCTAAGTCTTTTTTAATATTTGTTAAACTTTGATGCTAGACTTTGCTCTTATACCGATTATGACCCAAACAATCACAAAAAAAAAGGAAAGGGGGAAAGGATGAGTTGGTGGCAAATAAAAATTTTGGCTTAGGTAAATAAACAATATATGATTATAGAGTTAAAAGAAGAGAGAAAATATATAAGATTTATAAAGGTTCAATAATTAACCTTACATCCTCTCCCTAATCTCAATGACATATTTCACTAACTCATTTAAAGAGTTACAATGAAGTTTTACCATCTAACTTCCAATTAGGTATTTTATCTCCTAGCTCACACTAACCCAAATTCTTTTGTATTTTAATGGCTAACACAATAACTAATTACTTGTGTTTATGACTTATACAATAACCTTTACAAAATTCAAGTGTTTAAGGCTAACACTTGAACCATAAAAACTCATTAATAATACAAAAAGAGTTTGAGAAATCAAAATGCAAGAGTTTGAACACTTATAAGTTGTTAGGATACATTTAATGGCCTTTTTGGTAGGATATTTATATTGTTTATCCACCAATTAGTTGTTACAAATGGTGGTCATAACTCTCTCTAATATTCTAATGCCATATTGTCTACAGGAGTCAATTCGCGGTTGGTATTTTACTATCGCCGTCGTGAGATTTAAATGTCTAGCGGTTCTTGATATGTGACAACTCCCACTTCCAACAACTATATTATGTGGCCTTTCATGTCAAGTTTCACAGTTGCATTTGATGTTGCGAACTAATCTGTATCACAAAGGGTTTTGGCTTTGACAATTTTATGATCACGCTTTTGATAGTTGCGGTTGCGAACTTTGAAGGCGTAGAAAAATTTCTAAAACCCTGATTGAAGCTTGGACATGTGGTAGCATCTAGTGAAGGCGCTTTCCAATGGTCAATTCCATATGAATCTCGTGGTCACACTAGAATGTAACAGTCGCGCTTACTCCTTTTGCAAGATGCTTCATGGTCGCGAACGACACCACAAACCACATTGGAGTTTTAGGTGCATCTCCCATAGTTTTATTGCGGACACGATTCTCTTGTTGCAATCAGCATCGCGATTGTGCCTTAACATGTATATTTTGACTTATCTATGCATATGTGAGGTGCAGTCGTGCTTCTTCAGGAACAATCACGAAATGTCTGTTGCGGGTGCAATATTAGTGTTTCAACCATGATTTTTGGAACTTCTTCAATGTTTCAAAAATTAATTAAGTATTTAGACTCCTATTGACTTTAGATTTTACACACTATCAAAACACACACTAATAGAAATATTAATAACATTTAATTTGATTGTCAAGATCAAAATAGAAATCAATCACCCTAATATCAACATGTATTTTTGGATTTTTATCTATTTTTAGCTAAGTTTTGAATTTTTGAAGTTTCTAAGTTTATAATTATTTTTTATATGAATTTTATTTAATAGTGCATAGATAATGAAAATTTCCCTATTTTATAGTTTAATTTGATTTAGTAAAAATAAAATAGTGAAAATTTATAATTATTTTATTTATTTTGCTATTTAAATTATAATATTGCGTAAAAAATTGATAAACTTCAAAATTGATATAGAGCTGCAATTATAAGGAAAACTTTTAAAAATCAGATGTTGGATTAATAAATTGAAATCCATTCCAATACAATTATTTTTAGTACGTTGGATTGGGTTCGTTTTCAACAAATAATTCGTTCACTAATTACCTTGATGAGTTTAGTTGGATTCCAATTTAACCTGTGAATAACCTAAATGCATGTCATTTGCCTATTCTAGCATTAATATAAACTTTTTTTTTTCATACATTGATTAAATTTTCAAATTATTAATTTATTAAAATTTATTAATTATTTTAATTATTAAAATTTTTATATTTATTTATTCATACATTCATTTTTAAATTAATTTGCTAATAAATAAATAAAAGATATTTTTGGTAATTTTAAAAAAATTAGTAAGTTTTTTTCTTTAATTTGTTCTTAGCTTAATTTGAATTAAAAAATAAAATTTATTATTTTTTAAATTATTAAATTTTTATTGAAAAATTTTCTTAAAAATATGTTGTAAAAATATTTAAATTATGAAAAGTTAAATTTTGAATGAAAAAAATTGGAGGAGGAGATGGCCAAGTAAACAAATTAAAATATTAAATACAATTAAGAAAAAAAAAGTTTGGATGCCATTGGAATGAAGAAAATAATAAAAACTTGTTTTCTATTTTTCTATTAAAAGCGTGAAAATAATAAAAACAGTTTTCAAATGAAATTTATGTAGAAATATTCAAAGTAAACACAGTTTTTATTAATTTTTTTTTTCTAGAAAACTCTACTAATTTTCCACGAGTAAACACAGTTTTCTTGAATTCTCTCTTTTTAACTAATTACAGCGAAGGCTCACAGGTCTGAAACTCAAAAAACCCCAAGCCTCTCATCGACGGTGTCTTCTCCTCAAAGAGAGAGAAATGTTTTACATTCTTAGAGCCGCAGTGAGGAAGCCTCTTCCCAATCTTTCATGGAGCCCGAAGCCCAATTCTCCGATTCCTCTTTTATCTTCATTGGATTATAATTATAATCACTTGTTCTTCTTCTCTTCCAAGTCTACCAAATCCTCTCTCTACAAAGCCAAGAAATCTGATAAAAATTCCAATAAGAAACCCAAAAGATCCAATGAAGAACCTACCACTGCAGATGAACTTGACCAAGCCTTCTTCGACGATGGGGCTACACGAGCCCGCCGCCTAGCTGAGGACGAGAAAATCCAGTCCCTCGATGTGGGTCCGAATTGCCGCCCTCTCTTCACTTTGACTACTTCACTTTCTCAGCTTACTCGTAAAGATACCTGCACCTATTTCAAGTTCAGGTCTTTTTATGCCTACAATTGGGTGTCTTTTCGTTTGATTTGCATATCTATGATCTTTTTTTTTTTTTTAGTTATTTAAATTGGGCTCTTTTTATTAAGTGAGGAGGGGCTGAATGGGGCCTTACCGGAGGGATTGCCAACGGGGATGGTAAAAGAGTTCGAGGAATCAATGCGAAGGGCTCTTCTTGTTAGGCAGAGTTTTTTGGATCTTTGTGACAATTTTAGACGAATTGTTGATCCTCCCTTTCATTCCTCTGATGGTAAAGTTGTTATTTTTTTATGACCTACTCACCAGAATCATTTCCTTTTTTGAGAGTTTGTACTTGTTATAAATATATGCAATCAACTGTTACGGGTAGCTGTTGCCCAATTCCAGTTCAAAATCTTTCAAGCAAGGCATAAACCAAAAATCTTATGTAGGCAAATAGTTTATTACCGAAAAATCTTACCTTTATATATTTTTGCCTAGCTCCTACCTTTTTGCTCACTTAAGGTGTTAGCGTACATGTATACCTGTGTATACATTACTAAGACTGATTGCTTTTATTTGCTTAATATTCCCAGGTCCAAAAGTGAGAAAGCAAATTGTATTGGATGGTCCTGTTAGCTGTGGGAAGAGTATTACGCTTGCAATGCTTATTCAATGGGCTCGTGATGAGGGTTGGCTGGTGTTTTATGTCCCAAGAGGACGGGAATGGACTCATGGTGGATTTTTTTATAAGAACCCGGAAACTGGTCTTTGGGACACACCTGTTCAGGCAGAAAAGATTCTCAAGGCAAGAACGTTAAATCTCTTTACTTTTAGGAAGTGATTAAAGGACAATCTATGATAATCTATTGAGATGCTGTTTGCTTAAGTATTGAACTATAGAACTTCAATAACCTTAGTTCTCATCTGGTAGATGATAAATACATGGAATGAAAAATAATCTACAAGTAACAAATGGACGGATATACATTATCGTTTACACCTCATCCCCCCAACAAACCAATGCTGGATGAGGTTGGAGACGAAGCTTGCTACACAAGAAGAGAAATGGGTGGTAGGCAGAGGTTTGATAAAGATATCTCCTATTTGATCAGCCATGGAAATGAAGCTAATTTGAAGTTGACTTGAAAAACCCGCTCATGAATAAAATGATAATCCAATTCGATGTGCTTCGTACGTGCATGAAACATAGGGTTGAAAGTAAGATACATGACACCAATATTGTCACACCAAAGGATTGGAACCGTGACATTAAGAACACTAAGTTCAAAAAGAAGATTTTGAATCCAAATGAGCGTAGTTGTGCCATTGGCAAGAGCTTTGTATTTGCTTTGTGGAGGAGCAAGCCACGGTGGGCTATTTTTTGGCCACCCATGAGATCAGAATTGGTAAAACATTAGAGCTGGTTAGAGGAAGCAGAAGCAAGAAATAAGCCTTTATGTTGTAGACACAAGATAGTGCAGAAGCCTTTTCAATGCCTTCCAGTGAATATTAGTTGGAGAGTGCATAAATTGGCGTAATTGATTTATAGTGAAAGAAATGTCAGCCATGTCATGGTGGTGTATTGGAGGGCACTTACTATATCGCGATATTGAGTGTCATCAAACATGAATGCACCATCTAATTTTGTTAAGGGTGAAGTCATGGAGATTGGCGTGAGACATTCATTTGCATCCACCATCCTAAATTGATAAAGTCAAGAACATACTTTTACTGTTCATCGAGATCCTTGATTGGAAATTCTTGCTATAAAGATTTGATCACTTTTTGAATAGCAGTGAGAGAAGAACCTGTAATCACAAGATCGTCAACATAAATAAGAAGAAAAATAAATTGTGAGCTCCGATTATAAATAAAAAGTGATGTGTCAAGCCTAGATGAAGTAAAACCAATGGAGATGAGAAAATTCTAAAGTCGGGCAAACCTGACATGAGTGCTTGTTTAAGGCCATAGTAGTCATGTAAGCTTATGAACATTGTCAGGTTTGGTGGAATCAATAAACCCACGGGGCTGCTCCATATAGGTATAAAAGTTATGAAAACTATGCAAGAAGGCATTCGATACATCCATTGGTGCAGATGCCAATTTTGGGTGACAACATGGGATAGAACTATCCGAATTGCGGTGGCCTTGATAACAGGGCTGAAGATTTCATGATAATCAATTTCAGATTCTTCTTGATATCTTTTGGCCATTAGCTGCTCCTTATACTAGTCAACTAAACCATCCAGTCTGCGTTTTATGCGAAAGACCCATTTATTACCAATAATATTTGCATCGATGGTTTCGGAACGAGTGTCCTTGTCTGAGTAGCTAGCAATGCATCAAGTTTTTTTTTCTCATGACATTTTACCACTCTTTGTAAGGTTTAGCTTGTGTATGGGTGGTAGGTTCAAATTTCAAGATAGTTTGATTTAGGTTGTTTTGTAGCAGTTGTGTTTAGCTAAGGTGGTGGGGTGAAAAGACATGGGATGGGTGCGGGTAGGAGTATAATTGAGATGAATAATAGTTTCAGGTGGATTAGCATATTGAGAGAGATCAACAAGAAGATTAAGTTCATGTATTGATGAGGATAAATTTTGGCTAAGATGATTATTTGGAGAATATAAGGTGGAGGAAGGATTAGGATAAGAGGGAAAGGTGGGCGGATGAGATGATGATAAGATAGCAGAGGGATAAGAGGTTGGATTAGGTGGATTTAGGTAAAGATTGAGATGAGGATTTGATAGGAGAAGGACAAGAAGTAGGAGAGGATGGATGTAGAGAAGGAGATGAGAATAGAGAAAAATGAGGATTGAGATGAGAGGGAGTGAGAGAGAGAGAGGAGAAGAAGGATCAGTTATTGTGGGACCGAGTAGGAGAGGTCTAGACGACATGCTAAGGTGAGGTTGGTGAAGGAGAGCTAGAGTTGGTGGCGTTGGGCTCCATGGAGGACTGAAACAAAAATTCCTTGTCATTGAATTGAACAAGGAGGGCAACATAAATCCTACATGTCCTTATCCAAACATAGGTGCCCAAAATGATTAGTGGAAGAGCCTAAGTAGACACAAGGTTTAATGTGAAAATTAAATTTATTTTTATTATATAGCCAAAGTAAAGGAAACATTTACATAAAGGGATGCAAGTTATAAAAATTAAATATGAATTGCTTTCATTTAAAATTGTTGCCCAAACAATCGCCAAGAAGAGGAGATGAATTAGTGACAAATTAAAATTTTTCTCAAAATCAAAATTAAGATCAATTGCTCTAAGGCTAGCAAAAACCAAAATGGGCATTAAATTAATGGTGAAAATGACATGTTGAAATGTATAGGGCCAATATTTAAAATGAGCATAATTGTTTGCAAGCAATGTTAACAATGTGTTATTTTGCTTTTGGTAGTGTGATTTTGTTCATATGTATGTGGACAAAATCTGGTGCAAAATTTCAATTTTCATTGAAAAAATTGTCTGAGTTTTTGAAATTTTCTTCCCCAATCGGATTGGAAGGATTTGATTTTTATATTAAATTGATTTTCTACTAATGCCTTAAAATTAAGAAAATAGGCAAAGACATTACTTTTATTTTTGATAAAATAAATCGAGGTAAACCTGGTAAAATCATCAACAAAAATGACAAAATAACGAAAATCTAACTTTGACAAAGTAGGGGAAAAACTCCAAACATCAAAGAAAATTGACTGTGATGAGAAGCAGGAGGTAAATTATTTTTTGTCATTTTTCCCGTACTGCGGGTTGTGCACTTGGAAGACATAATTTGAAACTGATTCTAAATTATTTTCAATAATGATTTTGGACACAATGGTTAAATGAGGATGTCCTAACTTGCGGTGGCAGTCATCAAAGGAGAGGGACGCTAGGTATGCCAATTTTTTTTCGCCCTGACCTGGACGGGATGGTTTTTTCAAATAAAATTTTTTTCCGCCCCGACTCCGATTTTTTTGTGCTGAGGACGGGGCGGGGATAGTATATATATTCCCTGTCCTGATCCCCGCCCCGAAAATATATTTATATATTTATATATATAATAATTATTTATATTTTAATATAATTAATATTTTAAAAATAATAATAAAATAAAAATATAACACTTATTTTAAGTAAAAAATATATATTTTTTAAAAATATATAATTAACTAATTAATTAAAATTAAAAATAAAAAAATAATTTTAACATTAAAATAAAATAAAAAATTTTAATAAAATTTGGGGATCGGGGATCCCCATCCTCTTGTGGTGTGGGGATAGGGATCTAAAATTTTTTCCGTCGGGGTTCAGGGCGGAGTTGGGGTACAGGGGTGGGGTGTTGGTGTCGGGGTTGGGGAACTCCGCTCCGAACCCGTCCCGTTGCCATTCCTAAGGGACGCCACTTGTGCTTCTTTCACTAGTGAGGGTGGCATGATGTATAGACCACTCTTATTTTGTCCCTGAAGTAGAATTTGCTTGGTTGTCTGATCTTTGATAGTAAAGAAAGAGGGCCAAAATTCAAAAAAGCAATTATTATCAATGCAAAATTTGTGAACAGAGAGCAAATTTTTAGAAATAGAGGGACATGTAAGATATTTTTAAGTTGAAAAGACTTAGAACAATGAAATAAAAAAGTTATTACCAATGCGAGGGATATCTAGACCTTGTCCATTACCAACCGAATTTGATCATTATCATGATAAGGAGATGCAAGATGCAGAGCAGCTAGATCAGGAGTGACATGGTAGTTTATTTCAAAATTTACTAGCTAGGGAGTGGATGGTTGTGGACTTGCCATGGTTTTATTGGTGAAATTCATCATATTGGCTTAAGGGTTACAAGATTCATATCTGCAACGGCATCTATCTGCGGTGTGGTTGCGCATATTGCAAATCTAGCATGGGCCATGATATCGTCTAGGTAGCCGGTTAAATAGTGTGGTGGAGATAGAGGATGGGGGTTGGTTGATGAGAGGTGGGGATGGAGTGGTGGTTCAAGTAGTGAGGTTGGCAATAGGAATTTCTTGTTGGCTTTTGAGAAGAATCTCATGGGCGAGTAAGTAATTGTGTAACTCATTGAAAGCAACAAGTTAGGATTTGAGGTTAAGGGCAGTGATAATATTATGGTATTCGCCAATATTGTGGTATATGATGACATTAAATTCGGTTAGGGTCATGGTACGACCAACAGTGGTTAGTTCATTTGCAAGAGATTTGGCACACTACAAATATTGTGAGACAAATAGGTCATTATTCTTCAGTTCTTATAGTTTAATATGGAGTTGTAATTGTCGATTATGAGAAAGAGTGATATATGCACAACCCAGCCTTATAAACCAGTCCAATAATTCCTCCGCAACCGATGTGGGACGCATCAAAGAGAGCCAAAGGTATTGGCTAGGGCAAACCAAACCTCATAGTCATAAGAGGATGTTATGCCAATGACATATGAAAACACTTCTGAAGAAGTAACCAACAAGGCATTTGATCTGATAAATACATGGAATGAAAAATAATCTACAAGTAACAAATGGACGGATAGACATTATCATTTGCAAGTTTTATGTAACCAATTGACATAGCTAAACATGAATATTCTGGGAACTCATGTATGATTTGGAGGTGAACCAATTGGTATGATCTAGAGATGAATATTCAGTTTTTCCATATCATTTTTTTTCTTACTTCTGTTGCTTATGTATAATGTGTATGGTTGCAACGAATATGCAGTTATTTAATACAAAATCATAATACAATTTTGGAAATCTCTATTTCCCTTCTTAAAGAAAAAAAGGGGAGAAAACTCAAATCCTGATTACTTCTCTACTCAATTGTTATCAGTTCCTCAAAATTCTTTAGAAGGTTCTTATCATTGCTTGTTTAATCTCTCTGTTTCTCTTCATCTGATATTTTCCTAAAAAGCTCCATAGCCATGTCAGGATTCATATTTTGCTTCATTGGTTAATTCTTTTCAGGATTTTCTGAAATATAATTTTTCCAAGTTGAAGCATTTACCATGTCATATTTTTGATCCTGTTCCACTTGGAGAGGGTGCTGGTGTGGGATGGATGAAAGGAATCGAGTCCATGCCAATTCCTGAAGGTTCAACATTATATGACTTGATTCAAATAGGAATCAAGCACACACATGCAGCTGTTGGAGTGGTAGTTCGCTTAAGAAAAGAGTTGTCACTTGTGAAGGATATCCCTGTACTTATTGCAATTGATCAAGTAAGATGGGTTCTGAAATTAAAAAAAGGGGTTCTGGAATGAAATCTTCTGTTTACATTTCTTAAGTAGTCTTTAGATGATTTTACTTTTAATATTATACTAAGGTGCTGAAATGTATTTATTTATTCTTATTTGTTTTTGTTTCTTCTATCCAGTATAATAACTGGTTTACGTTCAGTGAGTATGAAGAGCCAGTTACGATTCGTTCCTGTCGACCAATCCATGCTAGAGAACTTGCTACGGTTAGTAAAACAGCTCATCATGTGATTATATGGTTGAATTTTGTATTTTTGTGTCATCTAGTATGGTATACCATGATTGATAAATGTTACTTTTCTTTAATAATTATCAAGGTTAGTAATTTTTTTATATCATTTGCCCTTCTCTTATTCTTATTTCATTCTTTTTAAAATACTTTTTATCCTTTGCCGTTATTCCCTTTCTTGATAATGCATAGTCAAAGTGAAATGTTGTTGGTACCAGCACATTGTTTGAAAAGCTATTTTTGCTTTTGAAGGTAAATGCTTTTAGGTCCATGATGCATAATGACATGATGGTGGGTGCTTTTTCTCATTCAACAGCAGTTGGGAAGCTACAGAAAGACTTGCCAGATGTTCCTGTAGATGCTCGTGTCAACTTGCCCCGCTACAGTTTAGATGAAGCAGCTACTGTCTGTCATTACTACCTTAGGTATGCAAAAGAAAATTACGTAATTACCAGGTTAGAAAATTACATGATTACCATGTTATCTGTTGGTAATATAGCAGATCCAACTTTATGTTCTCAAAGCAATTATTTCTACTTACTGGATGAGAAGTTAAGAGTAAATTTTGGCATACTCTTGTTTTCCCATTTACATGATATTAAGGTCTCAATGAAAAAGCATCTATCCGTAGAGCTCTTTGCCATGTTAATCAAATATACGTCAGTCAGTTTCTTTGAAGAATTTGACCAATTGCTTGTTCGGGGGTTGTTAAGAAACTTAATATATGTAAAGTTAGGCACATGATTAGATTATTGTACAAATTAGACCAGTAGTTTCTTGGGAAAGAATCATGACTAAACATGATTAAAGAAAAAAAAAAAAAAAGAAAACTAAGGCAAATTATCCATTGGATCAAGAATCCATTTTCTTTAATCTGTATGAACATAATTTTTCTATGTTAATCCCTCTCTAATTCTCAAAGATGCATGTTTATTGTCATAAAAGTTTTATTGTGTCGGACATTTTCTGAAAGCTGAATTTTGCAACACTGCCTATAAATTTAAGTGACCTATTCAGACTGCAGCCATTGGTCTGACTTTGAGTTCTGAATCTTGCTATCTGCAGACAAAGATTAGTGCGGCGAGAAGCATTTTCAGAGGAGAACTGGAAAAAGATTTATTACTTGTCCAATGGAAATGGGGCAGAAATGAGGTGGTTGGTTCCATTTATGCGATGACATAAGATCCTGCTTTCTAATATTATATAAAAGCGGTCATTTTGTGATAATTTTAATTTCTTATGGCCATTGTCTCTTAAAGCAGTTGGCTCTTTCTCCTTGTTGGAGTCCTTATGCCAGATGAGCAATAGATACTCACTTTTTGATCCCTAAAATGATGAAGTTAGTGAGGTTAGCAAAATGGAAATCTAAAATTTTGTTAGTTAATTGATTTACCATATTATTATGTAACCTGAGCAATGCATGTAGGTTATGTAGATGAGCCAGAATTTTTATTTTGATTAGAAGATTGACCCATAAAATAAGACTGTTTTGAATTTCTTTCTCCTGATTTAGAGATGGCATATCTCAAAACTTATCGTGTTATCCTCAAATTCCTTTGGCAATGTGCTGGAAATGCTTGATCTCAGTATAAGCTTATATTCACCGTCTTCAGAAATTGGAAGAAATTTTTTCAATTTCTTTTATTAAATTTTTGTATTTTAATTACATTTCATTGAACACTCTGATATTTATCCTCTTTTTTTTTTAATGTCAAAAACTTAATTTATTGTAAAAATAAGAAAAAAAATGTAATTTTTACACTGTTAAATATATTAGTAACCTTTTGTATCTGTTTTATGGTTAATATAAATATTTTATTGATACTAAACATATTAATAAAAATTTATAAATATATTGGTATTTTCTCAATTAAATTTTGTATAATTAAAATAAAAGATTTATGGAATCAATTATCAATTTTTTTTTTTCTAAACAAGGCGAAGCACTTTTATTAAATCTAAGCATCAATGCAAATGAGATGTGGCAATACTTGTTTGCTTCTCTAGTAATATATACATGTTTGTCTAGACTTGTACAAAGCCAACAAATCATACATATTATGTAGAATAGCAGCAATTTCCCAGGGAAAATCTTCCTCCACTTCGTTTTGTACACACCTCACCAGCTCCTATGAATCTGTTTCAAAGAAAATTTGCCGCACTTTATATTGAATAACATACACAGCAACTTGACGAAGGGCTTCAGATTCAGCAGCCAGGCCAGAGGAAACGGCCTTCATTCCAACGATTGAACTTCCTATATCGTATGACGAACGGCCATCATTCCACTTCAATTTGTCATCAAAAGATGCATCCACATTGACCTTAATAGAATTAGAAAATGGAGGAATCCATGTTGCAGTCGTTCAATCATTATCTACATAGAGTCAGCCTTCATTGCTGTAGAGACAGAATTAGGCTGTTTAGCTTGGAAAACAAACTCATTGAGCATATTCTAAATACGCCAACATACATAGGAAATACGGGATAGCAATGAATGTCCGTTCTTTCAAATATAAAGAATGTCACAAACCCAAATAAAAAATTGAGTTCACAAATCTGATTGGGTCCTGCAAAAACGAATTTTTTTTTTTGTATTGATGCCATTCAAATAATGATACGAGCAAGGGAACGGAGCATGGAGAGCTATCTTGCATCACTGAAGTAGAGAAATGTTATATAATTGAAATGAGTCAAAAAGAAGTTCAAAAGTCCATTGATATGATCAAAATACATTGTGGGTGTGTTCCAACCTATAAGAATCAGCTTTGAGCATTATAATTAAAATTGGGCCTAAAAGTTAACAATTAAGCTTATGACTAATACTAAACAAAGGGAAATAAACCTTTCATAAAAATTCAAATCAATTGGGCCTATAAGGTGGCATAGTCTATTAACTTAAATGAGCAGATTTGAAAACTTGTGCAGTGCATGTGCAGCTGATACAAGTAAGGGTACCAAGTATGGAAGACTTATATTGCACAAATGAAGTGGAACAACCCTATATCATTAACATAGACCTAAAAGAAGTTCAAAAGCCCATTGATATAATCAAAATACATTTTGGGTGTGTTCCAACCTATAGGAGGCAATATTGAAGCATTAGAAGCAATATTGGGCTTAAAGTAAAAAATCAAGCTAATGGGTCAATGTTATACAAAGACAAGCCTAAAGTGAAGATAAAAAAAATATTTTATGAAGATTCAATTCAATTGGGCATATTTTCAAGGTGTCAAAATCCATCAACTTAAATGAGCATATTTGAGATTTAATGAATAATAAAAATCTGAGAGGTTTTTCTTCAAGAAAGGCGTGTTCAACACCTTGGTATGCTAAAAATTATTTCACTTATGAAGTTAGTAATGTATATCATTTGTTACCAATTCTTTACTAATTTGGGGGTGAAGGGTTTAAATTACTTAGTTCCTTTTTGTTACTAGATCATTACTGGTTTAGGGGTGAAAAAGGTCAAGTATATATGATTGAGTTGAATTGAATATTTGATTCTGAATTAATTTAGAGGTTGTCTAGACTAGATTCTAGATAAGTCTAGACAACCTCCATATCAATTTTACAATCAAATCTTCAATTGAAATAATTTTGTTTACTTAACCATTTTCACCCCTAAACCAATAAGGATTTAGTAATAAAGAGGAATAAACAATTTTAACCCTTCACCTCCAAATCATCATGAAATTGGTAACAAATGATATAAGAAAAAGAATTACAACAAGCCATAAGTTATTCAAATATGATAAGTGAAATAATCCTTAGCACACCATGGTGTAGAACACGCCTCACTTGAAGAAAAACTTCTCAAATTGTATTAATCATTTAATCTCAAATATGCTCATTTAAGTTAATGGAATTAGAAACCTTAGAAATATGCCCAATTGAATTGAATTTTCATAAAATAATTTGTTTTATCTTCACTTTATGCTTCACATTGTGTAGCATTGGTTTATTAACTTGATTGTTAACTTTAGACCCAAATTTGCTTCTAATGCTCCAATGCAACCCCCTATGGGTTAGAACATGCCCAAAATATATTTTGATCATATTAATAGGCTTTTGAACTTTCTTTTAGGCCTATGTCAATGATATATGATTGTTCCACTTCATTAGTGCAAGATAGCCGCCCTCTATGCTTGGTACCATTGCTCGTATCATTCCTCATTTCCTTAAGAAGATTCATCCTCAAATCTTTATCAGCATCAAAAGGAAAATACATAACACGAAGCAAAGTGAAATCAAGATTGTTATTATATAATTCACTTTTCTCATCCTTTTCTTTTTCACATATATTCACCATTTTCTTTGTTTGCATAACTTTTTCATTTTTATTACTCAAAATCTCATCCTTTTCAATTTTCTCTTGATTTTCATAAAAAAATAAGCTATTCTTTTCTATCAATTATGCTCTCAACCTCTTTTTTAATCCTATTTTCACTCATTTTCACTCCCTCCAGCTCACTCAAATCATGTTCATCACTCACCACCATAGATTCTCTATCATTAGTTACATGTTCAATATGAGTAGCACTTCCACTTTCAATCTCTATATTCTCAATCTTGTTAACTCAGTAACTTCCTCTAATGGTGGCATAAAGTCTTCATTCTTAGTTTTGGTCTCAACATCCCCATCATTAATATCTTCATTCTTCTCATGAGCTTGACTTTCTCCAGCATCATCTATTTTATCCATCTTACTACACTCTCATATAAAGTAAGTGATGAGTTTTAGATCATGTATCTCATACAAATATAGTGAATATTAAAATTTATTTAACCCAAAACCCATAGATCAAGCCTATGTAAATAAAAATCGGATATAAACCATTAAATGGATGAAGATATTACCCTTAAAGAATCAATTATTGATTTGTGAGCTTTTCTTAATGTTGGATTTTAGCAAACTATAACAATCCAAAGCTAGGATTGTCTCTAAGAGTATCCACATAAAGGATGAAGAAGAAAATCTCTAAAGCAATGGGTGGTTGATGATTCAATGTGCTAGCTATGGAAGATCAACAATGTAAGAGAGATGGAGAGTTTATCACTATGGGTGGAGGCTGATGTAAAAATGCCATAAAGGGAGGTATTTATATGTCCCTTGATCCCTTTTAGGGTTAGGGACAATAAAATCACTCGACCATATTTTTCAAACAAAAGTAGGTATGACTATACTGCCATGGTTTGCAATTGAGAATTCTTATTAGTGATTGTGAACCATCTTGATTAAATGACATTCATATTAGGTCGGGCATTTAGTGACCATGACAGGTAATAACAACTGTAACACATTATTGCGATATAGACTATTTGTGATTGCAAATACCCGTTAGCGACCGTGAACTATTTCTACCCAAGTGTTATCTCTCTTCTCATTTGGATCCAATCCAAAGCCTATTTTACATATTCTTCAAAACCTTCTTATGTGTGTCACCTATTAGGTTCTCGAGTATGTTGGCCGCTCAAATCATCATATGATTTTGAGCATATTATAAGCGGTATCTATAACACATCATGATCACCCAATTAACTAGAAAGTCAGTGGCTTGACTATAAACACTTCCATAGAAAATTATTATGCAATTCATCCTTTCACCTTTCTATACCTCATTTGGTTCAGAGTATGAACTATATGTCAACTCCCATTAGACTGATTATGTCACATCTAGTCCAAATGATTTAGTTCTTATTTATAAGACTCATTACTCTATGATATATGTATTTGAAGACTATCTTCAAGACATGTCCACCTTGGCTAAGGACTTCTGAGCAATGATCTCCACAAAATGCCATAGGTATACTTTCCTTCTATCATGAATGATGAATCTCATATTGACTACTCAACTATCTTCGAATACCTCATGCTATACCCACTCATCATCTTATGAGTGACCTCTCAGAGGTAACAAGGAATGAAGTCAAAGTATAGGATTTAACATTCAAAATAACTTGAGCATATCAAGTCTAAGGGTACTTGCATGATTGCCATGATGAGACTATCACTGACATTGAATAGATAATCCATGTGATTTATCATAGCTAGGTCATCTAATGTACTTGACTACTCTAGCAAACATTCATATGTTAATTCTAAACATCTCATGTATACATTTTATGTGATCAACTGTATGACCTAGTAAAAAAGTTCAACATGTGCTAGTCTATATAGATTAACAATGTTTGCACATGATAGGAATATCATATTCATGATCTCATCATAATTTCCTTCATGTCTGTTACATATCAAAGACTTCATTAAATAGTTTAAGATCTATATCAATTCATAATAATGAATACTAGATAACGAAAACACCTTTATTGAATAATAAATGTGTACATCAAGTGTCCAAAACAATTTGCCTTTAGGGCACATCTCTAATAGTAAGTTGTATTTTAAGTTGTTCTTTCCCACATTTAGGATGTTGTATAGGCTATCTTCCTTTCAAATAGGCCATCTCTTCGTGTCGCGTATCTATCCTATCCATCTTATCACAAATATGATAACAGTTATCGTATCTACATTGTCATGTGACCTTAGAGTAGCTCATATTAAAGCAGCTTCATCTTGCTTTGATATGATTACAACCTGCAAAAGAATGTTAGTAATAACCTCACTACACTCCCTCACGTGTTTCACTCAAGAAAGATGTGTTTTCACTCATGTTTCACTCAATTAATGGCTTTTATCCATTTTTAAACTCACCATTCTTGTTTTTTTTACCACTTTTGTGCTCCCACCAAGGTATTAGTCTATATCAAAATAACCAACCAAATTAGTAATAACAAGCAACAAGTATCTAATGGAACGTAAAAATAATGAAAACCTATGAAAGAAAAAGTTAAAGCTAGAAGCAAACTTACCACTTTTGTGCTCCTACCAAGTTATTAGTCTAGATCAAAATAACCAACCAAATTAGTAATAACAAGCAACAAGTATCTAATGGAACGTAAAAATAATGAAAACCTATGAAAGAAAAAGTTAAAGCTAGAAGCAAACTGATATGTTATGAAAGCAAAGAAAAGATGAATTTAATATATGCACACACAAATGAAGGGTGAGATGTGCGAATATTTATATGTGTTATTTGAGTAACATGGAATGGTGAAGTAATATGTTTATATGTGTTGTTTGAGTAATAGAAAAAAATAGGACAAGAAAGAATAGAAAACAAAGATTGCAAAAAATAGACGAAACTAGAGAAATTATGTAAAAAAGTTCTCCCCTAATGGAATTCGAATAAAACCTCATATACACTAATTTTAACCCAAATTGATGTTAAACATGTAAATCAGATGTCCAATAGCAAGTACCAATCACCAATAGCACTATTTCAATCAATATGTAATGAAAAATCCACTACAGTGCTAAATTTGAAATAAATAAGATCCAAATATGAACCACACCAAAAATTACTCAAAATATCAAATTTAATCAGTTTAGAGCAATTATAATTAGTAGCAATTCAAATTGATAAGTGTGGGATCAATTGAATCAAAATAACCTCATTTTGGCAATTAGCTTTTATGCACCCGTAGCTTCTTTTTTTTTTTTCATTTTTATAAAATGAAAAATCCTATTTTCAAACTTTTTAGATATCCAAAACTAGTATAAAAAATTTTCAAGACAATAGAATTGAATTTATTAGAGCTATCTAAGATCAATTAAGTCGTATTGGTCCTAATACTAGCAGTTCTAGTCCACCTATAGATGCTAACCCCATATATATATGATCAGAAAAGATTTCTAACACCAAAATCGCACCAATTAAGCAAAACTTTAATAGCACACATAATAGGGTAGATTCTACTAACTATGCTATTTCTAATTTTTTATATATTTTTATGATGTAATGTGCATAACAATAAAACAAAAATTTAAAAATAGATTTAATTGATTTGGAACCTTTGCTCCCTAGAATCTAGAGTAGATGTGTAACGCTCGCTAAGAGGGCTTAGTTAATAAAATGAATTAAGAGATAAGTATGTGATTAAGGGTTATGGTATGTGGAAAGAGTTAAAAAAAATACAAAATTAAAGTGTCACAGGGTTTGGGCTCATGCCTGTGACAATGTCTTCACGGCCTTGACCCATTTGCGAGATGAAATTCTAGATTCAAGCAAATTCATGGCTATAAAAGTTATTGTCACACTTGTGAACATCACTTAGTATAAAAAGAATTAGTCTATTCTTTCCTCATGACTTTCCTGAAAACCCTTGTAATGGCCTAAATACTGAGTTAGTCGTAAACTATAGTTTTCGAAATTGATCAACATACCTAGAGGGTCAAAAATACACCAGTGGGTGAAAAATATTTTATTTGATTATCGGAAAAAATATAGGTTATGACTTATCTGGGGGTAAAATTTGGTGTAAAAATGAGGTCAAATAAGTTCTCAAAAGTCAAAACTAATAAAAAAGGGATCTGGTTTAATTAATAAAGTAGTTGACCATACTTTGATCGGGTTATGAAAAATAGAAAATGAAATTTAAAAATTTATTTTAAAATATGGATAGACTCTAAATAATATTTATGATTATTTGACAGTGAAAAATGAATTTTACAGTAACACCAAAAATTGATTAATCAGTCCGGTTTGAGTGAGCCGGACAAAAAATAGACTCCGATTGATTTGAAAATTTATATATGGGCATATATAAATATGTTATGAATTAGGAAATCAAATTTGGATGAAATTGAGCTTAGAAAGCGAGAGAAATAATTTAGAATTGCTAAATAGGCCTTAATTTTACAAATGGGCTTAACGGGGTTGGATCACTTGTCTTGGCCAAAGCCCAGCCCATTCCAGCCACCTATATAAGCTCAAAATATCATAATTCTCTAGAGAATTCAACTTCTTCTTCTTCTTCCTCTCATGCTTCCCCCTTGGCCAAATGAGTTTCTCTATTTTCTCCATTAAATTTCTCTCATTTTCTCTAATTCTTACACCAAAATCAACCACTCTAATATAATTTCAGCATCTCTAGTAGCTTTTAATCTTCATTTAGAGGGCTAGAGTGGAAATAAATCAAAGAAGACAAGTTTAGATACAAATTGGAGGTAAGTGAAATTAATAGTTTTAAATTGGTTTAATGGTTCAAATAGGTAGTTTAAGGTATGTATATGATAATTATGAAGTTAGATTGAGTTAAGGAAGCAAAATAATAGTGGATTAATAATGTACAATTTTCAGACATGGTAGGTTCAAAATAAAGTGAAGGTGCTTCCAAGGAAAAGGCTAAGGAAAAAGAAGTTTAGGAAGGCCAAAGCAAGAAAATAAGGTTAGTGATTTCAAAATCTATCCATTTCCATTGATTAAGTATGAATTAGGGTTATGGAAATTAGGAATTGTGTGTGTTTTGCATGTAATTGATAATTGATGCTTAAAACATGATTAAGGAATTATAAAAAGTGAATTAGAATGGTTAATTTCAATTAAAAAAATTAATTAATGGAAATTGAAAAATATGACCCTATTATGTGAAAATGCATATTAAGGCATAAATATATTTTAGTGTAATATTATGATACATATGAAATAATGAATGTATAAATTAGTGAAATGAATATTTAGAAGGTGAAAGAAAAATTTTAATGATGAAAATTAAATATAGGCCGAGTATGAGGAAGGCGAAATTAATATTTTTCTTGCTAATTAAATGAAAATTTAGTCATAAAATGCAAGAAAATATGATTTTAAGTGTGTAGAAATTTATTGGAAATTTTAAATTATATATTGAATATTTTCCTAATTATTGATTATATTATGCATGAAATAAAAAATAATGAATAAAGTGTGTTTAGTGAGCTTAATGACTTAATTGAATATTCATAATGAAATATTGATATATTAGAATGGAAAGTGTGGAAAGAATTATGGTAGTGATAAAATTGTTTTGAATGAATAAAATATTAAGTAATTATTAATGTAAAAATAATGGAGTTCATGAATTTAATGGAAATTAAATTAAATGAATAAAATTATGTCATTAGTTCTTTTTCTGATGGTTAAATCTAACATTGGATATAATTGGTTAGCCATAGGGACACCATTATCGTGGTGCGGGTCATGACGATTCGCTTATGTAGGCCAATAATGACCTAATACAGTGATAGTAATTCAGTGAACAGTGTACAGTACAGTGCTCGGGTGATCTTTCGGGATTACTCTTCAGTGTAGTGGACTTTTGGATTCACGTCCTGTGTATTTGGTCCGAATATTTTTTATCGGATTGAAACTAGGGGCAAATGTGAATAAAAGTAGTAGAAATATGGTAAAAATGAAATAAGTGAAAATTATGAGAAAAATGATAAATGATAAAAATATGATAAAAATGGTATAATAATAATAATAATGATAAAAGTGGTAAATATGACAAAAGTGGTAAATATGACAAAAAGGGTAAAATTGTAAAATGATATATAAGTGGAAGAAAAATGTTAAATTTTGTAGATAAAAAGAAAATAAAACAATATATAGTTTGTGGCAAAAGTGTAAATAAATGTAAAGTAGTGACATGATTGTAAATAAATAAAAATTTAGGAACAAAAGTGAAATTTGTAGTTAATTAAATAGAAGATTAAAAAAAGAAAGAAAAGAATAGTTAATTAAAGAAATAAAATGAACAAAAACTAAATTGAAATAAAATGAAAGTTTAGTAGTAAATTGAAAATAATAATAATAATAATAATAATAATAATAATAATAATAATAATAATAATAATAATAATAATAATAATAATAATAATAATAATAATAAAGACTAGATAATAATTTATGTATTTAATGATAAATATGGTAAAAATGGAAAAATTGGTAAGAATTGTAAGACGAAAAAAAAAGATAATTAGAGAAATAGAATGAAAATGGACTTCATTGAAAAAAAGAGAGAAAAGTTCAGAAATAAATTAGTAAAATAAGGGTTAAATGATAATTTATGTATTTAAAAAGAAAATAAATGAAAAGAAATATATATATATATATATATATATATATATATATATATATATATATATATATATATATATATATATATATATATATATAAAACTAGTGGTAAAAGTGTAAATAAGTGTAAAGTAGTGACATAATTGTAAATAAATGGAAGTTTAGAAACCAAAATGTAATTTGTAGCTAAAGAAAAATTAAATAGAGGATTGAAATCTATCTATTTATTTACAATAGAGGATTTAAAAAAAATTAAATAGAGGATTTAAAAAAATAGTTATAAGATTAATTAAGTAAAATTGTTAATTTAATAAAGGTATTAAATATTAAATTAATGGTAAATAATAATAAAATATTGACTAAAAGGATAATTATAATTATGAAATAAATATGAAGTTTTAAGTATATTCTTAATTAATATATTGAAATGTAAAATTGGAATAGTGTTGTGAATATGATTTTGAATGAATGTGTAAAATATTTAGACCAATGAAAATTTTTAAACCAATGGAAATTTTTAGATTTGTACTCTGTTATATCTGCTAATTTAGACTTAAGTCACGTGAGTTGTTAAATAGACTTGTCGGTTTGACTGAAGTTTAAATTTAAATTTTTATCGAAAAATAATTAAAATAATGACAATTAAGTATGGAAAATATCTAATAAAGTGTTCAAAATATTTTAAGATGTTAAATTTCGGTAAAAGACTAAATTGTAAATTTTGAAAAGTTTAGGGATCAATTTACAATTTACCGAAAATTGGAGGATTAATTGGGATAATCATCAATTAAATACATGAGTTGGGACATAAAATGCATGTGGAGGCCAGCCACACCAAGTGACAATTTTTAAGAAGCCAATTGACATGCATGAATTGGAAATTAATGAAGACTTCTAGAATGT
This sequence comes from Triadica sebifera, assembly GCA_023653625.1. Taxonomy (NCBI): domain Eukaryota; kingdom Viridiplantae; phylum Streptophyta; class Magnoliopsida; order Malpighiales; family Euphorbiaceae; genus Triadica; species Triadica sebifera. The sequence goes on from CM042899.1 coordinate 15,073,346, forward strand.
GAGCTTAGGTGTCCCCATCTTAATGACTTTTGTCATTTTCTTCTCGATTGTTTCTTCTTGGTTATTCCTTTTGCATTGAGAATTTCTGCCTTCCCCAAACCAGCCCCACGTTCCACAAGTTTCTCCATAGCCAAAGCTTAGTTCTAGTGAAAGAAAGTGAGAAAAGAGAGAAAAAGTAAGGGAAGAAGCCATTTTCAAGCATAAAAGAGCAAAAAGAGAGAGAGATTAGGGTTATGGAGTTTTAATGAGTAAGTTAATTATCTCTTTTATGTTTTAGGAACTCAAATTGACCAGGATTTAGCTCAAAGGAGCAAAGAAAAAGAGAAGTAAAGAGAAATAAAAGAAAAGAAAAGAGAGGTTTGTGCATAACTTAAGGCAATAGCCTATTTTATTTTTTTTTATTTGCATGATTTGATTTCTTGGCATGTTGATGATTTTGAATTAATAGTATTTTGTGATGAAAATTTTGGGAATGCATGTTTGTTCGATTTAAGATTTAATTTGGTAAAAATTGAATGTGATTAGTTTGTATGTTTCTTGCTGGAAATGGATGAGCAGTGAGAACTTAAACTATTATAACTTAATTTCTGGAATTCGATTCTGTATGTTCTTTGTTGGGTTTGAAAGCTAAGACATAGAGCTATAATTTTTATTCAGATCACAAAATCCAGATATGTCTGTAATTGTCCAGAAAAATTTATAAATTTCGGACTTAGAATCTATCCAGAATATTCTGGAAAGAATTGTTAGTGACCAGTCAATGTTCATTTTATCATATATTTTGATACAGAATTCTGAATTAAGTGAGTCAAGTTGCATATTAAAGCTGAGATCCAGTTCTAAAATTTTTTAGAGACCTTGTAACTAAATTCAGATTGTAACAATGCCAAAATTAAGATCCAAAACAGAGAATGTAATCTACCTGTGACAGGGCAGCATATGAGTTGTGGAATTAAAAGAGTAAAATGATGAGAACCTTGGTATATTATGTAAATATTATTTTAATTGAGTGATTATGTGATTATTTTGAGACATTAAATGCTTGAAAAGTGTGAATCTAGTTGCTATGAATTTTAATGAGATTGTATAAGCCCTATAACACTTAACTAGAACCAACTTAAGATAGTTTGGTATGCCAAGCAGGGGGGAGTATGATGAAATCCATTAATGGTATAATTAATGAAGCCGGTTATGACACTATTATTAAAGCCGGTGATGACACTTTTATTGAAGCCGGTGATGACACTATTATTAAAGTCGATGATGACACTATTATTAATGTCGGTGATAACACTTATATGCGTACATCATATTACCCGGGTGACACTCCTAAGTGCCTAGATGGCAACTCCATTATCCTGATCAGTAGTTCATAGGTGTTATGGGCAATGAAAAGCTATGGAGAATAATGATTTGATAAAGTAAAATAAATATAAGATATAAAATAATAAAATTTATGAAATGTAAGTTGCATGAAAAGATGATTGGATGTTTTGGGCATAAATAAAAAAGTTATGGAAAATAAAAATGGAATTATGAATTGTAACATGTTTAATTATGATGTGTTATATAATGACGTGTTAATAAAATAAACAAGTATGAGATAAAAGAATATAATTTTATGTCTATACATGCTAGAATACCATGATATGTATATTTGCATGAGAAGATGATTAAGCATGAGTTGATATATGATAATGCACGATTGCATAAAATACTTTATTGCCTTATTTATATGCACCACTAAGCTTAGAACTTAGCGTGAGAGTTTCTCTCGCGTAGGTATAACAAAAACTAAGTAGTCAATAGTAGACAAAGGTAGCAGTGGCCTGATCCAGTAGAGTAGCTTATATCAAATACTGTGGGTCACACAATTGCTGTATTTATGTTTTGAATTTTATTTTATAGTACTTGTAAAGTAAGCGCACGTTTTGGGAATAATACTTTATTATATAAAATGTATTGTGTTTCTTTATTATGATTTCTTTTACACTACAAGTAAATAAATAGTAAATAAAGAAAAAAAATATATGAATGATTTTTATGTATACAAAATTTTAAAAGGGATATTTTAACCGATGAAGTTAGCGTAGCACTCCCTGATCCGGGCACGAGCTGCTGGGGTGAGGGGGTTTTGAAAAGGGATATTTTAACTGATGAAGTCAGCGTAGCACTCCCTCATCCGGGCACGAGCTGCTAGGGTGAGGGGGTGTTACATACTCACTACTGAATATTTTTAATGCTCAGCACATTGTTATTTGATTGTGTGTAGGTAATAGTTAGGAAGATATCGGAGCAAAACATACTACCTTTGGGGAGCAGATGGAAGGACAAAATAATAGTAGAATATTACTAAGAATGGTATGTATATATGAATATATGTATGGATATGTGTATAAGAATTAAATATTGACTTGTGCTTGAATAAATAATATTTTATATTATATTTGAATTGTTGTGCCCAATATGGGTTGTGAATTGTTTGTAGTGCAGGTATTTTGGAAAATAAAAAGGATTAATAAAGTACTAATAATATTATGGTCATTAAATTAAATTAAGAAGAAAAATTTTGGCACATTTTGGCTATAATCGTATTAACTCACGTAACGTACGTATATAATGATTGTTATAAGTGTAATATCCTTGACCTTTCCCACATGCATTTCATTGAACATAAGCATCTTGCATACAATTCAATTGAACACGTGCATTTCATATGTATTTTCGTAGGGACAAGTTTATGACACGCACTAGCTACGTGTCCTAGTATTTGGCACTTGTATCGAGTCGCACTTGTGTAATTATAACCTAAATGAAGATAACAAAGCATTAGAAATAAATTGAATAAGGTGTCTAAATTAAAGTAAGAAAAATGATTAGATTAAGATTAGTGAACATTTACATTGCTAATTTAGTTAAATGGGGTCAAATGATTAAGCCGTATTATTGTGTGAATTTGTGGAATTATAAATCTATGTAAATAATAATAATAATAATATAGAGAAAATAAAATGAAAATGACACAAAAGAGAAATAGAAGAGAAGAGAAATGAGAAATGAGAAGAGAAAAGAGAAGAGAAGAAGAGAAAATGAGAAAATGACAAAAAAAAAACAAAAGGTTGGCTTTATCTTTCTTCCTCATTTCTGCCTCCTCACTTCAGCCCCGACTTCTTCTTCAATTTCCTCCATTTCAGACTTCAATTATTCCTTGTTTCACCTAGTGTTTGAAGCTAATTGATCCCTTTCAAGGTTGTTCTTGGTAAGTAATCAATTCTTATTGCTATAGGGTTGATTTGAGTTGCTTAGGTTCAATATTAGGCACTGAATTGCACTCGGATTTTGATATTAATAGAAATTGATTCTGGAAATGTGTAAAACACAAAAGTTGTTCCTTTATATCTTAGATTTGTGGATATCGAATATGTTAAAGTCCTTATTTGAAGTCTCTCAAAACATAAAAGTTGTAGATATATGTGTGTTGTATCTGTATACAAATTTCAGGTTCATAGGTCTTGTAAATGGTGAGTTATGGTGAATGGAACCATGACTGTTCCATGGTTTGAACTGCCTACTGAGTGCCCCGGGCAGATCCAGTACATTGGTTGGATAATTTGAGCTTGTTAGAGCTACATTCTGTAAATTATCAAAACATGAAAGTTATAGGTATATGTCTGAGCTAAATTTTGGTACTAATTTTAGCTTAATTTGTTATCTATAGACTAAGTTATGGCCTTTGGAAATCATACTGGTCCGGAAGCCAATTCTATTCTGGAACAGTAATATGTTTGGTATAATTTGAAGACCTTAGAGACATAATTGGTAAATGTTGTAAACATGAAACATGTTCCATATGAACCCATATAAGTTTCTGTAAAGTTTCATTAAAATAGGACTTATAGAGTGTAAGGTATGATGAACCCAATTGAGTACCCTGAAACTGCCTAAAGGCAGAAAACAGGACACTCTTAGAAATTCCACCAAATATTATACAATGATCCAATTGGTCTGAAATTTGAACATGTACTATATATATGTGTTATTGTTAATGAGGAACAAGAATCAGAGTAATTGGTCAATTATAGAAAAAGTTATAGGCTAAACAGTCCCATAAGGTCACACTGCCTCATAGGAAAAATCTTAACTATTGACATGAACAATGCATATTAATTTGTTTAAGCCACATTAAGTCTCTCTAATCATGAGTTAATCGATTATGTTTTCATATTAGGCTCGCAACATATTGGAGAACCACAAGGAGCGGATAGACAATAAGTTAGGGGTCGGAATCAAAGGAGAACGGTGAGTCTAATTATCGATTGAATTCTTTAGTGCAAATGAATGTTGCTTGCTATGTAATTCATGTGATTGTCATGATTGGTCCTTGATAATGTAATGATGGATAATTTGTTACATTGTGGTACATATAAATGGTATACGTGTGGTATATTTGAGGTATAAGTTTGACAAATGTGATATATACACATGGTATATGTATAGTATATGCAAGGTATATGCTTGACATATGAGGTATATATGGAATATATGTATGTTGTATATGATAAAGATGCAATGGTTGATGAATGCTTAAATACAAGTGCATATGCATATGGGCTAAAAAGGCGTTGTGACTAGTTAATCGATATTGTAAAGCAAAAAAAGAGGCCTATGGCCCAATAAATGTGCAAATGAAACAAATGATCAAGCTAGCTAGCAAATGCAAATGCAAATGTTCACATGGAAAATGTTCACATGGAAACCCGGGGCAATGTCTGTTTAACTTAGTCACAACAAAATGAAATAAGCAAAGCATTTGCATACATGAAGAGTAATGATTATATGTTTCAACTTGATTGATACTTATATGATACTGATGAATGGAATGAAATACATGGTATATATTGGAATTGTGATTTATTACTATGAGTTGTTTGGTACTTTAGAGCTCATTGGATGGTTATTCTCACTGAGCCGCAACTCATCAATTTGCATCATTTTTCAGGTAAAGAAAAGTGATAGCTCATTTTGAGTAGCGTATAAAAGACATGGAGCACAGGTCACTGGCCGAGCCTCATCACTCTCTCTCTCCTTGCATTCCACACAAGCATGAAATTATGTCATATGTGTTTTTGTATTTATGGGCTTGAATATGTATAGTCATTTTGGAATGAGTCTAAATATGTATAAATGAAATCAACTCGAAAATACTTATGTGTAAAGTTTATGTTTTGATATATGTGATATATTATATTGTGGTGAAAACCTCAGTGTTAACTTTGCAAAGTCAGTGAATAATATTACAGGATATGAGACTTGCAAGTCATTGAATGAAATTATAGGATATGAGACTTGCAAAGTCATGGAATTATATTACAGGATATGAAAAAAAAATTTTACTACTATTGTTAACAGGGTATTTTACCTTTCCAGTACGCCATGTATGATTACTTGATATTTGGATAGGTTATACTAAAATGCATAAGATGTGATGCTACATTTTTGGTATCAGGGCAGGGATAGGTTCCATGGGAACATGCATATGCATAAGCGCATGATAACATATGCATCATATGTGTTGAACATTGTGTAGTGACATAATTTCATCTATTTTAGGGACATCATAAGACATGATTCACCAAGGAGGGAGAGGCCGGCTGAAATGCATTCTCATGAGGCATCACCTCATTTATATAGAGATCAACCAGAACTAGGAGCTAGAGCTCTAGCACATGCATCACAGTCATCTCATTCAGAGGCACCCTATGAACACCCAGATCAGGAAGTGCATGGTCTTGAAATGTACAAGGAAAGACATTATGACAAGCTGAGGAAACATGGTGCAACTGATTTCAATGGCACAACAGACCCAGCAGAAGCTGAAACATGATTGAAAAGGACACAGAGAGTATTGAATATGATGAGATGTACCCCGGATGAGAAATTCGATTATGCAGTATCCTTGCTTCAAGGCAATGCTTATGAATGGTGGGAGACAGTCCCCGACAGTGATGCACAACCACCGGTGTTGACATGGAATGATTTCCTCCTGGAATTTCAGAACAATTACATGCCTGAAGCATATAAAGATGAGAAGAGGAAGGAATTCCTGAATCTGAAACAGGGGAATATGTCTGTTGCGGAGTATGAAGTACAGTTTAATAAACTTTCCCACTATGCCACCTTCATGGTCTCTACTGAAAGAGACAAATGCAGGAAGTTTGAGGAGGGCCTCAAATATGAGATCAGAAACAGAATCACGACTACTGATCTTGATAATTATGCCAGATTTAGAGTTGCTGCAATTAGAGCTGAACGGTTAATGAAAGAAGCTGGGGAGCAACAAATTAAAAGGTCATCACGTGAGTTCTTTGGTGAGTCTAGCAGAAGGTCAGGAAAAAGAGGTAGATATATGCCTGTACAGTCTGGTAACAGAGGTGGATACTTGAGCTCTAGAGGTCGTGCTATGACTTCTTTTTACCCAGGCAGAGGGTAGAGCCAATATGTTGAACAGAGGCCCATATGTACTCATTGTGGTAGACAGCATACGGGTGAATGTAGAAGGCTCACAGGAGCATGTTATTTTTGTGGATCAATGGAGCACATGTATAGAGACTGTCCAAATAGAGCCAAACTAGCAGAGACCAGTAGAGGCAGAGGAGTGTCTGAGACTACTGTTGAGGCACCGAGGGTCTACCCTACTAGTGGGACAAAAGGCAGAGGAAGAGGCAGGGGCAGGACTGGTACAATGGGTAGAGGAGTGACCATATCTGAAGGTCAGAGTTCTAGACCCCCTACTCAGGCCAGGGTGTTTGCTATGACTAGACAGGAGGCGGTGGATGCTCCCGAAGTAGTTACCGGTAATATTTACATTTGTGATATGTCAGCATATGCATTGATTGACCCAGACTCCACTCACTGATTTATATCATTGCATATGGCATCCAAATTGCATCAAAAGCATGAGCCTTTAGGGATTGAGATAAATGTGAGCACTCCACTAGGGACAGTAGTGGTTGTGAATAATGTCTGTTGTGATTGCTTGATATGCATTGATAAAGCTGAGTTAATAGCTGATCTGATTTTATTGCCAATATATGAATTTGATGTGATATTGGGAATGGACTGGGTAACTAGACATCATGCAATAGTGAATTGCTTTACTAAGGAAGTAATTTTGGAATCACCAAACCAGCCAAGGGTAGTATTTCTAGGTGAAAGGAAACTTGTGCCTACATGTCTAGTCTCAGCTGTAAAGGCATTTCGAATGATCAAAGGGGGATGTGAAGCATATTTAGCATATGTGACTGATACTAGAATCACTGATAGCTTGCTTGAAAATATACCAGTGGTAAGGGAATTTGCTGATGTATTCCCAGATGATCTACCTGGTTTACCACCAGATAGAGAGATAGAATTCACTATTGAACTAGTACCAGGAACAGCACCAATATCAAGACCACCCTACAGAATGGCCCCAGTTGAGTTGAAAGAACTAAAGGCCCAATTGCAGGAGTTACTTGACAAAGGGTATATTAGACCTAGTGTATCACCATGGGGAGCTCCAGTGTTATTTGTTAAAAAGAAAGATGGAACTATGAGATTGTGCATCGATTACAGGCAACTGAATAAAATGACAGTGAAGAACAAATATCCGTTACCCAGAATAGATGATTTTTTTGACCAGTTGCAAGGAGCCCAAATATTCTACAAAATTGATTTGAAATCAGGCTATTACCAGTTGAAGGTAGCAGAAGCGGATGTTCCAAAGACTGCCTTTCGAACCAGGTATGGACATTATGAATTTTTAGTAATGCCATTTGGATTGACTAATGCTCCAGCTGCATTTATGGCTTTAATGAATAAGGTGTTTCAACCATATTTTGATAGGTTTGTGATAGTATTTATTGATGACATATTGGTGTACTCAAAGAATAGGGGAGAACATGAACAACATTTAAAAATTGTGTTGCAAACTTTGAGGGAGAAACAATTATATGCCAAATTGAGTAAATGCGAATTCTGGTTAGATCATTTGGTGTTTCTTGGACATGTGGTGTCGGGCAAGGGCATAGAGGTTGACCCAAAGAAAATTGAGGCTATGGTAAATTGGGAAGCTCCTAAAAATATTTCAGAAATGCGTAGTTTTTTGGGTTTAGCCGGATATTATCGTAGATTTGTTGATGAATTCTCCTTAATAGCTAGCCCTTTGACTAAATTGTTGAGAAAGAATGTGCCTTTCAAGTGGACTTCAGAATGTCAGAGGAGTTTTGATGAACTAAAACATAGGCTAACCTCAGCACCAGTGTTAACTATCCCTACGGGTACAGGTGGGTTTACAGTATATAGTGATGCTTCTCACCAAGGCTTAGGATGTGTATTAATGCAACATGGTAAGGTGATAACTTATGCATCTAGGCAACTGAGACCACATGAGATCTCATATCCAGTGCATGATTTAGAACTGGCTGCAGTTGTATTTGCATTGAAGATTTGGAGGCATTATCTGTATGGTGAGACATTCCAGATCTTCACAGACCATAAAAGTTTAGGTTATGCTGACACAAAAAGAGTTAAACATGAGGCAAAGACGATGGTTAGAGCTATTAAAAGATTATGACTGTACAATTGAGTACCATCCAGGGAAAGCCAATGTGGTAGCAAATGCATTAAGTAGGAAAGCCAGTAGCAGTGTAGCTCATTTACAAACATCCTCTTTTCCATATTTGATTCAATTACGATCCATGAATGTTGAATTAAATATGCATGATAGAGGATCACTGATTGCTAATCTTCAAGTTAGACCTATGCTAAAGGAGAGAATTAAAGAAGCACAAAGCAAAGATCCTGAATTATGTGAGAAAATTGATGTAGTAAGGCAGGGAAATAATACAGAGTTTCATTTGCAGAATGATACACTGATGTTAAAGTCACGCATATGTGTTCCAGACACTGAGAACTTGCGTCTGGAAATAATGGAAGAGGCACACAATGCACCTTATGCAATGCACCCAGGGATGACAAAGATGTATCACAGTTTAAGGCCTCATTACTGGTGGCCCAGAATGAAGAAAGACATAGCAGAATATGTTTCTAAATGCTTGACATGTCAGCAGATTAAGATTGAACACCAAGCACCAATTGGTAAGTTACATCCATTGCCAGTGCCAGAATGGAAATGGGAGAAAATAACGATGGATTTTGTCTATGGATTGCCAAGAACTCCACGAAAAAATGATGCAGTATGGGTAATTGTTGACAGGTTAACCAAGTCAGCACATTTTCTTCCAATCAGATGGGGATGTACACTCGAGGGTTTGGCAAAGTTATATGTGAATGAGATAGTTAGATTACATGGTATTCCAGTGTCTATTGTGTCTGATAGAGATCCACGGTTTACTTCACGATTTTGGGTGAGTTTACAAGATGCATTGGGAACAAAATTGAACTTCAGTACTGCATTACACCCACAAACTAACGGACAATCAGAAAGGACCATACAAACATTAGAAGAAATGCTCAGAGCATGTTCTATGGAATTCAAAGGTGCTTGGGATGAATATATAGCATTGATTGAATTTGCCTACAACAACCAGTATCATAGCAGCATCCAGATGGCACCATATGAAGCATTGTATGGCAGAAAGTGTCGAAGCCCTATCATATGGGATAAAGAAGGTGCACGTGCATTAGAAGGGCCAGAGCTAGTGCAAGATACAGTGGATAAGATCAAGGTTGTCAAGAACAAGCTAAAGGCAGCGCAGGACAGGCAGAAAAGTTATGCGGATCAGCATAGAAGGGAGATGGAATACGAGTTAGGTGAAAAGGTGTTTCTTCATGTATCTCCATGGAAAGGGGTAATCCGATTTGGCAAGAAGGGTAAATTGAGCCCAAGATACATAGGACCTTATGAAATTCTTGAGAAGATTGGTCCATTGGCTTATAGGTTGGCTTTACCACCCGAGATGGCTCAGATACATAATGTGTTTCATGTGAGCATGCTTAGAAGATACAGGTCAGATCCTACACATGTACTTAAGGATCAAGCCATTGAGATTGCAGAAGACATGAGTTATGTTGAGGAACCAGTGCAAATCATCGGATACAAGACTAAACAACTAAGAAACCGAGAAATACCTTTGGTTAAAGTATTATGGCGTAACCATTTACAGGAAGAGGCAACATGGGAAACAGAAGAAAATATGAAAAAGCAATATCCACACCTGTTTTCAGGTATTAATTTCGAGGACAAAATTTTTAAAAGGAGGGGAGAATTGTAACATCCTTGACCTTTCCCACATGCATTTCATTGAACATAAGCATCTTGCATACAATTCAATTGAACACGTGCATTTCATACGTATTTTCGTAGGGACAAGTTTATGACACGCACTAGCTACGTGTCCTAGTATTTGGCACTTGTATCGAGTCGCACTTGTGTAATTATAACCTAAATGAAGATAACAAAGCATTAGAAATAAATTGAATAAGGTGTCTAAATTAAAGTAAGAAAAATGATTAGATTAAGATTAGTGAACATTTATATTGCTAATTTAGTTAAATGGGGTCAAATGATTAAGTCGTATTATTGTGTGAATTTGTGGAATTATAAATCTATGTAAATAATAATAATAATAATAATATAGAGAAAATAAAATGAAAATGACACAAAAGAGAAATAGAAGAGAAGAGAAATGAGAAATGAGAAGAGAAAAGAGAAGAGAAGAAGAGAAAATGAGAAAATGACAAAAAAAAAACAAAAGGTTGGCTTTATCTTTCTTTCTCATTTCTGCCTCCTCACTTCAGCCCCGACTTCTTCTTCAATTTCCTCCATTTCAGACTTCAATTATTCCTTGTTTCACCTAGTGTTTGAAGCTAATTGATCCATTTCAAGGTTGTTCTTGGTAAGTAATCAATTCTTATTGCTATAGGGTTGATTTGAGTTGCTTAGGTTCAATATTAGGCACTAAATTGCACTCGGATTTTGATATTAATAGAAATTGATTCTGGAAATGTGTAAAACACAAAAGTTGTTCCTTTATATCTTAGATTTGTGGATATCGAATATGTTAAAGCCCTTATTTGAAGTCTCTCAAAACATAAAAGTTGTAGATATATGTGTGTTGTATCTGTATACAAATTTCAGGTTCATAGGTCTTGTAAATGGTGAGTTATGGTGAATGGAACCATGACTGTTCCATGGTTTGAACTGCCTACTGAGTGCCCCGGGCAGATCCAGTACATTGGTTGGATAATTTGAGCTTGTTAGAGCTACATTCTGTAAATTATCAAAACATGAAAGTTATAGGTATATGTCTGAGCTAAATTTTGGTACTAATTTTAGCTTAATTTGTTATCTATAGACTAAGTTATGGCCTTTGGAAATCATACTGGTCCGGAAGCCAATTCTATTCTGGAACAGTAATATGTTTGGTATAATTAGAAGACCTTAGAGACATAATTGGTAAATGTTGTAAACATGAAACATGTTCCATATGAACCCATATAAGTTTCTGTAAAGTTTCATTAAAATAGGACTTATAGAGTGTAAGGTATGATGAACCCAATTGAGTACCCTGAAACTGCCTAAAGGCAGAAAACAGAACACTCTTAGAAATTCCACCAAATATTATACAATGATCCAATTGGTCTGAAATTTGAACATGTACTATATATATGTGTTATTGTTAATGAGGAACAAGAATCAGAGTAATTGGTCAATTATAGAAAAAGTTATAGGCTAAACAGTCCCATAAGGTCACACTGCCTCATAGGAAAAATCTTAACTATTGACATGAACAATGCATATTAATTTGTTTAAGCCACATTAAGTCTTTCTAATCATGAGTTAATCGATTATGTTTTCATATTAGGCTTGCAACATATTGGAGAACCACAAGGAGCGGATAGACAATAAGTTAGGGGTCGGAATCAAAGGAGAACGGTGAGTCTAATTATCGATTGAATTCTTTAGTGCAAATGAATGTTGCTTGCTATGTAATTCATGTGATTGTCATGATTGGTCCTTGATAATGTAATGATGGATAATTTGTTACATTGTGGTACATATAAATGGTATAGGTGTGGTATATTTGAGGTATATGTTTGACAAATGTGATATATACACATGGTATATGTATAGTATATGCAAGGTATATGCTTGACATATGAGGTATATATGGAATATATGTATGTTGTATATGATAAAGATGCAATGGTTGATGAATGCTTAAATACAAGTGCATATGCATATGGGCTAAAAAGGCGTTGTGACTAGTTAATCGATATTGTAAAGCAAAAAAAGAGGCCTATGGCCCAATAAATGTGCAAATGAAACAAATGATCAAGCTAGCTAGCAAATGCAAATGCAAATGTTCACATGGAAAATATTCACATGGAAACCCAGGGCAATGTCTGTTTAACTTAGTCACAACAAAATGAAATAAGCAAAGCATTTGCATACATGAAGAGTAATGATTATATGTTTCAACTTGATTGATACTTATATGATACTGATGAATGGAATGGAATACATGGTATATATTGGAATTGTGATTTATTACTATGAGTTGTTTGGTACTTTAGAGCTCATTGGATGGTTATTCTCACTGAGCCGCAACTCATCAATTTGCATCATTTTTCAGGTAAAGAAAAGTGATAGCTCATTTTGAGTAGCGTATAAAAGACATGGAGCACAGGTCACTGGCCGAGCCTCATCACTCTCTCTCTCCTTGCATTCCACACAAGCATGAAATTATGTCATATGTGTTTTTGTATTTATGGGCTTGAATATGTATAGTCATTTTGGAATGAGTCTAAATATGTATAAATGAAATCAACTCGAAAATACTTATGTGTAAAGTTTATGTTTTGATATATGTGATATATTATATTGTGGTGAAAACCTCAGTGTTAACTTTGCAAAGTCAGTGAATAATATTACAGGATATGAGACTTGCAAGTCATTGAATGAAATTATAGGATATGAGACTTGCAAAGTCATGGAATTATATTACAGGATATGAAAAAAAAATTTTACTACTATTGTTAACAGGGTATTTTACCTTTCCAGTACGCCATGTATGATTACTTGATATTTGGATAGGTTATACTAAAATGCATAAGATGTGATGTTACAATAAGGGTGTTACAACCCTAGTCTCTATTCTCATGTCTTCGCACCAGAAACATTCTTCCATCAATTTCCTTTGATTCCTAGCTCAAAAAAACACAAGATTATAAATAAATAAAAAAGATTTAACCAAGCTCATTAGAGAATGTGGATAAAGGGAGTTTTTTCTTGAAAGGGCAGACCTAGAGGAAGAGAAAGAAAGCTCAAAAACCTAATACACATGGGATTTGCTTCAATTTAGGTAAGGAATCACATTTTCTCTTTTCTTTTACATGTTTCATGCCTTTTTTCATATCATTCCCATTTTGGGTAGAGATCCATTTTCAAATAGGTTATCATTTCTATTCAAGCTTCATTTTAATGGTTAAACACTTCCTTTGGAAGCTTAATAACAAGTAAAAACATGACTTTGAAAGAGATTAGTTGATAAAAAAGTTAACTTGAAGGTTTAATGTTAGGGTTTGGTATCTAATAGTTTTATGTATATGTTTATGGATCAAAGATGTTAAAAGTAGTGTTTCTATATGTTAGGAGTTGCAAGAGAGGGTGGTGAAGACCACTAAAGAGAGAGACAAGCTTGATTTAAGCTTGAGTTTTGAGGCTCCATAGAGGTTGTAAATATGTATGCATCTAAATTTTGAAAGTGGTTTGTTTGCATGTTAAATGCATTTAATGTGCGAATGGTGGCATAAAATTGTGTTAATTATAGAATTAAAATTTCTAATTGTATGAAATAATTGGATAAAGGTCATAAGTGCTATGCATGTCACAAATGTTAGTATTGGGTATAATGAGCTTTAAGGAAGAATGTTGGCAAGATGTCAGAATTGCTATGAGTATGTATTATGTTGTAATAACACAAGTGATGAATGAAACTATTGCATGAACCTTTATATGTAAACATATGAAAGATCATGATGATGTAATTGTGTATGCCTGACTCATATAGTTGCATGAGTCTCTTAAAGTTTCTGTGAATCTGGAAGTGAATTCTAGAATAATGTTTGGGAATCTGGCATTAGGACATCGTATTATGCAAGTGTTATGATTCACATAAAGGATGAAATGTAAAAAGGTGGAATATGAACATGTAATTCCCAGGATCTATACTAGGATAAGAAGTAGGATATATGACATGCCATTAAGGAGATTTACGATACCATAGAATATGATACAAGTTTTCTATTAAGGACAAGGTGACTTAAGCTTGGAGAGCGTTATTGATCCTATATTACAAGCAAGATATGTATACTTTGTCAATGTGGTTTAAGCTTGGAGAGCACTCTTGACTTGAGGAGCATTGATGAGCATACATGATCATAGGTAGTGGCAGGGTGGCTTAGGTTCAGAGAGTGCCCTTATTCATAACTTGTATCTGAATTGTCCATATAGAGAGTTTTTGTGACGCCCCACTTATATATTAGGAATAATTCCACATATATAAGAAGGATGCCACAAGCTTAACTCGATAATTTGCTCGAATTGAATTTTTTTCATTTTAAATAACTTAATCTATTTATTTATATTGGTTTAGGCAAGTTGTTCTAATTAACAATATATATTTATCCTTATATTGTATACATATATGACACCCGATTATGTTACATAATTATTTACATACACACTATTAATATATGAGATATGTCTACCACACCATATACATAGTCAAACTAAAAAAATAATAATAGATAACCAACCCTCTAACTATGCTTTTTGTGTCTATGCTGATATGGGCTTAGACTTCTTCTTGATCAACTCCACTATCTACTATCTACAACTTCAATTTCTGAGTGAGAAAAACCACACTAAGCTATCTCTAGCTTTGTGGTACATATAGGCATTAAAGTTTTCCCCAAGCAGTCACACAAATGCATGTCTCAAATAAAATCATGGCATATCAAATTTTATTGCATATTTATCATATAAAATAAATAAATACATAACATAAAAAAATAAACAAAATAACATTATTCAATAATTAAATTTGCACCACCTCATGTAAGCATTTTACACTTTGTTACTTACATCAATTAATTAAATTTTATATTTTATTCTATGAATTATTAGCCCAAAATCTCGTTTCCAGACTGTCAGGATACGGGCTGTGAAATAAGGGTGCTCGCAGAGCTTAAGCCATTCTACTCACTATAATCTCAAGTCAAGGGTGCTCGTGGAGATTCAGTCACCTTGACCTAGTATAATCATTTATCTGTGTGTAATTAGGATCAGGGGCGCTCTCGGAGCTATAACCACCCTGTCCTTAAATCATATCAATATCGGTACCGAAATTTCCCTCTAATGGTGCACCATCTATCCTATGTCAGTCCTTAGGTAGAGAAATGGACAATTAACACCATTAATTACTTGTTTCTATAACCAATACTCATTTCATATTAACATAATAATATAAGAACAATTTATTTCAAACCCATATAATAGCATGATATTTTATAAAATATTAGCATAATGTTAAGTTCATAGTTAATAACATTTCCATAATGTTAAAACATGCCATAATATATTATTTCATCATGGGGACAAATAATTCATGTCATGCACATACAATCATGCATAAGGGGCAAACTAGAATAATTATATGTACAAACCTCGATACGGTTTTTCTTTTCCAAAATATAAGCTCAGAGCTTGTTCACTTTTGTTGGTCTTCTTCTTATTGAAATTCTAATTTAAAAATATAATTAATTAATACCATGGTAAAATATTTATTCTTAATATAATTTAAATAAATAACTACAATTTCTTTTAAGCTAGAACAAGACCTCTAAGGACTGTTGGATCAATAACTTTTTCTACACTTATCCAATTTATATGATTCTTGATTTTGATTAAATACAACATGTAGAACTAAAATATACTAAAATTTCAGAATTTTTAAACCTTTACATAATGTTTGGTATAATTTTAAATATTGCCCTGTTTTCTGCCCTTAGGCAATTTCAAAGTATCCAATTCAAAATTTCATAGATTTCAATGTGTAGCTTCAATTATGTTGCCCAGATATTAGACCAAGAAGGGGGGTTGAATTGGAGTTTAAAAAATTAAACTTTAAAGTGCGGAAATAAATAGTTAATTTTAGAAGGGATAGAGAAAATAAGACACAAAGATTTATAGAGGTTCGGGTATTAACAAACCCTACTCCTCTCCCTAATCGCAATTGGGAGTTTTACTAACACACTAAGTGTTACAATGGAGTTTTACAAGCTCACTCCCAACTATGGTGTTTCTCACAATGGCTCACACCTAACCCAGAAAATCCCTTGTGTTTTAATGGCTCACACAATAACCAATTCCTTTGTGTTTTACAGGCTCACACAAACAACCTACACTTTGTGTTTTACAGGCTCACACAAACAACCTACACTTTGTGTTTTATAGGCTCACACAACTAACCCTTACAAGTGTTCTACTCTTAACCCAGAACTACCCAATGCTCACTTTAGTAAAGATTACAGAGAGAACCACTTATAAATCTTTATTGCTCAAATATGAGAAGCAAAAAGACTTTTACAGAGAATTGATTTGTTCTCAAAGTATGAAAGTACAAGATAGCTTGTAATTTGAAGTATATGCTAATCTTTTATTTTTCTTATCATTCCCTTATCATCCTCTTATTTCTTAATGTATAAATGACTTCCATTTATACTCCTATGGCTGAATATAGCCGTTGGGGTGAATTAAATAAGAAACTAGCCGTTGTACCAACTAAAAAATCGCGCCTGTCATTTTTCTCTTTCATTGGTCACGGGCGTGAATATGCTTGTCATGGGGGTGACAGTTCTTCCCAAGCCGTGACTGAAGTGGTGACCTTGGTCGTGAAACTCTCTGGTATGTTTTGACATATAGAGTCACGGGCGTGACATTAATCCTTCACGGGCGTGACAGAATTTCCAGCCGTGAGCCAAGTGGTGACTCTGGTCGTGAAGCTCTCTGGATGAAATTGAGAGAATCATTCACGGGGGTGACACCATCATTCACGGGGGTGAACATCTTCCCAGCCGTGACCCTAGTGGTGACTCTGATTGTGAAGCTCTCTGGTTGAAATTTCATGACTCTTCACGGGGGTGACACCTTTAGTCACGGGGGTGACTGAAATGCCCACTTCACGATTTGTTCTTCCTTCATGGCCGTGAACTTCAAATGTTGGTTTTGGTAACGGCTAGCTTTGTTCATGGGAGTGACTCCTAGAGTCACGGCAGTGAACATGCTACTCTTTACTTTTTGTTTCTCAAGGATTATTCTTCCAATTCTCCATTCTTGCTATTTTTAATTTATGTCCTGTATAATACACTTAAAGCAAGTATGTTAAATACAATATTGCTATATTATTTATTATCATCAAAATGACGGAAATACCCCTCAAGGTTAACAATCTCCCCCTTTTGATGGTGACAAATAATCTAGCAATATGTGATTTTGAGAAGTCTCCCCCTCAAAATATACTTAGGATAAAAATTATAATGTGCAAGAATAGTGAATAAGGATGTAACATTTAAGCTAGAAGCAAGTCATAAGAAAAGTATATCCAATACATACAACAAATCCTTTTCAAGACATAAAGTATATGTAAAGTATGTTTAAGGTATATCATGACATGTTTTTATTTGTAACTTGCTTTTTAAGGTATATGCAAGGTATACTTAGGTTATAATTCTACTTTGCAATCAATTTCAAATTTGATTCACAATTCTTATTATTGCTAGTTTGATCCTACTTTCCCTTATCATATAAATTCTTTCATATATTGCTAGTTTTCTCCCCCTTTTGTCATCAATCAAAAAGAATATGTAGATTGAAGTAAACAAAAGCAAATATATATTATATGAAGGAAAGGATACAAAAACATAATAAGTAACAAAATAAAGAAAAATGATCAAACATAACAAGTTTAGGCTACACTCTAGCCTATATCCTAGCTAGACATCCTATCACGAAGCCTAGCTACTTCAGCCTCAAGACTGTCGATCTGAGACTCCATGAAGTCCTTGAGGTTTTCCAACCTCTCATCCATGGAAGTCTGCAGCTGCTCGAAACGTGGTGCCAAGAGGTCGACCACCTGCTGCGCTAAAGACGGTGTGGAGGCTGAGGACTGTCCAATGTCCTGAGCGATGGCTGGAGTGGCTTCCTCAATCCTAGCCCTCTTTTTCTGCTGGACTCCCTGGAGGCCTGCTTTAAAATCCTCCATGTCATGATCTTCCCAGATAATTTCTCCAGCAGTATCAGTGAAGCGATAAAAGATATCGTTCTGGTAAACGATTCTCACTGCTTCTCCCATCTTTATGAAAGACTCGATATCCAGCCTATCTCGTGGGTGGGCAGGAATAATGTTGAAATGATGGTCATCCAGCTTCAAGTAATTTAGCTTCACTGCCATATGAGTGACATAAGCCCCAATCAAGATATCTCATGTGGGCTTGGTTGCGATGGAGAGAAGATGGTTTGCAAACCATCTGGAAAGCGCCACTTTGATTTCCCAGCGAGCCATCTCAAATAGGAAGAGTTTTGACTTCCTAATAGTTCCATTGCTCTCTCCCTGAGCAAAAATGTTATAGGTTAGAAACCTATGCAAATACCTATGTACTGGGGCCACGAGATGAGTGCTTTTCGTCTTCTTTACGTCTCAGCTACAATTGTATCCGAAATGAGTCCAGGCTGCAGGGGCAGAGAATTCTACCTCAGTCTCATTCAGAACGCCATCTGATGGTAGGTTGAGCAATTCTCCAAAAGCAATGGCGCTGAGGGTGTTTTCATTTTTGCAGAGTTGGAATTTCACCACTCCAGTTGGTGAAACCTACAAGGTGCTGAGGAATTCCAGCGTTGGCTCCCGTAGAGTTGGCAGATGAATGTCAACAAAGTCTTTTAGATGACAGGCTTGAAGTTGCTCTGTCATAGCCATCTCGAGTCCTAGATTACGGACTGTCTGCCATTCGAAGGACCTTGATGATAAAATTGGTCGCTTCTTTAAAGTTGCATACCGAGGATGGCAACTTTCGGGTATGATGTTCATGAGGTAATCTGAATATCTCTTTGGTGCATGAGACTTCTTTCTCTTCCCTTTTGACGAAGTAGACTCCATTTTGATTTTGATTTTGATAGGAAAGAAAATAAAAAATGATGAAATATCAAGGCTTTGGGGTCGGAATCTTCAATGTCTCAATGAATGAGAGTAAATGAGAGCGGTTTTGGGAGATGGAGAGTTGAAATGAAGTTTGTAACCGGCTGTTTTCTTATATATTCGATACATTCACGGGCGTGACTTCACGTTTCACGGGCATGAATAGTCATGTTCACGGTTTGCTGAAGCAGAATTCCACCCGTGAATGAAAGCGTGAATGCTTTCACGGGCGTGCTCAATGAACATCACGGGCGTGAATGATCATAGGTCACGGGGGTGAATATTATGTCACGGGCGTGAAGTGTTGAATTTCACTACTTATACCCGTGAATCAAGCCGTGACGCAAGGCGTGAAAGCGTCTGTGAGTTTTGGGTGTAATTATTCACGAGCATGAAACTCTGGCACGGGCGTGAAACTTCTTTGCCACGGTCATGACTCAAACTGTGAAACTATGTTTCACCACTTGAAACTGTGACTCATGCCGTGACGCAAAGCGTGAAAGCTTCTGTGAGTTTTTGAGGCGTAATGGTTCATGGGAGTGAAAATACGTCACGGGCGTGAATAGTCTTATCCATGGGCGTGACTCAAGCCGTGAAACAATGTTTCACTACTTGAAGCTGTGAAGCATGTCGTGAACCGAAGTCGTGAACAATACTGCCTCTTTGAGCCACTTAAGTCACGGGCGTGAGTATAAGTCACGGGCATGACTCCCCTATAATTTTCATTAATTTGAAATTAAGTTCTGCAACAAGACTAAATCATTTCAACAAAGATTTTGCTTCATAAAACATGAATTTTCATCAAAATATTTATCTTCTAACTTATGATATGTTTTAAGATCAACAATTAAAATTTCATTTTCTTGTAATCACAAGGTTAATCCATCAACCATGCCTAGTTCTCTTCTAATGAAATTAAATCTTTCCTCATTTAGAGACTTAGTGAAAATATCTGCTAATTGCTTTTCTGTGCATACAAATTCTAATTCAACATCTCCATATTGAACATGATCTCTAATAAAGTGATGTCTAATGTCAATATGTTTACTTCTAGAGTGTTGAATAAGATTCTTTGAAAGATTTATAGCACTGGTGTTGTCACATTTTATAGGTATATGGTTCATTTCATGACCATAGTCCTTAAGTTGCTGTTTCATCCAAATAATTTGTGTACAACAACATCCAACTGCTACATATTCAGCTTCAGCAGTTGAAAGAGCAACTGAAACTTGTTTCTTGCTAAACCAAGAAACCAAACATTCTCCAATGAAGTGACAAGTACCTGAAGTACTTTTTCTATCCAAAAGACTACCAGCATAGTCTGCATCTGAATATCCTATTATATAGAAAGATGAATTCCTAGGATATCATAAACCTAGATGCAATGTTCCATGTAAATATCTTAAAATCCTTTTTACAGCATTTAGATGAGATTCTTTGGGACATGATTGAAATCGTGCACATAAGCAAACACTATAAATAATATCGGGTCTAGAAGCAGTTAGATATAAAAGTGATCTGATCATACCTCTATAAAGCTTTTCATTAATGCTCTTACCCTTTTCATCTTTGTCCAATTTTGTTGATGTGCTTATAGGAGTCTTAGCATTTTTGCATCCTTCCATACCAAATTTTTTGATTAAATCTTTGGCATATTTGGATTGGTTGATGAATATGCCCTCATTGCTTTGTTTGATTTGTAGACCAAGGAAATACTTAAGTTCTCCCATCATGCTCATTTCAAATTCCCTAGTCATGCACTTAGCAAAATCTTGACAAAGCAGCTCATTAGTAGAACCAAATATTATATCATCAACATAAATTTGAACAACTAGTATTTCATGCTTATGCTTTTTGATGAACAGTGTAGTGTCTACATTTCCCTTTGTGAAGCTATTTTCTAGTAAAAAAGAACTTAGTCTTTCATACCAAGCTCTTGGAGCTTGTTTTAAACCATACAAAGCTTTTGAAAGTTTAAAAACATGATTTGGTAAATTATAGCTTTCAAAACCTGGTGGTTGTTCTATATACACTTCTTCATCTATATAGCCATTTAGAAATGCACTTTTCACATCCATTTGAAAAAGTTTGAAATTCATGTGACATGCATATGCTAAGAGAATTCTTATAGCTTCTAATCTAGCTACCGGTGCATATGTTTCATCATAGTCAATACCTTCTTCCTGATTATATCCTGTTGCAACTAGTCTTGCTTTATTCCTGGTTATTAACCCTTGTTCATCTAACTTATTTCTAAATACCCATTTGCTGCCTATGATTGGATGATTCTTAGGTCTTGGTACTAGGTTCCATACTTTATTTCTCTCAAATTGGTTAAGTTCCTCTTGCATGGCAATTATCCAACTTTCATCATTAAGAGCCTCATCAATGTTTTTAGGCTCAATTTGTGAAATAAATGCAATGTCAGTGATTAAATGCTTGAAATGCGATCTAGTACTTACTCCCCTTGATAGATCACCAATTATTTGCTCTTTTGGATGATTTCTGTTCATTCTCCATTCTTTTGGAAGGTCTTGCTCCATTTGTTCTTGATTTTGAGGTAGTAGTTTTTCTTGATCGTTTTCTTCTTTTCCATTTTCAATGACAGGTTTTTCCATATTATCTACAACATCATCAAGAGCACTACCTTTCACAAGATCAAGTCTACTAGATTCATTAAAAACAACATGCATGGATTCTTCCACAGTTAATGATCTCTTATTAAATACTCTATATGCTTTGCTGGTTGTAGAGTATCCTAGAAAGATACCATCATCAGACTTAGAGGCAAATTTTCCAAGATTGTCCTTGGTGTTCAATATAAAACACTTGCATCCAAATACTCTAAAGTATGATACCAAGGGCTTTCTTCCATTCCATAGCTCAAATGAGGTTTTGTTTAAAAGAGGTCTTTTGAAAACTCGATTTGAAATATAGCATGCAGTGTTTGTGGCTTCTGCCCAAAAATAAGTTGGTAATGCATATTCATTAAGCATTGTTCTTGCCATTTCAATTAATGTTCGATTTTTCCTTTCAACTACATCATTTTGTTGAGGTGTTCTAGGAGATGAGAAATTATGTGAAATGCCATATTCAAGACAAAAACTTTCAAAGTTTTCATTTTCAAATTCTTTCCCATGATCACTTCTTATTTTTGAAATGCAGTATCCTTTTTCATTTTGAACTCTTTTAGCAAAGTTTTTGAAATTTTCAAAAGCATCACTCTTTTCAGCTAAGAAAATTACCCAAGTAAATCTAGAGTAATCATCTACGATGACAAATGCATAATGTTTTCCTCCTAAGCTAGCAACCCTAGTAGGTCCAAATAAGTCTAAATGTATGAGTTGAAGAGGTTTTGAAGTACTTACTATGTTTTTGGCTGTGAAAGATGACTTGTGCTGCTTTCCTCTTTGACAAGGTTCACATGTCTTGCCTTTTTCATATTTAACTCTTGGTAATCCTTTTACTAGCTCTCCTGTGCTGAGACTTTGTATTAAGTCCATGTTAGCATGACCAAGTCTTCTATGCCACAGCCAAGATTCATCACTAGTAGTCACAAGACACTTAGAGGAATGGTTAGAGAGTTCATGTAAGTTTATTATGTATGTATTGATATCTCTATTTCCTTTAAATATTTCTTGACCATCAATAGAGATTACAAGACATTCATTTGAGGTGAAAATTACTTTGTTTCCTTTATCACATAATTGACTTACACTTAGCAAGTTATGTTTTAAGCCATCAACAAGTAAAACATCCTTAATAAAAGTAGTACCATTAATACCAATAGAACCAATGCCAATTACCTTACCCTTTGCATTGTTTCCAAAGGTAACTTTACCTCCATCAATACTTTTGATTTCATTGAAGAGTTTTTTTGTCTCCTGTCATATGCCTTGAGCATCCACTGTCTACTAGCCATGCATTTTTGTTTATTGTGGACTTGAGGCATACCTACAGAGTTACAAATCAAGTATGATGTTTAGGTACCCAAATGAGTTTGGGTCCTTGGGGGTTAGCACATGAAGGTTGCCAATGAGCCTTCCTTATCTAGCAATTTCTATTTATATGACCCATTTTCATACAGTAATTACATTGTTTAGGTGTAAACTTGTTTTTTGGTCTTACACTGTATTTAAATGCCATAATTCTATTAGACTGATTTTGAGAATAATGGCATGCACATTCATGAATAATTTGCATTTTTTTTATGCATGCTTCCTATACATAAAGGCATGATTATTCTTTTTCTGTATAGAAGGTTTAACATTCTTATTTCTCGGCACAGTTCTAATAGATGTGGAGATATTATGTTCTTTAGACTTAACAAATACTGTTTTGTTAGAAGATGATGATGTGTCCTTAAACCCTAGACCATGTCTAACTAAAGGTGGTCTTTGAGATACAATGAGAGTATCTAAGCTCTCTTTACCCTTGTGAAATTTAGAAATGGAATTTCTAAGTTCTTCAACTTCATTTTTCAAAGTATTATTTTCTTTTAACAGTGAAGTTGTTGAAGGTTTTGATGAATATTCATCTAAAGACTTTTGAAGAGATTCATTTGAAGATTTAAGCTTTATGTTCTCCTTTTCTAACAAACCAACTTATTTTTTAAATTAGAGACATTACTTCTATAGGTACTAAATTTAGTTCTATATTTTTCTAATTCTATATTTAATTCTTCTATTAGGATTTGCTCATCATCATCATCATCACTATCATTATTACTATCATTATCACTACTATCATTATTGAAAGAGTATGAGTGTAGTGATCTTACTTTGTCCGAGACGTGATCCTCAATAGCCATGAAACATAGGTTGACCTCTTCACTTTCATTATCATCTTTTTCACTTGAAGAGCTTTCGTCATCCCATGTGGCTTTGTGACCTTTCTCCCCATTGTCTCTTTGATATTTGCTCTTATGCTTCTTGAGTCTTGGACATTCTGGTTTGATATGTCCTTTCTTTCCACATTCATAACATTTCACCTCTTCCTTACTTCTATGTGTTTCATTAGAATTTTGTTTGAGGTTTCTCTGCCTGAATTTTCTGGAATTGCTCATTTTCTTTTCAATGATTCTTTTTAATCTCCTTGAAAGCATAGCGATGTCCTCATTTTCATCATCACTCACTTCTTCATCATCTTCACTTTCTTCTTGAGATTTTGAAGTAGAGGCTTTAAGTGCTAAGGGTTTTCTTTTCTCTGGCTCTGCTTCAAGCTCTCTATCTCTCTTTACTGCCATCTCATGTGTGAGAAGCTTGCCAATCAGCACATCAGTATTCATGATGCTCATATCTTCATTTACTTCTTCTATGCCAGCAACTCTTGAACCATAGTCTTTAAGAGGAAGACTTCTCAGGATTTTATTGTTTATATCTTCCAAGCTCAGATGCTTCCCAAGTTTCCTCATTCCATTTATAATGGATAGAAGACGGTTAGTCATGTCAGCGATTGACTCATTTGATTTCATCTTGAAGAGCTCATATTCTGAGGTTAGAAGTTGAATCTTCTTGGATTTGACTTGCTTAGTTCCCTCATGATAGTTCTCCAATGTCTTCCACATACTAAATGCTGTTGAGCAATGTTGTATTCTCCCACATTCTTCAATAGATAATGAGCTTGATAGAATTGTCATTGCCCTCTTGTTTTTGAAATTTGCTCTTCTTTGGGGCTCAGTCCAATCATCTGTTGATAGGATTTCCTCTTCACCATCAGCTCCTCTTCTGGTTGGTGGTGTCCATTCTTTTCGTACACTATCCCAGACTTCAATTCCTTCACTATCCAAGTATGTCTCCATCCTAAACTTCCAATGGGTATAGTTTGCTCCATCAAAGTAAGGTTTGAGACTTTGGAATCCTTCACTGGCCATATCTAACTCTTTACTAGCGTTTTTTAGGCTTTGATGCTAGACAAGGCTCTGATACCAATTGTTGCCCAGATATTAGACCAAGAAGGGGGGTTGAATTGGAGTTTAAAAAATTAAAATTTAAAGTGCGGAAATAAATAGTTAATTTTAGAAGGGATAGAGAAAATAAGACACAAAGATTTATAGAGGTTCGGGTATTAACAAACCCTACTCCTCTCCCCAATCGCAATTGGGAGTTTTACTAACACACTAAGTGTTACAATGGAGTTTTACAAGCTCACTCCCAACTATGGTGTTTCTCACAATGGCTCACACCTAACCCAGAAATCCCTTGTGTTTTAATGGCTCACACAATAACCAATTCCTTTGTGTTTTACAGGCTCACACAAACAACCTACACTTTGTGTTTTACAGGCTCACACAAACAACCCTTACAAGTGTTCTACTCTTAACCCAGAACTACCCAATGCTCAGTTGAGTAAAGATTACAGAGATAACCACTTATAAATCTTTATTGCTCAAATATGAGGAGCAAAAAGATTTTTACAGAGAATTGATTTGTTCTCAAAGTATGAAAGTACAAGATAGCTTGTAATTTGAAGTATATGCTAATCTTTTATTTTTCTTATCATTCCCTTATCATCCTCTTATTTCTTAATGTATAAATGACTTCCATTTATACTCCCATGGCTGAATATAGCCGTTGGGGTGCATTAAATAAGAAACTAGCCGTTGTACCAACTAAAAAATCGCGCCTGTCATTTTTCTCTTTCATTGGTCACGGGCGTGAATATGCTTGTCACGGGGGTGACAGTTCTTCCCAAGCCGTGACTGAAGTGGTGACCTTGGTCGTGAAGCTCTCTGGTATGTTTTGACATATAGAGTCATGGGCGTGACATTAATCCTTCACAGGCGTGACAGAATTTCCAGCCGTGAGCCAAGTGGTGACTCTGGTCATGAAGCTCTCTGGATGAAATTGAGAGAATCATTCGCGGGGGTGACACCATCATTCACGGGGGTGAACATCTTCCCAGCCGTGACCCTAGTGGTGACTCTGATTGTGAAGCTCTCTGGTTGAAATTTCATGACTCTTCATGGGGGTGACAGCTTTAGTCACGGGGGTGACTGAAATGCCCACTTCACGATTTGTTCTTCCTTCATGGCCGTGAACTTCAAATGTTGGTTTTGGTAATGGCTAGCTTTGTTCACGGGAGTGACTCCTAGAGTCACGACAATGAACATACTACTCTTTACTTTTTGTTTTTCAAGGATTATTCTTCCAATTCTCCATTCTTGCTATTTTTAATTTATGTCCTGTATAATACACTTAAAGCAAGTATGTTAAATACAATATTGCTATATTATTTATTATCATCAAAATGATGAAAATACCCCTCAAGGTTAACAAATTATTCTGAAAATTTTTATACAAATTAAGTTGGAACATTTTTCATGTTTAACTCATTTTCAGATTCGGTCTCTAAGGTTCTCAAATAGTGGAGGATATATAACTGGTTCAACATAAAGTATCAACCCAACCAGTTCCATTGTTCAACTTATAACTCACAAAATACATGACATTTTAAGGTAAAACTTTCATAGGCATTTAGATAAGACAGAGTTAAAACATTCAAGTTTTGAACTTTGGCTAATTCGATCGAAAAACAGGTGAAATATAAGGACGAAGTTACTGGAGCTGCACAGGTACCATAACACAACTCAATTAAGGAATAGTCATGGTTTATTTCACTATACCTTAACCTACACAAGAGAAATTTATACGAAATTTGGCAGAGACCTAATTAACACATATACCTACAACCTTCATGTTTTACAAAACCTCAGATTATGCCATTAAGATGATCAATATTTATAAAAACTGTAGGTTATTCAGTTGATATGTCTCCCTTAACCAGTTTCACCCCAATGACCATTTCTCTTCATATACTCAAAATAATGTAATAAAATTTGACAGAACGATACAAAAGACATAAATGAACAACTTTTATGTTTAACACTTCCCCAAATTCGATTCCAAAGATAATAAAAAATAGAGTGGAATAGCCTATAAAAATATAACCTAAAAAATTCTAATAACACAATAATCATGGGAAAAATATTTCTTACCAAGATCAGATTTATTTGGACTGATTTTGATGCAAATCTTGAAGGAAAGGATGAAGAGTTTGGGCTGTGTTATGAAGGAAGGAAATGGATGAAGAAGAGGAAGAAGAAAAGAGGTGAAGTTGGAAGGAATGGGGTAAAGTCTCAATTGACTTCCCCTCCCTTTCCACTTTCCCGATTTTTCTGGTTGGTTTATTATTATTATTATTATTATTATTATTATTATTATTATTATTATTATTATTATTATTATTATTATTATTATTATTATCCTCATATATTTACTTATCTAGTCATTTTAAATTTTTTTACCAAAAATACAATTTAGTTATTTAGTCTAATTTATTCAAATTTATCATGGCTATCAATTTAATTTATTTTAATTTCTAATTTAATCATTTATTCCATCTATTTTAATCTCTATTATCTATTATATTTTTCCTATTTATACCACATACTTATTCTAATTAAATCCTAATTAATAGGCGTTACAGTTTTGGCCGAGAATATTAATAAAATATGATATAGTTTAAAAGGTAAAATATAAATGATTATTTGGTACTTGGATTATATGCCACATGATATTTGATATGTTGTTATGAAGTACCAATGCATGATTCTATGCATGTTGGGTTAAAAATGCATGGTCACAAAATTTTTTATGTTATAATTTGATAAATGTATACTAGCCGATGTGAGATAGTGCAATGGGTATTCATATGTTAATGATGTATATAGAAAGAAATGATTTAGACATGATATGTAAATATGACATTCATAGATGGAAACTATTATGTTTATAATGTTTACAATATATATGCACATATATATCGCTGAGCATGAGTTGCTTAGTGTGTGAGTATTTTTCACATGCAGGTTGGAGTCGGATAGGTGCTGTTGAGAGAGAAGGAGAGTCCAAAGAAAGAGTCACATGACAAAACCCAGTTTAGGTAGATGATACACCAAAGAGTCTTTAAGTTTTGTTTTCATGTTTAAAAGGATTTCTATTTCTTTTTGGGATATTGTTTGTAAACCTTGAGGCCATTTGGTTCCCAATACAGGATTTCAATGTGATTAAACATTTTGGTTTGCTTTTTTTTTTGTTCTGATGTTTTGGAAGTAGTCATCATGGCTATGGTACAAACAAATTGATTTAAATGAAACTTTTATTTTAATCGAATTTTAAAAAGGGTGGTTTAGTAACACTTGCTAATATAGTTGGTTTAATGCTAATTATATGAGGGGGTGTTACAAGATGACCTCCAAATCAATTTAGCAATCAAATATTCAATTCAAATCAATTTGTTTACTTACCTCACTTGAAGAAAAACCTCGCAAATTGTATTAATGATCAATCTCAAATCTGGTCATCTAAGTTAATGGACTTAGACACCTTGGAAATATGCCCAATTGAATTGAATCTTCATAAAATACTTTCTTTATCTTCACTTTAGGCTTCCCTTTATCTAGCATTAGCCCATTAGCTTGATTGTTGACTTTAGACCCAACATTGCTTCTAATGCTGCCTCCTACGGGTTGAAACATGTCTAAAAATGTATTTTGATCATAATTAATGTGTTCTTGTTTAGT
This sequence comes from Triadica sebifera, assembly GCA_023653625.1. Taxonomy (NCBI): domain Eukaryota; kingdom Viridiplantae; phylum Streptophyta; class Magnoliopsida; order Malpighiales; family Euphorbiaceae; genus Triadica; species Triadica sebifera. The sequence goes on from CM042899.1 coordinate 15,102,188, forward strand.
ATAGTTTTATTCATGATTTTAGTATGTAATTATAGGTTTTTGGCATGTTTAGGTACTTAGTGGTTTTAATTTTGTGTTTTCAGGCAAGGAAGAAATCATATAGATATGGATCAAGATGTCACGTGCATGAGGGGGGTCTCCTTCTTCCTAGCTATGTCATGGATATGAGACAATGTCAAAGGTGTGAGGATGTCACATCATACCTTATGCATTTCAGTAAAACCTATCCATGTGTCTAGTAATCACATATGACATACATATAAGTTAAACGAACCTGTTAACATTGATAGCAAATTTGTTTTTTTTTTTTTTATCATTACATCCATATCATCATTCAATAAATCTGCAAATCAACATATCTCACATATATTAAGGCTTAAACTTTACATCTAAGGTTTACTAGTTGCATCCATTTACATATCATTGTACAACTCTGAGTAAATATATAGGTATTTTCATATAAATCCAAAATGTAGATGACATGATTCCATGTTCGTGTGGAATGCCAAGAGAGACAATGGTAAGGCTCGGCCGATGACCTTTGTTCCATGTTTTCTATATGTCAACCAAAATGAGTTATCACTTCTCTTTACCATAAAAATGATGCAAATTGATGAGTTGTGGTTCAGTGAAAGTAATCATCAAATACGTTTTAAAGTACCAAGCAACTCATAGTAACAAATCATAAACCCATTGCATTCATCATTATCATATAATTACGAGTAAAATTTAAAGAAATAATCACCAATTTTTGCTTATGCTCATGCTTAGATTATTTCATTTTGTCATGAACAAGTTAAATAAGCATTGCCTTGAGTTTCCATATGAACAATTTCCATGTGAACATTTGCATTTGTTATCTAGCTTTATCGTTTGTTTTATTTGTACATTTGTTGGGCCATAGGTCTCTTCTTTTGTCTTGCAATGCTGATTAACTAGTCACAATACCTTTTAAGTCCTTATGCCTATGCTTTTGTAACTAATCATTCATCAACCATTGTATCCTTATTACATATACCCCGCATATACCTCATATATACCTCACATATACTACACAAATACCATGCATACATCACGTATGCCATATATATACCTCACATATACTACACAAATAGCATGCATACATCACGTATACCACATATATACCTCAAATATACCATACATATGCCATATATGTCACAAATTATCCATCATCTCATTATCAAGGTCAAATCAAGGCAATCATATGAATCACATAATCAGAAGTCAATTCATATTTCACATAGTAAGCAATGTCCATATGCACTAAAGAAATCATTTGATAATTAAACTCACATTTCTCATTTGATTCTGACCTTTAACTTATTGTTTATCCTCTCCTTGTGGATCTATAATTTGTTGTGAGCCTAATATGGAAATATAATTGATTAATTTATGACTAAATAAACTTAATATGACTTAAAAAAATTAATCCAAGTTCATATACATAGTTAGGGTTTTTCCTATGGGGTAGTGTACCTTATGGGACAGATTAACCCATAACTTTTTCTAAAATTGTCCAATTTATGTGATTCTTATTTCTAATTAAATCTAACATATAGTTATATAACATAATCAAATTTCAGAGCAATTGGAGCATTGTACAATTTTTGGTGGAATTTCCAATTGTGTTATGTTTTCTGCCCTATTTTCTGCCCTTAGGCAGTTTTAGGGTACTAATTTTGGTCCTTTATATCTTACAATATGTAAATTATATTATAATTAAACTTGGTAGGAAATTAGATAGGGTAAAATGGATCATTTTTTTATGTTTACAATTATGTCTCTAAGGTCCTCAAATTATAAGAAACATTTTACTGGTCCTGAATAGAGTTGGCTTCCAAATCAGTATAACTTGTAAAGGCCATATTTAGTCTATACATAACATATTAGGGTGCATTGTTACCAAAATTTAGCTAAGACATAAACCTATAACTTTAATTTTTTGATGAATTAGATATTCCATCTATAAAGAGTTCACAATGACCAACCAAGCTGTTAGACCTTCCTAAGACACTAAGCAGACAGTTCAAACTATAGAATAGTCGTGGTTACATTCACCATAGCTCAACTTACACAAGACATATTTACCTAAAATTTTGTATACATATAGATAACAAATGTATCTACAATATTTATGTTTTGATCTTCTGAAAATATAAGCTCTATCATATTCAACACAAACAAGCACAGTAGCTAACTAAGCTAGGGTTTGCACCCAAACCAGTCCCAATCAAGAGAGGATTTCTTTTCATATACACCAAATATTGCAAAACCATTTATATATCCAAACACATAAAACATAAATTAACAACATGTATGTTTGAAACTTCTCCAAATTCTAATCATAAGGTCATCCAAATCAGAGTGCTAAACATTAGTGCAACATAACCCTAACAGTTTAAATCAACACTAGAACTATTGTGAGAATATTTCTTACCAAGAGAGAACTTGAAAGGGATGAATTTTCTGCAAAACTTAAGTGAAATAAGGAAGAAAAGAAGACTAAAATGAGAAAAGAAAAAGAAGAAACAAAGCTAAAGTGAGGGAGGCAGAATAGTGAGGAGGAAGATAAAGTCCTCTTTCCACCTCCCACCTCCTCACATTTGTCATTTTTCCCTTTTTGTTTCTTTCATTTTTCTTCATTAATTTGATCTAATAATTTTATTTGCATAAATTTCAATTTCATGTCATCCTCAACTAAATTATAAAATGGATGTGTACAATTCAGCACAATTGTAAAATACTCAGACATATAACTAGTACATTTCATGAACTTGTCCCTATAAAAATACATATGAAATGCACGTGTTCAAGTAAAATATATAAAAATGCACATGTCCAAATGAAATGCATGTAAAAATTCATATGTGGGAAGTCAAGGATGGTACAATTCTCTCCTCATTTTAAAAATTTCATTCTTTAAGTTTAATACCTGGAAATAGATGTGGATATTGCCTTTTCATATTTTCTTCTATTTCCCATGTTGCCTCTTCTAGTAAATGGTTACGCCATAATACCTTAACTAAAATTATTTCTCGGTTTCTTAGCTGTTTAGCCTTGTATTCAATGATTCTCACTAGTTCTTCAACATAACTCATATCATTTGCTATCTCAATGGCTTGATCTTTAAGCACGTGTGTAGGATCTAACCTATACCTTCTAATCATTCTCACATGAAAAACATTATGAATCTAAGCCATCTTTGGTGGAAAAGCCAATCTGTATGCCAATTTACCCTTCCTGCTGAATCGAATTACCCTTTTCCATGGAGATACTCGTAGAAATATTTTTTCACCTAACTCATATTCTATCTCCCTTCTATGCTGATCAATGTAACTTTTCTATTTGTCTTCTGCTGCTTTTAGCTTGTTTTTGACAATCCTTATCTTATCCACTGTGTCTTGTACTATCTCTGGCACTTTTAATGCATGTGCTCCTTCTTCATCTCAAATGATGGGGCTTCTGCACTTTTTTCCATACAATGCCTTATATGGTGCTGTCTGGATACTGCTATGATATTGATTATTGTATGCAAATTCTATAAATGCCATATATTCATCCCAAGCTCCTCTGAATTCCATAGAACATGCCCTAAGCATTTCTTTCAATGTCTGTATAGTTCTTTTTGATTTTCCTTCAGTCTGTGGGTGGAAGGTAGTGCTGAAGTTCAATTTTGTTCCCAATGCATCTTGTAAAGTCACCCAAAAATATGAAGTAAATTATGGATTTCTATTAGACACAATGGACACTAGAATGCTATGTAATCTAACTATCTTATTCATATATAATTTGCTAAATTTTCAAGTGTACACCCTCATCTAATAGGTAGAAAATGTACTGACTTGGTTAATGTATAATTTTTTTGTGGAGTTATTGGCAATGCATAAATAAAATCCATCGTTTTCTTCTCCCATTTCCATTCTGGCATAGGCAATAGATGTGACTTACCAACTGGTGTTGGTGTTCAATCTTAATCTACTAATATGTTAAGCATTTAGAAACATATTCTGCTATATCTTTCTTCATTTTTGGCCACCAGTAATGAGGTCTCAAACTATGATACATCTTGGTCATCCTTGGGTGCATTGTATAAGGTGCATTGTGTGCCTCTTCCATTATTTTCTGACACAAATTATCGGTGTCTATAACACATATGCATGACTTCAACATCAGTGTATCATCATGCAAATAAAACTCATATTGTTTCCTTGCTTTACCATCCAATTTTCTCACATAATGGAGCATCTCTACCTTGTGCTTCTTTGATCATCTCCTTTAGTATAGGTTTGACTTGAAGAGTAGCAATCATTGATCCTCTATCATGTATATTTAATTAAACATTCATAGATCATAATTGACTCAAATATGGAAAAAAAGATGCTTGCAAGTGAGCTACATTGCTACTGGACTTCTTACTTAATGCATCTGCTACTACATAGGCTTTTCCTATATGTTATTCAATTGTATAGTCATAATCTTTTAACAGCTCTAACCATCATCTCTATCTCATGTTTAACTCCTTTTATGTCAGTAATAACCCAAGCTCTTATGGTCTGTGAAGATTTGGAATGTCTCACCATACAGATTGATGTAGATCAAGAATATATAAGTCTATCTTCACAGAAGGAGAGTGAAGCACTAGTCATGCCAAGTGGTGTGATCACAAGATCAAGGGCTAACAAACTAAGGTAAGGAATGCAAGGCTATGTTCAAAGCTTGGTCACTAAGGAGATCACAAAAGAGGCATGCCTGACAAAGGAAATGGAGTTGATTGAAGACCCAAGGCCTATTACTTATCTTGGGCTATGTGAAGAACCATCTTGCATGGACTAGTCCAATGGGCTAAATAAGACAAAGTCCATAAAATTGAAGATTACAAGTCATGCGCAAATCATGTGTTAGGAGTCATGTGAAAAACATATGCAAGACATGTTCCATCCATGTGGAAGACATCATGTGCCAACCATGTGCTCAAGATCATGTGCCATGCATGTGCCTACTTATGGGATTTGGGCTTAACTTGTAATTGGGCTTAATTATATATGTGGGCTACCTATTTTAGTTATCATAAACTTTTAATTAGTGTTAGGCATATGGCCCAAAGGATATGATGTCGAGGCCACCACTTGTCTTATTTTGCAAGAATTTAATTAGTGTCTTAATTCAAGTAGGACTCTACTTGTTAGAATTTGAGTTAGAATATGACTGTATTTTTCAGAGTTGAGTTAGATAGGACTTAGTTATCCTTTACCATAAAGGATTCAAAGACTTTGGGCCATAAATACTCATTTGGGAATCTTTTAGAATACATGAATGAATGAATAAAAATAAAATTGAGTGTTTTTCTTTAAAGTGAGGCATATTTGCATCTCTTTATTACCTTTAGGAATTAGTTACTTACCAAGTGATATTGCTTGTGGCGTGGCTATTCTTAATAATCCTTATAATCTTGGTTCTTTGCTACATTAGTTAGCTTTGGGTTGGATTCAATCTATGATCACCATAGCTTAAGGTTTGTTTACCTTATCTTGTTGAGGGGGGGGGTTCAAGGCACAGTCTTTGGGGTTCTGCATCAGTTTGGTATTAAAGCTTTCGATTAGGTAATCATTATCTATCTTTAAAATTGCTTTCTAGTTGTTAACTTAGTTAGATTTAAATTATGCCATTACAGGTACCTTAGGAAAAATTTCTGCCATAAAGAGTAAAATTGCATGTTTGGGTTTCTTTTTAATTCTTTCTTTAGTATTAAAAACTTTTGATTAGTGTTATTTGATTAAAAAAATAAAAAAATTCAGAATTTCGAATTTAGCACCAAAATTGTGAAATTGTGCTATTTTGAGCTTCGAGTTGAAATATTGTAATTATTGATTGCTGGAATTATTTGGTATCATCATAAACTATTGCAATCCAACTTAAATACTTGGTTTTGAGGTTGAAAAGTACAACTTTTGAATTCAGGTATCTTAGTGATCTGTTGAGCATTGATTTGATCTTGAGAAATTGAACTTATCTATTAAATGTACCTTGAGTTCTTACTAGTTGGTGATAAATTAAGGTTGAATAAGGGTTAAATCGGCTACTCACTAGAAGGAAACCAGTTCTGATTTTTATTTCATATTGTCCAATTCTTTGTGCTTTTAAGTTTTCATTCTTTTAATTCTATCCTTTTTGCATCTAATTACATTAGTTAAGTCTAATTTGCATTCATAGATTTAATTTGAACAAAAATCAGTAGCAAACACCTATTTGCATTCGTGTATAGCTTTGGATATAATTAATTTGTTTCACATCAGTTTGCTTCTACTAGACTTTGTTCCATTCATTCTTGTTAGGATTCACTGTTAATTCTTAGCATAGATTACTTGGATATCGTTTGATTTTGTTTCTATTTCTTGTTATTTTGAGATTCAAATTTTGAGTGGTAAGAGGCAAGAGAGGTGAACTTAAAAGAGGGTAAAAGCCATTATTTATGTGAAACACGAGTGGTATGTAGTCTATTTAGAGAGAAACACATGAGGGAGAGATTGTGAGGTCCTTTTACTTCATTATTACTTTCTTGAATTACTAACCATGTCAAAGGAAAATGCAAGGGGAAGTAGTGAATGAGAGGACCGGCCGAAACTCATACCATTAAAGGTTGTCCAATATGAAATCCAAATGTTATTTTCCATGATTAAATCTTTTAATGAGAAGATGGAGAGACAAGATCGAAAAATCGAAGAGGTGAGACAACAAAGCACTTCAAATTACAGAAAAACAAAACAGGAGTCATGGACTCATAGGAAATGGAACATTCACAATTATGGAATAGGGAGGTTTTGGCCTCAAGAAGAATATGAGGACTTTGATTCCTATGATGATGAAGATGATACTCATTCAATAAGGAGGAGAGGAGGAGATAAGAGTGATAGCAACATCAACTCCATCAAAATGAAAATTCTACCTTTTAAAGGGAGGAATGATGCTGAAGCGTAACTAGAATGGGAGAGAAAAATGGAGCTCATTTTTGAATGCCACAACTATAGTGAAGAGAAAAAGGTAAAACTTGTTGTTATTGAATTCACTGATTATGCTCTTGTTTGATGGGATCAGATCATGATGACTAGAAGAAAGAATGGAGAAAGACCCATTAGAAGGTGGGAGGAGATGAAGAGGGTGATGAGAAAACGATTTGTGCCAGCCTATTACTATAGGGAGTTGCACCAAAAATTGCAATGCCTTACACAAGGATCCATGACCTTTGAAGATTACCATAAGGAGATGGAGATGGCAATGATGAGAGCCAATGTGGAGGAGGATCCAGAAGTCACCATGGCACGTTTCCTAGGGGGTTTGAACAAAGATATTACTAATATTGTTGAATTACAACACTATGTGGACTTTGAAGACATGGTCAATATGGCCATAAAAATTGAAAAGCAATTAAAAAGCAAGGGGGCAGTAAGGAGTTACACGAATTCCACATCCAAATGGATTCAAAATGGCCTAAAAGGGAAAAAAAGGGTAAAGAAAAGGCGACTGACCCAAAATAGGTAAGGGAAGAAAAATGGGTAAAAAATGATGGAAAATAAAAAAACACTTAGTGCTAATGATAAACATAGTAAAATTAAATGTTTTAGATGTTTGGACGTAGGGCATATTGCATTTCAATGTCCTAATAAGAAAACTATGTTATTAAAAGATAATTGTGTAATGGATAGTGAAAGTGAAGAAAATAGTGAAAGTGATGGTATGCCTTCCTTAGTGGATGCTAGTGATTGTGATGACGATGATGTGCATATGGTAATGATGTGCATGTTGAATCTTTGGTTGTTAGGAGGGCCTTGAATATGCATGTTAAAGATGAAACTAGTGATCAAAGAGAAAATATTTTTCATACACGTTGCATAGTCAATGGAAAGGCATATAGTTTGATTATTGATGGAGGTAGTTTTACTAATGTGGTTAATGCAACACTTATTGAAAAGTTGGGTTTGAATTGTATTAGGTATCCTAATCCATATAAGTTGGAATGGTTGCATGAATGTGGTGAAATAAGGGTGAATAAACAAGTGATGCTTGCGTTCTCTATTGGAAAATATAAGGATGAGGTGTTATGTGATGTTGTGCCTATGCATGCTAGTCATATTATACTTGGAATGCCTTGGCAATATGACAAACAAGTTATGCATGATGGGTATAGGAATCGGTATTCTTTTAGCTTGAATAACCAAAATTACATTTTTGCACCTTTATCTCCGTTGGAAGTATATGAAGACCGAATGAAAATCCAAAAATCCATTATGAGGAATTCGAGTAGTGAGGCAAGTTTAAGTAAAAGAATTGCGAGAAAAGAGGCCTTGAATGATAAAAATAGAAGAAATACAAATAAAGGCCCAATGGTGAGTGATGGAGCAAGAGAGAAAAGTTTGTGAGATTGTGAAGAGAGAAAAGAAAGTAAGCTTGTATGCAAGGGAGAAAGACTTGAGAGGTGCTTTTAATGCACAAAGGAGTCTTATTGTACTTAGGTACAAGGAGAATCTTTTAATTTTGACTGACATTGACCCTTGTTTGCCTAGTGTTTTTGTGTCTTTGTTGCAGGAATTTGAGGATGTCTTCCCCGAATAGATTCCTAAAGGCCTCCCTCCATTAAGGGGTATTGAACATCAAATTGACTTTGTTCCCAAGGCTACCATACCAAATAGACCAGCTTATATAAGCAATCCTGAGGAGACAAAGGAGATACAAAGACAAATTGAAGAGCTTTTAGAGAAGGGGCACGTAAAGGAAAGCTTGAGTCCATGTGTCATTCTTGTGTTATTAGTGCCTAAAAAGGATGGATCTTAGAGGATGTGTGTGGATTGTCATGCCATTAATAAAATAACAGTAAAGTATAGACATCCTATTCCTAGACTTGATGATATGCTTGATGAATTATGTGGGGTATGTTACTTTTCCAAAATTGATCTTAAAAGTGGTTACTTTCAAGTTAGGATGAAAGTAGGAGATGAATGGAAAACCTTTTTTAAAACTAAACAAGGTTTATATGAGTGGTTGGTAATGCCTTTTGGTTTAACTAATGCACCTAGTACTTTCATGAGACTTATGAATCATGTTTTGAGGAAACTTATTGGTAAGTTTGTTATGGTTTATTTTGATGATATACTTATATACAAAAAATGTTTTGATGATCATATTATGCATGTTAGGGCTGTATTAGAAGTATTGAGAAAAGAGAAATTGTATGCCAACTTAAAAAAGTGCACGTTTGCTAGTAAAAAACTTGTATTTCTTGGATTTGTTGTTAGTGCTAAAGGAATTGAGGTAGATGAGGAAACAGTGAAAGCTATTACAGATTGGCCAATGTCTATTAATGTTAGTGAGGTTAGGAGTTTTCAAGGATTGGCCAGTTTTTATAGAAGGTTTGTTAAAGATTATAGTTCCATTGCAGCACCATTAAATGTGTTAGCTAAAAAGAATATTAAATTTAAATGGACTGAATCATAGGAAAATGCATTTAATTTTCTTAAGGATAAACTATTTAGTGCACCTATTTTGTCCTTGCCTGATTTTAATAAAACTTTTGAGCTTGAATGTGATGCCTCAGGAATTGGCATAGGAGCTGTTCTAATGCAGGAGGGGCGACCAATAGCATACTTTAGTGAGAAGTTGCATGGAGCTCAATTGAATTATTCCACCTATGATAGGGAATTATATGTTTTAATGAGAGCCTTGGACATATGGCAACATTATCTTCTTCCTAAAGAGTTTGTCATACATACTAATCATGAGTCCTTAAAGCGTTTGAAGGGACAAATGAAACTCAATAGGTAGCATGGTAAGTGGGTGGAATTTATTGAGATATTTCCATATGTGATAAAATACAAGCAAGGTAAAGAAAATGTGGTGGCTGATGCACTTTCAAGAAAATATACTTTAATTTCTACTTTAAGTTCTAAATTGTTGGGATTTGAGCAAATTAAAGAACCTTATGCCACTGATCTTCATTTTGCTAATGCGTATGATGCGTGTGAACAAACTGTTTTTCAGAAATTTTATAGGCATAATGAATATTTGTTTAGGGATGGTAAACTTTGTGCGTCTATATGTTCATTAAGGGAGCTACTTGTGCATGAAGCTCATAGTGGGGGTTTAATGGGGCATTTTGGTGTTAATAAGACTTTGGATATGTTACATGAACACTTTTATTGGCCACATATGCATAAGGATGTTGAAAGAATTTGTGCTAAGTGTGCTGCATGTAAACAAGCTAAATCTAAAGTTATGCCTCATGGATTGTATACACCTTTACCTATTCCTATTTCACCTTGGATTGATATTTCAATGGATTTTGTATTAGGATTTCCTAGGACAAGGAGAGGTAAAGATAACATATTTGTTGTAGTTGATAAATTCAGTAAAATGGCTATGAATGATGCAACAAATATAGCTGATTTGTTCTTTAAAGAGGTAGTGTGTTTGCATGGTATCCCTAAATCTATTATTTTTGATAGAGATGCTAAATTCCTTAGTTACTTTTGGCATTTTTTATGGGGTAAACTTGTATTAAATTGCTATTTTCTACTACTTGTCGTCCACAAACTGATGGATAAACCAAAGTGGTCAATAGGACTTTAGGTGCTCTATTGCTTGCTGTTGTGGGTAGAAATTTAAAATTATGGGAAGATTGTTTGCCATTGGTTGAGTTTGCTTATAATAGATGAATACATTCTTCTACTAATTTTTCACCTTTTGAACTTGTGTATGGTTTTAATCCATTAACTCCATTGGATCTAACATCTTTGCCTTTTAATGAGTTAACTAATTTGGATGGTAAGAAAAAGGCAGATTTTGTGAAAGCTATGCATGAGAAAGCAAAACAGTAGTTGGAGAAGAGGAATGAGTCATTTACATGCCAAGCTAATAAGAGGCATAGAACAATGGTGTTTGAACCAGGCGATTGGGTGTGGGTGCATATGAGAAAAGAGAGATTTCCTCACCAAAGGAAGAATAAACTTGATCCTAGAGAAGATGGCCCATTTTGCGTACTTGAAAGGATTAATGATAATGCCTACAAGATAAAACTTCTTGGAGAGTATGGTGTTTCTGCATCATTCAATGTTTCCGACCTTACTCCTTTTCATAATGTAGGAATAGTAGATTCGAGGATGAAACCTTTTGAGAAGGGGGGAATGATGTAGATCAAGAACATATAAGTCAATCTTCACAGAATGAGAGTGATGCACTAGTCATTCCAAGTGGTGTGATCACAAGATCAAGGTCTAACAAACTAAGGCAAGCAATGCAAGGCTATGTTCAAAGCTTGGTCACTAAGGAGATCACAAAAGAGGCATGCATGACAAAAAAGATGGAGCTGATTGAAAACCCAAGGCCCATTACTTATCTTGGGGTGTGTGAAAAACCATCTTGCATGGACTAGTCCAATGGGCTAAATAAGATGAAGTCCATAAAATTGAAGACTACAAGTCATGTGCAAATCATGTGCTAGGAGTCATGTGCCAAACATATGCAAGACATGTGCCATCCATGTGGAAGACATCATGTGCCAACAATGTGCTCAAGATCATGTGCCATGCATGAGCCTACTTATGGGATTTGGGCTTAACTAGTAATTGAGCTTTAATTATGTATGGGGGCTACCTATTTTAATTATCATAAACTTTTAATTAGTGTTAGGCATATGGCCTAAAGGATATGAAGCCCAGCCCACAACTTGTCTTATTTTACAAGGATTTAATTAGTGTCCTAATTCAAGTAGGATTGTTCTTGTTAGAATTTTGAGTTAGAATATGACTGTACTTTTAGGAGTTGAGTTAGAATAGGACTTAGTTATCCTTTACCATAAAGGATTCAAAGATCTAGGGCTATAAATACTGATTTAGGCTTCTTTTACAAGACATGAATGAATAAAAACGAATTTGAGTATTTTTCTTGAAAGTGAGGCAGATTTGCAACTCTTTATTACCTTTAGCAATTAGTTACTTATCAAGTGATATTGCTTGTGGCATGGCTATTCTTAATAATCCTTATAATCTTGGTTTTTTGCTACATTGGTTAGCTTTGGGATGGATTCAATCTATGATCACCATAGCTTAAGGTTTGTTTACCTTGTCTTGTTGAGGGGTTTCAAGGCACGGTCTTTGGGGTTCCGCATCACAGATAATGCCTCCAAATCTTCAATGCAAATACAACTGCAGTCAATTCTAGATCATGCATTAGATATGTGATCTCATGTGGTCTCAATTGTCTGGATGCATAAGCTATAACCATACCATGCTGCATCAATATACATCCTAAGCCCTGGTGAGAAGCATCACTATATACCATAAATCTGCATGTACCTATAGGAATAGCTAACACTGGTGCTGAGGTTAACCTTTGTTTTAGCTCCTCAAAACTCCTTTGGCATTACGAAGTCCATTTTAAAGGCACATTTCTTAGCAATTTAGTCAAAGGGTTAACAATTAAGGAAAATCCATTAACAAATCTGCGGTAGTATCCGGCTAAGCCTAGAAAACTACGTACTTCTGAAATATTTTTATGAGCTTTCCAATTTAGCATACCCTCTATTTTCTTTGGGTCTATCTCTATTCCTTTGTCCGATACCACATGTCCAAGGAACACCAAATGATCTAACTAGTATTTACTTAATTTAGCATACAGTTGTTTCTCCCTCAAGATTTGCAACACAATTTTTAAATGTTTATGTTCTCCCCTATTCTTTGAGTACACCAATATGTCATCAATAAATACAATCACAAACTTGTCCAGATACAATTGAAACACTTTATTCATTAATGCCATAATTTAGGCTCAAGTTGCGTGTGTCATTAAATTGATGCATCGGTTTGACCGAAGTCTAAATTAGGATTTTGACCGAAAAATAATTAAAATGATGGAAAATAATTATGGAAGATATTTTATAAAGTGTTTAAGATATTTAAAGATGTTAAATTACAGTAAGGGATTACATTGCAAATTTTGAAAAGTTATGGGGTCAATTTGCAATTTACCAAACATTGGAGGATTAAGGATGATAATTACCAAATAAATGCATGAATTGGGATATTAAATACATGTGGTGGTTGGATTAATCAAGTGTCATGCAACAATTAACCAAGTGATGTGCATGAATTAGACATTAATGAAAACATCTAGATTATGGCTGAGGTGTCTCCATTAATTAATTAATTTTGTCATTTTGCTCTTAATTGCTGATCATTTCTTCATTATCACTCTTGATCTAGAATTTTCTATCTTTTAATTTTTCCCACGTTTTCCTTTGAAACACCATACACAAAGGGAGATGAACACATTAATTAGCCAAAATATCTAGATATTTATGGGCTTAGGTGTCCCATTATTGATTAAATTTGTCTTCTTCCTCTTAATTGCCTCTCTTTCTTCCTTATCCTTCCATTTAGAATATTCTATGTTCTCTCAAACCAGCCCACGTTTCCCCTTGTTCTCCATGGCCAAAACTTGATGCTAAGAAGAGAAAGTGAGAAAGAGAGGGAGAGAGCCATAGAAGAGTAGGTTTTCATGCAAAAAGGAGCTTAAGGAAGCTTGAGCGAGCAAGAGAGAGAGATTAGGGTTTATTAAGTTTTAATTATCTCTTTTATGTTTTAGGAACTCAAATTGATAAGGAGCTAGCTCAAAGGAGCAAAGGAAAAGAGAAAGAGAAGTAAAGAGAAAGAAAAAGGATTAATTTTGTGCATAACTTAAGGCAATAGCCTATGTATTGTTTTCAATTGCATGATTTGAGAATTTGGCATGTTAATAATTGTAAATTAAAGATATCTTGTGATGAAAATCTTGGGAATGCATGTTTGCTAGACTTAGGATTAATTTTGGTAAAAATTGAATGTGATTAGTTTGTATGTTCTTTGCTAGAATTGATGAGCAGTGAGTACTTAAACTAATTTAACTTGAGTTCTGGAATTCGGATTTGTCTGTTCTTTATTGATTTTAAAAGATAATACATAGGGTTATAGCTTTTATTCAGATCGTAAAACCTGAATATGTCTGTAATTGTCCATAAAAATTCATAAAATCCAGACTTAGAATATGTCCAGAAAATTCTGGGCAGAATTGTTAGTGATCAGTTAGTGTTCATTTTATCATATATTTTGATACAGAACTCAAATCTAAGTGATTTAAGTTGAATATTAAAGCTAAGATCCAGACCTAAAAATTGTTAAGAAGACCATGTAACTAAATTCAAATTGTAATAGGACCAAAATTAAGGTCCAAATCTGAGAATGGAATTTGCCAGTGATAGGGCAGGATATGAATTGTGGAATTAAAAGAGTAAAATGATGTGAACCTTGTTATATTAAGCAAATACTATATTTATTGAGTAATTTTGTGATTAATTGAACCTTTACATGCATAAAATGGATGAGTTTAATAACTATGAATTTCAATGACATTGAGTAAGCCCTAGAACATCTAACTAGAACCAGACTTAGAATAGTTTGACATGCCAAATAGGGGGGAGTATGATTAAATCCATTAATGGTATGATTAACGATGCTAGGTATGATATTATTATCTACACCGGGTATGACACTATTATCTACACCAGATATGACACTATTATCTACGCCAGATATGACATTATATCGACGCCGGGTATGACACTATTATTAAGCCAGTGATGGTACTTTTATATTCGCAAATCATATTGCCTGGGTGGATCCATCAATAAACCTGCGACAATTTAGTCCAAGGGCTAGCAATTAAGGAGAATCCATCAATAAACCTGCGATAGTATCCGGCTAAACCCAGAAAACTACACATTTCTGAAATATTTTTAGGAGCTTCCCAATTTACCATGACCTCTATTTTCTTTGGGTCAACTTCCATGCCCTTGCTCGACACCACATGTCCAAGAAACACCAAATGATCTAACCAGAATTCACATTTACTCAATTTGGCATATAATTGTTTCTGCCTCAAAGTTTGCAACACAACTTTTAAATGTTGTTCATGTTCTCTCCTATTCTTTGAGTACACCAATATGTCATCAATAAATACTATCACAAATCTATCCAGATATGGTTGAAACACCTTATTCATTAATGCCATAAATGCAGCTGGAGCATTAGTCAACCCAAATGACATTACTAAAAATTCATAATGTCCATACCTGGTTCGAAAGGCAGTCTTTGGAACATCCGCTTCTGCTACTTTCAGCTGGTAATAGCCTGATTTCAAATCAATCTTGGAGAATATTTGGGCTCCTTGCAACTGGTCAAACAAATCATCTATTCTAGGCAATGGATATTTGTTCTTCACCGTCATTTTGTTCAGTTGCCTATAATCGATGCACAATCTCATTGTTCCATCTTTCTTTTTAATAAATAACACTGGAGCTCCCCATGGTGATACACTAGGTCTAATATACCCTTTGTCAAGTAACTCCTGCAATTGGGCCTTCAGTTCTTTCAACTCAACTGGGGCCATTTTGTAGGGTGAGCTTGATATTGGTGATGTTCCTGGTACTACTTCAATAGTGAATTCTATCTCTCTATCTGGTGGTAAACCAGGTAGATCATCTGGGAATACATCAGCAAATTCCCTTACCACTGGTATATTTTCAAGCAAGCTATCAGTGGTTCTAGTATCAGTCACATATTCCAAATATGCTTCACATCCCCCTTTAATCATTCGAAATGCCTTTACAGCTGAAACTAGACATGTAGGCACAAGTTTTCTTTCACCTAGAAACACTACCCTTGGCTGGTTTGGTGATTCCAAAATTACTTCCTTAGTAAAGCAATTCACTATTGCATGATGTCTAGTTAACCACTCCATTACCAGTATCACATCAAATTCATATATTGGCAATAAAATCAGATCAGCTATTAACTCAGCTCTGTCAATGCATATCAGGCAATCACGACATACATTATTCACAACTACCACTGTTCCCAATGGTGTACTCACATTTATGTCAATCCCCAAAGGCTCATGTGTTTGATGCAGTTTAGATGCCATATGCAATTATATAAATGAATGAGTGGAGCATGGGTCAATCAATGCATATGCTAACATATCATAAATATAAATATTACCGGTAACTACTTCGGGAGCATCCACTACCTCCTCTCTAGTCATAGCAAACACCCTGGCCTGAGTGGTCTAGAACTCTGACCTTCAGATCTGGTCACTCCTTTGCCCATTGTACTAGTCCTGCCCCTGCCTCTTCCTCTGCCCTGTGTCCCACTAGTAGGGTAAACCCTCGGTGCCTCAACTGTAGTCTCAGATACTCCTCTACCTCTACTGGTCTCTGCTAGTTTGGCTATATTTGGACAGTCTCTATACATGTGCTCCATCGATCCACAGAAATAACATGCTCCTGTAAGCCTTCTACATTCGCCCGTATGTTGTCTACCACAATGACTACATGTGGGCCTCTGTTCAATATATTGGCTCTGCCCTCTACCTGGCTAAGAGAAAGTCATGCCTCGACCTCTAGAACTGGAGTACCCACTTCTATTTCCAGACTATGCAGGCATATATCTGCCTCTTTTTCCCGACCTTCTACTAGACTCACCGAAGAACTCACGTGCTGCCCTTTTAATTTGTTGCTCCCCAGCTTCTTTCATTAATCGTTCAGCTCTGATTGCAGCAGCTCTGAGTCTGGCATAATTATCAAGATCAGTAGTCGTGATTCTATTTATGACCTCATATTTGAGGCCCTCCTCAAACTTCCTGCATTTGTCTCTTTCAGTAGAGACCATGAAGGTGGCATAGTGGGAAAGTCTGTTGAACTGCACCTCATACACAGCAACAGACATGTTCCCCTGTTTCAGATTCAGGAATTCCTTCCTCTTCTCATCTTTATATGCTTCAGGCATGTAATTATTCTGAAATTCCCGAAGGAAATCATTCCATGTCAACACCGGTGGTTGTGCAACATTGTCAGGGACTGTCTCCCACCATTCATAAGCATTTCCTTGCAGCAAGGATACTGCATAATTGAATTTCTCATCCGGGGTACATCTCATCATATTCAGTACCCTCTGTGTCCTTTTCAGCCATGTCTCAGCTTCTGCTGGGTCTGTTGTGCCATTGAAATCAGTTGCACCATGCTTCCTTAGCTTGTCATAATGTCTTTCCTTGGACATTTCAGGACCATATACTTCATGGGGTACTTTTGCATGAGATGACAGTGAACAAAATGACAGTGAAGAACAAATATCCATTGCCCAGAATAGATGATTTGTTTGACCAGTTGCAAGGAGCCCAAATATTCTCCAAGATTGATTTGAAATCAGGCTATTACCAACTGAAGGTAGCAGAAGCAGATGTTCCATTGATTGCCTTTCGAACCAGGTATGGACATTACGAATTTTTAGTAATGCCATTTTGGTTGACTAATGCTCCAGCTGCATTTATGACTTTAATGAATAAGGTGTTTCAACCATATCTGGATAGATTTTTGATAGTATTTATTGATGACATATTTGTGTACTTAAAGAATAGGGGAGAACATGAACAACATTTAAAAATTGTGTTGCAAACTTTGAGGGAGAAACAATTATATGCCAAATTGAGTAAATGTGATTTCTGGTTAGATCATTTGGTGTTTCTTGGACATGTGGTGTCGAGCAAAGGCATGGAGGTTGACCCAAAGAAAATAGAGGTCATGGTAAATTGGGAAGCTCCTAAAAATATTTCAGAAATGTGTAGTTTTCTGGATTTAGCCGGATACTATCGCCGGTTTATTGATGGATTCTCCTTAATTGCTAGCCCTTTGACTAAATTATTGAGAAAGAATGTGCCTTTCAAGTGGACTCTAGAATGTCAGAGGAGATTCGATGAACTAAAACACAGGCAAACCTCAGCAACAGTGTTAACTATCCCTACAGTACAGGTGGGTTTATAATATATAGTGATGCTTCTCACCAAGGCTTGGGATGTGTATTAATGCAACATGGTAAGGTGATAGCTAATGCATCTAGGCAACTGAGACCACATGAGATCTCATATCCAGTGCACGATTTAGAATTGGCTGCAGTCGTATTTGCATTGAAGATTTGGAGGCATTATCTGTATGGTGAGACATTCCAAATCTTCACAGACCATAAAAACTTGGGTTATTTGCTGACACATAAAGAATTAAACATGAGGCAGAGACAGTGGTTAGAGTTGTTAAAAGATTATGATTGTACAATTGAATACTATCGAGGGAAAGCCAATGTAGTAGTAGATGCATTGAGTAAGAAGGCTAGTAGTAGTGTAGCTCACTTGCAAGTATCCTCATTTCCATATTTGATTCAATTATGATCTATGAATGTTAAATTAAATATGCAGGATAGAGGGCCATTGATTGCTACTTTTCAGGTCAAACCTATACTAAAGGAGAGAATTAAAGAAGCACAAAGCAAAGATCCTCAATTATGTAAGAAAATTGATATGGTAAGGCAGGGAAATAATACAGAGTTTCATTTGCAGAATGATACACTAATGTTAAAGTCACGCATATGTGTTCCAAATACTAAAAATTTACGCCAGGAAATAATGGAAGAGGGACACAATGCACCTTATGTAATGCACCCAGGGATAACAAAGATGTATCATAGTTTAAGGCCTCATTACTGGTGGCCAAGAATAAAGAAAGACATAGCAGAATATGTTTCCAAATGCTTGACATGTCAGTAGATTAAAATTGAACATCAGGCACCAGTTGGAAAACTACATCCATTGCCAATACCATAATGGAAATGGAAAAGAATAACGATGGATTTTGTTTATGGATTGCCAAGAACCCCACGAAAAATGATGCAGTATGGGTAATTGTTGACAGATTAACCAAGTCAGCACATTTTCTACCTATCAGATGGGGGTGTACACTTGAGAGTTTGGCAAAATCATATGTGAATGAGATAGTCATATTACAAAGTTTTCCATTGTCCATTGTGTCTGATAGAGATCCACAGTTTACTTCACGTTTTTGGGTGAGATTACAAAATGCATTGGGAACAAAATTGAACTTCAGCACTGCATTCCACCCACAGACTGAGGGACAATTTGAAAGGACTATATAGACATTGGAAGAAATGCTTAGGGCATGTTCTATGGAATTCATAGGTGCTTGGGATGAATATATAGCATTGATCGAATTTGCTTACAATAGGTATCATAGTAGTATCCAGATGTCACCATATGAGGCATTGTATGGTAGAAAGTGCCGAAGCCCTATCATATGAGATGAAGAAGGTGCATGTGCATTAGAAGGGCCAGAGATAGTACAAGATACAGTGGATAAAATAAAGGTTGTCAAAAACAAGCTAAAGGCAGCACAGAACAGACAGAAAAGTTATGCTGATCATCATAGAAGGAAGATGGAATACGAGTTAGGTGAAAAGGTGTTTCTTCGTGTATCTCCATGGAAAGGGATAATCTGATTTGGCAAGAAGGGTAAATTAAGTCCAAGATACATAGGGCCTCATGAAATTCTTGAGTTGGTCCATTGGCTTATAGGTTGGCTTTACCACCAGAGATGACTTAGATTCATAATGTATTTCATGTGAGCATGGTTAGAAGATACAAGTCAGATCCTACACATATACCCTAAGATCAAGCCATTCAGATTGTAGAGGACATGAGTTATATAGAAAAACCAGTGGAAATTATCGGATACAAGACTAAACAATTGATAAATAGAGAAATACCTTTAATTAAGGTATTATGGAGAAACCATTCACAAGAAAAGGCAACATGGGAAATGGAAGAGAATATGAAAAAGCAATATCCACACCTGTTTCCAGGTATTAAATTTCAATGATGAAATTTTTAAAAGGAGGAGAGAATTGTAACATCCTTGACCTTCCCCACATGCATATCCACATGTATTTCATTTGAACATATGCATCTTCCATATAATCCAATTGAACACGTGCATTTCATACATATTTTCTTAGGAACAAGTTCATGGCACGCACTAGCTATGTGTGTATTTGACAATTGTATCGAGTCGAATGTGTGTACTTATAACCTAAATGAGGATAACAAAGCATTAGAAATAAATTGAATAAGGTAACCAAATTAAAGTAAGCAAAATGACTATATTAAGATTAGTAAACATTTACATTGTTAATTTAGTTAAATAAAGCCAAATGATTAAGTTGTATTATTGTGTGAATTAGTGGAATTATAAATATATGTAAATAATAATAATAATAATAATAATAATAATAATAATAATAATAATAATAATAATAATAATAATAATAATATAGATAAAATAAAATGAAAATGAAACAAAAGAAAAATAAAAGAAAATATAAGAGAAAAGAGAAAAGAGAAGAGAAGAAGAGAAAAAGATAAAAAGACAAACAAAAAAAGTTAGCTTTATCTTCCTCCCCCATTTCTGCCTCCTCACTCCATCCCATTTTCTTCTACATCTTCCTCTATTCCAGACTTCAATTCTTCCTTGTTTCACTTAGTTTTTGAAGCAAATTGATCCCTTGCAAGTTTGTTCTTGGTAAGCAATCAATTCTTATTGCTATAGGGTTGATTTGAGTTGCTCAGGTTCATTAATAGGCACTGATTTGCACCCCCAGTTTGATTCATATAGAAATTGATTCTGGAAAATTTTAAAATATGAACATTGTTTCTTTATGTCTTATTTATGGATATATAAACCGTTTTGGAAGATTTGGTGTATAGAAAGAGAAATCCTCTCTCTAGCAAAGATAGCTACTGTGTTCTTTGATTTTGAATATATTAAAGCCATTATTTGAAGTATCTCAAAACATAAAGTTTTAGATATATGTTTTATGTATCTGTATACTAAATTTCAGGTTTATATGTCTTGTATATTTTGAGTTATGGTTAATGGAACCATGACTGTTCCATAGTTTGAACTGCCTGCTAAGTGCCTTGGGCAGTTCCAGAAATTTGTGTAGCCATTTTGAGCTCCTTAGAGATATATTATCTAAATTATCAAAACATAAGAGTTATATATATATGTCTTATCTAAATTAGGGTACTAATTTCAGCATAATATGTTATGTATAGACTAACTTATGGCCTTTGGAAGTCATACTGGTCTGAAAGCCAATTCTATTCTGGACCAGTGAAATATTTCTTATAATTTGAAGCCCTTAGAGACATAATTGATAAAATTTGTAAACATGAAAAATGTTCCATTTGAACCCATATAATTTTTTCTAAATTTTCATTCAAAATATGACTTATATATTATAAGTTATGATGAACCAAATTTGGTACCCTGAAACTGCCAAAGGGCAGAAAACATGGTAGAAAACAGAACACACTTAGAAATTCCACCAAAAATTATAAAATGCTCCAATTTCTTTGAAATTTGAGTATGTTATATAGTTATATGTTATTTTTAGTTAGGAATAAGAATCAGATTAATTGGTCAAGTATAGAGAAATATATAGGCTAAACAGTCCCATAAGGTCACACTGCCTCATAGGAAAAAAATCTTAGCTATTGATATGAACAATGCATGTTAATTTGTTTAAAACACATTAAGTCTCCCTAATCATGAGTTAATCGATTATATTTTCATATTAGTCTCACAACATATTGGAGACCCACAAGGAGTAGATAGACAATAAGTTAGGGGTCAGAATCAAAGGAGAAAGGTGAGTCTAATTATCTATTGAATTCTTTAGTGCATATGAATGTTGCTTGCTATGTGATTCATATGATTGTCATGATTTTCCCCTGATAATATGATGATGGATAATTTTTGACATTTGTGGTACTCATAAGTGGTATACTTGTGATATATTTGAGGTATATTTTGACATATGTGATATATATACATGGTATATGTATAGTATATGCGAGGTATATGCGTGGCATATGAAGCATATATGCGGTATGTGTATGTTATATGTGATAAAATGCAATGGTTGATGAATGCTTAAGTACAAGTGCATATGCATATGGACTTAAAAGGCGTTGTGACTAGTTAATCTATATTGTAAAGCAAAAGAAGAGGCCTATGGCCCAACAAATGTGCAAATGAAATAAATGATCAAGCTAGCTAGCAAATGCAAATATTCACATGGTAAATGCTCACATGGAAACCCGGGGCAATGTTTGTTTAACTTGGTCACAACAAAATGAAATAAGCAAAGCATTTGCATACGTATAGAGTAATGATTATATGTTTCAACTTTATTGATATTTATCTGATACTGATGAATGGAATGGAATACATGGTATGTATTGGATTTGTGATTTATTACTATGAGTTGTTCGGTACTTTAGAGCTCATTTGATGGTTATTCTCACTGAGCCGCAACTCATCAATTTGCATCATTTTTCAGGTAAAGAAAAGTGATAGCTCATTTTGAGTATAGTATAGAAGACATGAAGCACATATCACTGGCCGAGCCTCATCACTCTCTCTCTTTGCATTTCACACGAGCATGAAAATATGTCATCTGCATTTTATATTTACGTGTTTGAATATGTATAGTCATTTTGGAATGGATTTTAAAAATGTATAAATGAAAGCAACTCGTAAATACTTATGTGAAAAGTTTATGTTTTAATATATGTGATATATCGTATTGTGGCGAAAGCCTCAATGTTGACTTGCAAAGTCATTGAATGATATTACAGGATATGAAAAAAATTACGACCAATGTTAACAGGGTATTTTGCCTTTCCAGTCTGCTATGTGTGATTACTTGATACAGGGATAGGTTATACTTAATTGCATAAGATGTGGTCTTACAGTTTCCTCTCATGCAGGTTTTAGAAGGGTAGCCGTAGATAGTATAGTTGTAAGAAGAATAAGGGTACCTGGACGAAAGCAGCTAAAAGCTTTGGATATCTTTTTGGTATATTTTATCAAAAGCTTTGTAAATTAAATTATAGTTTTATTTCATCTAGCGTGTATTAAAGATGAGACTTATAATGTAAAAGACATAGTTTGAATGTAAATTAATGTATTCTATAAATAAATAAAATTTTTAATATTATTGCTTGTAATCAATTTATTTTAGTATCTATGATATTTTCAAAGTAATATTTAAAAAAAAAATTATACTTCATTTCATTAAGTTTATATGATAGTTAGTCGGGTAATGCTCACTTACCTTGCTGAACCAAAATGGGATAAGGGGGTGTTACAGCACAAGTGTGATGAGTGTTATGTTGAGCCAAGCTATTGCATGCATGAAGACTATCATGCGTGTGATGATCCTTTTTGAACATAGTCTAGTTGTGTTCAAACTCTTATTCTGATCAGGTGGGATCCAGACTTTGGAGAGAATTACTAATCTGAAGAACGACTTTATGGGAAATTATCTTTTATTTAGGAAGTATAATATTTTTAGAGTTAGATTTTAAGTAAGACTATTAAGATTATAAATTGAAGTTTGTATTACGATTTAAGGGGACATGCATACACATATAAGCTCTTTTTAGCTGCAATCCTTATTTCTTTGTTTGAATTTTGGGGAGCTTTTTCTATCATCTTTATTTTCTCTAATGTTTAACTTAGTTATCAAAATAGACATGACCATTGTTATTATGATGCTAGGCTAAAACTCTTTAATGGGTGCTTAATGAGCAACCCCTGTTTGTATGAGCCTTATTTATCTTTTTAATGAATGAATGATTTTCCTTCTGCTTCAATTGTGGTTAATACATTTTTAGCTTGATAACCAATTATTAAACTTTAAATGGAAATCTTAACGCTAAGTTATTAGAAAAACCATCTGTAATTTAATATAAAAATTTGGGCTAAATACTAGTTAAGTCATTAGCTTGATTAATTAGTGTTTAAAAACGAGAGCCATAACATCTAAGTTCATTAGTTATAATTTGTTAAGGGGAATGCAAGTTTGGGGTTGTCATGTAAGTTCCTATTTTTCTCTTATTAGTTACATTTATTAATCTCTACTGCTATTTTAGTTATTGTTAAAATTTACTTTTATTAATTTGAGTTTTATTAGTTGTCAATCCCTATTTTCAAGGGAAATAGATAGGATATAGATAAGATGAGTTGTAAATTTCTATCTTTAAGGGATTAGAGTAGGATAATGATTAGAAATCCTTTTTCTATGGGGATTTAACTTCATTAGAGGAGCAAAAACCTCCCTAAATGTTTAAGGCATCAAATTTCATGATTAATACATTTTTAGAGGTTTTTCTTCAAGTGAGGCATGTTCTACACCTTAGTATGCTCAAGATTATTTCACTTATTAGGTTTGTAATACCCCCTTACCCCATTGTAGTTCAGCAAGGTAAGTGAGCATTACCCGTCTTACTCTTTTATAAAATTAATGAAGTGAAGTAAATATTTTTTTTTATGAAAATATTGCATAAACTAAAATAAAATTTCATACAAGCCCAAACATTCAAAATTTTATTTATTTATAAAGTACATTAATTTACATTCAAATCATGTTTTTCTATATAGTGACTCACATATTTAATACACATGATATGAAATAAAAACAATACTATAATTTATAAAGTTTTTGACAAAATATACCAAAAATAAAACCAAAGCTGCTAGCTGCTTTCCTCCGGGTACCCTTTTTCTTCTGATAATGTTAATTTCTACGACAACCCTTCTAACCTGCGCGAGAGGAAACCACCTAAGCTAAACTACTAGCTTAGTCGTACTTCAATGATAAAAATTTTACATACATATATATTTCCTCACATATTAATTAACCATTTAATAAGTAAGACATAAAATAAAGAATTATATACAATCAATAAATTTCAGCAAATACTCAATATTTAACAACTTCAATTCATATAACATTTATAAAAATCACGTACTTCGATTATTATTATTATTATTATTATTATTATTATTATTATTATTATTATTATTATTATTATTATTTTCTTGTGCCCATAACACCTATAACCGAACTAACTAATAGGAATAATGAGGTTGTCATTCCCGGTTTTAATAATATAGTGTCGAGCGCTTTTATAATAATGTCATTACCGGCTTTTGTTATATTGTCATAACCGGCTTAATAATTTTGCGCCGAGCGCATTTATAAATTGTCATTACCGGCTTTCATATTTAGCACCGAGTGCCTAAATTTCCTGATTGGCATGCCAAACTATTCTCTATTCTAGTTCTAGGCTAGGTGTCTTTGGGCTTAACTATTTTTATTTTAATTCCCAATATTTCAAAAATGTCAATATTATTCAACTATCATAATCATACTTATTTATTTTTGTTCTTTATTTCCATTATTATTGCACTAAAATCTCACACATAAATAATTTGTTAAACATTCATAACTATTATTAAAATAATTATTCACATTAATTATTATATATAATTATCACAACACATGCACAAAGCCCAATATTGTATGTTTTTACCTATGGCAGATTTCGGACCTATTTTTGGGCTTTATTTTTAGCCCATTTATAATTCGAATTTGGAGTTATGGCCTTCTACCAATTTTTATCTTATTGTCTTAGATTTTAGATGCATCAAAAATCACTTAAATCACAGTTTTATATCAAAAGTTATGATCAATTCACTACTGCATCATCATAGAATTTTCTGCCCAGAATTTTCTGGACAGATTCTAGGTTTAAACTTCATGCATTTTTCTGGATAAATCTAGACATAATTAGATGTTATAGTAAACCAAAATTAAAGTCTTGTGGCTTAGATTTCATTTCCAACAAAGAACATACAAAAAGGAGTTCCATAACTCAAGTTATCATCAAAACAGACAGAGTTGTTCTTGGAATTCTGTACCCAAGCCATCAATTGACATCAATCCATATTTCAACCACATTCATCATTTGCATTCATTTTCATACTAAAATTTCCAGAATTACAACTACATTCATATGTATCAATTATTTCACACCATTTGGTCTCATTGCCATATATGATATCAAAAGTCACAATAAATCACATAACATCTCAAAAACACAAATATAACAAATTTTAACATATAATTCCATACATATTAACAACATGCAAAATTTTTATCAATGAAGCACATACCTAATCAGCCTTGGTTCTTCCCTTGAACCTTCTTTTCCTTCCCTTATTAGCTAGCTTTCTACTTGCCTTTGTCACCCTCTTAATGGCCTCTCACTTGTTCATTTATTTTTCCTACACAACCATACCACATCTCAATTCCAATATCCAATTTCAATGCTTTTCATGTCTACATAATATTCTAATGCTCCTAATATGTTTTACACCTTAATTGAGCTAAATTGTACTAAAGTTAAACTTCCTTCTTCATATGTCATGGCTGCCCAAAAACCATATCCTAGTTCCAAATTTATTTTTTTCAATTCAACACACAATTCACAATTAATCAATCACCAATTGTGGTATTTCTATGCTAATTTCAATTTTTCCCAAATTTCTTTAACTATGGAAGCCCCTCATTCATCCATTAACATCATATTTTCTTTAGTTTTTTAGCCATAAAACAATTAACTAACTTCAATTATCATTAATTCAAAGTTTAATTACACTTCTATCAACTAATCACGAACTTAAATTTCTACTTCCAATCTTGCAACATAAGCTCAATCTACCAAACCTAATCACATCTATCATCAATATAGATCTCAAATGGAAGGGGAAAGGTTGAATTTAAGAAGAATAAACTCACTTTAAGATCATTCCAAAGCTGGCAGAATTTTCCCTCAATTGTTCTCTTTTATTTCTCTTTTTTCTTCTTCCTTTCTTATTTCTTTGGCACCTTTTATGGTAAGAACTCCTTAATTCAGAATTTTCATCTCTCAAAACTAATTTTTTCTCACTATTAGTATGCTAGAAAAAGGAAGAAAATAAAGGTTTATTGGGGTGGAGATGGACGGCAACAAGGTGGGAGAAAAGAATGGCTTATGGAAGAATGTAGAATTTTGTTCTTCCTTTTTTACTTTTATACCTAAATTAAGAGGTGGGTCCCACTAATTAAAATTAATCCTTATTCTTATTGGTTAATTAATTTAATTAATCTTAATTAATATTTAAACTTTGAGAAATTTCATATTTGCCACATCTTGCTCCATATTCACACTTTTCCCCAAACAATTTCCATAATACCAATTTTGTCCATAGGAAATTTTATTTTCTTCTAATTCTACCCCTAAATCTTTTTAATTCCCAAATAATAATACCTTTAATTATTTTCTCTTATTATTAGTCATTTTTTTATGGGTTTAAATTTAGACTCCGATTGAACCAGTGGACCCCACTACGGTCACGCACAATCGGGGCCTAAATCACTGAATGTTACAATTATCTCCCCCTTAAGTAAATTTCGTCCTCGAAATTTACCTGATTAGGTGGAGCTAAATAACTGAGGATGTTGAGTTCTGATCATTTCTTCACTCTCCCAGGTGGCGTCTTCTACTGCATGATTGTGCCATAGGACCTTTACCAATGGTACCTTCTTGTTTCGTGGTTCTTTGACTTCTCGAGCTATGACTTTCATTGGCTCTTCACCATTTGTCAAGTCTGGTTGTACCTCTATTGATTCCACAGGTATTACATGTGTCGGATCCGATCTATATCTCCTTAACATTGAGACATAAAACACATTGTGGATCTTATCCAATTATGGTAGTAAGGCCAACCTGTAAGCCACTGGACCCACACGTTCAAGTATTTCGTATGGTCCAATAAATCTAGGACTTAGTTTTCCCTTTTTACCAAAACGAAGTACTTTTTTCCAAGATGAGACTTTCAAAAATACCTTGTCTCCGACAGCATACTCAATGTCCTTCCTCTTCAAATCGGCATAGGATTTTTGTCGATCAGTTGTAGCTTTTAACCGATCTTGAATTAATTTCAACTTCTCCTCTGTCTGCTGCACTAATTCTGGCCCCATTAATTTCCTTTCACCAAGTTTTGTCCAACATAGCGGTGTTTTACATCTCTTTCCATACAAAGCTTCGTATGGTGCCATGCTGAGACTAGTTTGATAGCTATTGTTATATGCAAATTCCATCAATGATAGGTACTTATCCCAGTTACCCTCAAAGTCAATTACACAACTTTGAATCATATCTTCCAGCAATTGAATAACTCATTCGGATTGCCTATCTATTTGTGGGTGAAATGTTGTACTAAAAGTAAGTCGGGTTCCCAATGCTTGCTGTAGACTTTTCCAAAATTTTGATGTGAACCGTGGGTCTTGATCAGAAATAATAGATATTGACACCCCATGCAGTCAAATTATCTCATTGACATATAATTCTGCTAACCGGCTCAATGAATAATCCATCCGAACTGGCAGAAAGTGAGCCGACTTGGTAAGCCTGTCAACAATTACCCATACTGCATCATGCTTCTTTTGTGTCAAAGGCAACCCAGATACAAAATCCATTGTAATCCTTTCCCACTTCCATTATGGAATTGCAATAAGTTGCAATAATCCAGATGGTACCTAGTGCTTTGTTTTCACTTGTTGACATGTCAAGCATCTTGTAGTGTATTCGACGATATCTTTCTTCATTCCTGGCCACCAATAATAAGTCTTCAAGTTCTAATACATTTTATTGCTCCCTGGATGCATGGAATAAGTTGTATTATGTGCCGCTTTTAGAATTATTTGCTTTAATCCGCTGTCATTTGGCACGCACAATCTTCCTCTGTAACTTATGCTTCCATCATCTTCAACCTTAAATTCAGGTCTCTCCCCCTTTTTCACAGCCTCAGCAACTATCATTAATTTCAGATCTTGCTTCTGAGTTTCTCTCACTTGTTGCCTTAAAGTAGGTTGGACTCGTAACTCTGCCAAAATAAATTGTGAGTCTAATTTTTAATTTATTATTAATTTATATATATTATATTATAAGTGAGGAAATTTTTAAACTATACCTGCAAGTGTTTTTCTACTTAAGGCATCCGCTACTACATTGGCTTTGCCTGACTGATAATTAATAATACAATTATAATCCTTGATTAACTCCAACCAGCGTCTTTGCCTTAAGTTCAACTCCTTTTGTGTGGGCAAATAGTTGAGGCTCTTATGATCTGTATATATGTAGCACCGCTCACCATACAAATAATGTCGCCATATTTTTAAAGCAAACACTATTGCTGCCAACTCCAAATCATGTGTAGGGTAATTTAGCTCATGAGGCTTCAATTGCCTAGATGCATAAGCAACTACTTTACCCTCTTGCATTAATACACAACCTAGCCCATTATGAGAGGCATCACTGTATATCACAAAATCTTTCCCTAGCGTAGGTTGGTTTAAAACAGGTGCTTCGGTTAACATGGCTTTTAGTTTCTCAAAGCTTGCCTGACACTGATCTGTCCACTCAAACTTAGTTTCTTTTCTGAGCAACTTAGTAATTGGTGCACCTATGCTTGAAAATCCCTTCACAAACCTTCTATAGTAGCTAGCTAATCCAAGGAAACTTCGGACTTCTGTTACATTACGAGACGGCTTCCAACTTAGAATTTCTTCTACTTTGTTAGGATCAACATGGATTCCTTCAAATGAAATAACATGTCCTAAGAATCCCACTTCTTCTAACCAGAACTCACATTTTGATAGCTTTGCATACAATTGATTTTCCCTCAAAGTCTGCAGTACTATTCTGAGATGCCTGTCATGTTCTCTCTTGTCCCTCGAATGCACCAGGATATCATCTATAAAAACTACCACAAACTGATCAAGATAAGGCCTAAAAATCATGTTCATCATATCCATAAAGGCAGCTGGTGCATTCATTAAGCCAAATGGCATAACCAGGAATTCATAGTGGCCATAGCAAGTCCTGAAGGTTGTTTTGGATACAACTGATTCTTTGATTTTCAGTTGGTGATACCCAGATCTGAGATCAATCTTAGAGAATACTCCTGCTCCCTTCAATTGATCAAACAAATCATCAATTCTAGGTAGTGGGTATTTATTTTTAATCGTCACCTTGTTCAATTGTCGGTAATCAATACATAACCGAAGGGTGCCATCCTTCTTTTTCACAAACAACACCGGAGCGCCTTATGGTGACACACTAGGCCTTATGAACCCTTTATCGTGCAATTCCTGCAATTGAACCTTTAACTCTCTCAATTCTGCAGGTGTCATTCTATAAGGAGTAATTGATATCGTGGTTGTACTAGGAATCACATCAATAGCAAACTCTATCTCCCTATCTGGTGGTAATCCCGGCAAATCCTCAGGAAACACATCTGGGAACTCACATACTGTGGAGATGTCCTTGAGTTCCGAACTCCTCTTCCTGGTATCTATCACACGGGCCAAATATGCTTCACATCCTTTCCTAATGTATTTTTGAGCTTTTAATGCAGAAATAACACTGGTCAAACATGTTTGACCTACACCTTGAATGAGGGTGTCATCTTGCTCGGGAATTTTAAGTACAACTTTTCTAAATCAGCAGTCGACTATAGCTCCATGCTTTGTCAACCAATCCATACCCAGAATAACATCGAATTCATGAAAAGGTAGTTCGATTAAGTCTGCTGGAAATTCTCTACCCTGATTAAATATTGAACTGTTTCTATAAATCTGATTCACTTTCACACTATGTCCCAGCGGATTGGTCACAAATATTTCATATTCTAAAGTCTTAGGTTTCATGTTCCCTTGTCTAAGTGTAGCTGTGCTTATGTATGAATGCGTGGAACCAGGGTCTATCAATGTATATAAATCAAAATCAAATAAAGATAATTTACCAACTATGATGTCTGGTGCATCCTAGTCCTCACGGGCTCTCATCACATATGCCCGAGATGGAGCTCTACTACCTCCGGGTCTATCAACTGTCTCTGATACCTCTTGACTCTGTCTGGTATGACCACTTCTAAACTGGCCTCGACCTCTACCACGGCTCTGTACCGGTGTCATAGTTTGTGCTGGTGCCATACTGCCTGTACTAAGTCTAGGACAATCTCTCTTCATATGGTCAGTAGCTCCATATCTCAAACATGCCCCAGTCAACCACCAACATTCTCCTGTATGAGCTCTACCACAATGTTGACACAAAGCCGGAGCTGGTCTCTTGGGAAATGATGCTGGTGAACTAGCAGATGATGTTGTAGGTCTAAAATGCTGACCCCGCCTATCAGAAAATGTCTGCCTAGCCACCCTTGACTGAAATGGTCTAGGTACTATTCATCCTTTCCTACCCGATGTCTGGGCCACACTAGCTGTTGATTTCTTGGAGAACTCTTATGTCTTCAACTTCTTCCTTCTTTCTACACTAACAGCAGAGGACACTAGTGTAGCAAAATCTGTATGCTGGTGTGAAGCCACTAAATTCCCAATCTCCTCATTGAGGCCGTCTTCAAATCTACGACATTTATCAGCTTCATCTCCAATAATCCCAGTAGCATACTTGCTCAGCCTGGTGAACTCCATCTCGTACTCAGCAACTGTCATACTCCTCTGTTTCAAATTCAAAAATTCTCTCTTTTTCTCATCAACATAAATTCTTGGCATATATTTCTTTTTAAACTCTGCCATAAAGAAATCCCATGTCTGAGGGGTCAGAGTCTGAGGTTTTTCTAACACCAACTTCCACTAGTCATAGGCATGCTCCTGAAGGAGGGATACTACATATCTGACCTTGTACTCCTCAGGACATTGCAGCTCCTCAAAAACCCACTCTGTCTTTTCCAACCAAAATTCTGCTGCTGCTGGGTCATCCTCTTTCTTGCCCATAAAATCTGTAGCCCCATATTTTCTTAATTTATCAATCTGGGGTTTCGGTTGAGGTGGGGGAGCTGGTGGCGGCACAACTTGTGCTATCTGCTGTAACAAGGTAGCCATCTGTTGCATAAGGGGTACTTGATCCGGGTTAACCTGTTCTTCAGCATGTTGTGGAGCTATAACACTAGGCTCTGAGGCTCTAATTGATGCTGACTATTTATGAGCAGCCGAGTCAGCTATACTATCACCCTCATGTTCTTCATGACTTTGTCTTGATTCCGAATCCATTAAAACATATATTGTTAGAAGAATGGTCCTTTATTAGAATATAGCAGCTTAAAAACAATGCAAATGCTAAAAAATGCATTTATCTTCCCATACCCACTAAGTAAGAATCGTCTAAACCTGGCTCTGATACCAAAAATCTAACACCTCCTTACACCACTGTAGTTCAGCAAGGTAAGTGAGCATTACCCGTCTTACTCTTTTATAAAATTAATGAAGTGAAGTAAATATTTTTTTTTACGAAAATATTGCATAAACTAAAATAAAATTTCATACAAGCCCAAATATTCAAAATTTTATTTATTTATAAAGTACATTAATTTACATTCAAATCATGTTCTTTTACATTGTAACATTCAGTGATTTAGGCCCCGATTGTGCGTGACCGTAGTAGGGTCCACTGGTTCAATCGGAGTCTAAATTTAAACCCATAAAAAATGACTAATGATAAGAGAAAATAATTAAGGGTATTATTATTTGGGAATTAAAAAGATTTGGGGTAGAATTAGAAGAAAATAAAATTTTCTATGGACAAAATTGGGATTATGGAAATTGTTTGGGGAAAAAGTGTGAATATGGAGCAAGATGTGGCAAATATGGAATTTTTCAAAGTTTAAATGTT
The DNA here is from genome assembly GCA_023653625.1 of Triadica sebifera. NCBI lineage: Eukaryota > Viridiplantae > Streptophyta > Magnoliopsida > Malpighiales > Euphorbiaceae > Triadica > Triadica sebifera. The sequence continues at coordinate 15,134,771 of CM042899.1, forward strand.
AATTAAGATTAATTAAATTAATTAACCAATAGAAATAAGGATTAATTTTAATTAGTGGGACACACTTCTTAATTTAGGTATAAAAGTCAAAAAGGAAGAACAAAATATCTAAGTCATCATCTTATTCTTTCTTCACCTCTTTGGTCGTCCACCTTAGTCCCTCCATAAGCCTCCATTTGCATTCAATCCAAGCTTGAAAAATAAAGCAAATAAATTAGTTTTGAGAGAGGAAAAATCAGAATTTAAGAGTTCTTACCATAAAAGGTACCAAAGGAGCAAAAAGGAAGGAAGAAAGAAGAAAAGGAAAGAGAGAAAAATTAAGGGGAATTTCGGCCCACTTGGAAGATCCTTAAGGTGAGTTTATTCTTCTTAAATTCAACCTTTTTCCTTCCATTTGAGATCCATATTGATGATAGATGTGATTAGGTTTGGTAGATTTAGGTTATATTGCAAGATTGGAATTGAGAATTTAAGTTTGTGATTAGTTGATGAAAGTTGTAGTTAAACTTTGAATTGATGATATTTGATGTTAATTAATTGTTTTATGACTTAAAAACTAGATAAAAATGATGTTAAGGGATGAATGAGGGGCTGCCATAGTTAAAGAAATTTAGGGGAAATGGAAATTGATAGATTAAGTGAATTGAGTGTTAAATTGAAGAAAATGAATTGGGAACTAGGATATGGTTTTTGGGCAGCCATGACATATTAAGAGGGAAGTTTAATCATAGTACATTTTAGCTCAATTAAGGTGTAAAACATATTAGGAGTATTAGAATATTAAGTAGACATGAAAAGCATTGAAAATGGATATTGGAATTGAAATATGGTATGGTTGTGCAGGAAAAATAAGTGAACAAGTGAGAGGCCCTCAAGAGGATAACAAAGGCAAGGAGAAAGCTAGCTAATAAGGGAAGGAAGAGAAGGTTTAAGGGAAGAACTAAGGCTGATTAGGTATGTGCTTCATTGATAAAAATTTTGCATGTTGTTAATATGTATGGAATTATATTTTAAGGTTTGTTATGTTTGAATTTTTGAGATGTTATGTGATTTGTTGTGACTTTTCATATTATATATAGAAATGGGACCAAATGGTGTGAAATAATTGAGACATATGAATGTAGTTGTAATTCTGGAAATTTTAGTATTAAAATGAATGCAAATGATGAATATGGATTGATGCCAATTGATGGCTCGGGTAGATAATTCTAGGAACAACTCTATCTATTTTGATGATAACTTGAGTTATGGAACTCATTGTTTTATGTTATTTGTTGGAAATGAAAGGTAAGACACAGGGCTTTAATTTGTATTTAGACTATAACATCTAATTATGTTTAGATTTGCCTAGAAAAATGCATGAAGTTCAAACCTAGAATCTGAGCAGAAAATTTTGTGATGATGCAGTAGTAAGTGATTTTTGATGCATCATAAATCTAAAAATTGTTCAAAGGCCATAACTCCAAATTCGAATTATAAATGGGCTAAAAATGAAGCCCAAAAATAGGTCCGAAATCTGTCATAGGTAAAAATATACAATATTGGGCTTTTTGCATGTGTTGTTATAATTATATATAATAATCCATGAAAATATTTACTTTGATGGTAATTATAAATATTTAATAAATTATTTATGTATGAGATTTTATTGCAATAATAATGGAAATAAAAAACAAAAATAAATAAGCATTATTATGATAGTCAAATAATATTGTCATTTTTGAAATATAGTGAATTAATATAAAAATAATTAAGCCCAAAAATATCTAGTCTAGAACTAGAATAGGGAATAGTTTGACATGCCAATTAGGGGATTTAAGGCACTAGGTGCCAAATATGAAAGTCGGTAATGACAATTATTAAATGCGTTCGGTGCAAATTTATTAAGCCGGTAATGACATTATTATAAAAGCGCTCGGCGCTACATTATGAAAGTCGGGAATGACAATTCCGTTATTCCTATTAGTTAGTTCGGTTATAGGTGTTATGGGCACAAGAAAATAATAATAATAATAATAATAATAATAATAATAATAATAATAATAATAATAATAATAATAATAATAAATGTGATTTTTTTTATAAATGTTATATGAATTAAAGTTGTTAAATATTGAGTATTTGTTGAAATTTATTGATTTTATATAATTTTTTTATTTTTTTATTTTATGCCTCATTTATTAAATGATTAATTAATATGTGAGAAAATATATTTGTATGTAAACTTTTTATCATTGAAGCACCACTAAGCTAGTAGCTTAGCGTGGGTGGTTTCCTCTAGCGCAGGTTAGAAGGGTAGCCATAGAAAATAGACTGTCAAAAGAAGAAGGGTACCCGGAGGGAAGCAGCAAAAAGTTTTGGGTTTTCTTTTTTGGTATATTTTGTTAAAATTTTTGTAAATTAACTTATAGTTGTATTTCATATAATGTGTATTAAAGATATAAATTACAATGTAATAGAACATAGTTTGGATGTAAATTAATGTATTTTATAAATAAATAAATAAATAAAACTTTAAATATCTATGCTTGTAATAATTTTTATTTCGGTGTTTGCAATATTTTCAAAAGAAATGTTACTTCATTTCATTAAATTTACAAAACAGTAAGATGGGTAATGCTCACTTATCTTGCCGAACGGAAGTGGGGTAAGGGGGTGTTACATACATAGTGACTCACATATTTAATACACATGATATGAAATAAAAACAATACTTTAATTTATAAAGTTTTTGACAAAATATACCAAAAATAAAACCAAAGCTGCTAGCTGCTTTCCTCCGGGTACCCTTTTTCTTCTGACAATACTAATTTCTACGGCTACCCTTCTAACCTACGCGAGAGGAAACTACCCGCGCTAAGCTACTAGCTTAGTGGTGCTTCAATGATAAAAATTTTACATACATATATATTTCCTCACATATTAATTAACCATTTAATAAGTAAGACATAAAATAAAGAATTATATACAATCAATAAATTTCAACAAATACTCAATATTTAACAACTTGAATTCATATAACATTTATAAAAATCATGTACTTCGATTTTATTATTATTATTATTATTATTATTATTATTATTATTATTATTATTATTATTATTATTTTGTGCCCATAACACCTATAACCGAACTAACTAATAGAAATAACGGGGTTGTCATTCCCGGCTTTCATAATATAGTGTCGAGCGCTTTTATAATAATGTCATTACCGGTTTTTGTTATATTGCCATTACCGGTTTAATAATTTTGCGCTGAGCGCATTTATAAATTGTCATTACCGACTTTCATATCTGGCACCGAGTGCCTAAATTCCCTGATTGGCATGCCAAACTATTCTCTATTATAGTTCTAGCCTAGGTGTCTTTGGGCTTAACTATTTTTATTTTAATTCCAAATATTTCAAAAATGTCAATATTATTCAACTATCATAATCATACTTATTTATTTTTGTTTTTTATTTCCATTATTATTGCACTAAACTCTCACACATAAATAATTTGTTAAACATTCATAACTACCATTAAAATAATTATTCACATTAATTATTATAAATAATTATCACAATACATGCACAAAGCCCAATATTGTATGTTTTTACCTATGACAGATTTCGAACCTATTTTTAGGCTTCATTTGTAGCCCATTTATAATTCGAATTTGGAGTTTTGGCCTTCTAACACTTTTTAGCTTATTGTCTTAACTTTTAGATGCATTAAAAATCATTTAAATCGCAGTTTTTTTAATCAAAAGTTATGATCAATTCACTACTGCATCATTACATAATTTTTTGCCTAGAATTTTCTGGACATATTCTAGGTTTAAATTTCATGCATTTTTATGGGCAAATCTAGACATAATTAGATGTTATAGTCTAAATAATAATTAAAGCCCTGTGTCTTAGCTTTCATTTCCAACAAAGAACATACAAAAAGGAGTTCCATAACTCAAGTTATCATCAAAACAGTCAGAGCTGTTTCTAGAATTCTGTACCCGAGCCATCAATTTGCATCAATCCATATTTCAACCACATTCATCATTTGCATTCATTTTAATACTAAAATTTCCAGAATTACAACTACATTCATATGTATCAATTATTTCACACCATTTGGTCTCATTGCCATATATGATATCAAAAGTCACAATAAATCACATAACATCTCAAAAACACAAACATAACAAACCTTAACATATAATTTCATACATACTAACAACATGCAAAATTTTTATCAATGAAGCACATACCTAATCAGCCTTGGTTCTTCCCTTAAACCTTCTTTTCCTTCCCTTATTAGCTAGCTTTCTCCTTGCCTTTGTCACCCTCTTGATGGCCTCTCACTTGTTCACTTATTTTTCCTACACAACCATACCACATCTCAATTCCAATATCCAATTTCAATGTTTTTCATGTCTACATAATATTCTAATGCTCCTAATATGTTTTACACCTTAATTAAGCTAAAATGTACTAAGGTTAAACTTCCTTCTTCATATGTCATGGCTGCCCAAAAACTATATTCTAGTTCCCAATTTATTTTCTTCAATTCAACACTCAATTCACAATTAATTAATCACCAATTGTGGTATTTCTATGCTAATTTCAATTTTTCCCAAATTGCTTTAACTATGGCAGCCCCTCATTCATCCATTAACATCATATTTTCTTTAGTTTTTAAGCCATAAAACAATTAACTAACTTCAATTATCATTAATTCAAAGTTTAATTACACTTCCATCAACTAATCACAAACTTAAATTTCTACTTCCAATCTTGCAACATAAGCTCAATCTACCAAACCTAATCACATCTATCATCAATATAGATCTCAAATTGAAGGAAAAATGTTGAATTTAAGAAGAATAAACTCACCTTAAGATCATTCCAAAGCTGACTGAATTTCCCCTCAATCTTTCTCTTTTATTTCTCTTTTTTTTTCTTCCTTTCTTGTTTCTTTGGCACCTTTTATGGTAAGAACTCCTTAATTTAGAATTTTCATCCCTCAAAACTATTTTTTTTCTCGCTGGAAAAAGGAAGAAAATAAAGATTTATTGGGCTGGAGATGGACGGCAACAAGGTGGGAGAAAAGAAGAAAAGAATGACTTATGGAAGAATGTAGAATTTTGTTCTTCCTTTTTGACTTTATACCTAAATTAAGAAGTGGGTCCCACTAATTAAAATTAATCCTTATTCTCATTGGTTAATTAATTTAATTAATATTTAAACTTTGAGAAATTCTATATTTGCCACATCTTGCTCTATATTCACACTTTTTCCCCAAACAATTTCCATTATACCAATTTTGTCCATAGAAAATTTTATTTTCTTCTAATTCTATCCCTAAATCTTTTTAATTCCCAAATAATAATTCCTTTAAATATTTTCTCTTATTATTAGTCATTTTTTTATGGGTTTAAATTTAGACTCCGATTGAACCAGTGGACCCCACTACAGTCACGCGCAATCGGGGTCTAAATCACTGAATGTTACAAGGTTAGTATTAACTTGTTTGTTCTAATTCTTTTTTATACTCTTTGTTACGAATTCTTTGTTGATTTGGAGGTGAAGGGTTTATGCTTATTTCCTTTTCGTTACTATATCCTTATTGATTTAAGGGTGAAAAGGGTTAAGTACATAATTGATTTGAATTGAAGATTTGATTGCTAAATTGATTTGAATATCATCTACACTTGATTCTAGGGGGTTGTCACATAAAATAATCCCAACTCCAACAAATGTTTGAATGTTCAAGTTAAAAAAGAACTCATTAGATTGCATATAGTTCAAATATAGGCAAAATTGAAATTGTAAGAACTAAAATGAAATTCAACAATGAATAAGGATTTGATACCAATTTGATGTAGAACCCCAAGTTTAAAGTATGTAATTATGCAAACCAAACATGTGAAATCAGAAATAAGAACTAAGAATCCTAGATAAACATCATACTAAACCCCCAATTGACAACCAAAAGGAAATGTAGATAATCAGACTTAAAATTGAAAAAAAAATGCCATAATTGTACCTTGATAATTTTAATAAATTCGAATGCAACAAGAAGTAGAATACACTCTCTTGAAGAATGGAAAACCAAAGTTTTTTTTTTCAATTATCTGATGTCTAAAAAGTCAAACACACAAAAGAGAGGCTGTATATGTAGCCTCCAAAGTTTCCTAAGCTAATAAGAAAACCCCTAAAGAACCAAAGAAAGAATAGGGCTGCCCAAATAGCTTCACATGTCTAGCCCTTGTTCAATGAACCTAGACAACTTAAAATTAAATAGTTTTAGCTAATTAGAACAAACCAAATAAAGTCTTCTTAAACACATAAGTTGGGTAAAAAAAACCAAACAAGGCCCTTGATTTTTAAACACATGGGCTTAGGTTAAATGGTTTTAAAAACTATTACATAGAGCATTTTAATTAATCCTACATGCATGGATAAGAAGAAAGAGTTGTTTCTCTTCAATCTTGAGTTCTTTTGGCCCATTCTTCATGGTCACAACCTTTTCTCCAAAGAGCTCCTCCACAAATGCTCCCACAAAGGCTTGATATGCTTCTTTAAGTCTTTTAGATCTTAATCTTGTAATTAGCCCACTTAGCATCTTTTAGTGCTCATCTCCACTTCTAATGGCCCCATGTTACCCTATGCTTTTGGTGGCCCCATGTTGGCCCATATCTCTAGTGGCTCCATATCGGCCCATGTCATGATTTTGTTGATGACTAGTTGTATCCACAACATGTAATATATCCAAAGTCTTATTATTAACACCAAAATGCCCCACTAATCCCCACTATGAGCCGCACACATAAGTAGCTCCCTTAAAGAATAAATAGGCACAAAATGCTTACCATCTCTAAAAAAACTATCAGCCTATAAAATTTCTGATAAGCAACATGCTCACATGACTCATACATGTTAGTAAAGTCAAATCAGTTGCATAAAGTTCTTTAATTTGCTCAAAACCCGATAATTTAGAACTTAAAGTAGTAATAAATGTATATCTCATTTAAAGAACATTTGCTACCACATTATATTTACCTTGCTTGTACTTAATCACAAAAGGGAAAGTTTCAATGAACTCCATCCATTTACCATGTCTCCTATTGAGCTTTATTTGTCATTTCAAATGTTTCAAGGGCTCATAATGTATACACAAAACTCCTTAAGAAGGAGGTGATGCAGCAACCCCCTAGATTCTAAGTCTAGACGACCTCCAATTCCATTCAGAATCAAATCTTCAATTCTAATCAATTGTTAATTAAACTCTTCACCCCTTAATTAGTATGGAATTGGTAACAAATAGTATAAGAACGAAGTAGAACATGCCATAAGTCAATACAAAAATGATAAGTAAAATAATCCCTAGTATACCAAGGTGTTGAGCATGCCTTTCTTGAAGAAAACTTTTCAAATATTTATTAATCATGTAATCTATATGCTTTCAAGTTTTTGGGAGGTATTTATACCTCTAAATAACCTAAAGTCCCATAAGGAAAAGGAATTCTAAAGATATCTAACCCTAATCCCTTAAAGATTGGGATTCACATCTCATCCTATCTAAATCCCTTAAAAATAGGGATTACAAGTAATAAAACTCAAATACTTTTTATTAAAGGAAAACTAATCCAAAATAATTTTAAAAAGCTAGAATCCAACTAGAATAAGGAAAACTAGTCAAATCTGAATATATATTTAGACCCCATGAATTGGGCTTAAAAATAACATATTAAAGCCAAATAATAAGCTTTGCATACCTCCCAAGGCTGCCTATAAGTTGTGAACATGTTTGCACATGCACTACACATGTTTTCTCAAATTTGCTCATTTCATTTAATGGGTTTGGACACCTTGGAAATAGGCCCAGTTGACTTTTATCTTCATTAAATACTTTGTTGATCTTCACCTTAGGCTTTCCTTTGTATAACATTGGCCCATAAGCTTGATTTTGGACTTTAGGCCCAATTTTGCTTCTAATGCTCTAATGTTGGCTCTTATGGGTTGGAACATGGCCCAAAGGTATTTGAACATATAAAAGAGCTTGTGAACTCCTTTTAAGCCCATGTTAAGGATATAAGGTTGTCCACTTCGTTGGAGCAAGATGTATGATTAGCACCCTTGCTCATATCATTCCCCATTTCCTTAAGAAAATTCATCCTCGAATCTTTGCCTACATCAAAAGCAAAATGTACAATAAAATGCAAAGAATAATCAAAATTGTGGCAGCCGTCACCCCCTCACCCAAACCGCACCAACACATGCCCGGATGAAGGAGCGCTGCTGTCCGTCTTCTTCTTTATACTTCTTCAAATCGCTATATTTTTTTTACACTCATGTATATATATAGATATAAACAAAAACCAGAGTACAATTTTATTTACATAAGGTAGTAATTTTAACTTCAAAGAAATTCTTAGCAAACTTTAAAAGTAAGTTTTACAAACTCTAACATTTCTTTAATATAAGAGCCAAATACAAAAATTTCAAAACTTGTAACCCACTTTCTCAAGGTTCAGCTGCTTTACTTGAATGGGATCACCGCTTGCTTTATCTAACGCCTTCAGCTACCTTTGTATATCTGCGTGGAAATTAAACTCCACGCTAAGCTCTAAGCTTAATGGTGCATATAAATAAGGCAATATAGTATATCATGCAACAAGCATTAACAAATATCATTTTGTGCATTTAATTGTTTGCATGCAAGACTATCAACATATTCCCATTTCATACAAGTATAAATGTCATGCTCACATAGACAATGTTATTTTCATTTATCTATAATGGTAAATTATTCTATTAATCTCTTTATCTTTACATTTCTATCTCATATCATCATCGTTTTCTTATTCTTTTCTTTTCTTATTTTCCAACATATCCTCATTATCTTGCCCACATCACTCTAAAGTTTTGGACTGACTGGATACGGGTTATGGATCAGGAGTGCTCTCACAAGCTTATGCCACCCTGTCCACTATCTGGCTCAAAAGAGCTTCTCAAATCAATGACGCTCTCACAAGCTTAAGCCACATTGATTAAGTATAATTTCATCATAGATGAATAACCGGATCAAGGGTGCTCTCACAAGCTTAGGCCACCTTGTCCTCATTTATATGTGCTCATTAGAGCTTTCTCAAGTCAGTAGCGCTCTCACAAGCTTAAGCCATACTGACCGAGCATCCCAGATGTGATTACTCATCAGAGCTTTCTCAAGTCAGTAACGCTACTGGAATGAATCGCACAAAAGCATTCACTGTCGTGATTACTCATTCACGCCCGTGAATAAGTTCACTTCCCTGATTCCAACTCGTGAACGCTTCTGGAATGAATAGTACCATTTCCACAATCAGTCACAACTGTGAACCCTCAAGTTCATGCACGTGACTCAGTAGTCACACTCGTGACTTTCAGCAGAAAATATGCATATTCACATTTCATTCATTCTAACATCATCCAAATCATACCAAATTCTATTTCATGCATTTTTGAGATTTTTTACTCAACTTATTACTTTCTAATACATGTAAATGTCTTGATCATACAAGATTTTCTAACATGCATCATTAATTCAATGTCACAATTATCTCATTCATACATGTCTAAACCTATGGTTTCATACCATAATCATCATCATTTTTGAAATGCATTTATCTAAAATCATATTCAGCATGCATTATTTCAAATAAAAATAGGCTATTTCCTTAAGTTATGCACAAACCTTAATCTTTCTCCTTCACTCTTCTAGGTAGCTTTATCTTTTCCTTTGCTTCTTAGAGCTTGTTCCTTGTCACTTAGAACTCCTACAACATTATAGATCATTATCATCATCATCTGATTTCATCAAGACCCTAAACTCTCTTTTTTTCTCTCAAAACCCTAGTTTCTCTCTCTTTCCACATGAGTCTTGGATGAGCTCAAAATTCAAACTTCCTTTAAGAAAAGATGATGAAGAAGAAGAGAGGCTTCTTACCTTACACTTTTCTTCACTTGATCACAACTTTGGAGATTTTCTCTCTCTACAAACTTGAATTTTCTTCCTCTTTCTTGCTCTTTCCAACTTCCTTGGGAGTTATGGGCCATGAAAATCACCTTGTCTTGCTCTTTCCCTTCTCTTCCCTTCCTTTCTCTCTCTAGAATCAAGGTGAACTATGGAGGAATGGATTTAGCTGGCGTGACTAGTGGGGAAAAGAGAAAATAAGGCAGAAAATGAAGAGAAGAAGAAGAAGAAAAGAAGTCTTAAATAGGGTATCCAAAAGTCTTCATGTGGGACCCACCATTTGGCCATTTTCTCCCAATTTTATACTTAATCAATATTAATCATCTTCTTTTAAATATCATGGCCGGCCAACCCAAATTTTAAGTGTCCAATTTCCTATTTTTAATTAGCAATTAATCTCATTAATCCTCCAATTTTTGGTTATTTGCAATTTGACCCCAAAATTTATCAAATTTTGCAATTTAGTCCTTTACTGTAAATCCACTTCTTTAAACTCTATAATCACTTAATTAGGCATTTATCATTTAATTTAGCCATTATTTGATCAATTTTTGTAAAAATCGAATTTAGACTCTGATCGGTCAAACGCGTCAACTTCTCGACACGTGCGACTCGGGGCCCAAATTAGCGGATATTACAAAAATTGTTAGTAAATATGATACTTGAGGATATGTTGCGAAGTTGCATCCTCGAGTTTGAAAGTTGTTGGGAATGGTATTTGCCATTGGCCGAGTTTTCTTACAATAACAACTATCAGTCCAGCGTCAAAATGGCACCATATGAAGCACTTTATGGGAGGAAATGTAGGACTCCTTAATGTTGGACATAATTGAGTGAAAAGAAGCTAATGGCGACAGATTTGGTTTGAGAAACTAAAAAGAAGGTATCGGTGATCAAGGATAGATTGAAAAAAGCCATGGACCGACAAAAATCATATGTAAATTTAAGAAGAAAATATATAGAGTTCTAGGTCGAAGATTAGGCATTTTTAAAAGTATCACCCTGGAAGAAAGTTATGAGATTTGGCAATAAGGGCAAACTAAGTTCGATATTTTTAGGCTCTTATGAGATTATGCAGTGAGTGGGACCTGTAGCTTATCGATTGAAGCTGCCTCAAGAGTTGGAAAAGATTCATGATGTGTTCCACGTGTCAATGCTACGGAGGTATAGGTCAAGAGTTGGAAAAGTATCACCCTAGCCATGTGATCAAGTTAGAAAAAATTCAGATACAAACTGATATGACTTATGAAGAGAAACCATTAAAGATCCTAGCCAGAAAAGTTAGACATCTCAAGAACAAGCAAATGCCACTAGTGAATGTGTTATGGAGTCACCACAATATGGAAGAAGTCCCGTGGGAGCAAGAAGTTGAAATGAGGCAACAATATCCATGATTGTTTAATACAGGTAAAATTTTGAGGACAAAATTTTTATTGGTAGGGAAGAATTGTAATGACCCAAATACCGGGTTAGTCGTAAACTGTAGTTTCCAAAATTGATCAGTATATCTGGGAGTCAAAAATACATCTATGGGTGAAAAATATTTTGTTTGATCATCTAAAAATATAGACTATGACTAGTCCGGGGATAAAATTTTGAGTGAAAATGAGGTCAAATAAGTCCTCAAAAGTCAAAACTAAGAAAACAATGGGAGATGGTTTAATTAATAAAGTAGTTGACCATACTTTGACTGGACTGTGAAAAATAGCAAAAGATATTTAAAAATTTATTTTAAGACATGGATAGACTCTAAATAATATTCATGATTATTTGACAGTGAAAAAGGAATATTACGGTAACACTGAAAATTAATTTATTAGTCCAGTTCGAGTGAGTCGGACAGGAAATAGACTCCGATTGAGTTGAAAATTTTTGTGTACATATATAAAAATATTTTATGAATTATGGAATTAAATTTGGATGAAATTGAGTTTGGAAACTGAGAGAAATAATTTATAGTCCTTAATTGGACCTAAATGGGTTGGGCTGTGTTTGGCCTAAGCCCACCCATCTTAAGCCACTATATAAAGGCTTAAATACCAGAATTCTCTAGAGAGAATTCTGTAACTTCTTTTTTCCCAAATTCCTTTGCTTGGACGAGCCATTTTCTTCCCATTTTCCTCGAAATTTCTTCCATTTTCTTCAATTTTTATAAAAAATCAAACACCTTAATATAATTGCAGCCTCTAATAGTTAGTGAAAGTCTCCAATCTTCATTTGGAGGGCTAGAGTGGAAGGAAATCAAAAGAGACAAATTAAGATACAAATTTGGGGTATGTGACATTAAGAGTTTTAAATTGGTTTATGGGTTCAAATAGGAAGTTTAAGGTATGTAGATGATAATTATGAAGTTAAATTGAGATAGAAAAGCAAAATAATAGTGGATTAATGGAGTGTGAATTTCGGCCATGGTAGGTGCACAAGGAAGTGAAGAGGCTTCCAAGGAAAAGGCTAAGGAAAAGGAAGCTTAGAAAGGCCAAAGGATGAAAATAAGGTTAGTGATTTCAAAATCTACCTATTTCCATTGTTAAAGCATGAATTAGGGTTATGAAAATTAGGAAAATTGTGTGTTATGTAATTGATAATTGAAGCTTAAAACATTATTAAGGGAATATAAAAAGTGGATTAGAATGGTTGAATTCAATTAAAAAAATTATTTTGTGGAACTTGGAAAATATGACCATATTATGTGAAAAATGCATATTAAGGCATAATTACATTTTAGTGTAATATTATGATACATATGGAAAAATAAATGTATAAATTAGTGAAATGAATATTGAGAAGATGAAAGAAAAATTTTAATGATGAAAATTGAATGTCAGCAGAAATATGAAGAAGAAAAAATTATTATTTTCCTTGCTAATTAAATGAAAATTAAGTCATAAAATGCAAGAAAACATAATATTGAGTGTGTAGAAATTTATTGTAAATTTTTAAAATATATATATTGAATATGTTTCTAATTATTGATTATTTTATGCATGAAATGAAATAAAATGGATAAAGTGTGTGTAGTGAGTTTACTGACTTAATTGATTATTAATGATGAAACCTTGATATATTAGAATGGAAAGTGTGGAAAAAGACTATAGTTATGGATGGATAAAATGTTAAGTAATTAATAATGTAAAAATAATAGAATTTATGAATTTAATTGAAATTGAATTAAAGGAATAATATATTTCCCTTAGTTATTTTTCTGATGGTTAAATCTAGATCAAGATATAATTGGCTAGCCATAGGGACACCATTACTACGATATTGGTCATGATGACTCGCTTATGTAGGTCAATGACGATCTACTTCAGTCATAGTGATTCAGTGATCAGTGTACAGTGCAGTGCTCGGATGGTCCTTCCAAGTCACTCTTCAATGTAGTGGACTTTTGGGGTCCACATTTCATGTATCTGGTTCAAAACTTTTCTATCGAATTTAAACTAAGGACAAATGTCAAACAAAGTAGTAAGAATGAAAAATATGATAAAAATGATGTAAGTCAAAAATATGATAAAAATGATGTAAGTGAAAAATATGATAAAAATGATAAAAGTGAAAAATATGAGAAAAATGATAAATGTGAAAAATGTGAAAAAAATTATATAAGTGATAAATATGATAAATGTGATAAATATGATAAAAGTGATAAAGATGATAAAAATTATATAACAATAATAATGATGATAAAAGTGCTAAATATGACAAAAATAGTAAAATTGAAAAAAATGAAATATAAGTGGAAGAAAAATGTTAAATTATGTAGTTAAAAAGAAAATAAATGAATATATATATATATACATATATATATACATATAAAAAGTATAAATAAATGTAAAGTAGTGGTATGATTGTAAATAAATGAAAATTTAGAAACTAAAATGAAATTTGTATCTAATTAAATAGAAGATTGAAAAAAAAACTATAAGATTAATTGAGAAAAATAGTTAAATTTAATGAAAATATTAAATAGTGAATTGAGGGTAAAAAATATTAAAGTATTAATAAAAAGAATAATAAATATATTAAAGAGAAAATTTGAATAGTGTCGTAAATATAATATTGCATGTATGTATGAAAATATAAGTCAATAAAAATTCTTAGATTAGTAATCACCACTGGGCATTTTAATGCTCAGCTCATAGTTATTTGACTGTGTGCAGGTAGTAGTGGAAAAATACACAGGAATAAGTGTATAAATTTTGGGAGCAGATGAAATGATAAGATAGAAAGTAGTATATTAAAAATGACATGTATATATATGGATATGAGTTTGTAGGAATGAAATTCTGTATATGTTATGATAAATAATATTCATGAATTATTTTATGTGTAAAGAATAAAATGTTGACTTATAGTTGAATGGAAAATATTTTGTATTATATTTGTATTGTTGTACATAAAAATGGGCAGTAGATTGTTTGTCGTGCAGCCGTTATGCTGTCGAAATTGTTAAACAAATAAAAATGATTAAGAAAGTGCTAATAAGATTATGGTCATTAAATTAAATTAAGAATTTTTTTTTGCATACATCGGCTATAATCGCATAAGATTACGTAACGTACATATAAAATAAGTGTTATAAGGGTATCACAGTTTTAGTGGTATCAGAGTGTGGTTTAGGTGGTTCTAAGATCGGAGTGAGAATTAAGTGAATGGATTATATAGATAACATGCCAATTGATGGATGAAATGTATTATAAGTCTAGCGTATGTTTGCTCATTTCCTTATTTTATGGTGAACAATGGCATCCCAACAAGATCAAAGTGTTGGGAACGGTGAGAGTGAAGCGTCGATTAGTACTCAACAAGCTAAAACCCCGAAACAGAATGTCACTCCACTAGTTGCACTACCTCCACCACCACAGCCAGATTTTCTTAATCTTATGGCTGATTACATTCAACATAGATTGCAAACTGAACATGTAATGCCCGATAAATTAGGCCACGGTCGCGGTTGAGCGAAATCCGGCATGCCGAACCGATCGAGTCTAAATTTGGATATGAAATAAATAAATTAAAATAATAATAAGATGGAAGAAAATATTTTGGATATTATCAATTGAGAATTTTGAAGTTTGGAATTAAAATTGGAAAAAAAAATAATTTTTCGCTGAACGAAATTAGAAATTACAGTGTTTTTAGCACATAAATTATAAGAAGGCATAAAAATAGAATATTCTTTATCTAAGGAAAGGAATATACTTTTAATTATGATAAATTAAGAGTGATTAAAATTAATGGACCAATGGGAAGCAAGATTAACAACTAATCCTAACCACCCACCTAATCCAACTATAAAAAGTCAAATTTCTATTTTTTTTTATCATTCTTCTTTTTCATCTTGACCAAACCCATTTCTCTCCCTTTTCTTCTTCTTTGGCCGTGACTCTCCTCCCCCAATTACTCTTCTTTTTCTTTCTTCAATTCAAGCTAAGATTAGATGGAAAAAAAAAGGGGATTAAGGCAAAATCATCAAAGGGAAGTAGAATTTTGAGGTATGTATATTTGGCAAAAATTCAATATAAAAAATGTGGATTTTAATTTTGTGATGTGTATGAAATTCTGAATAATTGATTGAGAAATTAAGTGGTGATTAAATGATGCAATGAATATGAAAATAAAAACTAGAATATGTCGTTGATGCAAAAATGGAAATTGTATGATTTAATTGATGTGCTGAAAAATTTGTCTTATGAACAGTGTATAGTGTTGTGATCATAACTTGAGTTCTGGGAATCATTTCTGAGTGATTTGTATTGGGTTGGAAAGTTAAGACATAGTTCTTGAACTTTTAGTCAGACCATTAGACATGAATATGCCTGAAATTAGGTGAAAAAGTGACTCAAAGTTGACCTAGAAATCTGTTCAAAAAAAACAACTGGACAGATTTGCAATGAACGCATCTTAGGAGAAAATTCATAAATTTTACTAAAATATTCTTTTTAATATAATTCTAGTTGGAAATTAAATATATGACATGTACCTATATTTGGTTAGTTTATCACTTGTGCAATAAAATACTAGGCAGATTGTAGTGAACGTAGCTTAGGAAAAAATTTATAACATTTGCTAAAAAATTCCTTTTAATATGATTCTAGTAGTATATTAAAGACAAGACGTGTATCTAAATATTTCTAGTTGATCACTTGTTCCAATTCCATATAAAAATGGATTAAAATGACAGAGAAAAATAAGGCTTAATTCTGTCTAGTAAAATACTAAGTAGATTGCAGTGAACGTAGCTTAGGAGAAACTTTATAACTTTTACTACCAAATGCCTTTTAATGTAATTCTAGTTGGAAATTAAAGATAAGACATGTACCTATATTTTGTTAGTTGATCATATGTTCAGAATCTGTCTAACAATAGACGAAAAATACAGAGCATCATAAGGAAGAAATGCTGTCCAGAATAGGACAACTGGAAGAAATGTGTTGATTGTTAATTTATGTGACATAAAATGTATTAATTGAATTTTTCTTATAATTATAATGATTGAATGAGCTAGTATGAGGTTGTAAAACATTGAATGAGAATTATTGCATTTATATGGAGTTTATATTAATGTTCCCTACATAATTTATGTAAATATTAATAAAGGTAACAAATGTAATTTAAGCCCTATAACATCTAGTTGAGAACTAGAAATTAGGATAAGTTGGCATGCCAATAAAAGGGTAGAAATGTAGGCACTAAAAATAATAGTGTTGAGATTTAATTTAAGTAGGCACTAAGAAATAGTGTTGAGTTGAAATTACGTAGGCACTAAGAAATAGTTTGAGTTCAAAAATTACGTAGGCACCAAAAAGGTGTTGAGTTGTTGTTGGAAATGTAGGCGTTAAACGCCGAGTTATAAAATAATTATGTAGGCACCGAGTATACTACCGGAGAGCAGAAACCCTGTATCTAGTGTTTAGTTCCGGTCTAAGATGTCATGGGCTATTAAATAAATAACAGAAAAAAAAATGTGAATTATGAAATTGATATTGTGAATTTTATATCTTGAATTGTTAAGAAATTTCAAGCATGCTTAATGAATGAAATTTCATAATTGATGAATTAAATATTTTTGCATGGAGAAAATGGTTTTATTATTAATTGAATATTTGGCATGCTTAATAAATTAATTGTAGTTTCAAAAATTTTATTTTAGAATTATTTATGTAATTATTGGATAGTTGTCAAACGTACCACTAAGCTAGAAGCGCAGATAAATAGAAGTAGTTGTTCCGATAGGGCGACCGAAGAAGAGGGAACCCCCAAGATCAGATTGCAGCAGTCTAGTTCTTTTTGTATGTTTTGAAAATGTTGTAAAAATTAAATTCTAAGAATCTTTTTTTTATGTGAGTTTGTGGCATGTAGGATTTATAAGGAATGAATTTTGTAATTTTATAAATCTAGTATTGTTTCTAAATATTATGGTTTAATTGCATGAGTTCAATTAAATCAAACTATTTCCATCACTAGTTATATATTTAAATGAAAAACAAATAGTAATAAATATTTCACTAATAATAAACTCGAAAAAAAAATTATTACAATGATTTGTACATTGGTTGTAAAAAAAAAGAGCTTATTAGCATTTCCATATCCTATTAACATTTAGTAGGGTAAGGGAGCGCTACATTTAGTGGTATCAGAGCCCAGGCTAATTGATTCTTAATCAGTGGGTGTAAAATAGAATATGTGTCTCATGCATATGTATAAAATGCTGCAATTATCTGACTTGGGTCCCTTCTTCTGGTTTATAGGTAGATATGTATTCGGGATCGGAACAAGATTTCTCAGAAGACGAATTGAGTAATAGCCTTTTAGACTCAGCCAATCTCAGACAACCTCAATCAGTAAGAGATTCCGGGCCGAGTGTAGTAGCTCCTCCGAGAGCAGAGGGATAGGCTAATTTGGGACAGGAGCCTCTTATGGAACAGATAGCAAACTTATTGCAACTGATAGTACAAGCAGTTCCACAACCAGCTCCACCTCCTCCTCCACCTCAGCCAAAACCCCGGATTGATAAGCTGAGAAAATATGGGGCCACAGATTTTATGGGAAGGAGGGAGGATGACCCAACAGCTTCAGAGTTTTGGATGGAGTCCACAGAAAGGGTGTTTGAGGAACTTGAGTGTCCAGAGGAACAAAAGGTCAGATATGTAGTGTCCCTTTTAAAAGATCATGCCTATGACTGGTGGAAATCAATTTTATCAAAGCCCCAGACACCAAAACCACCTTCTTGGAATTTCTTCAAGGCAGAATTTAATAAGAAGTATGTGCCTAGAGTTTATGTGAATGAAAAGAAAAGGGAGTTTCAAGACTTGAAGCAACAAAACATGCCAGTCGCTAAATATGAGATGGAGTTCACCCGACTAAGTAAATATGTGACTGGAATCATTGCAGATAAGGCAGACAGATGTCGTAGATTTGAGGATGGGCTTAATGATGATATTGGGAATATGGTGACTGCCCTTCAGCTTGAGGATTTTGCTACATTAGTATCCTCAGCCATCAGTGTGAAAAGAGGTCAAAGAGAAAGAGGATAGAAGAGCCACCACGGAGGTCGACAATTAGCATGGTCTAGACATCAGGAAAAAGGGGACAAACAGTGCCTAGGTTTTTCCAGTCACGGGGTGCTAAATCAAAATTTTCAGTTAGACAAAGCCAACAGTTGAGGCTAGAGGGGTCTACAGCTAGTGCACCAGCTTCTGGTAACAAGAGATTCATATCTGTCATATGTCAACATTGTGGGAGATTACATGCAGGTGATTGCTGGTTGATTACTGGAGCATGCTTACATTGCGGATCTACAGAGCACAAACTGAAAGATTGCCCTAGAGGAAGAGGTACAGGTGGTGTAGTATCAGTGCATGTTCAGAATGTCACTCGAGGCAGAGGTAGGGGATATGGACAGTCTAGAGCGGCAGGATTGGGCAGAGTATATCAGAATCAGTGAATAGAGCAGAAGGTAGTCGAGCCTTAGCCCGAGCATATGCCATGAGAGCTCGTGAGGAGCAGGATGCCCCGAATGTCATTATCAGTAAAGTTTCTCTTTATGATACTGATTTATTTGCACTGATAGATCTGGGTTCTACACATTCATATTTATGCATGTCACCACCTAGTCAGGGGAATATGGTAGCAGAGGAATTAGATTGTGATATATTAGAGACAAATCCTTTAGGTCATGGAGTGAAAGTTAGTCGAGTCTATAAAAACAGTCCAATCAAAGCTCAGAATGTAGAATTTCCAGCTGACCTAATAGAGTTGCCGTTTCGTGAGTTTGATGCAATCTTGGGGACGGATTGGTTAACTCAGCATAAAGCAGTGGTGGATTGTAAATATAGGAGAGTGACTTTCAAGAATTTAGGGCAGGATGACGTGATTGTCTTGGGCGAGAACCGACCATACTTTACTAATGTCATTTCTGTGATGAAGGCAAGTAAGCTTATCAAAAAGGGATGTGAAGCGTTTTTGGCACATATTGTAGATACCAAGAAAGAAAGTCTAGATCTCAGGGAGATTCCTACAGTATGTGAATATCCAGATATCTTCCCTGAGGACTTGCCAGGGTTACCACCTGTCACGGAGGTAGAGTTTGCCATTGATGTTTTGCCAGGCACAGGCCCGATATCGATCACTCCTTACAGAATGGCACCTGCTGAACTAAAAGAATTAAAAGTGCAGTTGCAAGAGTTGTTAGAGAAAGGGTTTATCAGGCCTAGTGTCTCACCTTGGGGTGCTCCGGTTCTATTTGTGAAAAAGAAGGATGGCACCTTTCGTTTGTGCATTGATTATCGTCAATTGAACAAGATGACAATTAAGGACATATATCCCTTGCCGAGAATAGATGACTTATTTGATCAGTTGAAAGGAGCAGGGTTATTTTCTAAAATTGACCTCAGATCAGGTTATCACCAATTGAGAATTAAAGAATCAGACATTTCAAAAACAGCATTTAGAACTCGGTATGGTCATTATGAATTCTTAGTAATGCCTTTTGGCTTGACAAATGTCCCAGCAGCATTTATGGATCTAATGAATAGAATCTTTAGGCCTTATTTGGACCAGTTTGTGGTGGTGTTCATAGATGATATATTGGTGTACTCCAGAAGTAGAGAAGAGCATAATCAACATCTTCGTATTGTCTTTCATACCTTGAGAGAGAATCAATTGTATGCGAAGTTGTCGAAATGTGCATTCTGGTTAGATGAAGTGGCCTTTCTAGGGCATATTGTCTCAGCCGATGGGATTGGAGTTGACACCAGTAAGGTAGAGGCAATCCTCAACAGGAAACCGCCTCGGAATGTGATAGAGGTGAGAAGTTTTATTGGTTTGGCTGGTTATTATCGGAGATTTGTGAAAGGATTCTCAATGATAGCCTCACCACTGACAAAATTACTTAGAAAGGAGACCAAATTTGAGTGGACAGACTGATGCCAGACTAGCTTTGATAAGTTGAAGAAAATGTTGATAGAGGCACCAGTGTTGACACAACCTACAGTAGAAAAAGATTTTATGGTGTACAGTGATGCTTCCCTTAATGGTTTAGGTTGTGTATTAATGCATGAAGGTAAAGTGATCGCTTATGCTTCCAGACAACTGAAGCCTCATGAGAGAAATTATCCGACACATGATCTGGAACTAGCAGCCATTGTGTTTGCGTTGAAAATATGGCGACACTACCTGTATGGTGAGCAATGTTATATCTATACAGACCATAAAAGTCTGAAATATTTTCCTTCACAAAAGGAACTCAATTTGAGACAAAGGCAATGGCTAGAATTAATCAAAGACTACAATTGTATCATTTATTATCAGCCGGGTAAGGCCAATGTGGTAGCAGACGCTCTAAGTAGAAAAACTCTTACAGGTAAATGTTAAAACTTAAATTTATTAAGTGAACATGAAAAAAAAATGAAATAATAATTTATTTATATATTATTTAGGCAGAATTGCAGATTCAACCCACATTGATCCAACAAGTAAAGAACAATCAGAAGTAGGACACGAAATTAAAGGAAATCTTTGAAATGGTGAAAAACTAGAATTTGCTATTGATTCAGATGGGAGTTTAAGGCAAAAAGGCAGGTTATGTGTGCCAGACATACCAGAATTGAAACAAGATATTTTGAAGGAAGCTCACAATGTTATTTATGCAATGCACCCAGGAAGCAACAAAATGTATCATGACTTGAAGGCATATTACTGGTGGCCAGGAATGAAAAGAGATATCACCGAGTATACTACCAGATGTTTAACTTGTCAGCAAATGAAGGCTGAGCATCAAGTACCAAGTAGATTATTGCAGTCAATTTCAATTCCGGAGTGGAAATGGGAAAGAGTTACAATGGATTTTGTTTCTGGTTTGCCCTTGACACAAAAGAGGCATGATTCAATATGGGTAGTGGTGGACCGGCTCACTAAATCAGCTCATTTTCTACTGATCAAGATGGATTATCCACTTAACCGTTTGGCAGAGATCTATGTTAATGAGATAATTCATTTACATGGTGTGCCAATTTCAATCATTTCAGATCGAGACCCGAGGTTCACTTCAAAATTCTGGAAAAGTTTGCATCAAGCCATGGGAACTCGACTCAATTTCAGTACAACTTTCCACCCACAAATAGGTGGACAATCAGAAAGGGTCATACAGATATTGGAAGATATGTCGAGGAGTTGTGTGATAGAATTTGAAGGCAGTTGGGACAAACATCTTCCATTGATAGAATTTGCCTACAATAATAGTCACCAAGCCAGTATCGGCATGGCACCATATGAAGCCTTGTATGGGAGGAAATGTAGAACACCTCTATGTTGGACTGAGCTTAGTGAAATGAAAGTAGTGGGTCCAGATCTAGTACAACAGACAGAGGAAAAAGTGAGAGTAATAAGAGATAGGTTGAAAGCTGCTGCTGATAGATAGAAATCATATGCAGATTTGAAAAGGAGGGATATTGAGTATACAGTTGGTGACAAGGTTTTCTTAAAAGTCTCACCATGGAAAAGGATTTTCCGATTTGGAAAGAAGGGAAAGTTGAGTCCTAGGTTCATTGGACCTTATGAGGTACTTGAACGCATAGGTCCTGTGGCGTACAAATTAGCTTTACCACCAGAGTTAGACAAGATTCATAATGTATTCCATGTGTCCATGTTGAGAAGATATCGATCAGATCCATCTCATATCATATCAGCAGAACCTATAGAAATACGAACAGATCTAACTTATGAAGAAGAGCCAGTGGAAATTCTTGCTCGAGAAATGAAGGAGCTACGGAACAAGAAGGTACCATTGGTAAAGGTTCTGTGGAAAAATCATAATTCAGAAGAAGCGACTTGGGAAAATGAAGAGGTGATGAAGGCCCAATATCCACAATTATTCCACTCCAGTTAAAAAGGTAAATTTCGAGGACGAAATTTTTTTAAGGGGGGAAAATTGTAATGCCCGATAATTTAGGCCATGGTCGCGGTTGAACGAAATCCGGCACACCGAACCGATCGGGTCTAAATTCGGACATGAAAGAAATAAATTAAAATAATAATAAGATGGGAGAAAATATTTTAGATATTATTAATTGAGAATTTTGAAGTTTGGAATTAAAAGTGGAAAAAAATAATATTTTGCTGAACGAAATTAGAAATTGCAGTGTTTTTAGCATATAAATTATAAGAAGGCATAAAAATAGAATATTCTTTATCTAAGGAAAGGAATATTATTTTAATTATGATAAATTAAGAGTAATTAAAATTAATGGACCAATGGGAAGCAAGATTAACAACTAATCCTAACCACCCACCTAATCCAACTATAAAAAGTCAAATTTCCATTTTTTTTTTATCATTCTTCTTTTTCATCTTGACCAAACCCATTTCTCTCCCTTTTCTTCTTCTTTGGCCGTGACTCTCCTCCCCCAATTACTCTTCTTTTTCTTTCTTCAATTTAAGCTAAGATTAGATGAAAAAAAAGGGATTAAGGCAAAATCATCAAAGAAAAGTAGAAATTTGAGGTATGTATATTTGGCAAAAATTCAATATATAAAAATATTGATTTTAATTTTGTGATGTGTATGAAATTCTGAATAATTGATTGAGAAATTAAGTGGTGATTAAATGATACAATGAATATGAAAATAAAAACTAGAATATGAGGTTGATGGAAAAATGGAAATTGTATGATTTAATTGATGTGCTGAAAAATTCATCTTATGAACAGTGTATAGTTTTGTGATCATAACTTGAGTTTTGGAAATCATTTCTGAGTGATGCTTATTGGGTTGGAAAGTTAAGACATAGTTCTTGAACTTTTATTCAGACCATTAGACATGAATATGCCTGAACTTAGGTGAAACAGTAACTCAAAATTGACCTAGAAATCTGTTCAAAAAATAAAACTGGGCAGATTTGCAATGAACGCATCTTAGGAGAAAATTCATAACTTTTACTAAAATATTCTTTTTAATATAATTCTAGTTAGAAATTAAATATATGACATGTACCTATATTTTGTTAGTTTATCACTTGTGCAATTTCCATCGAAAAAGGGGCTAAAAATATAGACCAATATAAGGCCAAATTCTGTCCAGTAAAATACTGGACAGATTGTAGTGAACGTAGCTTAGGAGAAAATTTATAACGTTCGCTAAACAATTCCTTTTAATATGATTCCAGATGTATATTAAAGACAAGGCGTGTGTCTAAATATTTCTAGTTGATCACTGGTTCCAATTCCATATAAAAATGGATTAAAATGACAGAGAAAAATAAGGATTAATTATGTCCAGTAAAATACTGACTAGATTGCAGTGAACGTAGCTTAGGAGAAAATTTATAACTTTTGCTACCAAATGCATTTTAATGTGATTCTAGTTGGAAATTAAATATAATACATGTACCTATATTTTATTAGTTGATCATATATTCAGAATCTGTCTAACAATAGACGAAAAATACAGAGCATCATAAGGAAGAAATGCTGTCCACAATAGGACAGCTGGAAGAAATGTGTTGATTGTTAATTTATGTGACATAAAATGTATTAATTGAATTTTTCTTATAATTATAATGATTGAATGAGCTAGTATGAGGTTGTAAAACATTGAATGGGAATTATTGCATTTATATAGAGTTTGTATTAATGTTCCCTACATAATTTATGTAAATATTAATAAAGGTAACAAATGTAATTTAAGCCCTATAACATCTAGTTGAGAACTAGAAATTAGGATAAGTTGGCATGCCAATAAAAGGGTAGAAATGTAGGCACTAAAAATAATAGTGCTGAGATTTAATTTAAGTAGGCACTAAGAAATAATGCTGAGTTGAAATTACGTAGGCACTAAGAAATAGTGCTGAGTTCAAAAATTACATAGGCACCAAAAAGGTGCTGAGTTGTTATTGGAAATGTAGGCATTAAACGCCGAGTTATAAAATAATTATGTAGGCGCCGAGTATACTGCCGGAGAGCAGAAATCCTGTATTCAGTGTTTAGTTCCGGTCTAAAATGTCATGGGCTATTAAATAAATAACAGAAAAAAATGTGAATTATGAAATTGATATTGTGAGTTTTATATCTTGAATTGTTAAGAAATTTCAAGCATGCTTAATGAATGAAATGTCATAATTGATGAATTAAATATTTTTGCATGAAGAAAATGGTTTTATTATTAATTGAATATTTGACATGCTTAATAAATTAATTGTAGTTTAAAAAATTTTATTTTAGAATTATTTATGTAATTAATGGATAGTTGCCAAACGTACCACTAAGCTAGAAGCTTAGCGCGTGTGTTTCACGCGTAGATAAATAGAAGTAGTTGTTCCGATAGGGCGATCGAAGAAGAGGGAACCCCTAAGATCAGATTGCAGCAGTCTAGTTCTTTTTGTATGTTTTGAAAATTATGTTGTAAAAATTAAATTCTAAGAATCTTTTTTTTTATGTGAGTTTGTGGCATGTAGGATTTATAAGGAATGAATTTTGTAATTTTATAAATATGGTATTGTTTCTATATATTATGGTTTAATTGCATGAGTTCAATTAAATCACACTATTTCCATCACTAGTTATATATTTAAATGAAAAAAAAGAGTAATAAATATTTTACTAATAATAAACTCGAAAAAAATTATTATTATAATGATTTGTACATTGGTTGTAAAAAAAAAGAGCTTATTAGTATTTCCATATCCTATTAACATTTAGTAGGGTAAGGGAGCGCTACAGAACATGTTCAACAACCATAGCTAGCGGAATAGGTAGAACCTCCTGCTCCACCTAAAAAGAAGCCGATTTTGGAGTAGTTGAAGTAATTGGGGGCTGAAGATTTCTACTGGTGTGATCCATTGACCCTTGTACAAGTTGAAGAATGGTTATACAAGATAAAAAGGTTATTTGAAATCACTCATAGCCCGCCTTAAGAGAAATTTGAAGGTACTATAGCATTACTCCAAGGTCCTGAATTCATTTGGTGGGATTCAGTATGCAACCATATCCCAGGTGAATAATTGAATTGATATTTCTTATTGGCCCAGTTTGAAATGAAATAAATAGGGTCAGAGTATAAAGCAGAGATGCAATATGCTTTTTAGAGACTCAGACAGGGAAATAAGACAGTAGCAGAATATGAATACGAGTTTGAGCACCTCAATTCCTATCTTGATGACTATCAGTTAACAGAGGATAAATTATGTCAGAGATAGAGAATGGGTGCACAACAACATCCAATTTTGCGTGATATGGTAGAAGCGGCTATTAAAATGGAAAGTATCCAGACAAATGAGGCTAACAGACAAACTCGATTTGTGCAGAAGAGGAAGTGGAGACAGTTCAGTAGTTCAGGTACTCAGAGTAAGAAGTCTAGGGGACTAGCTCCATCACAGAGTCATACATCAGTTGCACTAGGGCATGGACAAGAAAATACATTTCGTGGCAATGCCTCAGTCACTTCTGTGGGAATACACCAAAAGGCAGAGGGGTTGGTGCAGTTCAGACCTGTGGCTATTGTGGTAGATCTCACTCAGGAAAGTGCAGATATTTGACTGGTGCTTGTTTTAACTGTGGTTCAAAGGATTATCAGGTCAGGGATTGTCCAATGGCATAAGCTTCTACGGTTATATCACCAGTACCTGGTATTGGATCTTTACCATATAGAGGTCGAGGTAGGGGAGCAACCTTCAATCCATCAGCATCTAGACCTTTTGCATAACCACCCCAAGGTTAGGGATGAGCTACAGGCCGTACGTATGCAGTGAGAGTCAGAGAAGAGGAGAATGCTTTGGATGTGATAGTAGGTAAATTCACACTTATGATTGATTCTATTTATGCACTTGTTGACCCTAGTTCACACACTACTACATAAATACTGATGTTGCATATGGAAAAGGGTTAAGAGATTCACAATTAGACTAGGATATCCTAGTGAGCAATCTTTTAGGAAACAGTGTTATGGTGAACAAGGTGTATAGGAATTGTCCCATTAGTGCACAAGGCTATGAATTCCTAGCTAACCTAATTGAACTCCCATTTCGCAAGTTTGATGTGATATTGGGGGTGGATTGGTTATCCACCCACCAAGCGATAGTAAATTGTAAATGGAAGAAAGTGACACTTAAACTCTCCGATAACCGAGAAAATACTATTGTGGCTGAAAGAGCAGACTTTCTATCATATGTGATTTCAGCTACAACTACCAAAAGACTTATAAGAAAGGTGCATTGCATATTTGTGTTATGTAGTGGAAGCTAAAAAGGAAGATTTTAAGATTTCAGATGTGCCTACAGTGAGAGATTTTCTAGATGTCTTTCCTTATGAATTACCAGGTTCGCCACTTGATAGGGAAGTTGAATTCACTATTGATGTAGCTTCAGGCACGACACCTATTTTGATTACACCCTACAAGTTGGTGCCTACAGAACCTAAGGAATTAAAGATTTAGCTGCAAGAATTGCTTGATAAAGGCTTTATTAGACCCAATATTTCACCATGGGGAGCACTAGTACTCTTTGTAAAGAAGAAAGATGTGTCTCTCAAATTATGCATTGACTATAGACAATTGAATAAGGTGACAATCAAGAGCAAGTATCCCTTTCTACGTATTGAAGACTTATTTGCTCAATTGAAAGGAGCAGATGTATTTTCAAAGATTGACCTACGATCGGGCTACCATCAGTTGAAAGTAAAAGAAGCAGATGTACCCAAGATTGCTTTTCGCACGAGATATGACCATTATGAGTTTTAGTCGTGCCATTTGGCCTTACTAATGCCCTATCCGCTTTCATGGATCCAACAAATAGGATCTTTCATCCTTATCTAGACCAGTTCATGGTGGTATTTATTAATGACATTCTTGTAATATCCGCTAATTTAGGCCCCGAGTCGCACGTGTCGAGAAGTTGATGCATTTGACCGATCGGAGTCTAAATTCGGATTTTTACAAAAATTGATTAAGTAATGGCTAAATTAAATGATAAATTCCTAATTAAGTGATATTAAAGTTTAAAGAGGTTGATTTACGGTAAAGGACTAAATTGCAAAATTTGATAAGTTTTGGGGTCAAATTGCAATTTACCAAAAATTGGAGGATTAATGAGATTAATTGCTAATCAACATATTAATTTTGGGCACATTTTGATAGGTTTGGCCGGCCATGATATTTAAAAGAAGATGATTAATATTCATTAAGTATAAAATTGGGAGAAAATGGTCAAATGGTGGGTCCCACACAAAGACTTTTGGGTACCCTATTTAAGACTTTCCTTTCTTTTCTTCTTCTTCTTCTTCTCTTCATTTTCTGCCTCCTTCTCTATTTTCTTTACCAGTCATGCCAGCTTCATCCATTCCCCCATAGCTCACCTTGATTCTAGAGAGAGAAAGGAAGGGAAGAGAAGGGAAAAAGCAAGACAAGGTGATTTTCATGTTCTATAACTCTTACGGAAGCTGGAAAGAACAAGAAAGAGGAAGAAAAATTAAGTTTGGTAGAGAGAGAAAATCTCCAAAGTTGTGATTTGACGAAGAAAAGTGTAAGGTAAGAAGCATCTCTTCTTCTTCATCTTTTCTTAAAGAAAGTTCAAATTTTGAACTCATTTAAGACTTATATGGAAAGAGAGAGAAACTAGGGTTTTGAAAGAGAGAAAGAGAGTTAGGGTTTTGAGAAAATCATATGGAAATAATGATTTATGATGTTGTAGAAGTTCCAAGTGACAAGGAACAAGCTCTAAGGAGCAAAGGAAAAGAGAAAACTACCTAAAAGAGTGAAGGAGAAAGATTAAGGTTTGTGCATAACTTAAGGCAATAGCCTATTTTTGTTTGAAATAATGCATGCTGAGCATGATTTTAGATAATTGCATTTCAAGAATGAAGATGATCATGGCATGAAACCATAGGATTAGACATGTATGAATGAGATTCTTATGTGACTTTGAATTAATGATGCATGTTAGAAAATCTTGTATGATCAAGGCATTTACATGTATTATAAAGTAATAAGGGGAGTAAAGAACCTTAGAAATGCATGAAATAGAATTTGGTATGATTTGGATGATGTTAGAATGAATGAAATGTGAATATACAGATTTTCTACTGAAAGTCACGGGTGTGACTATTGAGTCACGGGGGTGAACTTGAGGGTTCACGGTTGTAACTGATTGTGTCATGGTTGTGAATTTCTGGGTGGAAACGGTACTATTCATTCTAGAAGCGTTCACGGGTTGGAATCACAGAAGTAAACTTATTCACGGGCGTGAATGAGTAATCACGACCGTGAATGCTTTTGGGCGATTCATTCCAGTAGTGTTCACGGCTTGGGATTACAGGCGTGCACTAATTTATTGGCGTGAAATTAGTAATCACGGCCGTGAATGCTCTGTATTTGAAATTATGAATGTGGTTATTAAATGAGGAATTCAGGTAAATAAATGAAAGTTATTGTCTATCTTGCGAAATAAGAATGATTGCATAAATATATATATATATTGATGTGAGAATGTGATATGTTGTGATATAGAAAAAAAAGAATTGATATAGAAAAATGAATTGTCATGGATGTTATATGAAATCTGATGCTGATGATAAAAATGAGAATATTGATGAATCTAGTAAATGAATAAAAAAAAATGTATGAGTATGACTATATGTTGCAAAACAAGAAAATTGAGATGTTGATAAATATGAGAATATTGATGCATTCAAAATTGAGAATTATGATTGATATGAAAATATAAAGAAGCCCATTACTCTACTTGCGGACTAGAATCAGGATAGATGACATGTCATTAAGGGGGCGAACGGTACCATACTATACCTCAACCAATGTGGCTAAAGCTTGTGAGAGCGCCATTGGTCTGGAATACTCGGTCAGTGTGGCTTAAGCTCGGAGAGCGCTACTGACTTGAGAAAGCTCCGATGAGCACATATAAATGAGGACAATGTGGCATAAGCTTGTGTGAGCGCCCTTGATCCGGTTATTCATCTATGATGAAATTATACTCAATCAATGTGGCATAAGCTTGTGTGAGCGCCATTGATTTGAGAAGCTCTTATGAGCCAAATAGTGGACAGGATAGCATAAGCTTGTGTGAGCGCTCCTGATCCATAACCCGCATCCAGTCAGTCCAAAATTTAGAGTGATGTGGGCAAGATAATGAGGATATGTCGGAAAAATAAGAAAAAGAAAGAATAATTTCCCATTAAAGATAGATGAAAATAACATTGTCTATATGAGCATGACATTTATACTTGTATGAAATAGGAATATGTTGATAGTTATGCATGCAAATATTTTAATGCACAAAATGATAATTGTTAATGCTTGTTGCATGATATAGTATATTGCCTTATTTATATGCACCACTAAGCTTAGAGCTTAGCGTAGAGTTTAATTTCCACGTAGATATAGAAAGGTAGCCGAAGATGCTAGATAAAGCAAGCAGTGATCCCATTCAAGTAAAGCAGCCGAATCTTGAGAAAGTGGGTTACAAGTTTTGAAACTTTTGTATTTGGCTTTTATATTAAAGAAATGTTTGAGTTTGTAAAACCTACTTTTAAAGTTTGTTAAGAATTACTCTGATGTAAAAAAAAAATTACTATATTATGTAAATAAATTGTACTCTGATTTTTGTTTATATCCATATATACATGAGTATTGAAATAAAAAAAAAATAATATAGCGATTAGAAGAAGTATGAGAAAGACTGGCGGTAATGCCTCCTTATCCAGGCACGTGCGGTTCGGGTGAGGAGGTTGCGGGCGCAACAGTGTTTGGTATCAGAGCACCAGGTTGGTGTTTCAGGATTTTGATATTCAAGCTCGGTTGGGTGGTTTTGGATTTTTAAAGTGAATTTTGAAATTGTTTTTCTTGAAATGTACCCACAATTGCATTTTTTTGGAGTTGCTGCTTTATTGATTAGGATCGTTGCCTTTATGTTATAGGTAGGATATGGCTTCAGGATCAAGATGAATAGTAATAGAAGAAGCTGAGAGTAATGAGCCCTCAGAGGCAAGAGCTTCATCACAACCAAGTCATCGTCGAGCTGCGACACCGAGATCTAGTGCTAGCTCACTTTGTGAGCATTCAGCTATTAATATGGGTCAGACTGAGCTCATGAGAAATATGATAGATTTGCTATAGAGAGCATCACGATCAGATTCGTCTGGATTACAATTCGAGAGACTGAGGAAATTAGGGGCCTCTGATTTCTATGGTAAATAGGAAGATAACCCCTTAGTGGCAGAATTTTGGTTGGAACGAGCAGAGCAAGTATTTAATCAACTACATTGCATAGATGAGCAGAAATATGAATATGCAGTATCTCTACTACAGGAACATGCATATGATTGGTGGCAATCTGAATCACAGAGTACAGAGGCTCCTAACCCTATGACATGGGAATTCTTTCTAAAGAAGTTTAAAGAGCAGTATATTCCTCATATCTACTAGACAACAAAAAGAGAGAGTTTCTAATGTTAAAACAGAGGGATATGTAACGTCACATCTTATGCATTTGAGTATAACCTATCCCTGTATCAAGTAATCATACATAGCATACTGAAAGGTAGAATACCCTGTTAACAATAGTAGTAGATTTTTTTTTGTCATATCCTGTAATATAATTCAATGACTTTGCAAGTCTCATATCCTATACTTTCATTCAATGACTTGCAAGTCTCATATCCTGTAATATTATTCACTGACTTTGCAAAGTTAACACTGAGGTTTTCACCACAATATAATATATCACATATATCAAAACATAAATTTTACACATAAGTATTTTCGAGCTGATTTCATTTATACATTTTTAAACTCATTCCAAAATGACTATACATATTCAAGCACGTAAATACAAAACACATATGACATATTTTCATGCTTGTGTGGAATGCAAGGAGAGAGAGTGATGAGGCTCGGCCAGTGACCTATGCTCCATGTCTTTTATACGCTACTCAAAATGAGCTATCACTTTTCTTTACCTGAAAAATGATGCAAATTGATGAGTTGTGGCTCAGTGAGAATAACCATCCAATGAGCTCTAAAGTACCAAACAACTCATAGTAATAAATCACAAATCCAATATATATACCATGTATTCCATTCCATTCATCAGTATCATATAATTATCAATAAAGTTGAAACATATAATCATTACTCTTTATGTATGCAAATGCTTTGCTTATTTTATTTTGTTGTGACCAAGTTAAAGAGACGTTGCCCCAAGTTTCCATGTGAACATTTGCCATGTGAACATTTGCATTTGCATTTGCTAGCTAGCTTGCTCATTTGTTTCATTTGCACATTTTTTGGGCCATAGGCCTCTTCTTTTGCTTTACAATATCGATTAACTAGTCACAATGCCTTTTTAGCCCATATGCATATGCACTTGTATTTAAGCATTCATCAACCATTGCATCTTTATCATATACAATATACATATATTCCATATATACCTCATATGTCAAGCATATACCTTGCATATACTATACATATACCATGTATATATATCACATTTGTTAAACATATACCTCAAATATACTGCAAGTATACCATTTATGTGTACCACAATGTCACAAATTATCCATCATTATATTATCAAGGACCAATCATGACAATCACATGAATCACGTAGCAAGCAACATTCATTTGCACTAAAGAATTCAATCGATAATTAGACTCACTGTTCTCCTTTGATTCCGACCCCTAACTTATTGTCTATCTGCTCCTTGTGGATCTCCAATATGTTGCGAGCCTAATATGAAAACATAATCAATTAACTCATGATTAGAGAGACTTAATGTGGCTTAAACAAATTAATATGCATTGTTCATGTCAATAGTTAAGATTTTTCCTATGAGGCAGTGTGACCTTATGGGACTGTTTAGCCTATAACTTTTTCCATAATTGACCAATTAATCTGATTCTTATTCATAAATAAATATAATATATAATTATATAACATATTCAAATTTCAGACCTATTGGATCATTGTACAATATTTGGTGGAATTTCTAAGAGTGTTCTGTTTTATGCCTTTAGGCAATTTCAGGGTAATCATTTGGGTTCATCATAACTTATAATCTATAAGTCCTATTTTAATGAAAATTTACAGAAACTTATATGGGTTCATAATTAACATGTTTCATGTTTACAACTTTTACCAATTATGTCTCTAAGGTCTTCTAATTATACCAAACATGTTACTGGTCCAGAATAGAATTGATTTCCAGAACAGTATGGCTTCCAAAGGCTATAACTTAGTCTATACATAACCAATGAAGCTGAAATTAGTACCAAAATTTAGCTACGACATATAAATATAACTCTTATGTTTTGAGAATTTACAGAATCTAGCTCTAAGAAGCTCAAATTAGCCAAACAAGGTACTATATCGGCCCAGGGCACTCAATAGGCAGTTCAAACCATGGAACAGTCATGGGTCCATTCACCATAACTCACAATTTACAAGGCCTATGAACCGGAAATTTGCTAGAAAGATACAAAAAACATATATATACAACTTTTATGTTTTGAGAGACTTCAAATAAGGGCTTTAACATATTCGAAATCAAACCACACAGTAGCTAATTTGGTTAGGGTTTACACCCTGACCAGTTTCAGTACGAAGAGCATATCTCTCCCTATACATAACATATTGAAAAAATGTTTACATATCCATAAATATAAGATATAAAGGAACAACCTTTGTGTTTTACACATGTCCAGAATCAATTGCTATTAACATCAAAATCGGGGTGCAATTCAATGCCTAATATTGAACCTAAGCAACTCAAATCAACCCTATAGCAATAAGAATTGATTGCTTACCAAGAATAACCTTGAAAGGGATCAATTAGCTTCAAAAACTAGGTGAAAAAAGGAAGAATTGAAGTCTGAAATGGAGGAAATTGAAGAAGAAAACGGGGCTGAAGTGAGGAGGCAGAAATGGGGAAGAAAGATGAAGATAAAGCCAACTTGTTTTTTGTCCTTTTCTCTTTTTCTCTTTTTCTCTTTTTCTCTTTTTCTCTTCTCTTTTCTCTTCTCATTTCTCATTTCTCTTCTCTTCTATTTCTCTTTTGTTTCATTTTCATTTTATTTTATATTGTTATTATTATTATTTACATATATTTATAATTCCACTAATTCACACAATGATACAGCTTAATCATTTGACCCGATTTAACTAAATTAGCAATGTAAATGTTCATTAATCTTAATCTAATCATTTTTCTTACTTTAGTTTAGTCACCTTATTCAATTCATTTCTAATACTTTGTTATCCTCATTTAGGTTATAAGGATACACGTGTAACTCGATATAATTGCCAAATACTAGGACACATAGCTAGTGCGTGCCATTAACTTGTTCCTACGAAAATACGTATGAAATGCACGTGTTCAATTGAATTGTATGCAAGATGCTTATGTTCGATGACATGCATATGGGGAAGGTCAAGGATGTTACAGATATGTCTGTAAAGAATATGAGAGAGAATTCACTCATCTTTGTAAGTATGCTGGTGGTATTGTGTCTACAGAGGCTGATAAATGTCGACGATTTGAAGATGGATTGAGGGATACTATCAAGTTACAAGTTTCAGCCCTACGTCTGATGAGTTTCCCCAATTTACTAGCATCTGCTAGAATAGTTGAAAGAGTCCTGGCGACACAACAGCCAGTACAAATTAGTGGGGTTAGTAGACCAGCACCACAGCCAAGTGGAGTACAGTCTAGTGGCAAGAGAGCCAAATCTTTTGGTGGCCGATTCTAGGCTGGGAGTTCCAGTAGATTTCTTTCTTATAGACGGGGACAACCCGTAAGATCTACTTCATCGGCAGCCAGTGCACCGACACAGGCATCCCATAGGTCTACCACTCTACCGGTGTGTCAGCATTGTGATCGTTCGCATCAAGGAGAGTGTTGGTTGATGACAGGAGCGTGCATGAGATACGGCTCCAAGAACCATATTAGAAGAGATTGTCCATTGCTACAGTTTGGCAGAGGCTCAGGGAGTGTTGAGTCAGTACCAATACAGACTATGGGACCAGGCAGAGGACAAGGAAGAGGAGGCCGTGCAGGGCCAAGCCAGTTCAAATCAGATACAGTAGAGAGACCTGAAGGCAGTAGAGCTGCTCCAGCGAGAGCTTATGCCATGCGAGGCCGAGAGGAGCAGGATGCACCTGACATCATAGCGGGTAAATTCCTTCTCTTTGGCTATTGTATACATGCATTGACAGACCCTGGGTCAAGACACTCATACATATGCACACCACCATCGGATCAAGAGGGTCTAAAACCAGAGACTCTAAAATATGATATTTGTGTGACTAACCCGTTAGGACATAGTGTACGGGTTAGTAAAGTGTTTTGGGGTTGCCCAGAGAAAAGCAGCTGTATGCAAAGTTCAACAAGTGTGACTTCTGGTTGAATAAATTATCCTTCTTAGGTCATGTAGTTTTAGCTGAAGGGATAAAGGTGGACCCAAAGAAGATTGAAGCAATCTTACAGTAGAGAATACCTAAGACTATTATAGAAGTTAGAAGTTTCTTAGGTTTGGCTAGGTATTATAGGTGATTTGTAAAAGGTTTTTCCACCATAGCTGCACTACTCACTCGATTGTTACAGAAGCATATGAAGTTTGAGTGGATGGATAAATGTCAAGGAAGCTTTGAGAAGCTTAAAAATATGTTGACATAAGCCAGTGTTAATTCAACCAGAATCTGGCAAGGATTTTGTGATTTATAGTGATGCCTCCAGGAATGGGTTAGACTGTGTATTGATGTAGGAAGATAAAGTGATTGCATATGCTTCTCGACAACTCAAGACTTATGAGAAGAACTATCTTACTCATGACCTTGAGCTTGTAACAATTGTACTCGCCTTTAAGATTTGGAGACATTATCTTTATGGTGAGAAATGTTATATTTACACAGACTATAAAAGTTTGAAATATTTGCTCATATAGAAGGAACTTAATTTAAGACAGGTGTTGGCTTGAATTGATAAAAGACTATGACTGCTTAATTGATTATCATCCAGGAAAGGTGAATGTAGTAGCTGATGCACTTAGTATAAATTTTATGGTAATCCTTCGGGTGATGAATGTTAGATTGGATATGGGACAAGATGGAGTGATAGTAGCAGAAATGCAAATAAAACTAGACTTCCTTCAGCAAGTGAAAGTGGCACAAAATCTAGATGATCGCTTTGATCGCTATAGTGAACAAAGTAAAAGAGGACAATGAAGGTGATTATTTTGAAGGTGAAAATGACAACCTTTATTTCAACAGGAGATTATGTGTACCTGATCAAGATGAATTGAGAAAGAACATTCTCACAGAAGCTCATCATAGCAGCTATGTAATGCATCCTAGTGGTAACAAGATGTATCAGGACTTGAAAGTACACTATTGGTGGCCAGGAATGAAGCGTGATGTGACAGAATTCGTGAGCAAATGTTTGATATGCCAGCAGGTGAAAGCTGAACATCAAGTTCCATCAGGTTTACTTCAGCCTATCGCAATACCAGAGTGGAAAAGGGATCGAGTGACCATGGATTTTGTGATGTACTGCCTTTGACTGGAATGAAGCATGATGCTATCTGGTTTATCATTGATAGACTCACGAAATCAGCCCATTCATACCAGTACGGATGGACTATCCATTAACCAAGTTGCCAGAAATCTACATTAATGAGATAGTGGGACTTAACGGAGTACCATCCTCCATTATTTCAGACAGGGGTCCTAGATTTACTTTCCAGTTATGGAAAAAGTTGCAGGAAGCATTGGGGATAAAACTTTATTTTAGTGCAGCTTTTCATCCCTAGACTAATAGGCAGTCAGAGTGTGTGATTCAGATACTTGACGATATGTTGTGAAGTTGCGTCTTCGAGTTTGAAAGTAGTTGGAAAAGGTATTTTCCATTGGCCAAGTTTGCTTACAACAACAACTATCAGTCTAACATCAAAATCGCACCATATGAAGCACTTTATGGGAGGAAATGTAAGACAAAATTGAGTGAGAAGAAGCTAATGAGGACATATTTAGTTCTAGAAACTGAAGAGAAGGTATGGGTGATCAAAGATAGATTGAAAGAAGCCATGGACCAATAGAAATCATATGCAAATTTAAGATGAAAAGATATAGAGTTCCAGGTCGGAGATCAAGTATTTTTGAAGGTATCACCCTAGAAGAAAGTTATGAGATTTGGTAAGAAGGGCAAACTAAGTCCGAGATTTTTAGGCCCTTATGAGATTATACAGCAAGTGGGATCCGTAGCTTATCGATTGAAGCTGCCTCAAGAGTTGGAAAAGATTCATGATGTGTTCCACGTGTCAATGCTACAGAGGTATAAGTCAGACCCTAGCCATGTGCTCAAGCTAGGAGAAATTCGGATATAGGCTTATTTGACTTATGAAGAGAAACCATTAAAGATTCTAGCCAGAGAAGTTAGATAGCTCAGAAACAAGCAAATCCCACTAGTGAATGTGTTATGGAGTTACCAGAATGTGGAAGAAGCCTTATGGGAGCCAGAAGATGCAATGAGGCAATCGTATCCATGATTGTTCAATACAGGTAAAATTTTGAGGACAAAATTTTTATTGGTAGGAAAGAATTGTAGTGATGCAAATACCGGGTTAGTCGTAAACTGCAGTTTCAGAAATTGATCAGAATACCTGAGAGTCAAAAATACACCAATGAGTGAAAAATATTTTATTTGATCATTAGAAAATATAGGTTATGACTAGTCCAGGGGTAAATTTTGGAGTGAAATGAGGTCAATAAGTTCTCAAAAGTCAAAACTAAGAAAACAATGGGACCCAATTTAATTAATAAAGTAGTTGACCAGACTATAAAAAGTAGCAAACGACATCTAAACATTTATTTTAAGACATAGATAGACTCTAAATAATATTTAGGATTATTTGACAGTGAAAAAGGAATTTTATGGTAATACTGAAAATTAATTTATCAGTCCGATTTGAATGAGTCAGACAGAAAATAAACTCCAATTGAGTTGAAATTTTTTGTGTACACATATAAAAATATTTTATGAATTTTGGGTAAAATTGAGTTTGGGAAGTGGGAGAAATAATTTATAGTTCTTAATTGGGCCTAAATGGATTGGGCTTTGTTTGGCCCAAGCCCATCCATCTTAAGCCATTATATAAAGGCTTAAATATTAGAATTCTCTAGAGAGAATTTTGCAACTTCTTCTTCCCCAAATTCCTTTGCTTGGCCGAACCATATTCTTCCCATTTTTCCTTCAAATTGCTTCCATGTTTTTCAATTTTTACACCAAAATCAAACACCCTAATATAATTTCAGCCTCTTTTGTAGTTAGTGGAAGTCTCTAATCTTCATTTGGAGGGCTATAGTGGAAGGAAATTAAAGGAGACAAATTAAGATACAAATTTGAGGTAAGTGAAATTAAGAGTTTTAAATTGGTTTAAGGGTTCAAATAGGTAGATTAAGGTATGTAGATGATAATTATGAAGTTAAATTGAGTTAGAAAAGCAAAATAATGGTGGATTAATGGAGTGTGAATTTCGGCCATGGTAGGTGCACAAGGAAATGAAGGTGCTTCCAAAGGCTAAGGAAAAGGAAGCTTAGGAAGGCCAAAGGAAGAAAATAAGGTTAGTGATTTCAAAATCCACCTATTTCTATTGTTAAAGCATGAATTAAGGGAATATAAAAACATGATTATGGTTATGCATGTAACTAAGGGAATATAAGAAAATTGTGTGTTATGCATGTAATTGATAATTGAAGCTTAAAATATGATTAAGGGAATATAAAAGTGGATGAGAATGGTTGAATTCAATTAAAAAAATTATTTAGTAGTAGAACTTGGAAAATATGACCATATTATGTGAAAAATGCATATTAAGGCATAATTACATTTTAGTGTAATATTATGATACATATGGAATAACGAATGTATAAATTAGTGAAATGAATATTTAGAAGGTGAAAGAAAAATTTTAATGATGAAAATTGAATGTAAGCCGAAATATGAAGAAATATATATATTGAATATTTTTCGAATTATTGATTATTTTATGCATGAAATGAAATAAAATGGATAAAGTGTGTTTAATGAGTTTAATGACTTAATTGATTATTAATGATAAAATCTTGATATATTAGAATGGAAATTGTGGAAAAAGACTATAGTTATGGATGGATAAAATGTTATGTAATTAATAATGTAAAAATAATGGAATTTATTAATTTAATGGAAATTGAATTAAAGAAATAATATATTGTCCTTAGTTATTTTTCTTATGGTTAAATGTATTACATGATATAATTGGCTAGCCATAGAGATACTATTACTGCGGTGCAGGTCATGGCGACTCGCTTTTGTAGGCTAATAACGATTTACTTCAGTGATAGTAATTCAGTGATTCAGTGATCAATGTACAGTGCAGTGCTTGGATGGTCATTCGGGGTCACTCTTCCCATGTATTTGGTTCGAAGATTTTCTATTGAATTGAAACTAGAGACAAATGTGAATAAAAGTAGTAAGAATGAAAAAAATGAAAAAAAATGATGTAAGTAAAAAATATGATAAAAATGAAATAAGGGAAAATGTGAGAAAAATGATAAAAGTGAAAAATATGATAAAAATAATAAATGTGAAAAATATAATATATGTGATAAATATGATAAAAGTGACAAAAGTGATAAAAATGGTATAATAATAATAATAATTATTATAAAAGTGCTAAATATGCCAAAAATAGTAAAATTGAAAAAATGAAATATAAGTAGAAGAAAAATGTTAAATTATGTATATATATATATATATACACACACACACACACACATAGTTAGTGACAAAAGTGTTAATAAATGTAAAGCAGTGGCATGATTGTAAATAAATAAAAATTTAGGAACCAAAATGAAATTTGTAGCTAATTAAATAGAAGATTGAAAAAAAATTATAAGATTATGGTTAAATTTAGAAAATTTGTTAAATTTAATGAAGATATTAAATAGTGAATTAAGGGTAAAAAATATAAAAATATTGATAAAAAGAATAATAAATATATTAAAGAGAAATTTTGAATAGTGTAGTAAATATAATATTGCATATATGTATGTAAATATAGGTCAAAGAAAATTTTTAAATTAGTAATTACCACTGGGTATTTTAATGCTCAGCATGTAGTTATTTGACTGCGTGCAGATAGGCAGGCAAAAAAGCACATAAGCAAATGTATAAATTTTGGAAGCAGACAAAAGAATAAGATAGAAAGTAGTATATTAAAAATGATATGTATATATATATATATATATATATGTATAGATACGAGTTTGTAGGAATAAAATTATGTATATATTTTGATAAAGAATATTCATGAATTATTATATGTGTAAAGAATGAAATATTGACTTGTGGTTGAATGGAGAATATTTTTTTACTAGATTTATATTGTTGTGCCCAAAAATGAGTTATGCATTGTTTGCCGTGCAGGTGGGGTAGTTAATTTATAGCCATTATGCTGCCAAAATTTTTGGACAAATAAAAATGATTAATAAATTGCTAATAAGATTATGGTTATCAAATTAAATTAAGAAATTTATTTTGCACATGTTAGCTATAATCGCATATGTTTACATAACGTACATATAGAATAAGTGTTATAAGGGTATTACACGTGCTCCCACCAAGGTTAGTCCAAATCAAAATCAACCAACCATATTAGTAATATAACAAGCACAATTATCTAATGGAATGTAAAAACAATGAAAAAAACCTATGAAAGAAAGAGCAAAACAAGGCTAGAAACAAACTAATGAAAGAAAAGACAAATTTAATATATGCACATACGGGTAAGAGTGAGGTGTGCGTATGTTCTTATGTGTTATTTGAGTACTAAAAAATGCAAAATTACCCAACTAATGTAAAGGAAACAAATTGGATAGCAAACAAGAATAAAAAACTAAGAATGCAAAGAATTGACAAAACTAGGAAAATTATGTGAAGAAGTTCTCCTCCACTAATGAAATTCAAACAGAACCTGATATCTAACCCTAATCCCTTAAAGATTGGGATTTATAAATCATCCTATCTAAATCCTATCTAAATTCCTTAAAAATAGGGATTACAAGTAATAAAACTCAAAATCCTTTTTATTAAAGGAAAACTAATCCAAATATAATTTTTAAAAGCTAGAGTCCAACTAGAATAAGGAAAACTAAGTCAAATCTGAATATATATTTAGACCCCAGTAATTGGGCTTAAAA